>CM055108.1:16336221-17064394 GCA_029204225.1 Diphasiastrum complanatum
TACCGCATACACTAACAATTAGTTAATATGCAAAGGTGAAATGTAGATAATTAAAATTCCCAACCCTAGGAAGGTGTGTAGCCCTTACTTTTCTCCCGTTAAAGGCGAGGTTCTATCTTTCCAACTTGCATGGAAAAACCTACACGCCGCAGGGAGGGAATATGTGGTGACATTCTGAAATAGGACATAAACGCAAGGTTCGGGTATTATAATTATCACATTGAACTCTATCTATAAAAGTATACATAAAAAATATCGACGAATATAAAAAAAAAGACTGCAAGTGAATTTAAGTATTAATAATCATAGATCATTCTCTTCATTTACGTCATTCTCGTCATCACACAAGTCTTCACACTCATCTGAATCTAGGTCTAGGTATAATCGTAAATTTTCGATTGTGTCTCTTTGATGATGTGAGCTACCCTCATATTCAATCTCTTCTTCTTCTAATTCTATCTCATCCAAACGTGGGGACCTCAAATTACCCCCAATTTGGTCTTGGACAATCATAGGAATCTCATCATTTCCATTTGTATCTTCTTCTCCCATCATTTTGACATTATTTGGAGTTTGGAACACACGTCATTTTCTTGCATTAAGTTGGATCACATACCACCATCTTGGGTCTATTCGATCTGGATGGAATATAATCTGCCAAAGAATTAAGAAAAATTAAGTTAGTCTTATAAGATTGATACATAAATAATTGGATTGCCAATATTGATGACATTGTAATTTTAGAGTCTCACTTTTTTGCAATGTCGTGGCAATACTAAAGTGTCATGAGAGTCCATCGATATACATTTTGTCGAGTCGATTTGAAAAAATTTTGAGTTATCATGTCTAATCATGGTGTTGCTTCCACAATAGATGACCTCAAACCATTTTACGTCCAAAAAAAAGTATTTGCCGTTAATTTCGTAATCGACTTCATAAATATGTTGCAATGTGCCGACATAGTCTTGGTCGTCCGAAATGACATTAGAGTGTCTCACACTAGAATGACTCTCTTGTTGAAAGTTGGCCATTATAGATAAGGGGATGAGGTCAGATTTGGACCCATTCTAATTGGCTAATTTTGGTACATTGCATCTAGACTAGATTTTATAGGTCTTTGATGAAGTATCTAAAAGTTTTCAAATTAGGCCAAGTTTGGGGCAAGTGGCCAATTGAAATTTTGGAAGCTATAAATAGTTGTACCTATGTGGAGAAATAATCATCATAGTTTCTTTCTTTGTGGAGAATTCATCTCTTGTGTTTCTATGTCCATCTCATGTGTTTCTCTCTTGATATCTTGGTTTTCGATGTGTAGAATGTTGACTTCTTGGTAGATCTTGGATCTACATGTGTGAAGTACTGTACTTTATTATTGTTGTATGAAAAGGGTTAGTACTAAGTCATAACCAAGTGTTTATGATCAGATCTTTGTGCATTTCTAAGTTCTAGCATGCATAACGTAGTGATTTCTATCTTCTAGCTATTTCTAGATGTGCAACCAAATTTGGCCAAGATCTTGTTGATCCACTAATGCATTTTGGATCTATATCTTTTCACACATGGGCTTGGCTAATTCCACCGGGGTGCGATTCCTTCTATCGGCTAAGCCATTAGACTGAGGTGAATAGGGAGTTATGAATTGAATGTCTTGGCTGAGGTAATACTCCTTGAATTTGGTGGAGATGTATTCTCCACCTCAGACCTCTGAGCTTTGATTTTATTACCAGTATCTTTCTCTACACACTCCTTGAAGACTTTGAAGAAGTTGAAGGCTTCTAATTTCTTCTTGATAAAGTACACCATTGTCCTTTTGGAAAATTTATCAATAAAAGTGATAAAATACTTTGCATTCTTCATTAATGAAGGAGTCTGCATTGGGCCACAGAAATCTGTATGTACAATGTCTAACAGTCCTCTAGCAACATGATGATGGCTTGATTTAAAAGGTTTCCTAGCTTGCTTACCGACTATACAGTCTTGATAGACAAGTGATTTAACTTTCTTGATTGGGTAGTCGAGATCAAGTACAATAGACTGCTTGGACATGTGTTGTATAGAAGCATGTGTACAGAAGCATGATTCAAGTGACCAAGCCTATAATGCCAAAGTAAACTTTTATTGATTTGTATAGAAGCATTGAGAGCCTGATTAGAGATAGAAAAGCAATAACTTAATTTGTACAAGTATCCATATCTCTTTTCGAGTGCTAGGATCTTGTCTATCCTATCGACTATTGTTCTTGGCTTGTAGAATCTGGAAATCTTAAATCGCGTGGTTGGTTCGTTTGTAGTATTTGTAGAACAGCTTCTTCTTTGTCGACGGATTCGACTGCTCTTGATGTTGTGTCTTATGATTGGGCTTTGATTGTTTCGGATTTTTCTTCTTCTGCTTACTCGAGCTCATGTTGGTGTATAAGATGTGAGATTCGACTATTGAGAAACTAGAGAGCTCATTCCTTCTGGTGTCTTCTTGCAACAGCATCATAATGACTTTTGATAGAGTCAGTTCTGGGTGTGTCGCAATGATCATCACCTAGTTGTCGTATGAACTTGGCGAGCTTGAAAGCAGTGTCATCGCTACGTCTTGATCGTCTATGACTGATCCAACAATATCCATTTGTTGTAGCTGGTTCTTGAACCGGTTGATGTGATTCTATAGTGAATCACCATTTGTCATCTTGAGAGAGAAGAATCTCCTTCTATAGAGTTGGGGCACATCTAAGGTAATAATCACCATAGTAGGCTATGTTTGCAAGCTGATATGCTCTGTAATTTTGACTTCTAGGCACATGCATCCATTCTAAACAGGGTACTTGTTGCACTAGGCCTCGTATGGTCGAAGCATATCCTATCGATACTCTATTCTTGATCTGGTACTCTCCGATCATCCTTTAATGAGTGATTCGGAATCTCCACGTATTCTTAATTGTGGGATGTATTTTTTGACTCTAAATGTCATCTGTAAATCCATTATGAGGCTCTTATACTCGGCAGTGTTGCTAGTAAAGTGCTTCCCTAAATATACCTCAAGGATGACTATTTCAAATCCTTCAAGGTTGCTTAATACTGCTCCTACAGCGCCTTCTCGTGTCTCATGGTAGATGGAAGCTTAGAGAAGAGAAAGCTTTATCTATAGAAGCTAAACTTAGAGAAGCTTTTATGAACTTCCATAGAGAAGATAACACGCATACACACACACACACACACACACACACACACACACACAACACTCTTAATGTTAACAATGAAAAAATTCATGTGAACAATCTTCTAATCCCCTCAATATGGTTGTCACTACTAACGGGTATGAAAAGTCGAAGTGCCATGAAATGATCATGAATTTACTACTCGTTGATGCTTAACTTTCATTAGCAACAATAAATAAATAAAAATTGAGAAGAGATTTGTGATCCAATAGATGCATAAGTTAGACTTACAAAAAAAATTTAGCCATGGAAATGGGCCTTCCTCATCATCCTTTTTTCTTGGGGAAGATCTTTACATGACTTGGTTCATCGACCATTCACTCGGCCTAACGGCCTCAACATGATTTTACTTCCCTCTCACTATGTGCAAAGTTCACTAAAAAGATCATTCCCCCATACGTATATAGAATCTATCATCACTTTTGTACTACTTGATAAAGCCTCCTTGATTTTTCTCATGACGTTTTGAAAAGGCTATACTTATGTACTATTCACAACTTGGCCAAATATATACATACTTCAATTATCTACTTTTACAATAAAATGCAAAGTTGTCATTATACATATAGTAACAAGCATTAAAATTGGGCCTCATAAACTGCTCAATACAAATTGGAGCTAATATCATGATCAAAGCTGCTTTGTAATATATTCATTGATCTACCTATATTAAGGTATTTATTAAACTAAATTCAAATTACCTAGCATAATAACAAACTATAATGATCAAGCATGAGGTCATAAGCACTTCTATGAATAAAAGTGATCAACCAAATATAAACTTCATTAGCCACTTCTCCAATGAGGAAAAAATAGAGGTTCTCATCATCAATTGCCACTTTAATGAAAATAAAAATAAAAATAAAAGACTTCTCTTTTCATTAATAAAGCTAATTAATATATTATACTTAAAATTGTTTTTTTTATTAGTCTTGTTATGTATATGCCCATGCACACAATTCAAGTCAAAATTCTAATCACAACTTTGGGAAAAAAATGTGTGCAACATCACAATTTTTACATGTCAATTGTGTTTTGCAAACTACGGTGACCATCTATCCAATGTTACTCGATAATAGATTTTGCATTTATGAACTAAAAATAATGCCATTATGGCAAGACCTTCCTTTGTAAAATACGACAACTTTAGAGAGAATCTAAAGATCAATGTGTTATTGGTTTAGGGTGGAGATAACTACTATCCTAAGTTTCCAATGCCAGAGAGACAATGTAGATGATAAACTGAAGGGATTCACTCTGAGTATAGAAACGTTGATACCCTGTTCTATATGGTTAGTTAGATGCTACTACCTATTACTTCTATGATTGTACAAAATCCTTGCAAATTCGCTATCATGCTAATGATACTATCAGATAATCGATCTAATGGTTGCTATTCATGAACTTTTTGCGGCATTGTAGATAACCATGGTAGTTTTGATAGATAGTTGGTTAGTTTGATCAGGCTAGCAGTGTGAAATAAGGAATATACAGAACAAACAAAGATCATGAACAATTAGACCACGAACTTGGATTGAATGAACTAGTATGAATTGTATTAGAAATGTGAAAACAAAAGAGAGCTTAGTAAGCAACATTCATGCATTAAGATTTTTTGTAGTGATCCTTGAAAGATAATTCATTCAATAACAAAAGTACAATATTACACTGATAGAAAGCAATCTTCTTAGATTAGTTTGAAGACTGATAACACACTACTGAGATTACCAAAGTTATTGCATAGACACTCGATGCTATTCGCTATGTCTCTACTTCTGATGGATATGACTGCATGTATCTTTATTCTCAGATTATCATGCATTAAATTCCATCTGATCATTCGACCATTACAATGATCATTTGATGATACTCTCACTCGAATTCTATACATGTATAAATAGAGAGCATAAGTGCTTGGAGATTTATTATAACTGCCAGGTTAAGTACTTGATACTAACGATGGTAGATTGACATACCAAGTATTGACTCAGACTTATTATATATTGTAGAAAGTAGTCGTAAATACAGTGACATAGCTATTGAGAATTGTATGTGAGTTCCATCGTTAGTGCGTCCAATCTCTAGTCACTGCGATCCTATGTATTCCAACAGTTTGTTCTTCTATTTGTTTCTTGCAAATGGTTTTAAGTTAAGGGCAGTTCTTAATGAAAAAAGACTTATGAGAGGAAGAGCTCTATCTTGAGTCACACCATGAAAATGTAGATTGACATTTTTGTTGACTGGTCAAAGATTGACATTTCTCCTTTCCACCGAATGGGCTTTTTACACCTGAGTTAGCATTTATACCTATCAATATTTTTTGGCATTTATGCCAATGTGCATTCTAGTAAACTGGCAATTTTCTTAAGTAGGGAAAAATGTTGATCAACATTTTTGACGACTTTGACCTTTCGACATTTTGCCTATTGATGCCTTTCGACATTCTTAGATCACTTAAAACTTCGTTCTAGGAACTCAAGAATATTTTCATCGACCAACGCTGATCAGCATTTGTTGATTTGTCCAAAACTTAGTGAGATGTAGATTTAGTCATAAACACCCAACTCGTCACCCCATGTATGAAGTGTGATCATAATTATGCTCAAAGGATTGTTAACAATGAGATGAGAGTTCTTAACATGGAGTTTGAGGCAGCTCGAGTCAGCATTGAGCTTAACCTGTTGGAACACAAGTAATTGAAGTTGGAGAGAGAAGGGACAAGGAATGACGATATGCTTAGAGCTAAGATCCGAAGGAGGGACCTCTTGGCTTATGTATCGTCCGTCAGCTTCCAATAGCATCGCTTTCTCTCGCTCTCTATCTCATCCAGGGTAGACCAGGGCAGCTGCTAAGTGTCGGGTGATCACTAGATAGTGGAAACGATCAGTATTTTAGTATCTTTGAGGATTGAGATGTGATTCTGACTTCGTACCTGCACCAACCTGATCACGGGCTTCTTTCGGACTCTCAGTCTTGTCGATCGACCCCACTTCTAGTTTCTATCACTCACCAGCAATTGCAAATGGCAACGTCACTGATGCAATGGCAAGACTTTGAATACGCTCCTGCAGTAACTTTACCATTATGCGTTGTTGGATCTCTCAGAGTACCCCTGTTGGATATTCCGCATCTCGAACTCTGACCTCTCATGTCCAGACCCACACACGAACACACTCTCGAACAAAAGACTATTCATGAGACTTCATCAGTTGACGTACAAGCTGTAATTTCTGGGCTTTCACGCTGATGATGCGGCTGATCATACAATACCCACCTGACACCCACAAAACTCAAACTTCTTAATCATCAATCATCCGATCAGACTTTAATTGTAGCTTAGCCTTGGGCTATTCAAGTCAACAAGTCACGATCATTCATGTCGCTAGAACAAGCCGCAATCACCTACATAGCGCAAAGAAGATCGTTTATGTCTAAAAAGGACACAAAAACGTCACTCCACTAACTCAATCATCTCACCAGGCCCGGTACAACAATGCCTTCACGTGCTTCTTCTTGTAGATCGAGCTACTCCGATCAACATTTCGCCCACTCTCTAACTGATGCATCTCTGTCATTACAAGAACTTGTAGATGCTGAAGCAGCTCCTACATGCCTAAAGGATTCAATAACTGAAGAGCGCTTACCGCAAGCCGTTTTCCATGCAGATGAAAACAACACTAGTGCTGAAAGAATTTCGTTGGTGAAAGCTTTATGAACTCATCCAGAGATCAGAAGCACGTCATTTATCTCTGAGAAAAATATCCCAATTCCTGGTCGAAAATATTTTCCTTTTTGGGAAAACACTCGGTGTCCTCACAGTTTAAACGACCTCAACGATGTTTGCTGATCTAGGCATTCATCCTCACCCGTCTGTGCCGTTCTATTAGATCATCGTCTGATTCTGAGATCGTTGGAAGCAAGTACTAGTCAAACTGCCACTTTACCATTCATAACATTTGGGATGGAAAGTCCATCGCCGAGGGAGATGTGCATCAACTTGCGGGATACCGAGCTAGATAAAACACAAACATGTGATTGTAATCAAACATCAGAAATAACAAATATGGAGCACATTAAAACAGAAGACTACCATTCGCTCACAATCAACACAGCATGCATCAAGACTGATCTTCAGAAACAGTCCCCTCTGTCTCTGAAGAGCCATAATCGTGAAAAAATTCAATCTCAGCCTAGCAAGGATTATGCATCGGAGTTAGGAGAAGATATGCCTACAGGCCGATTTTTTGATGCACTGGAAGGGCCAGAGCTTGAAGTTCTTAAGGTTCTCTCTCTCTCTCTCTCTCTCTCTCTCTCTCTCTCTCTCTCTCTCTCTCTCTCTCTCTCTCACACACACACACACACACACACACACATTCGGGAGAAATGAGGCTTGGCTTTGGGCAAGAGCCTTGCCCAATGGAATTTATCTTAGACCATTTCTTTGAAAGCGAGAGAGAGAGCTCATCATTGTGTATCTTCAGCATCAATTATTTTTACAAGCAGCTCGCTTATCTGTCTGTAACTACCATAAGAAAAGACACAAAGCAACTTAAATCGCATTCCTTTGCATGATTTCATTCATTCGCAAAGCAAGTTTAGAATTCTTTCAAGCAAGAAAGCTTTGTGAGCAATTTATTAATCCTAATTGCCTGCTTGATTACAGGACCATGAACAGACTCTGATTCCTCTGGACCAAAGATGGCCCTTCTTACTTAGATTTCCCATCAGTATTTTTGGTATTCCAATGGGACTTGGCAGCCAAACCATGCTTTGGAAGAATTTGGCTTTATCTCCAGCTATGCACTTCCTACATATTCCCATGTCTGTCAATCTGATTTTGTGGTACTTGGCTGTTGTTTCACTAGGAATCATATTTGCAACCTATGGCATGAAATGCATCTTCTATTTTCAAGCTGTGCGGCGTGAATATTATCACCCGGTGAGAGTCAACTATTTCTTTGCTCCTTGGATATCATGCATGTTTTTGACACTCGGGCTGCCTCAAAGTATTTCCATTTCCATTCATCCTGCAGTATGGTGCATTTTTATGATGCCTGTATTCGTTCTGGAGCTCAAGATCTATGGGCAATGGCTGTCAGGAGGTGAAAGGCGGTTGTCCAAAGTGGCTAATCCTTCGACACATATGTCAGTGGTTGGGAATTTTGTGGGGGCGCAATTAGCCGCATTAGTTGGATGGAAGGAGTTTGCCATGGCATTCTGGGCGATCGGACTTGTTCATTATATGGTTGTGTTTGTGACATTGTATCAGAGATTGCCCACCAATGAGACTCTTCCCAAAGAACTCCACCCTGTCGTTTTCCTTTTCGTTGCAGCTCCGAGTGCAGCAAGTGTGGCGTGGGAGATGATCATTGGAGACTTTGACTTTGCATCGAGAATCGTGTACTTTCTTGCACTCTTCCTCTTATCATCACTCGTAAGAACAAACGTTATTTTAGGATACTTCAGTCCTTTTTCCTATTCGAGCAAAGGAATCAGAAGATGATAAGCTCAATCAGTCATTCCTTCAAGTTTGTATTTCTCTGTTAGCGCAGTATTAAATGATTAGATGCTTAAAAAATTCTTAGTTATTTAGAAGTTTAGAATGTCAAGGAAGGTGAACGTTTTCTTGTAATATGGAAGCTTTTGCGGGAAAGTTTTTTCATTTGTTTCAGGAAAACCGACTTAAAAAACTTACTTCAAGTTTCTATGCATGTGAATCCTAAAAAGGTAAAATTCTGTTTGCTACCTACTCAATATGTGAGAAAGTCCTTGATAGAAAAATTGTTCTTGCCATTTAGTCCTGGCAGATGCTTTGCCAAGAAAGTTTTTTAGATTTGTTTCACAAAAGAAGATTTTTAGAACCAGCCACAAGTTCCTGTTCTGTTAATTTCAGAACTAAAAATACAAAGCAAATTTTTTGCAGGTTGTTCGTGCCAACTTCTTCCGTGGACTAAGGTATGACCTCATTCTTTTGGTATTACCCCCTCGAAACTCTTTAGAAAACCCAAATTACTTTGAGTAACGAGTTACTACAATGTGGGGGTTATTTTCCAGTATGAAGAAGATGATGATCGATTGAGGATTTGTTTTGTGACAGGTTTTCTATTGCGTGGTGGGCTTACACTTTTCCAATGGCAGCAGCCTCCATAGCAACGATCCACTATTCGGAGAAAGTGCCATGTCTCATTACACAGGGACTGGCAACTGCACTGTCCTTCCTCTCTGCTGCAATGGTCTTCACAATATTTCTTTCAACATGCCGTACCTGTATTTTGGCAGATTTCTTTCCTAATGATGTAGCCATTGCAATCACAAGAAAGAGAAGGAAATTGAAGCCTGATTTGATAAGGAAGTATCAGAGGTATCAGCGCATACAGAAAAGGAACAAAACGAATGTAGCAGAACTAACATAAAACTCAAGTAATTATTCAACACACCCCCTATCAAGGAGAAGCCTGTGATGATTTATTTCATATATGTTACGTCCATAGCTTCTGTGCAGAAGATTTGGTTTGGCTTTGGCACTGCCTTTGTGAGTACATCTGCCAACATGTCATTTGTTGCATAATATACCATCTCAATGTCATTCTTTTCCACTTTTTCTCTCAAACAATAATATCTCAGCTCAATGTGCTTGAATATGTCATGATATTCAAGCTTTTTGGTTAACTTGGTGCATGATTCATGAATCATTATCAAATGAGTGGAACATGTCCTACAAAAGCAAATCCAAGATCCCTCATAAGTTGTCAGAGCCACATCACCTCTTTTGCTGCTGCAAATTGTAGTTTGCTTCATAAATTTCCAAGAAACTGCACCACTAGAGGTAAGAAATGCATAGCCAAGCAAAAGATTTTCAAGAATCTGGATCTACCAGTCCAGCCTTGAAGCATCTGGATCTACCACTCCAGCATTGAAGCATCTGGAGCTAAATTCTTTTCACCATGTGGATTTCCAACATTTAGAGTAGCTCTTATATATCTTAGAATTCTTTTCACCGTTGATCAATGAAGTGGACCAGAATTTGCCATGAACTAAGCAATATGTCCAAGAGCAAATCAAGAATCAAGATATAGGACTTATGCTTGTCATAGCATACATAAGGAACCCAATTGCATTGTTTCCAATCTTTATTAGAGTTTCACTTTCACCTCGATTTTCAATTGATCAGATGGCCTTTCTAATTGGGAAACCAAACAACTGTCTAGGACATGTCTATCAACGCCCACAACAATCAACCAGTGAAAAATGCAAAAAATACCTTGATCTAGGCCAAAAATTGATGTACATATGTGAACCCACACGTGTGGAGCCTATTCCCATGTGTGAAGAGTAGGCCATGCATAATATCAAGAGCCATGTATGTAAAATAACAAGTTTTCTGGGCAAGTTACAAAATTGGCAATTTCTAGCTTTTCTATATGGTGCAAAATCATTGAATAAGGATGGGGCACTAAAAGAAGAAAACATGCAAGTACATGCAATAGCCCCACATTTGTGAAACAGGTTAGACCAGGTCATGCTCCCTCCTTCATGTAAATAGTCCAATTTGGAGGTCATTTGTAATGTGAATCAAGGACAAGCAAAAGTGAAGCAAACTTGAATCTCTCTCAATTTTTGTGATCCAATGCTATAATCATTGTTAGTACTTTGTGCTCAGACCTCTATCCATACATTAGGTCATCATTCACATGTGTGAAGACTTTTTTAGTCATAAACACTTTGAAATTCATTGTTCTTGCTTGTTTTTTGATGGAAGATCAATTCTAGATAGAATCATTGAAAGCAATTCATCCAATCCCTCTTGGGAATCAAATAAATCTTTTGTGGTCTTTATGTCTGAATTTCAACATGGTATTAGAGCCAAGTGCAAGAGGATGAGTGTTTGATCAAAATTTGAAGCCAAAATAGCTAGTTTTTGGTGGGCGAGCTACTAACATATTATAGCATTGGTTTTTTGGGAGAAATCATCTAATTTGTATCTCAGGTACCTTCCCTACACGTGTGAAGGTGTGCAGGACCATAGAGGAGGCCAATTCTTGGAGATCATCCCAAAATTGAATTTTATGAGATTTTTTCTACATATTGTAGGAAAATCAATAGAGATTTCAAATCTAT
This sequence comes from Diphasiastrum complanatum, assembly GCA_029204225.1. Classification (NCBI taxonomy): domain Eukaryota; kingdom Viridiplantae; phylum Streptophyta; class Lycopodiopsida; order Lycopodiales; family Lycopodiaceae; genus Diphasiastrum; species Diphasiastrum complanatum. The sequence continues at coordinate 16,347,545 of CM055108.1, forward strand.
AGGTAGGTTTGAGATTGGGTCATCAAATCTAATGTTTTGATCTGAGTTTTAGAAGCCTAAAAAATGATTTTTTAAGAATTTTTTAGAGATCAAAACGTGTCTCGTGTTCATGTATTGATCAAAATTGCTCATATTGAGTGTCGAATTGGCAAGCAAACTCAAATTAAATATATTCAATATTTCTCTGTGAGAGTGTGAGGGTCATATTGAGATCCATTTGATGTTTCTAGAATAGGGAGAGGTCCTATTTTGAGTTTGCAAATTGAAGAGAATTCTTTGTGAAATTCTAGGTGTCATTTTCTACCATTCCTTGAAAAGTAGATTGTCTAGTTTGGAGAGATTGTCCATAGCGGATAAAGATCTTTGAAGATCTTCCTATTCATGAAAAAAGAACACAGATTTGGTTGCAAAGGATTGCAAATCCAGAGAGGAACAAGTGCCTTCTGACTTTTTAGTACTTTGTGTGCTAAAAAGTAGATCAATATGACATATGTTGGTGGATTCATCTTGGAGTCTAATGAGAGGCTAAGTCCATCTAGTTATTCTACTTGGATTAAGGTTATAATGGACTCACTACTTACACTCCATGAACTTAATGATTTTGTCTTTAATGAGGTGGAAAAACCTCATGGAAATCAAGAATTACAAAGATACAAAAAGAAATGTAATCTTGCCTTACATTGCATCAAGATGAATGTAAGTAATGAACTTCTAAGAGAAGCTGCTTTGTGTACCTTGGCCAAGGAAGCATGGGATTCCTTGAAAACCATTAATTATGAGTCAAAAAATACCTCTAGGATGCTTATGTTAAGCCTATCAGGCCCTACAAAGCATGAGAAATAGTGGTGAGAGTACTCAAGAATATGTTCTTAGAGTCAAATCACTATATGAAATTGAGCTCCATAGGTGATAAGATCAAGGAGAGTAAGATTGTCCAAGTAACCTTGAATGGGTTGAGAGATGAGTAATTCAATCTTGTTCAAAGTTTTGCTATCCAAGAATCTCTTCCATCCATTGAGAAGCTCTAAAGTGTTCTCATAGCCTAGGAGAGTAGGATCAAACATGTCAAAGCTATGATAGGATCTTTTTCCTTGCACAAGGGTGATGAGGAGTCAAATTCCTCCATCAAAGAGAAGTGGAAAGGCAAAAAAATCTTGCAAACAACAAGGAGGTGGTCCATCAAAGGATGAAGAAGGTCAATCGAGCTCAAAGAAGATGTGTAAGAAGAACAAATCCAAGCTCAGGTGCTTCTATTGTGGCAAGAAAGGGCACTTTGCATCCGAGTGCTTCAAGAAGAAGCATGCAAAAGGAGAGGACAGGCAAGAAAATCTTGTAATTGAGGAGCAGAAAGATGATGATGAAATATTTTTAATGGCATCAACAACTTCATCATGCAAAGACAACTCAAAGGACAATTGGCGGACAATTGGTGTGGATAGATAGTGGGGCATCTTTCGACATGACCTTTCAAAAGGAATTTTTCTCAACTCTACTCTCTTATCATGATGTTAAAAAAACATGATGACCAAAAAAAAGAGAAATGACTTGAATACCCATTTTTGTTAAATTTATTAATTTTTTTTTGAAAAGTATCCAAATTTAAAATGTTTCAAATAAATATATTGTAACATAAAGAAAATGTTGTATTTTGCAAGAAAATAAATTAAGCTACAAAAATTTGGTCAATAGATAATTATAAATAGCTTAAAATTAACTTATATTAAGTAATAATACTATTTAAAATAAAACTATTAGATACACAACCACTAAAATACCAAAAAACTATTTTTTGCTTACTAAAAACAAAAGTTATAGTTTTTTTTTGGGAAATTTTAAAGTTTTCTAAATTACAATTCTTGTATCGAAATATTTTTTAAATTTTTAAATTTTTTGAAATCTTTTCTTACACCCACGTTAGTTTATTAAATATTTAAACATTAGATAAATGCAAATAAAATTACTTTACAATAATCGAGATTAAACTATTTGTGAAAATATTTAAATCACCTTGAAAAAAATCTAATTTTTTTTTTCATTTCTTATAATTTTTAACAATATTTTTTTACAAAACATATTATAAAAACACATCTAAAATTAAAATATTGTAAACTTGACAAATCGTTACAATTTTAATTTCTGGTAATAATTGTCAATGTTAAAATTTTTAAAATATTTCAAATTCTAAATATTAAATCGTTAAAAAACAAATTTAAAAATATATAATCAATCAAAAAAAATTTAAAACACAAAACATCAAAAAATATAAACACAATTATTCTTTAAAACAAAAGAGAATTTTTTATTCCCAAAAATCATCGATGTCATTTACATCTTTTTCTTTTGTTTTTTCTTGAGTAGCCACTGTACTATCAAGTGGCACCTCTTCTACAATTTCCTCGACTACAGTTACTACATTGTAATCTTGAACCAAGACATCAGCAAATTCTCCTGTGTCGCCTACTTTTCCGCTAGCAGGAGGCTGAGGTTCCTTGGACAAGGCAATTATTGTATTTTTTGCTGTCCAAACTCTTTCCCACTTCAGATAATTCATCTGGCAAAATTGAAAGAGATTTCATTCTCATTTTTGCAAAATCAACTAAATTAGTATCTAAATCTACTGCAACAACATGTCTGCTTTTCTGAACAGCACATGCGCTCGTAGTGCCGCTACCGCTAAATAAATCTAAAACCCAATCAGCTGGGTGAGAAAAAATATCAATTAAATGGTTAATTAATTGTTGTGGCTATTGGTAGGGACAAGCCACAGAACTCGTCATTGGATTTTTTAATTTCTTCGTCACAGTTGGATACTGGAACAAGTTTTCAAAACTTGTCAGTCCGGAAGTGTTGTAATGCGGCATCGAACGTTTGTCATCCAAAGAATAATAACCGATGGTTATGTATTCTATCTCATTGCAAAGTCGAGCTCCTTCCGAGTTCCTGACATTGGGCTTGTACCTGACATGGAACATTACAAGTAAAATAAATTTAAAACTTTAATTTTAAAATAAAAAAATTAAAATAAAATTATGAATTAAAATGTAAATTGATAATTCAGGAGCTTAAGAACTTACCACACAGCATTCTCTATTCCCGCATTACAGAAAGTTAGTAGAGCTTTCTATATTGATACTGATTGCCAAGAAGAATGATAAATAACAACTCTCCAAATTGGAGAAGTTGTGACTTCAAGAAAGCCCTCCATAAAACTATGGATTTCAGTGAATTTGAAAGGAGTATCATCATTTGATGATTCCTTCATCTGAAATCCATATGGTATATCGGCGATGCAGTGTATAAGGCCTTTTTCTTAAAAAAAAATGAAATTTCTCTGCAATCGCCCTCCTCAACAGAGTCAAAGCATGGTTGATCATCGACACTTTTGGGAAGGTAGGTCTCTAATGGATTCTCCTCCGCAATGGTCTCACCCCATGTCAATTTCTTCAGAATATGTCTCTTGAATTGCTCTAGAAGGACTTTGTTTTTTTTGTCTTCGGGAGACTGAAAAGGAAAAAGCTATGCTTAGCATGGGAGACAAAATATATAAAATAGAACAGGAGACTTAACTTATCAAATAATAATAATTAAATAAAGAAAAAACTATGCTTAGCATAGGAGATATAGAATATAGAAAAGAAACAATTAATAAGCACCTATGCTAAGCATGGGTGAAATAAATACCATGACTCTAAACAAAATAAAAAATGGACTCATAGATTCATTTCGGCTACTCAGAGGATAAAGCCTCTAGCACTCCTATTAAAAAAGATAACATAAAAATAAATATTTGAATTATGACTATTACCTCTGAAATTCTTTTCCCATTTCTGCCAGAGAAAGTTGACTATCGGCAACTCTCGAAAGAACACTTATTGTTAGCTCTGAAAAACTAATCCCTTGCATATTCTTCCACTCTGATATTCCCATTTCAGTAGGGATTGGCTTCAGAGTTTGAGTGCTCACAACTTTTTTTTTAGACTTTGAGACACCTTGAGCAAGTTGGCCTTTTATTTGAAAAGTTTCTCATTTATCAAAAATTTTATCAACAAGGGCCCACACCTGAAATAAATAATAAAAATTAATTAATAAAGAAGTTAATGAATATTAAAATTGAGTTCAAAATTTTAGTCTGATAATAACAATTTAAAAGGATTATAACATATATTACGACCAGAGCATTCCATGAGGAGCATAGCCAAACGAATTACCTAGCCACTGCGAAAAACAAGCTAAAAAAAATTATCGTATTTTGTAAGGCTTTGCGTAGAATTTTTCGAATCAAAAGACAGGCCTATCTCTTGAGCACATAGTGCTTTCAGCTCAAGTTAATTCACATCTCCTGCTTTGGAGACTCTCATGTATTCTTTGTGAAAAAAACGAATTCTTTGTATCACAGTCATCTTCATCCGGTAGTCCAGATCAATATTGTGGTCCCAAGCCAATAATTTTGTTTCTTCCACTGTCAGGCCAGCAAATGCAATGGCACTCATAGTTCAAAAGCTTGGAATATGGGGATACTCTTGAGATAATTGTTTTCGAGCTTGTAAACTATGTATCCCTCCAAGAACAAAAAAATGATATGAATCTAATAAAGAAAAATCAAAATTTGCAACATCGTTGCATTCGTTGGGATCAACCAAAACAACAAAGGGAATAACTATGGCCTGTGTATGATCTTTAAATTTTATTTTTAAATTATGCACATGTGTTTCATTAGGCTCTCTAAATTCCATTGGCCTGTCTCCTGTTATTGGGTCTACAGGTGGCCTATCACATTGATTTATGTCTAAAATTAAAGTTGTTTTTTTTTTTTCTTTGTTTTTGTGGATATCCTCTCTTAATTTGGCAAGTTTAGAGCTGTCTTGTAATGGACGGACGGATGCACCAGGTAGCGACAGAGATGGTTCGGTGGCGACTTTTTTGCTTTCAGCAGAAGGTATGGACTTATGGCGATGTGTAGCCATGGTCTTTGGGCGTGACTTAGGTCTAGTGGGCGAAGACTCAGAAATATTATGAGATCTTTTCTTTTTGGGATGAGGGACAGCTACAGTTTTATTCTCAACATTTTCAAAGGCCGGCTTTGTGACCTGAGCAGTGATAGAATCAGGCTTGCGAGGTCCAATAGATACACCTTCTGAACTTTGTAATGAATAGACCGGATCTTTTCCCTCAACAATAGCAGCTAAAACCATTTTTAAGCATTGCTTCATGCTCTGGACAGAAACTAAAATCAAGTTTAAAACATAATGAGTAAAAGCTTAAATCTAAAAGTTTAAATAAACTTATATTCAGTAACAACTATGTTAAGCATGAAACAAATGTAGACAAACATGATTAAAAATCTCACCAAAGTAACTTGAGCTTTATCAAAATAAGCTTTGATGGCCTCGTCCTGGCAAAGTCGGATCTTTATCATAGTCTCATTCAGAATGAAAATATAACAAGACTTATCCGTCTCCTTTATAAGTATATTCACAAAACCTTCTTCTTGATCCTCATCTGGTTGATCAACAAACAATCTTCCTTGAACTTTGAATTGTGAGCCTCCCCTGCCAGGCTTCTCAGCTAAATGAATAAAAAGCTCCGAAAGCTTTGTGTTGTTGACCCCTTTGGTGAAGTAGTACATGAATTTTTTCTTATCTTTCAAGGAATATCTTGAGGTTTCCTCGAAAGCTTAAAAGAAATCCTCGACATTTCAAAAATTATCAAAGACAATTAAAAATCTGCAAGAAAGAATACTTTTTAGGAAAATTTAAAACTCTATCATAATGAAAATACTGAAAACTTTAATACTTTAATAACACAAGCCATTTTTGTGAAAAAAAATTTAAAAAACAAAACCACAAATTCAGCATATTTTATTACTAAAACATCTCAAAAGGATCACTTTTCTGAGACAATGCGTTGTAAAACAAGAAAATACGAGTAGCGACCTATGCTGAGCATAGGTTGTGTTCGGATCCTCAGTAACATCCTACGCTCAGCATAGGATTCTGGCGTTATTTCTTCAATTCTAACCACGTTTCGACCTATGTTGAGCATAGGTTGCAACATGACCAGAGATGCAACCTATGCTCAGCATAGGTCGAAACGTGGTTAGAATTGAAGAAATAACGCCGGAATCCTATGCTGAGCATAGGATGTTACTAAGGACCCGAACACAACCTATGCTCAGCATAGGTTAGAGGAGAGGACTGGTTCAGGCATCTATGCTGAGCATAGGTTACCCATGTTGTAAGAAGATGAATACAAATTAAAATATGAATATTTTCTAATGCAAGACTTTAATACCCATGCTAAGCATAGAGCAAAGTTAAAAAATGACAATAATCTTACCATCAAGAAATCTGGAAGCGAGAACTCATGTGAAATCTTATAGAAAGCCGTGACTTGGTCATAGCGATTGCTCTGGCAGCATGTGGGCTTCTGAATTCACAAATGAGGTGAGTTATGCTTGGACTATGGTCCTTAAATAAATTTTTTTCCGAGTCCCCCGTCTCACGCCAGTCCTCTAGCTTACTTTGGGACCGAGTTCCCGCGACTCACCTCACCCCACGCCGACCTCGAGTATTAGCCGGGACAGTCCAAACCTAACCCTAACCCTAAACCTAAACCTAAGAATGCTACCAAACAGTATTTAAGGCATGGTAGCCGTCGAAAAATTTTATTAACCAGTTACTTTTTAGGCTTGTTGCTCATTTGCATTTAGTTGGTTTTTCTGTATACGTCTATTGAGGTTCGCATAGGTTTTTATTTGTTCTATGACCAGCATAGGTTGCAGTTATGTTTGAGGAGCACATTTAGTGTGGTGTTAACTATTTAACGGTCCTATGCTTAGAATAAGTACATAGTTAAAAAAAAAAATTGAGGTTACGATGTCAAGTAGTTCTACCTCTTCTATTCCAGTAGTTGTAACTCAATATATTACAACAAGTGCAACATCTTCATCTGACATTCCCAATGAAAGCTTTTTTTATAAAGCCACTCCTGAATCTAAACATGTTTTGGTAAATGATGTGGCATCGCCATCATTTACCCGTTCATCATCTGAAATTCCTCAAGCAAGTATTTTTCAAGAAATGACGTATGTAAGTCAGCTTGTATCAAATCTTTCGACCTCGTCCTCCTCTTCAGATACAGGTTCGGCACAACTAGAACATTGTGCTTTTGAACAAGTTGAATCATTGAGTGATGAGTCAAAAGCTTCAATTCACTCACTTACTGATTCTAGTAAATCAACAGATCCACGTAAGTCTGTTGATCCGCGACATTCAAGCTTTTCTCATGTAATAAAAGACCTTCTCAAAGTGACGTTCGTCGTGTTAAATCTAAAAGGGCTATATTCATTGAAAATTTAGAGCCTTCTGAGGGTCCAGAACAGCCATAATTCCCAGTCATGAAATTCCAACACCTTATCAACCAATTCAAGCACCTATTAGTGTCACAGGTTCAATTTATAGATCTGACTCTAAACGAAAAGAAAAATACAAGAGAGACTTGAGATCCTCACCTGATTTAACGAATCGTCAAAAACAATTGATTACAAAATCTGAGATTCGAAAGGTACGAAATATTATTTGCTGTTCATCTTGTTGTTTGCAAAAGCTGAGTATCAGAGAAATTGAAAAATTAAGATCAAACTTCTTTTTACAAAGTAAGGATGAGAGAAATTACTATTTGTGTGCAACAGTGAGGTCGGACAAAAACTCATTTTTGTATTTTTTAGAAGCTTTGGAGGTTTGTCGCAAAGCTTACAAAGCAGTTCACGCAATCTGAAACTCACGGCTTCAACGAATGCATGCACGACTTCAAAAAGACCCAACATTACGGGGATCCTTACAGGGTCAAACTGTTTCTCCAGATGCCTTAAATACAACTGCTCGGCTAAAGGATTTCATAGATGTGCACGAAGGAAAATTGCCTAATTCCTTATATTTTCACTTTTTTATGTACAAAGAGTTTGCAAAAACAAAAAATGTTCCCTATTTGAGTTACTCATATTTTTTTAGAATTTGGAAAAGAGATTTTGGACTGGTAAAGATTCCCAAAAAATCACGAATGACAGTATGCTCCACTTGCGAGTTGTTAAAGTCTGCAAAACAACTTGCAAAGACCAATGATGAGAAAGGTAAATATGAATCAAATTTGTCTTTCATTTTAATACTTTCTATTTTGAAAAAATTTATGTTGCAGTCTTTTTGAACACCATTATGGTATGATCTTTATTTTATTAAATAAGTGAATCATTGTGTTTTCAGTGGATGCTGCAAAAGCTCTTTAATTGCACAGAGATCAACAAACAGTTGAAAGACAAAAGTTGGCCAAGCATCGAAAGAAATGTTTGGAATGTTCACAAAAATATTTGGGACTTGTTATTGATAGCATGGATCAGAAGAAAACAATGTTGTCTCATTTTGTCAGAGTGCCAAAACATTTGAATGAGGCAGATTTTATTTAGGTTCATCTCGTTGGAGCACTTGTGTTTAATGGCACTTTGGAGTCCAAGGTCTTTTTTAATTATCCCAATGTTTGAAATTATCCAAATTTGACGATCACTATTGTACATAAGATAATTTGCGAATTTGGTGAAAATCTTCCAGAAATACTTTATTTGCAGCTTGACAACACTGCTAGAGAAAATAAAAATCAAACTGTTTTGGCATACTTGTCTATGCTAGTGGAGAAATTTTTTTTCAAAAAAGTAAAAATAGGATTTCTGTTGGTAGGACATACCCACGATCAAATTGATCATATGTTTAGTTGCTTTTCTAAGAGGTTGAGATGCAAGAAAGCATTTTCATTACCAGTGCTTCAAAGCATTGTTGAGGAATCGTATGTGCCAAAGCCAAACATGTCATTAATCAGATACACATATGATTTCCGTGATTATGTTAAGGCGTCCAACGAAACAGAGCGATGCATAACTAATATTAATGATATTAGCTTTCAGCACCAGTTCAAATGTAACGAATCAGACATTATGTTATTATGGGGCAAACTATTTTCAAATTCAGTTTCGTGGCTACCTCTTGAAGGAGTTCGATTTTTGCTTAACATTCCATCGACTCAAATCAAGATTGTTGTGTTGTCTCCCTTGAAGTCCTTGCTAGAAGAACAAAAGGCGCAAAGAGAACATCGTGAGATTGATCCATTTGCCTCATTAAATTTTTTGGAATCAAGTATTCAAGCAGCTTATCATTTTTTTGATGAGTTTCATCAACATTGGTGGATGGACTTTTTCGAGGAACAAAAAATCAGTTTGCTCAATCTCGAACATACATCAACAACTAATGAATTTCATTGGCCTCATAAATTAGGAACATCAACTACGACTGTCGAACCTTCAGATCTTCCTCGAGATAATGATTTCCTGCAGCTTGTGCAAGGTGAGGAACGCGAAATTTATGTGGGCTCAAGGAAGAATAGGCAAAGTGTAAAAGTTGCAAAAATGAAATGGCGCGGTGATTTGAATGAAATCCAAATTGGAAGCCTTGTTGCACTTCTAGCTTCAGAAAACAATGAAGGACATCCATTTTGGATTGTCAAAGTACTTGGTTTTATTCAAAATAGCAATCAAACTAAAGTACTACGTGTCCATTGGTTGCGCACCACTTCAACAAATGCTTTTTTGGGAAGGTATGAACTCGAAATATCGCAAGTACATCCAAAGGGCAAGAGAAAGAGATTGACAAAAAATCAACCAAGAGTCGACGATTTGAATCTACAGGATGTAGATGTTTTGGCATTTAATTTTGAATTAACAATGACCAATCATCTACGAAAGTCAACAATATCTATATTGAAAGAACGACTTGGAATACTTGAAAAACCATCATCCTCCACTCATCATCAACAGAGAAATGCTGATTTACAAGGTTTTTTGTCAACATTAGACGCGGATTCTGAGGAAGACATGATAGTTGACTCTGATGAAGAAGACGGGTCTTCCACTTCATCAGCTGAAAACGAGTGTTGAGAATATGTCAAGTTCTGAATTGAGAGGCATCAGTGAAAATTCCTTAGAAAATGTACTTTGAAAAAAAGAATGTGCAAATATAATTTAAGTTATTTTGTATTTCAATGGGATTTTGAGTTTCAAAAATCATTTGTTCTCTTGAATTATTATTTCATTTGTAATTATGATGGTTTTATGAAGTTTGCAACAAAAAACTTGTAGTTCTTTATTTAGAATATGCATTTTTTGGCTTTTTTTAAGAACAAAATTTAGAGATTTATTAAAAAAAATCCATGATTTTGGCCTAAAACTAGAACCATTAAAAAACACCAAAAAAAATTACTCTTTTTCAGGTCAAAGTCCCAAAACAAATGTCATCGTGTTAGAAGCAATTTTTACAAAAAATGATCAAGAATATAGTTTTGAAGGTGTTGGTGCAATTAATTTGTGCATAGGACCTTCAAACAGATTAAATGTAGACAATGTACTTTTTGTGTCTTCTATTACCAAAACTCTTTTGAGTGTGTGATGGATAAAGGCTTTGATGTCATTTCAAGCTTGGTGTTTGCTCTATTCCCAAGGATAATAAGTGCATGGCAAGTGGGTTTAAGCAAGAATGGTTGTTTAGGCTTGATGAAAATGTTTCTAATGTGAGTGTGATGATGGCCGCAGGAGGCAATTTCTCAAGTGGAGCTTTGGCACAAGAGGTTAGGACAATCCTAACTTCAAATCCATGGGGATGATGTGTAAGAAGGGATTATCACTTGGCTTACCCAAATCCTTTACAAGAGTGGTAATAAATGTGAAGCTTGTAGTCTTTCAAGACACACAACCTTGCGCTTCAAGGTCAATCACTAGATCTCTCACTCCTTAAGAGATTGTTCATTGGATGTGCATAGCTTTTCTCATGAATCAAATGGTGGTGCAAAGATGCATGTGATTTTCATAGATGACTATTCTAGATTCACTTGGATCTACCTTTTAGTCTTGAAAATTTTGGTGTTTGAAACTTTTGTCAAGTACAAAGCTCTTGTTGAAAATCAACTCAATGCTAGGACAAAGTTTTTAGGTGTGATAATGGAAGAGAATGTTAGATTCCTATCCTCTCCATCCCTAATCTCACAACTAATGTAGATCCATTCATTTGTTGTAAATGCTTGTACACTCACGTACTCTACAAAAACACGTGTTTTCAAACGATCTATAGAAATACATAGAAATTACAAACAGGTATCAGCTCGACAAACCTCGAATCGACAATCTTCGAATTTGCTCTAATTGACATTTGTTGAACTATTAAAGACACTCGAGTCAACAATTGTCAAAGCTATTATCGAGTCAACTATCAACTATCGATTTGATCGTTGATTGTCGATTCGACCATCTATTTTCATGCCCTCATGATTTGCATAGAATCTCCAACAGAATAGATTCTATCCAATAGTGACTGCTAACAGCACGTAGTGCCTTAGTCCAAATTGTAAATCTATCGATTAAGCATTCTTGTAACTGTACAACTACCATGTATAATATTCAATAGCACACCAGTGTAAAGGTTAATCTATGTGTCAATGAATTAGATGATTAATCGATCAAAGATTAAATTAGAGCACAACTACTCAATATTTCTCTCTATTTTTAGAACTGTTTCAAGAAGATCGTGCATTTGAATGCACTCAAACTGTACACATACTTTCGACTTAATAGAATTGTATCTAGTAAACAAGGTCATGTGTCTCAATTGTATTATTTATTTTTAGTCTCGTCTGATTCATTACATGCAGATAACATAATTTGTAGATTGAATTGTCCTTGTGATCGAGAGCTAATGTTGATTGTAATGCTCTAGCTCCGACTTGTTTGATTTATTCACATTTTCACATCTTTAATGACTTTGTGTGTGTCTACAATTGTATCGATCCTTGCAACTTTGATGCTCGGATAAAGTACAGCTATCATCGACTTATTGCCACTAGCTTGAATCTAATAGACGTGTGAAAATTGTCAAAATCTACCTTGGATATTTTTTGTGTTTCTAGTTTGTGAGAAAATATCATGTGTGGAGCATGTTCCCACACGTAGAAAAAGTCAAAAATAGTTTATGATGTTGACTTTAGGGGTACCACAAAGTTTCATGGTCAAGCTTCTTGGTGTCACTGAGGTGATAGGGCCAATTTTGGCTTTAGAGGTCAAATGGTCAAGTACACATGTTTTGTCATGATTAGGCCAAAATTCAATTGTGATGTAAGTTGAGCTAGTTAGGTTGCTTACACATGTCAAGTTTAGGTTTGATGAGTGATGCACCCTATGTGGTGGCAAAAGTCAAAGCGTCCAATCATAAGTGAGAAAATTGGTAGAAGGGCCCAATCAAAATCAAAGGATGTGAAGTCACTCATCCAATAGGATTGAAGCTTGGATCTCCACGAGTTCTATATGTACATTGATTTTCTATCATAATCTAATGTGAGTTTTTGAGTCAATTTGGAGATTTTTCAATTTTGTATCTCTCTCTCTACCTCTCACCTGAAGTGGTGGGTTCTCTCTCTACCCAAGGAGAGGAGCTTGTTGGGACTTGGTTTTCAGTAGTACATGTTTCCACATGTGCGAAACACCTTTGGTAATGAATGAATGCATGTAGAATGGTCTCTTTGCCTTAGATTTTGTCATTGATTTTGGATTTCAATCATTAGAAGATCTATAGTGCATGACCCAACCTTAGGAGATCAATTTCACACATTAGGGCATTCCCACATGTGTGAATTTTCACAAGACGTAGATTCATGCACCGAGGAATCCTTCTACAACATTCTCGACATGGTATCAGAGCCTAATATTTAAGCGGTCAGCCTAATAGAGCATATAGTATCAGAAATTTTACATTCAGATACAGAGTAAACATTTATTGAATTGTTTTGAAGTCACACAATCTACTATCTACATACATCCATCTCGAATTTCCTAATGGATTTCATAGACAAACTCGATGGATCGAATTATCATCTATGGAAGTTCAAGATAAAAGTCATGCTAATGGCCAAAGAACTCTAGGAGATTAAAGTAATTTTCAATGATTCTAAAGTTTGAAATGATCCAAACTTGACCATTATCATTTTACACAAGATAATATGCGAATTTGGTGAGAATTTTCTTGAAACTCTTTATGCAACTTGACAACATTGCTAGGGAAAATCAAAATCGAAATGTTGTGGCATACTTGTCAATGTTGGCAGACAAACTAAGAAAATAAAAATAAGTCTCTTGTTGGTCGGCACACTCATGATTAAATAGATCAATTGTTCGAATTTTTTTCCAAAAGGTTTAGACACAAGAAGACATTTTTAAACTAGTGCTTCACATTATCATTCAGGAGTCATACAAGTGTGTCGTTAATGTGACATACATATGATATTTGAGAACATATGCTAGTTGACTCTAATGAATAAGACAATTCTTTGACTTTATCAGTCGAAAAATAGGGTGTCAATAACGTGTCAAATTCTGAATTGAGAGGCATTAGCAAAGATTGACTCATAAAAAATATGACTTTAGGCTAAAATTAGGTTATGAGAAAAATGCCAAAAAAAAGTTGACTATTTATTAGATCAAAGTCCCAAAACATATGTCATTGTACTTTAAAGTCTTACAATATCTTTTGAGCTTTATGCGTTTAAGTGTGGTACTTATAAAAGTTGCAATAATCACAATCATTTACAATATTTATAGCTTAAGCCTGAAGAAAATCATATTGCAATATTCAAAATTTCTCATCTGGAATATTTATAAAAGTTGCAATAATTACAATCTATAACTTGAGCCTCAAGAGAATCATGTTGCAATTACAAATTTTCTCATGGGGCAAAACTAGATTTATGAACACTGTATCCAAGTCCATCTTTCAAAAAAATTATTTGAAAGGGCAAGTTATATGCGAGGATTTCAGAAGAAGGCCAAGAACATTGCCAAGGACATCATGGAAATAATATTTATGCGAAGGAGCATCAAATTTCAACACCTCCTTGGTCAAAAGCAAGTCCTAGGTAGGACTATAATTTTGAGTGAGCATTTTATTTACGATATATGAGGGTGGTGCCTTTAATACGCCCAATCGAGAGATCATCATATTCTTCAAGGTTTTCCAAGCTTCACTAGATGTTGTGCACTTACTAACTTCCTTGAGAAGTTCATTAGTCACATTCATCTTGATAATGTGTAGAGCTTTCTTTGCCCTCTTATCATATCCCAATTTCTCTTAAGTTGCCAAAGGTCTCTCCTCCACACCTACAACAATATTCATCAACTCATTCATCTCTAGCAAAGACTTCATCCCCATCTTCCAAGTTGAATAGTTGATTGAGGTAAGCCTATTATCATTGACTTCCAACATGAAGCCACTTGAGGTTGCCATGGTGCAATGATTTGAGCTTCTCTTTGAACCTGTTCCAATACACCCTAGCACTCTCGATAGTGGTGGGCTCCCAATGAATCTGCAAAATTATTCATCCATAGTCATGATGTATGATGAAAGATTGCATATTTCATGGATCACTTAATGAGGTTGGCCCTTGGCTATATTTAGCATATTTATGGCTATTGGCCCTCAAAATTGGGGATCCATAATATTTCATCCGTAATCATGATGTATGATTAAATGCTTGACAATTTATGAATCATTTGATGAGGGTGAGAACCTTTTGCACCCTCAATCCAATTGAAGATCTTCTTAAAATTGCAATAGTAAAGTAATTGTGTTGATGGGTATAGTCAATAGTTGGATCTATAGCCATAAATATATTGAATAGAATAAAATACTCATTGACGCAATTTTGGACTAAGTGGTGCCCACTCTTACCCAATGAGGCATAATTATCCATTCATAGTCATGATGTATGATGAAAGTGTATACATGATTTACAATTGACAAGGATGCTTTTGCTATTTTATACACACGTGTGTTGTTTCTCTCACACTCATGCATACTAATATTACTATCCAAGTAATTTGATACCTCCCCCCCCACCCTCTCTCTCTCTCTCTCTCTCTCTCTCTCTCTCTCTCTCTCTCTCTCACACACACACACACACACACACATAAACACACATATGCTTCAAAGTTCAAGAAACCTTTTTTTAGTTATCCTCAAAACACCCCCATATTTTTTTAAGCTTTTTGGTTTTTTAAGGAATGTTACATAAAAACGTTGATGTATGGTGGAAGGCCCTAACCGAGGGCGGAGCCCGAACCTGCAAGGAAGGCCCAAGGCCCAAGGCCCGAGGGCAGGGCCCCAATCTGCAAGGAAGGCCCAAGGCCCAAGGTCGTTGGGCCTTCCACGACGTAATGCCAGGTGAGAAAGTAGAGAGAGAATGCACATTCAGTAGCGAGAGGAGAGAGAACGCACATTATGTAGAGAGAAACATTGTAGAGAGAGAATGATAGATTCCAGAGGAGAAAGAAAAGTGGATGGATATTATGCACAAGGAAGTGCTTTCAAAATACAAAGCAAACATGAGCACCTAAATACAAAGCAAACATGAGCACCTGGCATTACTTGCCGATATAAAAGATCTTAAAAAGTTTCATGATATCACTTTTTTAGAAAAATAATGTCAATTACATTCTTATACTTTGCCGACTTTCTTGAACACAAGAGACCTTAGTATCCCTTGCTACCTTACACTCGTACTCTCACACTCGTGGATTCTACCCAAGTGCTTCACTTGAATATTCCTGCTCATACTCTCACACTCGTGCTTCTACCTAATTGATTGAATATTCCTCCTCACAGCAGGACTACCCAATATGTACACTGAATGTTCTGACCTCTCTCAAATGGAAGTGCTTACTCTGGTATCTGAATGGAAGATTGAAGAGACGTAATCAGTTGTAATAGTGGCTGTGATGGTGGGCTTTGGCCTTTGACACTTATCATGCGATACCTAGTGCGCACCTGCAAAGATCGATGAATTATTCCTTGAACATTTTATTATATATGGATGCTGTGCTTGGAACGATCTTCACACAATCACAAATCACATGGTTTATGTCTGAACAAGGAGCACAAAATTGCATATGCTGCATGATCATATCACAAGGTGGGTAGTACTGCTGCCACATTTCTTCTTGTAGATCGAGCTGCTACAATCAGCAATTTGTCAGCTCTCTGATGGATACATCTTTGTCCTTTCATGAGATTGCGGATGTTGAAGTGGGTTTTACAACTTCAAACAGATCAGTGAGTGAAGATGATTGCTTACCGCAAATATTGTTTCATGGAGATCAAGACAGCGGTGGTGCTGAAGAAATCTCATCGGAGACAACTGTGTCAACTTATCTAGAGTCACGCAGATTTGTAGCTGTGAATGTACTAAGTTTTGCTGAAGAATTGCATCCTTTTTCGGAAAGCGTGCATTACTTTCACGATTCGACAGCTGGGTCTGAGAGCCTGGATCTAGAGGACAAACCTGCAACTCGTAGTCATACTGCGACTTCGCCATCTACGACATTTGAAATTGAAATTCTCTCTCCGAGGAAGGTCATCGACATGCGGGACACTAAGCTAGAGAACCAAACACAAGCATTACCCGGCGGCAGAATTATGGACAAGGCCACGAAGACAAGCAGGAAAGCGAATATATACTATTCACAACCTTTGTCATCTGGGACCAACATAGATGCAGCCTGCTTCCCAAAAGAGATGGGAATCACGTATTCAGGTTCAATTCTCCGTGAATGTAAGCAAAGCTCGGGAACAGCAAACATGAAGTACATTAGGCGTTTGCAACCAATTCAGCACGTATTAAGGCTGATCTCCAGAAAAAGTTCCCCTTCCTCTTAAGAAATCCTAGATTAGATGAGAACATTCATTCTCATACTAACGAGGCAGGTAACTCGGAGCTGGTAGAAGATGTGCCTGTAGGCCGCTACTTTGATGCACTGGAAAGGCCAGAGCTTGAAATTCTTAAGGTGCATCTCTCCACGTACCCCCCCCCGTTATTTATGGAGACATGATGTTTGGCTTTGATAAGAGCCTGCTTAATGGGCTTTCTCTTAGATCGTTTCTGTGAAATCCATTCAGTTCTCTAAATTTTTACATCTACGTCCATACTGTCTTCTAGATTGTATATCTTCAGAATTAATGATTTCCCCCTATACTCTCTCTCTATCTCTATGAAAAAACAAGACTAGTGAAAGCCAACAAAATCATGTCATTGACTTACAATTGCATGCCCTCGTCCATTCTCTTAGTAAGTTTTTCAGTGCACAAGCTCAAGAACTCCAGCTTTGTGTGTGAATGATGCAGGAGCGCGAACAAACTTTGATTCCTCGGAACAAAAAATGGCCGTTTTTGCTTCGATTTCCCATCATCACTTTTGCTATTCCTATGGCCCTTGGCAGCCAAACTATCCTCTGGAAAGATCTAGCTTTATCTCCAGCTATGCATTTCCTCCATATTCCCAGGTCTGTCAATCTGATATTATGGTACTTGGGTATTGCTGCACTGGTTACCATTTTTGCAACCTATGGAATGAAATGCATTTTCTACTTTGAACTTTGAGGCGCGAATATCATCACCCTGTCAAGATTAACTATTTCTTTACTCCGTGGATGTCATGCATGTTTTTGACACTTGGGCTGCCTCCAAGCATTGCCATTTCCATTCATCCTACACTATGGTGCATATTTATGATGCCCATACTCCTTCTAGAGCTCAAGCTCTATGGACAATGGCTATCCGGAGGTGAAAGGCGGTTGTCCAGAGTGGCTAACCCTTCAACACACATGGCAGTGGTGGGGAATTTTGTTGTGGCGCAATTAGGTGCAGTAGTAGGATGGAAAGAGTTTGCCACTGCATTCTGGGCAGTTGGGCTCTTACATTACTTGGTTGTATTCGTGACATTGTACCAGAGATTGCCCACCAATGAGACTCTTCCCAGACAACTGCACCCTATTTTTTTCCTTTTCATTGCGGCTCCGAGTGCAGCCAGTGTGGCGTGGGAGATGATCATTGGGAGCTTTGACTATGTGTCAAAAATCGTATATTTTCTTTCCCTCTTCCTCTTCTCCTCACTTGTAAGTGCAATCTCATTTCTACATTAGATATCAGTCCCTTTTTATTTTTTTGGCCTGTTTAACGAAAGCATCAAAAGATGTAGGATCGGTTAGCCATACCCCACAAACTTTTCAATTTTTTGATGTAATGACATTGTATAATCAATGCTTGAATGAACTTGAAGTGCTGTGTGGACAGAACTTTTCTTGCCACTTCAGAAGCTCTTGTAGAAAAGCTTCTCTGGTTTGTTTCGTGATTAACTGACTTCAAGAAATAGCTACAAGTTCTTGTTCTGAAACGTATGTGAAAATAGTCAACTTCGTTTGTGACTTACTTAAAAGTTGAAACAAAACAGAAAGTGCTACTGCCATGTAGTTCTGGCAGAAGCTTTATAAAGATTTTGTCTCATTTCTTTCATATACATAATGCTGTGAGAATTACAGCTAGCTACAAATACTGGTTCGAAAAATATGTGAACATAGAAAGCATTGTTTTTGTAGGTCGTTCGTCTCAACTTTTTCCGTGGACATAGGTATGAATTATCTCATACTTTTGGTAATTCAACCTCAATGATACTTTTTGCAGAACGCAGATTCTTTTAAGTAGCAGCAAGTCACTCTTCTGGGTTATTTTTAAGTATGAAGCACAAGGAGATAGACGGAAGAAATTTTCTGGTGTGATAGGTTTTCCATTGCTTGGTGGGCGTACATTTTTCCACTGACTGCAGCTTCCATAGCAAGTATCCACTATTCTCAAAAAGTGACAATCGTCATCACACAGGGACTTGCAACTACACTCTCCTTCATCTCTGCTGCTATGGTCTTCACACTGTCTATATCAACATGCCATACGTGTTTGCGTGGGAATTTCTTCCCAAATGATGCAGCTATTGCAATCACGAGTAAAAGAAGGAAAATGAATAGCCAGGAAGGATTATAAAAGAGACTATTGAAGATGCTTTCCTCAAGACAAAATTTATAACCATGATAAGCCTTTCATAGCTGCAACTCCATTTAATAGAAAAGTGGCTATCATGATGATCCAATGTTAGATTGAGGAGTAAGGGGGCAAAGGGGTGCATTGCTCCTTGTACTGAATGTCCAATAGGCAAAGAAGGCCCTTAAGATCACCCATAGTTGCATGTCATTGACTTGCTAAACATAAAGGTAATCTATGCATGTGTGGATATGAGCAATTGTAGGCTAACACCAAAAGAGACTATTGAAGATGCTTTCCTCAAGACAATTTATAACCATGATAAGCCTTTCATAGCAACTCCATTCAATAGAAAAGTGGCTATCATGATGATCCAATGTTAGATTGAGGAGTAAGGGGACAAATAGGTGCATTGCTCCTTGTACTCAATGTCCAATAGTCAAAGAAGGCTCTTAAGATCACCCATACTTGCATGTGACTGACTTGCTAAACATAAAGGTAATCAGCTGTGCATGTGTGGATATGAGCAATTGTAAGCTAACACCAATAGATGACCGGTCCTTTCAATTGATAAGTTGTCTTCAACAATTCACGATTCAACGAAGTCATTCTTCCTTTTTCATGTATGGGGATGTTGCCCTCTTTTTATTATAAATAGACAACAAACTTGAAACTTTTTGAAATGGAAAATGGCGGAGATAACCATTTTTTAAAATTTGGCCCTTATAATTTTTTGGTAATTCAACTAAATTTTGAAATGTGAATTTGAAAATTGATTTATTATTTTTAAAATGTTCCATTTTACAAATATTTTAAATTTAAAATGAGTATTCAAAAAATTTTACATTAGATTTATGTAATTTGTTGCTTTTGATAGTAATTGTTTAATTTGTGTTCTACCATCTTTGCTAAATCGTTCTCATCGCCTGCAATTTCACTAGTAGGTGGTTGAGGCTCTTTGCAAAGAGGAACAATACCAAGCTAGTCCTACCTTACCTACCTCATGGAATTCATCAAGCAAAACTGAGATACTAGTCAATCTCATTTTGATAAAACTCACTAAACTAGAATCGATTTTTGTAATCGCAACATGTCCAAACCCAATCTCTTAGGTGTGAAACATTTCAAATGATCTATTTTCAAGTTGTTGTGGCTTTTGATATGGACAAGCTACCAGTCATTCGATTTTTCAACTTTTTTGTTATTGTTGGACATTAATCGAAATGATTTGAAAAATCTATGCATCCGACAATGTCGTGATGTAGCATCAACCTCTTTCAATCAGTTGAAAATTAGCCAGTGCTTATATATTCAACAATGTTGTAGAGGCGAGCACCACCAGAATTCCTCACATTAAGTTTATACCTCCAAACATTTAAAAACATTAGTTAAGAGTAACAAAGAAACACAGTACAAAGTGTAATGTTAGTGTTGATCATCAACAAATTTGGAAATGTAGGTCTCTTTTGGATCAACTTCAACAACCAGCTCCCCATCAACAATTAGCTCCCCACTCTGTTGAAGCTCCCTATGCCTCTTCTATGGCTTGGCCGTTTGCAGATGGGTTCAAAACTGCTCAAAAAGTTGGCCACTCTTTCTATCCTCATTAGTCTAACCATCAAGAAAGTGTAGAAATCATTGTGAAAGTAGATAAAAGCAAGCTAGTATGCTACAAGTCATCATGGGATTGAAATGAAGCCAAAAGTTGATCACTTGAGGATTTTTGGATCCATTTGCTTTGTTCATGTTCCTTTGAATGTAAAGACTAAGGAGGATCCCAACTCAATTAAGGGGATTATGGTACTTTACATCAAGGAAAGCTTATAGAATCTTTGTGCTATCTACTAACAAGATTGTGTGTAGAGATGTAATTTTCCATGATGACAAATTTTGCAAGTTTGATGAGGTCGTAATTTTCCATGAAGACAAATTTTGCAAGTTTGATGAGGTAAAGGGTGCTCAAATCGATGTTGAATCCTTCAAGAAGATGATGGAGAGGGGCCGAGGCTTGACAAGGAGCTTTCTCAATCCAAGACTCCAAGGAGATCTTCAAGGGACAAGGCCAAACCACTTAGGCTCACATATATTGATAAAGGGAAGCAAGACCAGATGGATAATGATCTTTCTCATGCGCTTTTCATCTCCTTTGATGAGCCTTCTTGTGTGAAAGATGCATTAGAATCAAAGGTTTGGCACGAGGCAAAGTCTCCGGAGTTTGATGCTTTTATTTCACATCATACTAAGACAGTTGGTTATAAATGGGTGTTTAGAGTAAATTACAATCAAGATGGTTCTATCAATAAATATAAATCTAGGTGGAAAGGACACTCCACAAGCTTCTATAAAGAGAAGCCCTTTCTATGTAATTTCTATCCTTAATGTAAGAGAGCTAAGTGCTACCATTTTGGGTCCACTTGTGCTAATTGTGGTGTGTGGCTAATTATAGTGTGGCTTTATGCTTATTGCTTTTGTTTCTAAGTTCTTGCTATTTTAGCCCATGTTAGCATATGTGCTAAAACATTGTGCGTTTCTAATTTAGTGGAGCTTTTCGAAGAGTTTGTAGAAGAGTGTATGAGTGAGTAGAGAGGGAAGAGAGAGAGAGAGAGAGAGGAGAAGGTGTGGAAGGGTGTGTTAGAGTTAGTGTGGTTTTGGTTTTAAATTTAGTACTATTTGGTTTTAGTTGTGTTTTCAAGCCATTTCTCTTGCAAGTAGAAAAAGTGTTAACCTTTTCCTGATTTTGCACTTTTTGGGATCCCTAGTCTGATAGACTTTTTGTGAGTGTCATATCTCATTGTTCCCTCAAGTTCTTGGTTTGCCTTTTGCAGGTGGCATCCTCTACTTGTGAAGAAGCTAATTTGAGTCAGGAGAACCAAGATACCCACAACAAGTAGAAATAGTGTTAACTCTTTTGTTTTGCGCATCTTCAAGGCTCCTAGGTTTGAGCCTACTTCTCGTGCTAAAAATGGCTTAGGAGGAGAAGGTGGAAGCCTTCTACTTCTTGACAACATTAGGAGGAGAAGGTGGAAGCCTTCTACTTCTTGACAACAATGTGTATTCTGCTTAACACTAGGCCCTCTCATAACGTACTTGACTTTGATTGAAAGGTTGATTGTGAGCATGCAACCATCCCTGTACTAGTACACAGTCGTGAGGGATGATGGAAAGGGTACAGTTGGGGAGGTTTCAGGGTTGTTGATATGCCATTAACCATTCAAAGTTAGGTTAAGAAGTTGGATATAAAGATAATGTGTTTGGTATGTTTTGATGTGGTACTTGGGATATGTTGGCACGTAATACATAAACTCTACATCGCTTGGGGTACTCATGTGTGCCAAGTCCAACGCGATGGTAGAATCCTTTCACTTTGAGATGAGTTCGATGTGCCTCCAGGACATTTGATCATGGCAACTTAGTATGTGGGGGTTCATTGTAAGTATATGTGTTTTTGTTATTGTTTGATATGTTTACTGTTGGTTCCAAAGTAACATATGGCAAGAACAAATTGACTTACCTAGGAACCTAGACCAACAATGAGTCATGGCATATGTGTGTGGGCTTATCGACGCTTGAACTCCCCAGGGGAAAATGATGATATGGGATGCCCAATTTTCAAGGAATTTGTCAAGCATCGATATCCTATTCTGCATATTGATGATCTGGTATTATATGGTGCTGCTGTTTTAGCAAAGTTGTTTGAAAAATGGAAATCATTAACTCCGAGCTCGTGCATGTGCATAAGGCTGCCTTCAGAACTTGTTTCAGTCACTCTAACTTTTTGGTTATGCCTTTGATTGACTAATGCCCCAACAACATGTGTGATGTTGATGAACGATGTACTCAGACCGTTTATGGATGACGTTTTGGTTTATAGTTGTGGTGACGTATTGCATGTAACTCACCTTAGAACTGTTTGTCAACCCTGAGGTATAAATTCTTGTTTGCTAATGATAATAAAAGATAGCGTATTTGGGTGTTATCATGTTAGCTGAAGGCATAAGACCGAATCCAAGGAAAGTTGTTCTCTTTTCGTGGCCTGTACCTACAGACTTGACGGTATTGAGAGGCTCTCTTGGATTATTGGGTTTTATTGCAAGGTGTGAAGGGTTGTTCACACATGGCTACACCTTTGATCGATATGCTATAGAATAATAAGTGGACAGAAGTTTAGCAATGAAGTTTCGATGCTTTGAAACAAGTTGTGGCTGACTTTGTCACATTAAAGATAGTAGACCCTCAGAAACCATGTCATAGTAACGGATGCGGGTGATATCGTCGTTGGGACAATTCTGATGCAAGAGGGTAGGCCAGTGACCTTTGTGAGTGAGATGCTCAACCCTGTTTAGAAGAGTTGTATGCCATTGTCCATGCTTTGAAAGTATGGAGGCATTATTTGTGTGGTGCGGGTTTGTAAACGCCGACCATGGCATTTTTATGTATTTCTGCCATTAGCCAGGTGGGCTAAATTGATGCAAGAATTTCACATAGAAATTCGGTATAGGAAAGGTATCGAAAATCGTGTGCCTGATGCATTATCTCGTATATTGTATCTAATGTCTTTTGTGGTCATAGAGAATGACCTAGTTGCTGAGATCAGATAGATTCATCAAGAGGATCCTCATTGTTTATTGTAAGGAGGTTGTGAGAGAGGTAAATTTTGGCCAAGTAGAGTCTCAGAAGGAGAGCTCTGATCTCTTTGCTCACACTTGCCTGAAGTATACCATGGCAGATGGTATAATTAAAGGAAATGGCAAACTCCCCATTGTAGTTAGTAAAGGGCTGTGTAGGGAAATTTTGCATTCATGTCATGGTAGTACTGGTGCTAGTCATCCTAGTGTGGATTGGACCTATGAGATGATCCTATATAACTTTTGGTGGCCCAATATGGTTTTAGGCCTACTAGTCTTGTTACGGTGGGAATTCCTCAAAGTGCCTAGTACAGCTGATTTCTACCTCAATGGACGAAATGATTTAGCTGAAAGAATTTAAGACAAGCAATTGTGGTGCTAGTGAGAGCCAAGTGTGATCGCCCGTAGTGTGGAATGCTAGTTACCGTAGGAGGCTTGATTAGGCCAGTTGTTGTCGACAACTCCGGTGTACGGGGATGACTCAGTTGTGACTCTATTTAGGAGCATGTAAAGGAGATCCATGAGCCAAAAAGGATATTGGATAGGCGGGAGAAATGTCTGTGTAACCGCTTGATCTTTGATATATCTAGTTGCTTGATCTTTGATATATCTAGTTGCTTATACTAACAAGATTGTGTGTAGAGATGTAATTTTCCATGATGACAAATTTTGCAAGTTTGATGAGGTCGTAATTTTCCATGAAGACAAATTTTGCAAGTTTGATTTGTTCTAACTTCGTAATGTCGGATCATCATTGCTTGGACCTTTTCCAGATCTAAGAATATATTGTTGCCTTGATGATAATGAAAACATGTCGGAGGTCCTTTCTTCTTATTGGCTATTGTAAAAGAATCCTCAATATGTTGAAAGTCTCCTTATTCAGAGAAAGACTCATCAGAAGCTTTTGGTTTATTAATTACTTGGCTTTTGATTCAATTGGTTTAGGTAGCTCAATTTAAAATCAACTAGCTTTTTCTATCAACTCAGTTAGCTTGCGATCATCAAACTCTTGTGGTGACCATTAAAAGTTTCATTGACTATGATTGTTGCTTCCTTGGTACATCAATATATTTGCATTCTCCTCTCTAATATGTGATGTGCTTGTAGCTTGGTGTCATAGTGCTTTTCATGTGAAGAGCTATTGGACACTAGCTGTCAAAGTTCAATGTGAACTAACCATGATATAAGCTTTATTAGGCATATACTAGTTTCCATCCCTAGGGTCCTATTGTAGTTAGGACAATGAAAGGTCGTCCTATACTAACCCTACTCTAGTTTTAATTTGTAACTTACCTATTAGTTGCCTATTATAGTCTATGCAAATAACCTACAATCGTCTATGAAAATGAGACCTACATTTAGGCCTTAACTCTTGCTCACCTTGTATGGTAACCCAAGGTAAAGGTGCCACGTAGGATTGATTAGCACTAAATTAAATATGATTAGAAAACTTGTTTATGCAAGGAAAAGGCCCTTTTTGAGTCCAAAAAGGGCCCTAATGTATGGGCAGAAGTTGTTACTACATCAGCCTATCTTCAAAATTGCTCCATTACAAAGGCCCTGAATGGCAAGACACCTTATGAGGTGTGGATAGGATTGAAACCATCACTCAAAAATATTTGAGTGTTTGGATGAATAGCTTACACTCAAATCCCAGAAGATCTAAGAAAGAAGCTGGACGACAAAAGCAGAAAAACAATTTTCATCGACTATTTCCCAGACCACAAGGCGTACAAGCTCTACAATTTGGATACCTAGAAAGCATTCACGAGTAAAGATGGCATTTTTTTGGAAGACCAGTTTATCGACCACAAGGGAAAAGTTGCAGGAAAATCCGACCCATGGATCGAACAGCCAAATTCTGTTCTAGGGATTCAATTGTAGAATATTGATACTAACTCCGACAATGAGTCAGAACCTCAACGGGTAGAATCACGTCAGAGGGCCGAAGTTCAACCCAGAAGATCGAACCTAGATGGCATAGATGAGGATTTTGTTGATTGATTTCCAATCTCCAGAATCTCCTTATTGGATTGATTTCGTAATCTCGGATTCCGAACTGGACATTGAGGTGTTGGATGTTTTCCAAAACAATAATGGCACTAGTCCAGTGGTCGGATCTTCCGATTGGCAACTTGTGGTTTTGGGAAGTAATCAGATTGACTGCACATCTTATCTGTGTCACTGACAACTTGCATCTGATCGTCCGTGTTGCTAGTACTTTGGCTAGTGTTGTATGTGGCATCTTGTGAATCTAGACAGCCTCCATCCCAATTTATGGATGATGCAACCTGCTACTTTGTGCAGAAACCAACCTGAGGCAATGTCTACACCTGATGCTGACCAGTGGAAAGCAGCGATGGACACCAAATTCGATTCTCTCATAGAGAATCAAACATGGACAGTCACAGAGCTGCCAAAGGATCGAAATCCGATTCCATGCAAATGGATATTCAAGGAGAAGTATGATGCTCAAGGAAGGCTAAATCACTACAAGGCCAGGCTAGTCGCCAAAGGCACTAATTGAAAAGCGCTCACAAAAGTCATGAAGTAAGTCCAAGCAACCAAACATCTCAGCATCTGTTATGGAGGCAGCCAATCTGCCAACACTCTCGAAGGGTACACGGATGCGGATTGGGCAGGATATAATGATACCAGAAGATCGACTTCTAGATTTGTATTTTTATACAATCAAGGCCCAATCTCTTGGAAGAGCCGAAAGTAGACCTCAGTAGCATGATCATCAACGGAATCCAAATACATAGCTACCCAAATGCTACCAAGGAGACAATCTGGCTAAGGCACCAACTTGCAGATATAAACCTTGCACAACCACTTCCAACAACAATCTATTGTGACAATCAAAGCACAATAGCACTATCTCTATATCCGAGATTTTATTCTTGAAGCAAACATATCAAAATCAGGTATCATTACCTTAGAGAGAAAGTGCAAAGCAAGGAAGTAGCATTGGTTTACAGCAGAACAAATTTCATGGTAGCAGATTACTTCACGAAGGCTCTATCAAAGGAGCAACATCTCATATATAACGACATTCTAAGTCTGAAGATCAATTTTTTTCAAGATCCACATTAAGGGGGAGTGTTAGATTTTAATGCTCAGTCTTAAAACCATTCAAATAATGAGCATCCTGAAAACTTGCCGAAATCTGATTCCGTTTTTGTCGGACCTTCACATTTTTCACACCTTTTCATTTTTGCACCTTCGCAATTTTTTTCTTATTTTTATGAATCTCTTCTATTTTGAGCATAGGTGACCACTTGTCTTTTTCGAATTTAACCTTTATTTTATTTTATTTTTTTATTTTTTCATGATTTGGAAATTTCAAATTGTTGATTGATTTCAACCTTGCTGGGCATAAGTGATTGTTAAAAACTTGCATTTAGGACTTTGAAAAGATTGAGAAAAATCTGCATGCATGTGAGGTTGCACACAAACAAAACCATGTTGATCCCCACAGTTTAGGACATGTGTCAAATTGTTAGACTCCACATCTGAAACTGCACTTAAAACCTAGCTTATGTCGTGCACATCAAGCTGAAACTTCGATCCCGATC
The DNA here is from genome assembly GCA_029204225.1 of Diphasiastrum complanatum. Taxonomy (NCBI): domain Eukaryota; kingdom Viridiplantae; phylum Streptophyta; class Lycopodiopsida; order Lycopodiales; family Lycopodiaceae; genus Diphasiastrum; species Diphasiastrum complanatum. The sequence goes on from CM055108.1 coordinate 16,374,686, forward strand.
GGTTTCCCTGCATGTACAAACATCAGAAAGCATGAAACAGGGTGGAGCTGCCTGCCTTGTCTCCTCCCAACCTTTACTGCATAGATTATGATGAGGAATGCCTCTCTCTAGGCTCACTTATGCACGATTCTCAAGCACCCCTTAACCCTGCCCTTTCCTAGTGTCGACACATGGCCAATTCCATCATAGTCGACACTTGCCACTTGGCAGTACCTTGACACATAGGCAAGTGAGTAGGCTGACATGTGTCACTCATTCACTGGAGCAAGTGTTCTAGTGATCATGTGACACGTGTCATATTTGACTGGTCAACCCTGACATGTCTCACTCATTCATTGGGCCAAGTGTCCCAGTGAGCATATAACACGTGTTATGTTGACTAGTCAACTCTCTTACTTTTTAGGAGGTCAATCCAACCACTCCTAATAAATGACCCAATACTCTATGCCAAAGCTAAGCATGACTCTTTGAGATCCAATGCCAACTAATTACAGTTTATTTACAGTTTACTTACAAAGGTCACCACAGGGCGGTGACTTAGCCATTTCAATAATTACAAAGTGTACATGTGTTTCTAAAAACTATAAATAACCAGGATAAGGAGTAAAGGCTCTAACATCCTCCAGTGTCCCACTCAAAAGAGACATCGTTCGCAATGACCAAACTAGGGTACTATGCACACAAACTGTGCGTGATCTCCTAGGCAGCATCTGCAAGAGGTCTTCCATGCCAAGCAACTAGATATATCAAAGATCAAGCGGTTACACAGACATTTCTCCCGCCTATCCAATATCCTTTTTGGCTCATGGATCTCCTCTACATGCTCCTAAATAGAGTCACAACTGAGTCATCCTCGTACACCGGAGTTGTCGACAACAACTGGCCTAATCAAGCCTCCTACGATAACTAGCATTCCACAATACGGGCGATCGCACTTGGCTCTCACTAGCACCACAATTGCTTGTCTTAAATTCTTTCAACTAAATCATTTCATCCATTGAGGTAGAAATCAGCTATACTAGGCACTTGAGGAATTCCCAACGTAACAAGACTAGTAGGCCTAAAACCATATTGGGCCACCAAAAGTTATATAGGATCATCTCATAGGTCCAATCCACACTAGGATGACTAGCACCAGTACTATCATGACATGAATGCAAAATTTCCCTACACAGCCCTTTACTAACTACAATGGGGAGTTTGCCATTTCCTTTAATTATACCATCTGCCATGGTATACTTCAGGCAAGTGTGAGCAAAGAGATCAGAGCTCTCCTTCTGAGACTCTACTTGGCCAAGATTCACCTCTCTCACAACCTCCTTACAATAAACAATGAGGATCCTCTTGATGAATCTATCTGATCTCAACAACTAGGTCATTCTCTATGACCACAAAAGACATTAGATACAATATACGAGATAATGCATTAGGCACACGATATTCGATACCTTTCCTATACCGAATTTCTATGTGAAATTCTTGCATCAATTCAGCCCACCTGGCTAATTGCAGAAATACATAGAAATGCCATGGTCGGCGTTTACAAACTCGCACCACACAAATAATGCCTCCATACTTTCAAAGCATGGACAATGGCATACAACTCTTCTGAACAGGGTTGAGCATCTCACTCACAAAGGTCACTGGCCTACCCTCTTGCATCAGAATTGTCCCAACGACGATATCACCCGCATCCCTTACTATGACATGGTTTCTAAGGGTCTACTATCTTTAATGTGATAAAGTCAGCCACAACTTGTTTCAAAGCATCGAAACTTCATTGCTAAACTTCTGTCCACTTATTATTCTATAGCATATCGGTCAAAGGTGTAGCCATGTGTGAACAACCCTTCACACCTTGCAATAAAACCCAAATAATCCAAGAGAGCCTCTCAATACCGTCAAGTCTGTAGGTACAGGCCACGGAAAGAGAACAACTTTCCTTGGATTCGGTCTTATACCTTCAGCTAACATGATAACACCCAAATACGCTATCTTTTATTATCATCAGCAAACAAGATTTTATACCTCAGGGTTGACAAACAGTTCTCAGGTAAGTTACATGCAACACATCACCACAACTATAAACCAAAACGTCATCCATAAACGGTCTGAGTACATCGTTCATCAACATCACACATGTTGTTGGGGCATTAGTCAATCAAAGGCATAACCGAAAAGTTAGAGTGACTGAAACAAGTTCTGAAGGCAGCCTTATGCACATGCACGAACTTAGAGTTAATGATTTCCATTTTTCAAACAACTTTGCTAAAACAGCAGCACCATATAATACCAGATCATCAATATGCGGAATAGGATATTGATGCTTGACAAATTCCTTGAAAATTGGGCATCCCATATCATCATTTTCCCCTGGGGAGTTCAAGCGTCGATAAGCCCACACACATACGCCATGACTCGTTGTTGGTCTAGGTCCCTAGGTAAGTCAATTTGTTCTTGCCATATGTTACCTTTGGGACCAACAGTAAACATATCAAACAATAACAAAAACACATATACTTACAATGAACCCCCACATACTAAGTTGCCATGATTAAATGTCCTGGAGGCACATCGAACTCATCTCAAAGTGAATGGATTTATACCATCGCGTTGGACTTGGCACACATGAGTACCCCAAGCGATGTAGAGTTTATGTATTACGTGCCAACATATCCCAAGTACCACATCAAAACATGCCAAACACATTATCTTTATATCCAACTTCTTAACCTAACTTTGAATGGTTAATGGCATATCAACAACCCTGAAACCTCCCCCAACTGTACCCTTTCCATCATCCCTCACGACTGTGTACTAGTACAGGGATGGTTGCATGCTCACAATCAACCTTTCAATCAAAGTCAAGTATGTCATGAGAGGGCCTAGTGTTAAGCAGAATACACATTGTTGTCAAGAAGTAGAAGGCTTCCACCTTCTCCTCCTAAGCCATTTGTAGCACGGGAAGTAGGCTCAAACCTAGGAGCCTTGAAGATGCGCAAAACAAAAGAGTTAATACTATTTCTACTTGTTGTGGGTATCTTGGTTCTCCTGACTCAAATTAGCTTCTTCACAAGTAGAGGATGCCACCTGCAAAAGGCAAACCAAGAACTTGAGGGAACAATGAGATATGACACTCACAAAAAGTCTATCAGACTAGGGATCCCAAAAAGTGCAAAAATCAGGAAAAGGGTTAACACTATTTCTACTTGCAAGGGAAATGCCTTGAAAACACAACTAAAACCAAATAGTACTAAATTTAAAACCAAAACCACACTAACTCTAACACACCCTTCCACACCTTCTCCTCTCTCTCTCTCTCTCTCTCTCTTCCCTCTCTACTCACTCATACACTCTTCTACAAACTCTTCAAAAAGCTCCACTAAATTAGAAACACACAATGGTTTAGCACATATGCTAACATGGGCTAACATAGCAAGAACTTAGAAACAAAAGCAATAAGCATAAAGCCACACTATAATTAGCCACACACCACAATTAGCACAAGTGGACCCAAAATGGTAGCACTTAGCTCTCTTACATTAAGGATAGAAATTACATAGAAAGGGCTTCTCTTTATAGAAGCTTGTGGAGTGTCCTTTCCACCTAGATTTATATTTATTGATAGAACCATCTTGATTGTATTTTACTCTAAACACCCATTTATAACCAATTGTCTTAGTATGATGTGAAATAAAAGCATCAAACTCTGAAGACTTTGCCTCGTGCCAAACCTTTGATTCTAATGCATCTTTCACTCAAGAAGGCTCATCAAAGGAGATGAAAAGCGCATGAGAAAGATCATTATCCATCTGGTCTTGCTTCCCTTTATCAATATATGTGAGCCTAAGTGGTTTGGCCTTGTCCCTTGAAGATCTCCTTGGAGTCTTGGATTGAGAAAGCTCCTTGTCAAGCCTCGGCCCCTCTCCATCATCTTCTTGAAGGATCCAACATCGATTTGAGCACCCTTGACGGTAAGAACATTTATTGTGGATTTCGGTTTTCAATTGTATGCTTTTCTTCAACTAATATGTTTTCATAATGAAATTTTTATTTTACGGATTGCGGAGGTAAAGTTATATTTGTTATTAAGTTGGATGAAGCAGAAATCGTAAAAGGGCGTTAACTTGAACGTGTCACAATCACCTTGATGAATCGTGAATTGCAACAGTTTGGCGGAAGTTATTATAAAGAATTTAGCGTGCAATCCGAAAATCACATATGGTGGATAGCTGCATTTGAAGTTGCTAAGGAGTCTCACAACGTACTGGAGTGGCTATTTGAAAAATGTAGTATATCGAAGATAATACATGCACAAAATGAAGGCAAATTGCTCAATGTTGAAGGGCTTTGCTGTAGAATGGCACCTAGCTGCTGATTTGAAGACCTTGAAATGCCTGTACGGTTGTGGTCTCGGTGCAAATGCAAAGAATTTTTGTATATATTGTATGTTTGAATCTGGGCGGAACAAAAGTATATGACGTCTTACACCAAATAGGCACAATCCAGACAAAGATTGGAGTCCTGTGTTGAACATTCCTCTCGAAAGAGTCCATTTTGCACAATGCATGGTGAATTACGAATACTGGGCAAATTATTATTTTTGCATTGTTGTTACGCATGGAACATGTAGCCCAAATCAAGAGCTAATTTTAGCATTAGAAATCTAGAGAGAATTTTATCCGATATGGGATTGCATGGGGGCCACGTGAGTCTTACCAAAGACGTTGAGATGAGTGGAAAAATGCAAGATGTTCCAGCAAAAGTTTCAATGGGTGGTGCGAAAGCAGGACACTTATTGTCAAATCATATTGTGCGTGAAAGCAATGTTGAATGGGAGTATTGGAAGAAAATATGTCAATTCACAACAAATATTGGCTCAGATCCTCGCATGGCAAGTACATGTGCTAAGGTTTGGCAAGCATTTGATGCCTTGTCACAAACTATCAACAAAAAGATTGTGAGAGATGAAGATTTGGATAGATATGCAAGAGAAGTCAAAACATTTACTGAATTGATAATCGATGCATGGGGAGAAACACACATAACTCACTGTATGGTATGTGTGTCTCATATTTTTACTTTCGTATTTATGTATTTATAAAGATTTAAACTAATACAAATTTTCTATGAACAACACATCTTCTATGCTCATGGACCTTGGTTTATGAAAACCTACGGATCATTAGCTATTTGGAATACGCAAGGCATGGAAAAGAGTCATTACAGGGCAAAGGTTCACGCCATGGTGGAGGAAAGGGTCTTAGTAATGCATTGGATGAGATATTCCAAGCACCCTTATATAGTGAAGGGTTCTATTTTTAGTAAGTGTCTTATAAAAGTTTTGGCCTCTTTTCTAAATATAGTATGTTCTTGTCTAAGCTCATGAGTAAAAATCCTAATTGCTAGTTAGCAGAAACCTTCAAAGAAAACCAGTAATAGTATTAAAATGCATATCACTAAACGATTAAAACCCTAACAAGTTTCAACCTTGGACATCCCAAATGTACTAATAGGCATATAAAATTTGACAACGCAAAAGTAAAGTCAAAACATAACCAAATATATTATAATAGAGTCAAAACACAACCAACTAATTGTGTTTTCTATTTTTCATTAGATAAAAATCCTTTAATCCCATTGGACTCCTAATGTCCCTGTTTGTAAAAATGAAACACATTTCTGATCTTTTTCAGCTCGTCTCCATATCTGCAAAACCAGACACAAAATCAATAATCCTATATGTATTCAACATTACTATTTAAAATTCAGGAATCTGATGGAAATTAGGGGCTTACATTTTGTCCATTACGAGTGAAAACAAAATCTGCTAGCACATTAGCAAAAGTCAATCCAAGGATATGTCGAAGATCTTGCTTCCTCTTTGCAACCTTGTGAGTTTCTTTGCCCGGTGGTTGGATGTAAACCTAGTCAAAAGTTGAAAATGTATGGGGCACCCAATGCTCATTGGAATCTTTGATGTGTGCAACAATGGAAGCTAGTTGATTCTTGGGCTTCCTTGATTGAGTAGAGGCCATAATGGATTATGTAATGATAATATAGGATATGCAAAATAGTGTGTGAGATCTTTAGATAAGGTGAACCAAAATGAAAAAAATAGAATATTTGTGGAGTATACAGAATGAGAGAGAGAGAGAGAGGTCATTTAGAGAGAGACTACAAAATGAGAGAGAGATGAGAGATACAAGCTTGTGAACATTCAAAATTTGAAATAAGGACTAGGCTCACTTAGGATATGGTTGCTAGTAGATAGACAGGCTAGTTGATGTTAACTTGTAGGCATAGTTATTGGTTTATCTAGGGTTAATGTTAGATGTGTACTTTGTGGGCCCACACTTGATTTAATCTGCACCATTGAATTTGCCATGTCATATGGACCATTCTCTCTCAGTTGTCAATATTTTATTGGGACACGTGTCATCATTAACACTAATTATAATTAGTGAAGAGGCCCTTTTTGAGTCCAGAAAGGGCCCTAATGATTTCTTTGGAAGAGAGGAATGGGCCAACATGCTCTTGGCACTTTCGATAAGTGTTTGATTCTTTCTTTCAGTTACACCATTGGACTAAGGTGAGTAGCTGGTTGTATATTGTTGATGTATTCCGTTGGCCTTGCAGAACTCCTTGATTTATGTGGAGATATAATCTCCCCCACCATCTATGCGTAGAGCTTTGATCTTCCTCTGGGTCTGATTCTTAGTAGACGCCTTGAACTGCTTGAAGAACTTAAGAGCTTCAAATTTGTTCTTCAGAAAATAATTTGCAGTCCTTCACGAGAAGTTATCAATGAAGGTTAGGAAATAGAGAGCTCTCCCTATGGTAATAGTCTGCATCGGGCCACAAATGTCGCTATGTACAAGATCAAGCAAACCTTTGGAAGTATGAACTGAATCGAAAATGAATGGGCTTCTAGCATGCTTGCGGATAATACAGCTTTCACATGGAGAAGTTGGTTTGCTGACAGAAGGCAGATCTTGTACTAGATTCTGAGTTGTTGAATACTATTGAAGTTAAGATGGCCTAATCTGAAATGCCAAAGCATATCAGTTGATTCAGAAGTGGATGTGTGAAGAGCTTGACTGTTAGAAGAATAGCAATGGCTGAGTTTGTAAAGATAGCCGCTTTTTCTTCCGAAAGCTAGAACTTTTCGAGATTTGTCAAGAATGGTGCAGCCGTCTGTATCGATTTCAACCCTCCAAACTGTATCAGTGATTTTGCTAACTGAGAGCAAATTTTTGGTCAGATTTGGAACGTGGAGAACGTTGGACAACAACTTGACTTCACCTATCTGAAATTTGACCCTGACTATTCATTCACCTTCAATTGAATGAGATGAGTTGTCTCCAAGTTACACAACTCAAGTGTGGGTGAATGACTTGTAGTCCTTGAACCAGTCGTGATGGTGACTCATATGTTGAGGTGCTCTGGAGTCTAGATACTAGGAATCAATATTCTATTGTTCTCCGACCTTGGTCATGAAAGCTGCTTCATCTTCCTCTCGTTGCTAGATCGAGTAACTGGTTGTAGCACTATGTGCTTGTTATTGGAACTGCTTCTTCTTTTCGTTGTTGTACTTTAAAGTTTGACAGTCCTTGACTTCCTGGCCAGTCCTCTTACAGTATCTACAGAATAGTTTCCGCACTGGTTGGAATGATGAAGAGTTTGAATTTGATCATGAACCATAATTTGGTCCAGACTGCATGTTGCTCTTCTTGTCAAGATAAGATGACTCTGTAGATATCTTGGATCTAAACTTTTAATTTTTCGAATATAGAGCTTGAGGAAGATGCAGTTCTTCTGATCTCCTCTTATAGAAGCATAGTAATTACTCTTGATAGAGTGAGATGCTCCTGGATTGAAATTGTCATAATCCAATTTTTGTAGGCTTCATGTAGACTCGATAATAGAGTCATAACAACATCGAAATCTTCTATGACTGAGCCGGTTGCTCCATAATATTTTTGAAAGTGTTGAGATGACTCGAAACACTATTTGTGTCAAACATTCTCAGGGTGAAGAATTTCTTCCTCAAATGAAGTTTAGAGGTGACGTCCCTAATATCGTGGAGAGTTTCTAGGATGTCCCAAGCATTCTTAGCAGTCTGAGCAGTATGTATATGGCTGATCTGGGTATCTTTGATATTGAGAGTGATCATGGCAAATGCCTTGCCCTCTCTTAGTCTCCATTTGGTGAATGGATCCATCACCTTCTGGTTTGAGTTTTGTGCTATCAACGATGTTCCACAGTTTTTTGGCTAGTAGTATAAAACTTCCAGAGATGGTAGTTATCTCCATCGAGTTTGTCAATTAGAGATGAACTAGAAGACGGATCCATTAGGTTTGAACGAGATCGTTGGTAGAAACAACGATATCGAAATATTGTTGGATTTGCGCTTGCATAGCCGATGTCTCAATGGAAACAAGATTAATAATCCATAGTAGAAATGCAGATTGTTGAACTGTCCGCTCTGATACCATGTCGCAAAACGATGGGAATGGCAGCAGAAGCTTGAGCAAGTGGGCGATGTAGGAATAGAAGTGCCACAGTTAGCAGCATAAGGATTCAAGATGAATGATTCAGATACAAATGCGCAATGGATCGAAACAGTAGCGAGACAGAAATTGCACTCTGGCTAATATCAACAGTGAGTACAATAGCTTGAAGTGATAACTTCAACTTGTTCGTTGAGCGTGATAACGTTGGCAATAGTAAAAGTCAATTAGCTTGATCAATCTCTTTTTTGATCAGTCTGAAGATTAATGTATTACAAGTGTCTTCTACTTGCTAAAATATCTTACAAGCATTAAATGTTATCTGCTATATTTATTACAATTGTCTTGTATCTGTATAAAGTAGGTAACCATCATTGAGATATTTTACATGTCGGATAAATCCAGTTTTGTTTTAGGTTTGATGAAGTTGGTTTTTTATTGGAGAAAATCCCGAAAAACCCGAAGGTGCAAAAATCTCGAAGGTGCCCTTAGAAGGTGATAGAAAAATGCGAAGGTCCAACAAAGATGGAGTCGGATCTCGGCAAGCTTTCAGGATGCTCATTATTTGAATGGTTTTAAAGCTGAGCATTAAAATCTAACACAACCCCCAACCTATGTCCAGCATAGGTTGGTGTGAGAGCTATGCATAGGCATAGCTCTCACCCTGACCTATACCAGTCATAGATCCCACTTGTAAAGAATAGCAAAAAACTCAAAATTTATACTTCAATTTTAAGATTTGTATGTTTTATAATGACAAAAAATAAACTTTTTATCTATTAAATTTAATAATTTCTCATGTTTTAAAATAATCTTTTACAAGTAGCTTAAAAAAATTTAAATTTTCATCCTTAGCTATGCCAACCATGGTTCATGTTCGGACTTGTGAATGGCACAAATCATAGGAAGGGCTATGCTCTTCATAGCTCTCAATTAGATATATGCCAAACATAGGTCAGGGTATTAACTATGCATGGCATAGCTTGGCATGGGTACTAATGCCTCACATAGCTCATGGTGGGCAGCTATGTCTGGCATGGCTCCCACCCCGACCTATGCAAGAGGTGGCGACCATGCCAGACATAGCTCCCACCCCAACCTATGTTGGGAGTGGGGGCTATGAAAGGCATAGCTCTTGACCAAATAGACGTCGAGCATAGGTCTTACAATATTGATTTGTATAATTATCACAAGAAAAAAAAAACTTTGAAAAGTAAGACATATCTTAAGATTGTGAGGGAGGTGTAGAGGCTCTCAAGCAATGCTTAGCATGGAAGGAATTTCAAATGTATGTTGAAAGTAATGGGTGATTGCAAAACACAAGCGCGAGAACAAAAGAGCATAAAAAATGATTCGCTCAAACATGAATATTTCGAGTTACTGCTAATGTGATAGCGTGAGCTTGCTAGTGGATAGGTAGTGTGTCAAATGGCTAGTAAGATTGAAGCCGAGATTAATCAATACATCAATGAAAGAACAAACTATATTGTGAGAAAAATTTGCACTCTTGATTGAAATAAAATTGCTCTGAATAGATCAAAGGACAGAATGTGTGAAACATGCACTTCTAGTTGCGCAAGTTTCAAAAAGCTTCATATGTGATTGTTGATTCTTGATCTTAACTGATTGATCTATCTACTGATATATACAGTTGAATGATCGTTGTAGATCAGTGACTAAGTACAATATGATTAAACATCTTTACTAGTTCCCCTTGATCCATCCTAAGTTAGATAGCAGTCGTTGTAGATAGTAATGAGAATGTACATAGTACATAAATTGTCAACGTTGTCCTTTGATCGCGATGTGTGTCAGAATGGTTGACAGTATCAAAATAAGTGTCGAGTCAAAACAAGTGCTGAGTCAAAATAGATTCTGGATCGAAACAGGTTCAAGTTGATTCTATCCATCAACCCTGGCCAAGAATCTATTTTGATGTTTTGGGATCGAAAACATTCTTCCATCTTCTATACATAGCTTTTTTATTTTCTAAGATTTTCTGAGTATTTACAACTTAGGATGCTCATTACAAAGTGGGTTCTCACTTGAGCTTTGAAATCGTGCAAAAGGTGAATTATGCATGGGGAGGAGGGGTGAAGTTTTTAAGTACTCATTTTTGGTGAGGTGATGAGGCCATGCCTATCACTACAAGAATTGTCGCAATTTCCGAAAAGATTTCCAACGTGAAATTGTGTTTTAATTTTTTTTTTGAATCGACGCAGGCATCGAAAAATGCATCGCAAAAGGGTCGTCAGAATCCGTCGCATTTAAAATCCGTCGGAATTTGACGACAAGCCCAAAACCAGCAACCGGCTGGTAAAAAAATTAATCGGACAACATGCCACGTGGATGTCGGATTCCGACGGCCCGGCCACGATTCCGACGTCCATGTGGCAGGAAAAAAATTCCGTTTTTTTTTTGCCACATGGACGTCGGATTTTGACGTCCACGTGGCCGGGCAGTCGAAATCCGACGTCCACGTGGCAAAAAAAATCGTGAAAAAAAAAAATTTCCCATTTTTTTTCGCCACGTGGACGTCGGATTCTGACAAAAAAAAAATCCACATTTTTTGTTTTGCCACGTGGCCGTCGGAATCCGACACTTCTTTTTTTTCCTTCGAAATCCGACAGATTTTAAATGTGTCTGCTGAAGATATGGTAAATTACAAAGCTAAAGTATGCATAAAGGACAAAGCAAAAAACCTCTTACCGAGAAGTATTGAGTCGTTGAATTCCAGCAAGTAGATGGGTGTTGTAGGTCCAAGCCCCCTTTGAAGAAAGGAGAAAGGAAGAAGAATGAGAAGAAGAAGAAGAGTGGTGGGAGTGTAGACCTTGGTCACTCTTATATAGGTTCTAACCTTTCCTTTCCGTAAGAGATGAGGTTAAGCAAAGCTATCCAACAAGTAACTTGTGAAGTAAGTCACCACTTATATCCGTTAGATATCTTAGGATAGATCTTGACCGTCCAATTGTGAAGTTGGAAGGGGTATTGTAGAGCACAAGACCACTATTCAATATAAGAACTAACTAACATTGCATATAGTGATAAATGTTGTAAGACGTAATTAGGTACCATCCATGAGAGAGAGAGAGAGAGAGAGAGAGAGAGAGAGAGAGAGAGAGAGAGAGAGAGAGAGAGAGAGAGAGAGAGAGAGAGAGAGAGAGAGAGAGAGAGCACATGTGGACAAGAATGTTCAACTCTTGTTTCAAAAGCACCTTGTATTTTGGAGGAAGACTTTCATTATGCTGGTTCAATGCTTTGTGACACAACGACGCCTTCTGGCTTTGCTCATTTGTTACAAAGATGTGAAAGTTTCAATGACAGGTGCCCAATTCTAATGATGGACATCTTGGCATAGAAGAAGCTACCAATGAAGTAATACGAACTTCAGATGTCATAAAACAAAAGGGAGACTCTCAAAATCCATTACACCAAATAAATCAATTATGAGTGAATGCGCATTAAATCTGATTGTTGATGATCGATGTAGGATAAATGCATGAACAATTGATCTATGATTCAAGACAATGCATAACTAGCTTAATCTTCTAACACTTTCTATTTTCTTGGGGCTAGGTATCTCTCTTAAATAGATAAAAGTATATATTAACTCTCAAGTCGTTACCTTTCCATAATCAACTTCTTGATTCCCTAAATTATACCCTTAAAGGTACCTCTTTAATTTGACACATGGCAATCTATCTTTCATAGTGGATGGAAAGGCGTCAAAGTCTGAAATCCTAGTAGGCCTAAGATGGTTCAATATTTTGGACCTGTATGACCTAACGGCCTATTTTCCACATCTTTGATTAAAATTCCCATGAATATTTACAGGGAGTATGTATTTTGAAATTGTAAATGACATGACTTGTGCTATCAAGGTTCCATGCAATAACTTGAAATTTGTCTGCAAATCATGTGTTGGTGAGGAATGGGCTCTGCACCATGCTTGTGGTGGCTGTGAGTACAACAGTATCATCCTAGTACTCTCTCCAGGGTTGCAAACTATGCTACACCTTGCATTTTCTTCAGCAGTTAAATCTCTTGGTTGATTCTTTATTTCTTTTCCAACGTTAAATTTTCCCTGCTTTAAGGTTCATAGAAGTTTGGTACACCTTACAGCTTTTCTCCTCGAAACAAAATTTTGATAAGTTCGCAAGAAGAGAACTATCATCACCTATACTTAGCAGATTTTTAGAACTAGGGCTTTTCTCCACCTATGGACTAGGTTATCACAAAGGCTCCTGCAAATATATCAGATCATAATAAAAAAAAAATTATAACGGTTTCACAAGCTCATTGAAGCACCATAGGCTCTGACACAATGTTCAAATACTCACTGAAACACTCTAGAGCATTCCAGGAACTGATAAGTGGTATGATAATGAGGGAAGATAGTATCAAATACACACTTAGTACAAGATTTATTGCAAGGGGGAAAAGATAACACAACAAAGGAAGTACCGTTCCTTGGAAGCACCTTCATAAGTAGTGGCAACACACTAACATCATTCATTGCCTCATAATATGGCCATATCTACACACTTTCATAAACACTATCTCTATGCACATATAAAACAATGTAACAAAACCTTGGAGTAAAATATTTGCAACACAATAGCATAACGTAGCAATGTGAAGTGAATCGGCACTAAGCTGAGATAGTCACAGTTAGTATATTTTCTGAGTACTAAAATCGTGAAGGTCCCATTTCTCGAGGCTAGCCTCCTATACCCCTTTCAATTGGCTATTCCTTCAACATTTCACTACAAATATTCCCAACATATTTAAAGAAGACAGTTTTTGGCAGCACAATTTGATGAATTCACATTGGTGACAATTGAATAGCTTGACATCTATGTGCCTTATATGAACTCAATGTCATTCAACACTTAAGAAACAATTAATCACAGGAAAAATTTTAAGGCTCAAAATACTCTTGCATTGATTAATGTACAGAGGCCATTGGCAGGAAAAAAAGAATCCCTCTGCATGGCTAACAGATGATTTTTGCAATATATTGAATAAGTGAGAATTTCCCAGAGCATACTTGGACTAACTTTAATCAAAATAACTGGATACTGTACAATTGCCAGTGACAGATTATTCTCCGTCGTAAGCAGCAAAGAAAATACACTTTGAAGAAGATCATTGTTAAATAAGCATCACAAGAATCTGTCTTTGTGATTCCTAAACTGGAACTGCCCATGACTTTTACTTGCCAGTCCAATCCTTTGCTTATCTTCATCACCGGCATCTCCTTGCCTTGACCTCTTTCTTCTCAATCCTCTCCAATGGATAGCCATATCTAGACTAGCAAAACTGTCAGTCGTCGTATCTGGTACACTTACAGAATCATCTGGGCTATGTGAGTAATAAGGTGGCTTGTTGGCTTCCGGTGTAACTGTTTGAACTTCAAATGATGCATCACTTTCAAATTGAGCACTCCCTCTGCGATTTTCATCAGCATCAGAGACGACATTGTCACTGAAAGTGAGCATATTGTCATTGGCATTGCTATATCTCTCAAAACTATTTAGATCCGGAATAGAATTATCAGCAACTTTATATGCAGTTGTGTGCAGCTCAGAAGCTAATGTTGATGCATCTGATACTGGGTGTTCTCCTTTCTGCCTGACTCTTTTTGCTAGTCGTGATTTTACTACTTCCAAGACATCCTGGCCATCTTCAACAGCCTTCAACCATTGTGAGTCACTCAAGACATCTGTGTAAAGAACCTCTTTCCTTTGACGCTTACCTTGAACTTGGTTGAAACAATCATTCTTTCCCACTTTCACATTCTCTGGCTGGAAGAAAACCCAATCTGGAACTTCATGCTCTTCCATCAATCTTGACCTATACTCTTCCTCGTTACGTCTTTCCTCATCCATATCCTCAAATAAATGAAATTCTTCATCTGATCGTGCTGCCAGATGATTAATTTCTCGCTCACTTGGAACATCCGTGCTTAAAGCATTTGTACCTTTGCGCATAATCTCCTCCAGCATTTCTCGCCTCTCTTGAGCTGCAAGGAATCAGCAAGAGTACAAGTACAACTATTGATGGGTCAAACCCATAAGGCAAAATATTTATGAGGGTAAAATTTGCTAGTTTCAATGAAAAAAGCCTTAGCAGCAACAAAATCTCGATCTAAATCAAAGCAAACCTGTGGAAGTTGTGTTAAAAAGGCCCGCTTGAATAACTTTCGCATCAATTCCCATCTTTGATTTAGCTCTTTCAAGAATTTCCTCCTCAATGGAGCCTACACTTACAAGTACAAAAACCCGAACTTCCTTTTTTTGTCCAATCCGATGTGCTCTATCCTCCGCCTGTTGGTCCATTTGTGGATTCCAATCACTATCAAACAGTATCACGGTGTCAGCAGTCTGAAGATTAAGACCAAGACCGCCCGCTCGGGTACTGAGAAGAAACATGAAGTATGGTGAGTCGACCGCATTGAATTGTTGAAGCAATAATCCTCGCTCCTCTGTCTTCGTACTTCCATCCAGTCTTAAATACTTGAACCCATGCCAATTCAGGTACCTTTCTAGGATATCCATCAGACGAGTCATTTGAGAAAATAGTAAAACTCTGTGACCTGTTCTTGCAAGCTTTGGTAACAAACGGTCAAGAAGCTCAAACTTCCCAGATGAACGAACAATTTCATCTTCTTGTCGTAAGTCGTACTCAAATCCTTCAAGAAAAAGATATGGATGATTGCAACATTTTCGTAACTGCATGGCTGTATTTTGTAAGCCCTTAAGTTTTCCTGAAACAAACAATCCATGTATGAAGCAGGCCTTTATCTGGCAATGCTTTGCAGTCACAGAAATTTCCACAAATAGCATAGTTTGCAAGCATGCCCGAGTGGACACCAAACACCATCACTTTCAAATTTATGAGTGAAAACTACACCAATAGCAACAAGCGAAGGAGTCTTTGCCATCACTTCAATTCCACAAAAACCTCCTCGTTATAGTATCAGTGGTTATTCTTTGTTTGATCTCACCAAGATTTAATCTTAAACTGCTAACTGTTTATCGATGCTAGATTTTTTAACTAAACAAGTGTACCTACAAAGTTATCTATTGCTAGTCACTTGGAAACACTCTAGCATACCAGCTCTTAACAGAATAGGCAACTAGCAACCAAGTAAAACCATTTGAAACACATAACCTGATATCGATAATAATGGCACCATCTTGGAAATAAAAGGTGCTGCCTAGGGATCACTTATATAGATAAGTGATGCAGTATTTAACATTGAAGCTTTACAAAGACATGTGACTTGGTGCTTTTCTAAAAGTCCCTATTCGCACCACACCATTTTTCTGTGCCAAGAAATCTATAGTTTTAGCCTATAGGAAACTGCTTTAGCCTTAAATATTGTAGCATCTTTCTACTCTTTCCGATGACTATTCTACAAGTCCAACTTGACTAAAAAATAGGAAGAGAGAGAGAGAGAGAGAGAGAGAGAGAGAGAGAGAGAGAGAGAGAGAGAGAGAGAGAAACCAGAATCTAGGCCAACGCGGCCTGATTGGATAATCTGTTGATAGTATATTCTTTGCCAGGCTGAAAGATCACACTTCAATATGACTTGAGTCTTTCCAGGCAAGAATTTCTCCACTTCAGATTTCTTCCGTCTCAGTAAAAATGGTCGTATCACCTGATCCCAGTTCATTGAATAAACTTATCACAATCAGTCAAGAGAATATAAACGCAAGAAAATAATCAGGAAGCTAAACTATACAAAATGGAATCTTCTACATGCCAATATGACTAGAAAGTCTAATCTCACAACATTTTCATTTTGAAGAGTGCAAATGATTTAGTGGACATAAAGTTGCAAAATCCAGGTCTTGGGAAAAACATTTCAGCTACTGCTTTCAAACTATGTCCCTGGTCTTTAATGCGCTTGTCCAACACATGAAGAATAGTTACAGTGGATGTCTCTGAAACTCCATCAGAAAAAGATTGTCTGCAATTGCTGAAAAGCAAGGATCTTAGGCATATGTTGCTACACATGGTAGCCTGACAATAAGAATAAAAATGTATAATATAGGCAGGGGTGTACATAGAGCACGAGTCTGCACCTTGATTAGGTATCATTTGGAAAATATAGTTTGGGCAATTCGGCTCATCTGGTGTTTGTTAACATATCTATGATTTGGCTATTTTGGGCCTCTCAAGGTAGGGCACATGCACCCTATACCCTAGTGGGGATCACGCTTTCCCCCCTTGAGAAAGGAGGTGTAAAAAAAAGGGCACATTCCTAGGAACATTCACTGTGGAACATTCCCAGGCACTAGCGCATTCACGCTGCCTGCAAAATGTTCTCAGGCATTCTCTAATGGTGGGAACTGATTCTCTGTTCCAAGTAATCACCTAAAACTTGAGAGGCCTTGAAGTCCCAATCCTTATGAAGACAATCGAATTTTAACAACAATGTCTCTGAAAATGATGCCATGTTCACAGTTATTGTAAATTTAGGTTCCAGAAACCGATTACAAGACAACCAACCTCTCCAATTTGTAGGGAAAACATGCTTAAGCAAGGCAGGTGTCATGACCTAGAGACTTGCAAAAAGAGTATTAAGTAGCTAGGGAGCAATCCATGAGCAGAAAATAATAACAGATCGGCTTAAAGACTCCGAGATTGTTTATATTTGTTGTCATCAATTCATAAAGGATGTTCAATTGAGTAGTTAAAAAGTAACGGTCCTTAGTCATCCTTGGATTTTTATGTAACAAAGTACATGACAAAGGAACTTTGTGCAGTTTATGGGGGGCAATAGAGTTATTTCGTTCTCCTCCACAACCTAAATCAAAGTGCATATCAAATACAACAGCATCTAAAAGGTGATCCAATTTTTAAGAATTAAATACATTCTCTTTTGATTATTTATAATCATTTGAGAGCTTGAGTCCATGCTTCCTCAAACAAAAAAGGTTTTTAAAGAAGGAAACTGATCTAATATCTGCAGTCAACGGCTCTTCAAATATAAGCGTGCAAGTATCATGATAAGACAGCACCAACCATCACGCTTAATAAGAAGTTGGAGCATATACAATGTCATCTTTGAAATGGTAGAAAGGAGTTAAAAAATCAAAATTAGATAAATTCTCAGTGAAAATGAAAAGAGAGACTTTCAGACCTGATGGAGACGACGGATAACAAGGAGCTGTTCCTCTTCTGTCAGGGATACCTCAGATCGGTCAGCGAATGGTGCATTGAACCACTCCTCAAAATTTTGGCTTGAATTAAATATTGCAGGTAATAGGAAGTTGAGTAGCGACCATAGCTCTTGAAGGCTATTTTGGATTGGTGTCCCTGTCAGTAAGAGCCTTCGCCTCATGTGATAACTACAATCCAATGAGCAGATATATTTAAGCCAACATAATTAGTAGCAGAACCAGCAGTATGGAAACAAACATCAAAAAGTAAAAACCTGAGTTGCTTGAATTCTGCTGCATGGCATGTGCTGCCAATCCCAGGGAAATAAAAAGACAATCTTCCACAATCAAAAGATATAATAGCTCAAAAGGGAAAAAGATAAAGAATTTTCTTACCCTCCAGCAAGCGTCCTGGAGAGCATACAGTCATGGTTCTTAAGGCGATGACCCTCATCTACAACCATGTAATGCCAGTGAACCTTTTTCAAAAATGCTCGGTCCCGCATTATAAGATCATAATGGGTAACGAGCACATTGAATCTTCCTTCTCGAGCATATTCTTCACGTAGAACTTTCCTCTCTTCAGCACGACCATCATACACAACTGTTATCATACTGAACAGGCCACATGTGAGCAAAAGTTTATACCTTTGTCAATTCGCAATCCTAAAAGCTAAGATGCAGCATCATTCACAACTTGCATTAAAATCTGATAGCTCATTTGACAATGAAAATCTACAGCCAGTAGTAGTCTTTTCATAAACTCCAACCAGCAAATGTACCAAAAAGGAAATAGTTCAGTGCATCTCTATACATCGCCAAAAGTTACAATCTACACAAAATTCTAGTATATTAACCCGAAGTTACTATGTCTTATTCAAAACTAAAAGAGGTGGTCTGAATGGCTGGTCCGATGTTTCTTAAACAATCTATGCAAACGAGCATATAGAACCTCAGATAAATGATAGCTCTTTATGTACATGCGAAAAACTCTTGAAGGTGCAAAAACATTAACTCTTAACAAAAAGAAGGCTATCAACATTCAGCAGAAAATGTACGAGGACCTGAGATCCAAGCCAAGATTTACAGGGAAAAACCATTCCCAGCTTACCATCAACACCACAGGTCTGTTGCCAAAAATACGTGAACATTCCGCTAATGAACATAGTAAGAAGCTCCCAGGTTTACGGCATAACAAGTCCTCTACTTAGGACCAAAGCTTCTGGGGGTATGTTTGCAACATCGCATTCAAAAGCAGGCAACGCACCCAACATTCTCCTTTCCCTACAGCCACATCCCTGGAAAACATAATTCAGAAAACAAGTATACTTCCAAAGTAATTAAGTCCATCAGCTCTTGAAAATTGAAATCAAAGTCACGTAGATACTTCTCGTTGACTCTTGCTACTTACAGAGCCCCAAACTACCTCAGCCTGACATCCATTTTTCTGGATTCTAATTTCTAACATCCTCTCAATAAGCAATCTGAGACAAGCTGAGAAGCTCATGAACATGCCGCTAATTCTCGAGAATGTCGGTCGATCCATTCATAATAGCTCTTAACAAATAAAGTTCCCTTGTGGAACATTAGAATCGTGATATGCTGCCTAATTTATCTACAAACGACTTCGTCTTCCACCAGCCAATGCATTATCAATTAAACCATTTGAAGTTTCACAGTATGAGAATGGTAACATGAAAACCTTGAACTTTGTAAGCTTTTCAACACCCTATATAGGCAAACTCAATCAAGGGTAGATACTTCTCCCAATGAGATTGCAGTTGGGAAACATCTGCCCAAAGCATCTGTTCCATTGTCTGATTAGTTCTTTCCGTCTGACCGTCCATCTCAGAATGATTAGAAGAATTTAAGCTCAATGTTGTCTCTAGTTTAGCGAACACGACCAACCAAAAGTGACCGGTGCCTAGACACTCAACAAATATCTGAGCTAAATCAAAGCAGCGGTCTTTACCGGAATAAACGTAGCCAATCTGGTAAGACGGTCGACCACTACCCAAATTGCATCATTTTGTTTATTCGTCCGCAGTAACCCAACCACGAAATCCATGGAAATACTATCCCACTTTAACAATCCACCAGCCTTAAGGCGTTCGGCCTTATTCAACTGGCACTGGTCACACTTGACCACATATCTACAAAGGGTTTCTTGGCCAATAATAATCCTTCGTACCAAATCTAACGTACGATGTGTGCGGATGCCCTACACAAGGTGAGTCATGACATTCATATACAATTTTCTTTTTTATAGCATCCACATCGGGCACGCATGCATATCTTCCCTTTCCTGAACAAAAGTCCATTACGGATAGAGAAGTCATCAACACTCTTTTTATCCTTTCTCCCAGATTGATCACCCTATAAATCAATCTCGCTTGATGAAACTGCCAAAACCCTCTTCCAAATTGGTCCAAAATGCGGGCCTTTCTCACAAAGACCTCTCAAGGAGAGATTAAAATCTATGTTGATCTCTGTGAAGGAAAGGTTGTTCACTTCACCAATTCCACTAAGTGCATCTGCCACACGATTGGTGGTTCCTTTGATATACTGCACTTCAAAGTCAACTTCCTGCATGAGTTCTGCCCATCGGGGCTTATGACCTCTCAAATCATTCTAATTAAAAAAGTATTTTAGAGGTTGATGATCCGCGTTCACCACGAATTTATCACCTTATAGGTAATGCCTCCATGATTTCAGAGCATGGATCATCGCAAAGAGTTCTTTTTCTTGTCTTGTATACTTGACTTGCGCATCAGACAACCTTTTGCTCTCAAAAGCAATGGGCTGGCCCTCCTGTAAGAGAATAGCTCCGATAGCAATATCACTCACATCATATTAATCACGAACGGAATATCTGGATCCCCTATTCTCAACACGGGAGCTGAGAAGTGAGATGGAGCTTCAGAAGGCTCTACGAAGGTTACTTAGCAGTATTTTTTTAATTTAGGGTTTTTGGGCATGACAGTTGCGGTTCTTAGACCTAATCCAAGGATAGCTTCGAAGAAGGTTCCCCTTAAGGGCCACCAAATAAGTGTAAATAGGATCTGTAGTAGCCATTCTATAGCTTATGATTCTGATGTCTATGAGTGTCATTGTAAGAGGACATGCACACAAGATCGTGTTAGCTGTATGGTGTTCTTTTTAGGAGATTGCTATTTGATTGGCATTTCACTATCTAATATGCTTATTGATGTGACACCAAATACATGATGTGTCCTACATAACTTGGTATCAAAGCACTACCTAGCTTCTTTTTTTTCTCTCTCCATTGCTATTTTGATCAACACTTCGCTATCTATTTATACACACGCTTTCCATACAACTGACGTCGACAGTTCCACCTTCAGACTCATACATCACCTCCACACCTCCTTCAAGAAAACCAATGTCATTACCATTCTCTATTATGTCAAAAGAAAGCTGCCTATATAGGCTCTAAAAATCAAAGGCTTATTATTGACCAGCAGACAGCAGACATGTCAAACCTAATGCCAAGTTCGAAAGTCCTCCCAACATATTGCCTAGAGGAATCTTTTAGTCAAAAAATGATCAGCAAATCCAACGAGATTGTAGGCATGCATACAATCCTAGAAAATGGACTCCTTGAAGAAGAATTGTCAAGTATTATTGATGCTCCATCCAGCCTTACATTGGATCTACTGAGCTAAACCAGAGAACTGTATAGCAACTCTGCAGCAAAATAACTTACATGTAACAACAAATGTCTTGCATTTCCACGATTCAACAAACTTCACCCATTTAAACTAGGTGCTGCAGGAACATATTTGTATCAAAAGTAACATGCCAGGAGCAAATTCAATTTTTTTTACCAAAAAAGTTGTTACAAAAGTCTATATGCACAACTCTGGATGGTACCTTGTTGGTACCTTGTTATGCCAAATACTATCTATAAGATATAACATCAGGTAACAGAAACAAGATATGCAACCTATAACTCTGAGTCTCACAAAATCTTCTACACCAAGTGCAGCATGGATAGATCTTCAACATCTCTGCCAGGGAATTAAAGTTGAAATTGGCATTTTATAAAAAAAATTGGGATTTCAGGTGCAAAAAATGCATACTACCCATTTTTTGGATCCCACAACAGCTAAAACTGTTGCTCTGTGTGTACTCTAGTTGACTACTTCAAGCAAGAAAAGTCAACTACTGAGTGTTCTAGAACTAGAAAGTAGAAAAACCCACTTGTGTCCCTTGTCTCTGTCTACAATGTACATTTCAGAATATAACAATCTTGATGATGTCATGTATTGATCTGTGTCTGTGTTCAAAATTGTTGTTAAAGTATGTCTTTGAAGTGCCATATTGAAACCTTTTTCATATTCCGGTAACTATGCCCTGCCTATGCCATCAGGAGCCATAGGTGCAGGCCACATGCATAAGCTGTCTCCAAATCAGTAATATTATTTGAATGTTCAAAATAATGTACTCACCTGTCTCACTGCGCTAAAAAAGAATGGAATACTGTTAAACTTTATAGTTTGCTCAACCTCAAGATTACTGCATGAAACCAGATAGGGGCAGGCAAACAGATTCAAATACGGGTTTTGAAGCCACCAAATCCATGTCTCAGTCATACTAAGGGGTCCTCATACCTGCTAGTGATAATTTTTATCTCAGATATTCGAGGCTTCAACAAATTTGACAACTACACAAGGTTTCTGAAAAGTTTGTCGATTTCCAACTAGAAAAGGATTAAATGAAGGACCTCGTTAAACCGCCAAATCTACGACATTCAAGGCATCAATCATAGCAAGGAGTCCTTTGCCCCGGGGACACTAATGTTTATCTTATATATTTGAAGTTTCCAAAAAATATTAGATCAATGTTCAAGGTGTTTAAGAACTCAATATAACAAACAGAATAGACTGAATCTAGCTGGAGAAGCTGCTCGCGAGAAAAAATAAAAACGTTTAAGCTTTGACTTTCCGTGCTTTTAACAAAAGTAATGATTTACCTTGGAGCCCAGGTAGCAAACTCATGAGCCCAGTTAGGTAACACAGCCTTCGGTGCAATGATAATATGAGGTCCTGTCACCCCTTTATTCTCCATGAGATAAGCTAAAAGAGATATCGTTTGTATTGTTTTTCCCAACCCCATTTCATCAGCTAGAATGCCATTTAGATTGTTATTGTAAAGTGAGAGCATCCATTGCAACCCTTCAATTTGATACGATCTAAGCTGTCCCCCTTCAAGCATTGCAGGCTGCTCAGTGACCTATTTGTAGCTCCAAAACATAAGTACCAAGTCAGCTCAAGGGAAAAACCTCATCAAGCTCCATCAACAACATCATATCTGCTACTGATCAACAAGTCAATCAGGACATATGTACCAGCTTCCTGCCTATAAAATGTTTCTACTGTGAATAAAAAACCCATACTGGATGCTCAATAATACAGACTTCCTTCTTAGAACATAATTTACAAGGTTAACCTAAAAAGTTGCAATATAAGCTCAATCATTAACCTAAACCATACTAAATATTTCTTTATTCCACTAAATACACTGCTCCCAACATGCCAATTGTGACAATGCCTGAAAACAATAGAGATAATACTCCATGAACAAAAAAGTTAGAACAAATGATAATGTACCTCAAATGACAAATTAAAGATAATACTCCATGAACAGAAAAGTGAGAACAAATGATAATGTACCTCAAATGACAAATTGAATGCATACTAAGCACTAAATGTGTACTACACCCGAGGAAATGAAACAGACATGTTATCTTAATCAATTCCAAATCAGTGGGAAACTTGAAGGTTCACTATGGCAACCTTTTTAACTCCCTCCAACAATCCATAGCATTATCATATTTCAAACGCAATATTGACCTCACGAGCGCATCTTACCTTTTCTTCGATTTTGTGCACTGCAGAATTGTACTGCCGTTGCCCTTCGAGCAGGTCCCTTTTCCTACCAAAGGCTTCAAAATCAGGATCATCATAGCTGTCCTCTTCTTCTTGGGAAGCAAAAGCCTGTTTGATATCCTTTCCTTCCTTACTCCTAGGAGAAATGACATTTGCACCTTGTAACCCTGCCTCTTTATTTCGAAGACGAGGTGAGGCCACTTCAGAGACATCCCTTGGATGTTCTCTGTTTTTTTCTTTGTGCTTTTCTTTCTTGAAGTTAGTTTCAGGCTCTGAGTCTTTTTGTCTCTGCACCATAGCACCTAGACGCTGAAGAAGATCATCTGTTTTTGAAAGCAGAGTCATCAAACGTTCGTTTTTGCTCTCCTCTACCATCTTCATGTATGCCTCTTGGTCATCTGCTCTTAAAGCTTGATATCTCATTTTCTCTGCCCGAGTAGCTCTTTGTCTTTGCTTTGCATGCCAAGCCTGTTCCCAGCAAGAAATAAAAAAACTCTCTCTCTCTCTCTCTCTCTCTCTCTCTCTCTCTCTCTCTCTCTCTCTCTCTCTCTCTCTCTCTCTCACACACACACACAACAAAAAAAGACCCGTCTAGGTGTATTTGTAGTCTCAACATCAAATTAGGGTAAACCAAATTGAGGTTGGGTGCTACGTTCTAAGGCTCCCCAATACACAAGTACAGACATTTTCATCTACATGTATTTCACTTATACTACTAAGTAGTAAGCACATATCCAGAAATTCCAGTTTCTATTTCATATTTCGCACAAATGTAGTCAGAGAGATTGATAAACTACTTTGTAGACAATACTCTGGACGTCACACTTAGTGTAGTTTTATTTGTATTTTTTGAGATGCATCTTGCTCCCATTTGAGCAGCATATTTCATACGTACTTGACAATCTTATTTATCATTTTGGCACTTAAATAAATAAATCCTTTCTTTCTTTCTTAGCCTCAAAATATTATCAGGTACTCACCTCCAACTCCCTTCAAGAAGCTCTCTTGGGCCCATTTTGAATTGAATCCACTTTTACGTATCCAAATGTAATTAATTACATCCCAAATAACTGCTTGAAGGGCCCTATTTAACTAAGCTTACACAAGTAAAGGTGTAAATTTTCAAAAATGAAGAGACACCTCGATTCAGTTTGCTAAAGAGATGGTCATTTTCAAATAGATGACACTTCTCTATGGTAACTCAGCAACATAATGAATTTTGCAAGGTAGCTCCTATGTATCGAAAACACATTCACACATGCTAAAAGCAGAAAGTAAACACCTAGTCAGAGTTATTAAAATGACATATGCATTCAAGGGATTCCTGATCCCTACTAAAATGCAAGATTCCTCTACTCATAGTGAACTGTCCTCATCATACTACAATATACTTTTCGAAAATCTTAACAATCCACAGGCCTAAAGTGAAATTTGAATATGAACAAACTGAAGTTCCAAGCTAGGAGGCTTATGCCCATTGAACTGATGGTTTGGATAGAAGAACATCTTTCCATGGCTAACTATGATGGCCAGCTTCCTCTCCCAAATTCTCATGATCACACAAAAAGAAATAAACAAAGCCTCCCTCCAGCTAAACTGCTTTGTTTTGAAAACTCAGCAAAATGCATGCATAAGCATGGGAACACAAAACATGAGATAAAGAATGGGTGCAAATACTAATAACCATAAGACTGACTTAATTCGATAAACTAATCTATGTGACCTAGAAATCTTAAAAAAATGACTGTAAACTGAACTCTGAAGAGGCATAGAGAGTGAGCGGCCATCTCTACTACTAAAAATAATTCGGTCCTTATCTGGTCAAACAATTTCCTCCAGGAAAATTAAAATGCATGACCACATAAATCAAATGAACAAAATCATATCATATATTTTTCCAGAAGCGTGCAGATATTGGTACCATATTTCTTTCAATCAAAGTTCCAAGTGCCGTACCACGGTACCTGGTACGGCACGGGTTCCGTAGGTGCCATGGCACCTGTTTTTTTTTTTTTTTAAGTCAATTTTTGGTTTAAAAACTAAAAATAATTACAAAAAAAAAACCAAGTGCCCTACCACGCCGGCACTTGTCACGGCACACAGACCCCACAGCACCTGTGCCGTGGGGAACTTTGCTTTCAATAAACACTAGCAACATAAAGTCCAAAAGGTGAAAGAAGTACAGACTGAACAACCTGAACTCCATCATTTCGTTGTTTTTGAAGCTTTGAGTCAGCCTGCCCTTGTAGCTGGAATTCTCGAACAAAATTTAGTAATTCGCTGAAAAATTTTCGCTTCCGTGTTGCTATTCGCGTTCGCTCCTCCTCTTCTAATCGTCTCTGTCTCTGCTCATGTGAATCCCAACCGAAGTTCAAATATGAAGGTTTTAGCCATTTTCTTAAAACATCACAGAAACTAGAGCACACCAAGAAAGCCCACAAACACAAATTACTCAGAGTTGATACCTCTAACTCCCTTTTCCTACGCAATCTCTCATCAGCTTCAACAGAGGGTGGTGCTGAACCACTTGAATGAGATCCACCATAGATAGAGCTAAATTGACGTCGCAGTCGCATCAGACCCCAGTCTAGCAAATGTTTTTCAGGCTTTACATTTTGTAGGTGGTGTTCAGCAGCAACGTCCCATCTGACTTTCTTTTGCAAGCCCAAAAGCTGCAAAAAACGATTTGAGTTATAGTCCAAAACAGAATTTCAAAGTAAATTTCGACAAATACAATGAGTAACGAGAAAGGATTGAAAGAGAAGTTGCTTATGTTTGGCACCCTTCACCAGGGGCCACAGATATGGCAATATGCATCTGAAGAGAAGAATACGGGGAACTATCTTCTTATCGTACAAGAAGACATAGAGAAACAAAATCACACTACTAATCTCAGCATTCTTAACAAAGGCATGCCAAGATATGATTGTGCCCGTCTGATCTTTTACAACAGCGAGGGGAGTTAAATTTACAAGGGATTGCAAAAGTCAAAACAATAAGGTATTGATTTGATACCGTATAGATTTTGAGGAAAGGGACATAGTTCAAATCTGTAGCTTGTCAACACTAGTGTCCAAATTATATCACATGATGACTATCCTGAAGATGCTGAAGTTTTGCCATGGATGTCACATATGAAACATCCTCGTTCCATACAGCATTCATTGTGTAGAAAATGTCCAGACTTGTCTTCCACTAACATGAACTTCTTCTATGTATACAAAGATTGTAATGGTGGTAGCAACAAGGATATTTGCTCACCTAAAGGTCTGGAGTTCGTTTCACTTGTACACATGGGTTGGGACATACAAGAAAAAACATTAGCAAAAGGGAAGCGTTGCTTACTAATGTTCGGGCATATAGCTCAATCTAAGCTCATCATTTTAGATTCCACGTTTCTTCTTCAGGAATACCTCTCATTTGTTCTTGCTAAAGGTGAATGAATGTGCATGTGCCATCATCATTTCTTATTTGGGTCTATAATGGTGAAGAATAAGATCTAGTAGACTGAATGACTTCACATTACAAAACCATTTCAAAAATCACCCTTCACAATATATTTTAAGAAAATTCAAACTTCCAAAGTAAGACTTTGCTTCCAAAAAGTAAACTTGTGATCGAGCATGTTGCCTACTTGGTACTTCTATGAAGAGACAAAATTTAAGGTACATGCTTATGCACCCTGAAAGCTGTAGTACGTTCAAAAAGAAATAATGTGTGCTTGGAAAGCCTTAAACAAATGTATCTTACAATGTCACAACAAGAAAAATGGTGTAAACTAGCTTTGATAACACGAAACTTGAACCTCTACTACAAAGAAGGACAATCACAATATATACCTTCAATGACTGCAACTCAACATAGCATCTTCTTTGCACATCATCCCCCAAATGCCATGGGCAATCTGTAACAAAAAGGAAAAATATAGATTTAGACTTTGATCAAAACAAAGTCGTAAAACAAATATCTATCATTGTAATAACAAAGAATACAAAATTTACTGAGATAATAATACTCACATACACCACTACGAATCACATGTACAATTTTTACAATCCCTCATTTGTTTTTGATTGAAAGCTCTTCATTATTTCTCATACAACAACAAAGTTCCTAAATCAGATGAATCAAAGTTCTGATTTCGTAAGAACACCACAAATTCTAAAGGCTAAGAAATCTCCAATTCAAGAACTCAATTGAGCCTTTTCAAAGTAGGGGGTACTTATAATGGTGATTCTAATATCATGATTGTAGTGATATCAATGCCTTGGGAATGCTTGAGGGACCATAGAATGGTATGGCAAGTAAAAGAATACTCTTCAAAAGTACAAGGCACTATAATGGAGAAAAAAAACCCTTGTTCAAATAGAGCCATATCTCAGCCAAAAGTACAATCACTATTATGAAAAAAAAAACTTGTTGAACTAGACCCATATCTCAGTTAAAAGTCCTAGACACATTGCAATCAAACCATTTGTTCAAGATGAATGAGAACTTCAAGCCAGAGGTAATGTATGTCACTCTACATGAACAATAAGTCATGCATGTTTTTCAAAGTAATGCTTGTCAGTAGTTCTAATGATGCAACAATATGAAATACTAGACGCTTCAAAAACGTCAATGCTCAACTTCAATGGTTTTTTATTTTTTCTAACAATTAAACCTTCAAAGGCCAACACACTCCTTGGCCCCTAAATTTTTATCAAGTAGCAACTAGTTGCACGTGACAATCAAATATTACATTAATAAGATGAATGATGAGAAACTAAAAGAAGGGGCACAACATTTCTACAAGTCATGCCATATTCTCGAAGGGGCCTTTAACTAGACAAAGCCCATTGAATGAGGGATCCCTATTAACAATGTTCATCGACGTATTATTGCATTGTGGTCCCGTACCTAGCCATAGGAGCATTGTGCTAAGTATTGTGCTAGCACATACATTCAAGGTGCTAGTAAGGTGGGTGTTAGATTAAATATAGACTAGTATAGTAGACTACTCAATTGAACCTACAGGGTACGAGAACCTTTGAAGCCTATGAAAAGGCTCTAAACCCAAGGTAGAAAATTAATGCAAGTGTAGTGCCCCTACGAGGTGATTTCAAGGTGTCATTAGGTAATTTCTTCAATGCAATAAACTTAAGGACATATTTTCTTGTTGGTTTTCACATTGTGTTGTGTGCCCATAATGATATAGTACATAATTATGTATCGTTGCAACCTAGTACAAGTGCATGAGTGACATACTCCTAGCTTGTATCAGAGCAATCACAAAATCCATCAGCGTCTCATGGCATGCTTATTTTACAATGGTACGGTGTGTTCGATTTATGACATGGTATCTAATCCAATTGTGTTCATGTGAGCTTGCAAAATCCTATTCCATTGTGTTGCTTGTTGTCTAAGTTTAAAGTATTGTGGGTTGAGCTATTACCTCTACATGACTGTGAAGAAAGAAATTTCCTCTATTGTGAAAGCCTTAGTACAAGTGGAGAGAGTCCACGTCTAGCAAAAGTGTCAACATTCTGACAAATCTAAAAGAGCAAGGTTGTTGAATATCCATAGTGATTCTCTACAAGTTGAAACAAATCCATCTCATCATGCAGTAGGTCATATAGCAACATATACATTATGGTGGAGGAGGCATCAAGAACTCCACAAGAAACTTGAAAGATAACGTAGAAACTTAAGTTTGCAAACATTGTTTTGTAACACAGGAGAAGTAGCTTTTTTATTTTGTTTGTACTAGATGCAATCATATCTACTATAGCAACAACAGCATGATAGAAAATCAATGGCAAATTTCAAACTTTTGTGGGAAAAAGATAAAATCGTAGGGTTTATTGGGGTAAAAGCCTTGTTCTCTTTTAATCACATGTGATCCGGTTGTACCAATCATACAAATAACCATGTATATTGCACAAAAGTTCAACACGAAAAGATCAAGGAGGTGACAAGGGATATCAAATTCTAGAGTCAAAATCCTAACTTGCTTGCAGTCTCTCTTATCTGTAATTTTCCAAGTGTAGAAAGAAATACATGTGTGATACAATATGGCTAGTCTCAACAATTTTATATTTGAAAAAGGTAGCAAGCTTGAAATAAAGGCACTTTTACCTTATTGGTCTTGAGGCATGGACTTATAGTACTTTAACACTTGCTTGCAATTATGCACCCAAAACCAAAGATGTTGAATTGAGGTTCATGTTAAAAGATGATAGTCCGCATGTTACGAGCCCAACTCCTCAAGCGGCCGATTCGAATCGATAGTTCAAATCGGCCGCTTCGAATGGACAGTTCGAATCGGCAGATTTGGACAGTTCGAATCGGCTGGACAAGTTCAAATCAGCCGATTCGAACCTCTAAAAAAAAATTCTATTCAAAATATGTAATACGACGTAATACTACCTTATACAACCCATTTCAATATGTTTCCAACCTGTTACTACCTTATACAACACATTTCAGTATTGTTACAGTTCAAACTTCAGTGTTCCATTCTATGATCTATCCCCTTTTCACCCAATAATACTCTTCACCCAGTAGACTGGTATCTGGTACAATATGCTAACAAAACATCCATCAAAGGAACGAAACATGGGAGGTGATCTTCATCAAAGAAACATGAGTATATGAGCTGCAGCTGCTTCGAATCTGAACAATCATATTATAAATAGAAGCATTCTAAATTTCTATGCACATAAACAACGAATAAAAAAACCTTGGTACATACAGCATATAGCCTACATTTACACAAGTATAGATTACAGCCATACAGTTATCCATATATTGTTGTTACCAGATAACCGTATGTTTATTACAATGATAAAAAAAATCGATTCGAACCTTTTTTACCCTAAACCCTAACCGATTCGAAAACTTTTCCGATTCGAACCGGCCTATTCGAACCGCGATTCGTTGTTCGAACTGGCGATTCGTGAAACATTGATCATGCCATAACCGATTTTCTAGGTTTATGCCCTTCCACCTAGTGTGGTCAAGTATGAGGTGCTACGTGAAACCTTTGTGTGGCTAGCACATGAACGGTTAGGAACGACACATGATCATGATGGAAGCAGGCTAAGGAAAGCCGCAGCAACCTCCTGTCAATAATATACCCACTCTTATTCTAGCTCCAATTGCCAAGAATGAAGAAAATTGGGTTCACTACAGTGGTAGGGATGGGAAGAGCAATAGAGCAAAAGGGATTCTTCCAAATTGTGAACCATGGAGTTCCTTTGTAGTGTTTTCAGCTGATTCGAATCGGCCGATTTGAATCAGGCGATTCGTCCAGTTCAAACTAATTCGCTTTGTGTGTGTATACTCTTGTTGAACAAGAATGAATTTTTTGCTCCCAAAGGCATCTAGCCTACTCTTGTCTAAACATTGGCATTACAACAATGCCACTTGGATCTATCTCTAGGCTAACTACCTTCACTAAGGCCTTAAAATTGCCTTGTACTTCAAAACCACACCACACTACAATGTTACTATCTTGCAACTAGTCCAAAAAGAGAGTTGTTACCTTCGATAATTCTTCATGGGTGTACAATATAATATGCAAAGCCTCAGCCATCTACTATAATCGAAATTGAGGGAGTATTTTTCTCAACTCAAACCTTATGTAGGACATGTAAAGTCCATTTATATAGCAAATGATCATGAATGTAACATTGAAGGTGTGGGATCTATCCCCTTATGCTTAGGATCTTCCAAGAAGACTAAGATAGATGGTGTTCTCTTCATGCCTAGCATCACTAAGAATTTGCTTAGTGTTGGCCAACTTTTAGATCATGGTTTCATTGTGAAATTCTCTTCTAATGTATGCAACATCAAGAAAGATGGAAAGATCACAGAAAAGAGGAACAAGGTTTGGGAGGTTGTTTAAGCTTAATGCTACTTCTCCATAATATTTTCAATGCAAAAACACAACCATTCAATAGTTTCAATTCGAAAAAGACTATTGAATCATTACTAATTCAAATTTCTTCCATTAGAATACTTTCCAATTGGGAAAATAAGTTTGAAACTGCTCTTCCAACCCATCAAAAAGTGGCTTGTTAGACCTAACCATTGAGTTGATCATCCTAAGTTGCCTCCTCTCCTCATGTGTTGTCCAAATGTAGCTACTAGATTATCTTGTCATCCATGCTTGCCTACATGCATGTGAATAGTAGCCACTGCCATAGAATCTAGAATAATCATCACGACTCAATTACGTTGGGTGGCAAATGCCAAGATAATAGATTATGCCAAGATAAGGGTGGCAAATGCAATTAAAATAAAGAGCACCTTGCTCAATAATACCCCACTTATCATCAACTCCACCAAACAATTTCTTTATTTCCTTCTCTGAAAAAAAACATTCCCACCTATGTTAAAGACCAAGATTTAAGGATGAAACGCATGTATCACTTAAGTCTCCAGTAAACTGATCATCAAATACCGACTAAAGTGATTAGAAATAGTCTACAGCATAGGGTGGCATGTTGGTTGACGTATCCTGAGGTATGGAATTTTGATTTCACTTGCATATACATACACAAAAAAATAGATTATTTGAAAATAAAAAGCAAAGAGATACAATAATTAGCCCAAAGGAACATTTTTTGGTGAAGTAACCCTTCCATACTTTTGGAAGTCCACCATCTTTATCAATGAACACCAAGCATCACATTACTTTTTCATGTGATGCATTATAATAATTGCAATAATGTCAACACAAAGCCAAATAACAAGTATGAACAAGAGTACAATACTAAAGTTTATGACTAACCTTCTAGCTCTTGTAAACGATGCGTTAACCTGCTTTTCGTGCGATATTCTCCCTCTTCTCTCAATACAGCAGCTGACATGAATTTTGGTCGTTGGCTTGCAATTGCCATCTCAAAATCGTCAAGCAGAGCACCTTCCTCCATGTCATGTACTTCCTTCTGGTGCATACCATATGATTGAAAGAGTGAATGAATTATTTCTCCCCAATGCTAGCTCTTGTTCTCTCCTCTTCTTTAACAAAGAATGACTCTAACTTGGCTCGAAACATGAAGTCTCGTATAAATCATTCAAACTCAAAGCTTACAACATGTGAGTAGGTTACAGAATAGGAGACAACCATCACTTTGTGCGGTTGATTTGGGTACTCTTAAATTCGTAATTTACAGTGAAGCAATTGTTCATTATTTTGTACTGAAGTCTTGTATTATAAATTGGATATCCATAACTAGAACTTCTAGATGACTTAGCGCACACAAAAAACCAAATTACTGTTTGTTATGAATTTTACCGACTTTATAAATAGCATCATTGAATACACGTACTGCCTTCCAATGAGGAGATGTTTCCTGGACTTAAAGGGGTTAAGCACCTGGATAGCAGAAGCCAAACTGGGAGGAGCCTTGTATACATCTGAACGGTTAAATGATTGGCTGTGATGGATGCGCATGACCGCCTGTAAAAGCTGGCTAGATAATGGCACGTCTCGGGATATCAATGCTAACGCCTTCAGCAAAACCTTCAATTGATGAAGCTGCTCTTTGCCCAACCCTTCTTTCTCCTCTTCCTGTTGATCAACATTTAACTTGCCTTTTACGTTCGGATTTCCGGGCACTTCTGAAAAGGGTGTTTTATTTCCAGGTATCGCTGCCTGTTTGGCAAAAGACTCCTCGAGTTGAAGGTGATTAATCTCACATTTATTTTTCTGCACGTCTTCGATTTTTTCGTCGTCAGCCTTTGCATTTTCCTCGTTGTTGTTCTCGTGCTCAAATGTTCCATTCACAAAACCCTCATTCGCCATCTCTTGAGCGTTATTCAGAGTATTACCGTCACTGTAAATCTCTGACGCCGTCAAGCATTTGTTCTGTTTCAACTCGTCCTTTTCGGCGAGAGCCGGGTCTCTTATCATTCCATTAAAATCCAACTTCAAATCCTCCTGCTCGTCACGAACCTCTTCCATGTGAACCGCCGTCCCGTGAAATAACGCATTCTCCCTACCATCATCCAACTGGCCATTGTCAGCAAAAACTTTGTTTTTTGCCGCTAATGCTTTATCTGCTTTGATTGCTTGAGTAGGTTTATCCATGGATCGCGCATCTTCCTCTCTGCAATTCCCTTCCCGAAGATGCCCAGGGCTGTTTTTCGAGCAGTCTTTCGCTTCCTGCACATCATTCCCACACTCTGAAACCCTAATCAGCTTACAAGTCTCCATTCCCTCCCTACATACATCCATAACCTCGCCGTCTTCTCCCCCCTCGGAGGCCTCATCCAGGCCGAGCTCCATTGCTATATCCTCACCATCGATCCCATCCCCCTCTTTGGCAGCACCAGCAGCCGCAGCCGCCAACTCAGATCTCTTCGCCTCCTGGACGGCCATATCTCCTCCCGCGCCACCCCGCTGAGGCAGCAGGAGGAGGTGGTCCTTCAAGACGACAGCGCGCTTTGCCGCTGTCTCCAACGATCCATCGCCATCGCCCAACGCCGACGCTGCTGCTGCCGCTTTCTTCTTCTCTTGCTTCGCCAATTTGCTCTCCCTTTTGTTTAGTGCCAATCCCTTTTCCTCCTCCTCCTCCTCCTCCCCTTCTTCTTCTCCTTCCTTTTCCTGTTTTTCTTCTGTTTGTTGTGGTTGCATGGATTCGTCCCTCGCCATCGCTGGGTGGCTGGGGTGGCTGCAAATTTTAATGTCGGTCTTTCTTCCCCTCCTCCCTTTCTTTCTTTCCTTGCGTTCCTTTCTTTCCCTTTTACTACTCTATTTTATTCCGTTTTTTTTCAAACGGCAACCAAACAAAATAAAAAGGGCTTCCCTAGCACCACAAAACAACCTTTCCATGACCCAAGTGATGCTTTCACACTACCACCAACTACCTTTCTTATCTTAGTTTCATGCTCTGGCAAGTGCGTTGCGTGTGATTCACACTATTTTGACACCCATCTGTCAAGCCTTGGCAAGTGCGTTGTGTCTCGGCAGAGCAACCATCTAAAACTGTTTTTGGGTTGATAAGTGTTAATAGAATGTTGCAAGCTGATTGACTCATTCAAATCTCTGCGCATTGGTCCCATTCTCTTTGAGTTTATGCTTGCAACTCAAGATGTGAGAGAAGGTCCCAAGTTCCAATAGCCAATTTCACTTGCTTGACACCTCGTGTGCCACATGGTGGCAACTTAAAATAAGTATGAAAATAAAGGATACCCTTTTTTTTTCCCAATGCACTGATGAGATGACTACAGTTCATATAAGGGACTTGTTGGGTAGTCAAGTCCAAAACTACCCTTAGGGGCCATTGCATCGCATAGCATGGCCAAACATGACCACATGAGTTGTGGCATTATCTCTTACCAATCGGCATGTCAACATTAGTTTTTCAATTTACCTTTCCACCCTCATGGGAAAAAAAGTAATCTCTCACACACGACTCATGTACAAACTAGTAGATGAAATAGCGGATGTGGGAGCAAGATAGGGCATGTTGATCAAAAGAGTGGTGCCAATGCTAGGTTCATCAATTTTGCTTTTCAAGTAGTCACGTAAAGAAAAAAGCACCTTTCCACACGAGTGCAAGTTTTTTTCCCATGCACATGCACATGCACATGCACATGCATACATGCATTGTGTCTCACCTTGTTTTTTTACCTCCCATTCTTCAAGCCTTGGCAAGTGAGATGTAGAGCAACCATCTAAAACCTTTTTTTTAGGTTGATAGGTGTTAATGGAATGTTGCAAACTAATTGACTCATTTAAATCTCTATCTTGCATTGGTCCATTTTCTTTGAATTGATGCTTGCAACTCAACATGTCAAACAAAGTCCCAAGTTCCAATAACCAATTTCACTACCCTTATGGGGCCTTGCCACCTCTTGTGCCACATGGTGACAACTTAAAATAATTATGAAAAAGAAGGAGACCCTTTTTTTTTTCCAATAGACCAATGAGATGACTACATTTCATATAAGGGACTTATTGGGCAGTGAAGTCCAAAACTACCCTTAGGGAACATTGCATCTCATAGCATGGCCAATCACGAGCACATGAGTTGTGGCATTATCTCTTACCAATCGACATGTCAACACTAGTTTTTCATTGTACCTTTCTCTCATGGAAAACAAGCAGTCTTCTCACACACCACTTATGCTAGTTTTTTTACATGTACAAACTAGCAGATGGAATAGTGGATGTGGGAGCAAGATAAGGCATGTTGATCAAAAGTGTGGCGCCATTGGTAGGCTCATCAATTTTGCTTTTCAAGTAGTCACATAACCAAAAAACACCTTCCCACACACCACTTACGAGTTTTTTTTTCCCATGCACATGCACATGTCGAGAGGCAAGGCAACCAACACAAGGGGTAAGACAAGGTAGGCTCATCAAAGGCCTAGTCGTAGACAAATGTCACCCAAAATTTGCCACCAAGATTTAGGCAATATTGTAATTATGTGGCCAAGTCTTTAATGTGCCTTGACTATTTGTTCGGCCTCCCGATTGGCAACTTTTTAAGAGGCAAAATGATTCTTAACGATCTTGTTATAAATGCTACTCCTTTTCCAGCAAACAGTGCCATAGCAATGCTCATCGTAGGGAAAAAGGTCTCTCCTCCTCAATCCTTGGCACACTTGAACCTTGAGAAGAAATCTCCTCCTCAATCCTTGGCACACTTGAACCTTGAGATGACTCTTTAAGATCCTCTTCATGGTGCTCCTTCTTGATGGAAATCCGAGACCTCCATGTCTCATAATAATCATAACAACCATGACCATACAATCTGCACTTCCTATGATTATCAAGATTACTTATGCTAGAAACATAAGTCCAAAAATCACCACAACTTGGCATGATTTTTCTAATATTGAAATCAAAAGGTATTTTCATCTCAATAAGGCTAACTACTTGCTTATGGATATAAGTGTCCACTTTGGATGCTTCACTTATTCTCATAAGAAGTTTACAACTTGCCTTTAAGATTGAAAACTTACAATTTTCATCTTTATGAATGAACACATCATTCATGATCTTATTGAAATCAAAAGATCCTACATTATGAAGACATTTCCATTTCCTTGACTTCATAACTAATGTAAGCTTACAAGGAAAACATACTTTGCTATCTTTTAAGGCATCACGCTTAACTCGTATTGCCTTAATCCACCTTTGAGATACAAAAATCTCTTCAAAGCAAAATGGTTCTTCATAAGTTGACATGAGAGCATAAATGAAACTATTTTCATTTTGTGATTGCTCCTTATTCTTGATTGATTTATCTTGGATAATAACAATAAGTTTGAACTTATCCAAAGTTCCAAGCAAACTACTCTCCAAGGACATGAAATAAATCCAAGTTACTTTCATGAAAGTGACATCTACCTAGTTAGAATTAAAGTAGAATCATTGTGCTACTGTACTGTGGGTCCTATCAGTTGATAAGGATCAGTTTGCCTCGCCACGAGGCAAGTCGACGGGACACGCGTCCCGCCAACGACAATATGGGTCATGCATGGATTGCCTGAGTGAACAACTATATGTACAGTGTAATTTCATTTTGAGAAATACAGTTGCTATGTGAGCTTGCTGTGGAGAGTGTTTTTTGTTTGTGTTACTATGTAGCATGATTTGTGTTCATGTTCGAAGCAAATTCTAAGCTGGTATCAGAGTCGTACAGGGAGTGTACACAGTACAGCATCGCCGTTGAAGAGAGCTTCGGGAGAACTGTCTTCTAAGAGTTCGGGGTTTACGGCGGGTTGAAGACGGAAAGAGAAGTACTGGTGCAGAGAGTTTAGCACACAGAAGCTTGGTGAGCTTGAGACTGTGTGGGGATTCAGAGACAAGAGTTGTCGGCTGAATCAGAACCTCAACAAACGGAATTTTGAAATTCCGAAGCAGGCTATTTGGTGTTTGCAGTCAATGTGCATTCAATCAGACACCGTTTGACAAACGGATTGAAGCATCAGATTTCTAGCAGTAGGCCGACCTCTAAGCAAGAGGATAGGCCTGTCAGAACAATGTGAACAGAAAGCCAAGAACAGATTTGTGTGAAAAACCCGGGTCTGGGGTTTGGGAGCACAAAATCAGAGATTTCTCTCCATTCAGAACCTCTTTTAAAGCTGTGAAAATCCAAGGGAGGGCGTCCTGATCAGTAGTAAAAGATCTGAGAAGGCCGTGGACAGCCGCGCTTCATCTGTGGAGCAATAAGCACTTTTGGTGACAGCCATAGCTACAATTCGTGCAAGAGAGAGAGTCGGAGGAGGTCGCAGGCCTGCTCACGCGAGGAACCACAAATAGCGTGTAGCGTTTGCAAGAGGATAGCGGCTTCAGGAGTGTAGTTCAACGCGCCGATGCGACGGAGTCCACAAGATCAATCTTCACAACGATCGACGAATAGGATTAATTGCATCTGGACCACGGGATTGAAACCTATCGTTGGATTTAAGTGAAGTGGGCCCGAAGGGCAGAGAAGTGCAAAGGGCACTTCATTTTCTTTAAAAATTTTCATACTGAAATTGGAGTTGGGTCCCTTCACAAGTGAAGTGTGAAGTTTCTTCAAGGTGAAGAAACAGTTCAAAAACAAGAAAAATCCCTATTTTTGGGTCCTTTGTCCGTTTTGACCCAAACGAAAGGCTATAACCTCCAAACGAAGGGCACCCAGACTGTACCTACAAGTACGGTACAGCAAAACAGAGTGATTGTAGTGGAGAAAGTGTTTGGAGTGCGGCAAAAGTGATTTCACCATTCCACTGGGCACGTAGTTGGGAGTTGACGACTGAGTGTATTTCGGAAGGCGACGCCGATTTGGCTTACAAATTGGTGGAAAAGCGGTGAGTGGCCTGGTAAGGGAAAAAGTGCAGGACATTATAGTTGGCCTCGACATATTGTTTTTAGCCTACGGCAGAAGTTTCAAGCAGTTTTGCGATGGCAAACATGGGAGAGTCCATTTTGAGTGAAAGTAGCAAATTGGACGAGATTTCCAACTATGCAGTGTGGAAATTCAAAATGAAAAACATACTGATGGAGAAAGATGTGTGGGAAGTCGTCACAGGTGATGAGAGAAGGCCGCCAAATGAAGCGGATATTATAGTGTTCGACAAAAAGATGAGGAAAGCTTTGACCTTCATTAACTTGTCAGTGAAGGATCACATCATTACCCACATTTGTGATGTTGTTACATCCAGACAGGCATGATATGTGCTAAAGGAGCAGTTCGAGACGTCAAATCCATCTAGAATCATGTTTCTGAAGTCAAAGCTGAATAGTGCCCAAATGGAGCAAGGAGAGCACATTCAAACGTACATGACCAGAATCAAGACAATGAGGGATGAACTGCATTCTATTGGTGAGCTCATACGTGATGTGGAGCTGGTGCACAGTGCATTGTGCGGCATTGCAGAACACTATCAGATGTTTGTGAGCGGAATAGCATCAAGAGAAAGATTGCCAACCTTTGACGAGCTCACAGGAATCCTGATGCAGGAAGAGCAACGGCGAGAAATGGTGAAAGCTAGACGTCAAAATACTGACGATCAAGCACTTGCGACATGCCAAAAACAAGGCAAGGGCAAGGGCAAGAAGAAGTCTAAACAGCAATTTGCCAAGACTCAGGAGGATGAGGGATCTTTCAGTAAGACCAAGAAGAAAGACAAGTGCTTCCATTGTGGTAAAAAGGGCCATTGGAAGAGTGAATGTCGCAAATTCCTGGTGGAACAAGGCAAGGGAAAACCAAAGCAAGCAGGTAACCTTGTCGATGAGGGTGAGATTGAAGACTCTAGCATCTTCATATCTGCATTGTCATCTAATCAAGATGATCAAGTGTGGTATATTGACTCGGGAGCCACAAGACACATGACAGGTAACAAGAATTGGTTCAATAGCTTGAAAGTGTTGGATAATGGAACGTTCGTTTCACAAGCAAAT
Organism: Diphasiastrum complanatum; assembly: GCA_029204225.1. Lineage (NCBI taxonomy): Eukaryota > Viridiplantae > Streptophyta > Lycopodiopsida > Lycopodiales > Lycopodiaceae > Diphasiastrum > Diphasiastrum complanatum. The sequence continues at coordinate 16,414,173 of CM055108.1, forward strand.
GGCGATGTGTGCAAGATCAAGGGGATAGGCACCGTTTCAATCCAACTACCTGATGGCAAAACTAGGATGATCAGGGAGGTACTTTACGTACCAGTTTTGAAGAAAAATCTACTTTTTGTTGGAGTCATTACTGATCAAAAGTTGAAAGTAGAATTCGCCCGTGATTGTTGCTTTGTGAAGGATGTGAGCCAAAAGTTCAAAGTTATTGCGGATGGAGTAAGGGAGCCCAATACAAAATTGTATAGATGGAATGCTACAATCGAGGGGCAATATGGACTCGTATCGTCCATTCCTTCGCAAACTGAGTTGCGGCATAAGAGACTTGGTCACTTGAACTTAGGAAGCCTCAGTTTGATGAGAAAATTGGAGATGGTAACAGGATTGCCTACTATAGAAGACCACTTGAAATTGATGTGCAAGTCATGTGTATATGGGAAGCAGCATCAAGAGAAGTTCAATAAAGGGAGTGTTGCAAGGGCAAAGAACATCTTGGATTTGATCTACACATATTTATGCGGGCCTATGAGGACCATGTCCTTAGAATCTAGCTATCAATTCAAACTCTCTACCTCAAATTTAGCTAGTTTTCTCACATACTTGCTAATTTGGGAGATTTAGCATCAAACTGATGTCAGAAATGGTGAACTCTTGCAACTTTGTCGTGGCACAAACAAGACACGAAGGTCGAACGAGAACGATTCGCGACAGTCAACATGTCTTTGACTCGAAGCATGAACAATTTGCGAATCATTTGCGAATCGTAAACACACCTCCAGGACCGCAAACCGCAAGGGGACGCAAAACAAAAACTTTGAAAAGAAACGAAAAGAATGAGAGCAAACGGGAGATTACGAAACAAACGAAGAGAAATCTTTCGCGCTGCCAGCTGGCAGCTCAACGGGCTTCTTGCCCAACTGAAACGAATAGCAACGACGGAGACTAACTAAATAGTTGATTAGCGTTAACTAGTTTTGTGATTCTACGTTTAGCTATCTTGTAAACTCCACACAGTGGAGGTATAAACGATCCTCTTTGGATCATAACAAAAAGAGAGTGAATACGGAGATCTGTAAGAGACAGAGAGAGACGTAGCGAATAGAGTAAGAAAGCAAAAATATCATAGTTGTGCATGAAAGTCTGCCAATGAGCAGAACACAGCGTAAGAGCAGAGTGTCAATCCGCCAACGAACGAGACACTGACGATCTCACTCCAAAACCAAACTGATAATATAGTCACTCTATTTTCATGTATCTCTTTGTCTTGTGTTGTGTGTCTTGATTGCTAGAATAGAATGTGTTCTGTGATGTGTAGTCGCACGTCTGGGATCCCGTAAGAGCTTCCACACAAAAAGAAAATTCAAAGACAGAAAATTGTTCATGAATTAGAAGAGAGAAAAGACGAACACGAAACAGTCTCTTGCTTCCACGACATGGTATTAGAGCTAGGTTTGTTATCACTACTGATATCCCAGCAGTGATTCTTTCAGACAACACAATATGGCTACGACAATCCAGACCAGAGTAGCAATCAGTCTTGATGGTGCAAATTACAGAATATGGAAATTCAAAATCAAAACACTCCTGAAGGGCGAAGGCATCTGGTCAATGACCGAGCTCTCAGAGGGAGACCCGAGGAGAGCTGAATGGATCAAAAAGGATGAGCGCGCAATGGCGATCATTGTTTTGTCCATAAATGAAGATCTACTCATGCAGATTGAAGACTGCGAAAGCAGCCATGCAACATGGGAAAGATTGAAGCAGAAGTATGAAGTGAGGACTGCAGCTTCAGTCATGCACCTTCACAATCAGCTGCAATCAATATGGTGGGATGGCAACCAATTGGATCAGCACGTTGAGAAGATCAGAATGATCTTCACTCAACTCGCTGCATCAGGACAGGAGCACCAAGTCCCAGCACCACAACAGCTGATGTACTTCATGAAATTTCTACCGACGTCCTGAGTCTACCAGATATGACATTTGACAAAGCAGTCAGTCTTGTCGCTGATGAGAGACGAAGGAGAGGGAAGCAGTGATCAAGAGAAAGCTTTCTTCATGAAAGGAAAGAAGAAGAACGAAAACAAGCCAAGATTCGAGAAGACGAAGTCCTCGAATCAACAATCTTCTTCCTGCGATCACTGCCACAAACCAGGCCATACAGCCAACAAATGCTGGTTCAATCCAGCAATACCTTGCATGCACTTCAAGAAGAAAGGGCATTCTGCATATGACTGCAGATTCAACCCAAAAAAAAAAAACAAAGCTAAAAAGGCAAACGTTGCAGAGTCATCAAAGGATGCTGAAAGAGGTGATGAAGCTTTCACGATACTCGACGAAGCTTCAACAAGCTACTCTGAACATGACTACGATGTAGTCATCGATTCAGGAGCAACATCTCACATAAACTACAACAAGAAGATCTTGATCAACTTTCACGAACTCAAAAATGACAGGGCAGTGATTCTAGGCGATGGAAGTAGACCCAATGTCAAGGGCATCGGCTCTCTACAACTACGAACACTGTCAGGCCAAGCAGAGCTGCCAGGAGCACTTTATGTGCCTTCACTCAGAAAAGATCTTCTATTTGTCTCCAAGATGGCAGATCTAGACATTCGAGTTATGTTCGACAGCAACACTTGCCGCAAGATCAAGAAGACGACAAACAAGTTGCTGACGGTCGGATGCATAGAAGGAAACCTCTACCAGGCCAAAATAATCAGCAACTCTGAAAGCATATTAAATGCTTCAAAAAATGAAGATCAGCTCTAGCATAGGAGAATGTATCATCTGAACATGCGGAGCCTGTATGACATGAGCAGAAAAGACATTGTCACAGGTCTTGAGATTTCAAGGCCCGAGGTTGAGTTCTGCGAGGCTTGTCAAAAAGGCAAGCAACATCGGAATCCATTCACACACGAGAGAAGAAGAGCCAAGGAAGCTCTTGAGCTTGTCCACTCTGATGTGTGTGGACTGATGAAACAAATTCGCTCTCAGGTTCGAGATATTTTCTAATGTTCATAGATAATTACAGTCGAATGACCACGATCTACTACTTGAAGAAGAAATTCGAAGTGTTTGATTCTTTCAAGAAGTTTATGGCATTCGTAGAGCGACACACTTCAAAGATCCAACCACAAAGAAGGTTGTTTCGAACAAAGATGTGAAGTTGGACGAGTCCACATTCTCTAAAATGAAAGACGAAAAGAACAATGAGATATTCACACTATTGCCTATTCAAGAGGGAGATTGAGGACATACATCAAATCAGAATGCAGAGCCCCACACTCCTGAGCAGCAGGAAGTAGAGGATCGATCCCACGAACAAGAAATGTTTGAGCAGCGACGAAACGAACCTCGAAGATCAACGAGACAAAGAAGACCTCCAGACCGCTACTCAGACAATCTTCAATGGAGCAAAGACACACAATACGAATACTGCAGCTTCACTGAAGAGCCAACAACATACCAAGAAGCTATCCAGAGTCCAAAAGGAGAATTCTGGAAGCTGGCAATGTCAGAGGAAATCGAGTCGATGAGGCGAAATGAGGCATGGACATTAGTGCCACTACCAGAAAACAGAAAAGTAGTGGACTACAAGTTGGTGGACAAGAAAAAGCTAAAATCAGATGGCACTATTGGCCGCTACAAGGCAAAGCTTGTTGCAAAGGGCTGCACGCAGAGATATGGTGTTGACTATTTCGACACGTATTCGCCCATTGTCAAGATGACAAGCATAAGGCTACTCCTTGCATACGCCACACAGTACAATCTGGAAATTCACTAGATTGATGTGAAAACAGCCTTTTTCCACGGAGATCTAGAGGAGAAAATCTTCATGAAGCAACCTGAAGGCTATGAAGACCCCGACAACAGACAATATGTCTGTCGATTGCAGAGATACATCTACTGTCTAAAACAAGCATCATGAGCCTGGTACAAAAAGCTTGATGGCCTTCTGAAGTCTCTAGACTTTAATCCTTCTCAACCAGACTATAATGTCTACATCAAAAGAGTAGGAAAGGATTTTATGATACTGACCATTTTCATGGATGATTCGATGATGGTAGGAAACTCCTTGATGCTGATCAAAGACACGAAGAGTCAGATTTCTGAAAGCTACGAAATCACAAATCTTGGAGAAGCAACAAAATGCCTAGGGCTGGAGATCAGAAGAGATTGAACAAATGGTGAAATGCACTTGAGTTAGTCAGAATATGCCAGAAAAGTGCTGAAGCAGTACCACATGATGGACTGCAAAGAGAAAGCCACACCAATGATAGCTGGAGCCAAGCTCACGAAACATGATTGCCCAAAAATAGAAGAGGAAGAACAAAAGATGACCGGTATACCCTACTAGAACTTAATCAGAAATTTGATATACTTGACAATTTGTACCAGACCGGATCTGGCCTTTTCTGTTTACGCATTGAGCCAATTCTGTTCCAATCCTGGTCTAGCACATTGGCAAATGCCAAACGAATCCTACAGTATCTGAAGGGTACCCTAAATATTAGATTAACCTACAGAGCTAGAAACGAAGAGAAAGGATTTGAGCTGCATCACTACAGTGATGCGAGCTGGGCGAGCTGCAAAGATGACAGCAAGTCCATTACTGGAGGATGTACAATAGCGTGCGGAGCTGCAATCAGTTGGATATGCAAAAAGCAAACTTTGGTGGCTCAATCCTCTTGCGAAGCTGAGTATGTCGTAGCCTCAAAGGTGGCGAATGAGGTAGTGTGGCTACAAATGATGTTGGAGGCAATCGGGATACCACAAGAGGGACCAAGCACGATGATGATGGACTCTAAGAGTGCCATCTATTTGTCCCAGGATCCTGTCTTCCATTCAAAGATGAAACACATTCCTCTGAAGTACCATCACATTCGAGATTTGACCTCAAAAGGAGAGCTCCAGGTCCAGTTCGTAAAATCAGAAAGTATGATTGCAGATCTCCTCACGAAACCGCTCGAGAAGCCACTTTTTTTGCCAAGCAAAGAAAGACAATTGGATTAAACACACAAAGCTGCAAGGTTCAAGAGGGAGTGTCAAAAATGGTGAACTCCTGCAACTTTGTCGCGGGACGAACAAGACACGAAGGTCGAACGAGAATGATTTGCGACAGTCAACGTGTCTTTGACTCGAAGCACGAACGATTCGCGAATCGTAAACACACCTCCAGGATCGCAAACCGCAAGGGGACGCAAAATGAAAACTACAAAAAGAAATGAAAAGAACGAGAGAAAACGGGAGATTACGAAACAAACTAAGAGAAATCTTTCGCACTGCCAACTGGCAGCTCAACGGGCTTCTCGCCCAGTTGAAACGAATAGCAATGACGGAGACTAACTAACTAGTTGATTAGCATGAATACAGAGATCTGTAAGAGACATAGAGAGACGTAGTGAATAGAGTAAGAAAGCAAAAATACCATAGCTGTGCATGAAAGTCTGCTAATGAGCAAAACACAGCGTAAGAGCAGAGTGTCAATCCGCCAACGAGCAAGACACTGACGATCTTGCTCCAAAACCAAACTGATAATATAGTTGCTCTATTTTCGTGTATCTCTTTGTCTTGTGTTGTGTGTCTTGATTGCTAGAATAGAATGTGTTCTGTGATGCGTAGTCGCGTGTCTGGGATCCTGTAAGAGCTTCCGCACGAAAAGAAAATTCAAAGACAGAAAATTGTTCGCGAATCAGAAGAGAGAGAAGACGAACACGAAACAGTCTCTCGCTCCGCGACAACTGAAACATAAGACTCCAAAACTGGTATTGTACATTCTAGCATGTGTGAAAAGTACCCTTGCATCCCACAACAAGTTTTTGTCCATAAATTTTGAGTATACCTATCCTATCCAACTCGCCACATCAAAATTAGCTAGTTTCCAAAAACTTGCTAATTTGGGCTTAGTTTTGGATCAACCCCATCAAATCTTCATAAATCCTCTTGTACTTGGCTTTGATACCATGTGGAAATCTACAAAATTGGACCAAGGATGGATCCTAAAATGATCCACAAGAGTGATTGGATGTTAGATACACTTGATCTATCAATCTACACAAGATTTAGATCAATCTAGATCAAATTTAGATGAGAAAATCTAACAAGAACAATCATAAATGAAAGGGGATTGTACTTGCTGGTTTCACACATGTGAGAACCTGTCAGAGTACAGACTCCAACCTGAATCAAAGTACAATATGATAGGAACTCAAAACTATCAAGAAAAATCAAGACAAATGATGAAATTGACAAGAATTGCCTCCAAAACCAAGATTGGTGTTGCTTTTTTTATTATGGCCAAATGTGGCTCTATATATACAAAAAGTGAGAGCTCGTGGTACTGATCATCCCTCTCATCTCACATGTGTGAGGGTGCTTTGTCATGTGATGATTCATCATGCAAAATTGACACTTGGACAAAACCTTCTATTTTGAACACTTTTGGTCCATTTTTCTTCTATGTAAAGAACTAGGAAAAAACTCTTATAGAAATGCACATGGGATTTGACACCTAATCTCATGATGTGGCTTCATGCAATCTCTAGATTGATGCCATGTGGCATATGGCTAAAAAACATGATTTTGGCCTTTTTAGCCAATAGAACTTGACGAAGCTTATCATTAACCGGAAAAGATCAGAATGTAATAGTGAATGTATCCATTTGATAGGCATGCCAGTCATCCAAATAAATGGATTCTCCAGTGTCTTACAAACAAGAGATAATATCCTATGGTGATTATAGGACAGCTAGATGATCAGTGGATCTCTAGAATATCAGATAAGACGGTTAAGGATTTTCTGGAAGGAAAAGCTGATTGTATGAGACATCAGTAATTTTGGAAAGAAAATTCTAGGACTGTAAAGACCTGATGATCAATGGTGTGTTTTAGTACCTAGTCACGATATGGGAAAAAAGAAAACCATTCGATCAAATGTTGGGGTATTTTGGGAAATTTTGAGGTTTAATCTAGATCCCAATGTGGTATCTCATTATTTACAAAACCAGAGGCCCTCAAATCTATTTCTCGCTTTCTTAATTAATCCTTTACTTCTTAGTAATTTCTCGAATATAGATATCAGACTGATTTATATGATTCTTTCCAGCATGAAGTTATTCTTCTGAAAGACTGTTATGTCATATAAATTACTACTTGTGTAAATAGACTTGGAATTCAGATAAATTCTAAGGTTAAAATGTTCCAATTTCTAAAACCTAGAATATCTCTGTTGCATAAATGGGTTTCGATGAAATAGTAGTTTCTATCACTCTGATTGAAAATTTTTGAAGGAGAAGTCATGTTTGTAATGAAGTGAATCCTTTAGTGGAAGCACTTATTACTGACTTTTCTTGGATTTGGATCATTTCATATCTCATTTTTCTAGTTAACTTTTATTGAAATTGATAATTTCTTTAAAAGGTGAAGTGAAGTGGTGGGATAAATTTCTATTGGGAATCTGTGGTTGCATAGTTTTCGAAAAAGAACCAACTGTTGTATAGAAATGAGATTTTTTCTGGAAGTAATTTTGGATAGATTCAGAGTAATATGCCTAATTGGAACTTTTCGAATAAGAGAAATTCTCTACGGATTGTGTGGACAATTTGAAACTAGAACATGTTTGATATTTGAATCATTATCTATAAGTAGTACAATAAAATGTCAAAGGTTACTAATTCCATTTTGATTGGAATAGAAGTAAGTTTGATCAGAATTTAAGTCTGAGAGTTTTGTATTGGGTCAGCTTAATCTTAGTTTTAGTACTAGGGTCAGTGAGGGGTTGATTGAGCTGAAGAAATTATGTAATTAGAGGTAAGTTGGATGGAAAACTGCCGAGAGTGAATGCTATTCGTCTTAGAGATTTTTTAGATATGTTATTTACTCAGGAGAAATAGAAAATCTTTTGTAGCTTAGTTGCAAGATCTCAGTGAGATATGTGAGTAACATATGTGGGTTCTAGAGGAATCTATCAGACAAGAATGTGTTTATGTACTGGGTCATAGTGAGATTATTCACATATGTGCACGATTAATCTTGTATAAATCTACTGTGTATTCTTGGTTACTAGGGTTATTTGGTGCACTTAACCTTGATAAATTTTACAATTTTTAGGACAATAATGATTGTACTTTACAATCATAGAGAGTTATTGGTTGCTTAATCAATGAATCTATCAAGTTCTACACATTAGATCTTGATCTAGATTCACTACACTTGGATTTAAGCAAGAGCAATGGATCAACACATCATTTTTTAGTGAGAGCGACCTCACACATGTGAAGTATTGTCTACTGTAGGGCCTGCACCTGAAACAACAAGTACAATGATACTAGATAGCAATCATACATAAAAATCACAAGACAAATGACTAGAAACCTCACAAAAGTGTAGAGTGCAAAAGTCTCATCAATCTTCTTAGCAAAATGATGATCCTTTTATGGATCAAGTACATCCATGAGTCTGGTACAGTTCAGCAGGCCTTCACACATGTGAAGAGTGCCACATCACTCAGATCTATCCATTTGATCCATCCTTGATCCTTATCCAATAGTTGACCTTCTAGAATATGACTAAAATCCAAAAAGCTAGTCTCCTAGAATATAGGATATTCCCTACAAAATAGGATCTAAGAAAAATGGTCAACTCTTATCTTCTAGTACTCTATACACACGTGTGAACATCCACTTGCCATGTGGGAGCATTTACTCATGCACATGCAAGGAAAAGCTAATTTGTAGGTGACTAGTCAACTTGACTAAAAACTAGTCATTTCATGTTCACACTAACTAGAATGATACAAAATCAATTTGGATATATACAAACATGAAAAGTACATCCTTTCACACGTGGGAACAGGCTACACACGTGTGAAATCAGATCATAAACATATTCTAATGTTTGATCAATATTTACATGAATCAATGTCAAGTGCGAAGTGACAATTTTCAACACTCCTCACTTCTAACTTGGCAAATCTAGTGTACATCTATCTACAATTCCAAGAGCATATCTTAACTTAAAAAATGGATCTTTGGAAAATGTTTTGGTTAAGATATCAGATATGCATTCGGATGATGGTACATGATGTAGTTGCACTTCCTTGGATTGTACCTTCTCCCTCACAAAGTGGTGAGCTATCTCAATATGCTTTGTTCTAGCATGGAAGATAGGATTTGAAGCAATCTGTTGAGAAGCTTGATTGTCACAAAATATGTAAGGGATCTCCTCGGCCTCTAGCACATGTAGTTCCATCAAGAGTCTTCTTAGCCATAGGAGCTCTTTGGTTGTTGAAGTCAATGCCTTGTACTCAGCTTCACAAGAAGATAGTGAGATTGTATCTTGCTTTTTGGAAAGCCAAGATATCACTCCTCCACAAAGAAATGTTGCAAATGCACTAATGGACTTCCTATCCATCTTGTCACCTGCAAAATCTGAATCCGAGTAGGCTCTCAAGTGCAAGTTAGATCCTTCATAAAGTATGCCAAAAAATCTAGTACTAGAAACATATCTAAGTACTCTCTTGGCACTTTTCCAATGATGAACTAAAGGAGCTTGCATACTTTGACTCAACTTGCTTACACAAAAACTTAAGTCAGGTCTAGTGATGGTTAAATAGATTAGAGAGCCTATAAGCTTCCTAAAGAGGGTGATGTCCTCAAAGGATGCTTCATCACCTTCACTAGTTGCTTTCACAAAATGCTCCATAGGGGTGTCAATCCCCTTACAATCTTTCATACCAAATCTTTCAAGAATGGAAGTAGAATACTTAGATTGACTTATGAAAGTACAATTTCTACTTCTAGACACTTCTATCCCAAGTATAAACTTTAGGAAGCCTAGATCTACCATCTTGAACTCACTAGATAAGTCAACTTTTACTTTGCCTATGCCATCATCATCATTTCCTGTTATAATGATGTCATCAACATAAAGAACCAAAATGATGATCTTGCCTTCATTACATTTGAAATATAAAGAAGATTCATAAGCACTTAGTACAAAGCCAAGGGAATAGAGAAAATCATGCAACCTAGAGTACCAAGCTCTAGGTGCTTGCTTCAAGCCATATAGGCTCTTCCTTAAGTAGCACACCTTTTGCTCCTCACCAACCTTGATGAAGCCCTTGGGTTGCATCATGTAGATTTCCTCTTCTAAGAAGCCATTCAAGAAGGCATTTGTCACATCCATTTGGTAGAGATCCCATTTGAACAAAGTAGCAATGCAAATGATTAATCTAATAGTTACAAGCTTAGCTACATGTGCAAATGTTTCTTCATAATCCAATCCTTTCATTTGAAAAAATCCCTTAGCAACAAGCCTAGCTTTGTACTTACTAATAGATCCATCTTGATTGTACTTAATTCTATAAATCCACTTACATGCAAGTGGTTTCTTTCCTCTTGGAAGATTTACAAGATTCCAAGTATGATTCTCTTCTAATGCATCATACTCTACTTGCATTGCATCTCTCCAAACTCTAGATTTATATGCTTCTTCAAAAGATGATGGTTCTTCAAGCAATGTAGCTAAAAAAGAGTAAGAGGTAGAAGATGTAGAGTCTTCCTTTTGCTTTCCCTTGTCCACATAGGTAAGTCTTGAGGGCTCGGCCTTGGTCCTTGATGATCTTCTCGGCCCCTTTTGACTTGGATCCAAATCTCCATCCTCGGGTTTGTCATGATCCTCCTCGGGTTTGTCAAGATCCTCCTCAGATTTGTCAAGATCTTCAATGCACAATGGGTAAGCAAATTGTGACTCATCAAAAAGTACATCCTTGCTTACCTTTACTTTCTTGGATGTAGGACCATATATCCTATATCCCTTGCTATTTTCTCCATAGCCAACAAAGAGTCCTTTGAAGGAGGTAGCATCTTCTTTCCTTCTAGTCTCCAAAGGAATGTGTACATAACAAGTACATCCAAAGATCTTAAAATCTTTTACATTGGGTTTCTTATCAAAAAAGGCTTGATAAGGTGAGATCCCATCTATAGCACTACTAGGAAGTCTATTACACAAATAATTAGCACATGTTATGGCTTCTCCCCAAAATGAGATGGGAAGTGATGCATCAAGCCTCAAAGACTTTGCACACTCACATAGACTCCTATTTTTCCTCTCGGCCACCCCATTTTGTTGAGGGGTGTAGGAACAAGTGTATTGTAACTTAATACCATTGATCTCACAAAAGTCTTTCATTTTATTGGAGGTGTACTCTCTTCCATTATCACATCTTAGTGCTTTGATAGAAACTAGAGACTTGAACTTAATGAAAGCTTCATAAACAAGACTTTTCTTTGATAGTAACTCAATCCATGTGAATCTAGTACAATCATCTATAAAAGTTACATACATCAAGGCACCTCCATTACTTGCATGTGAAAAACTATGTACATCAGAATGTATGAGATCCAAGGGAGAGAGAGATCTTGATGAAGATCTCTTGTAAGAAGACTTGTGTGACTTTGCAAGGCCACATGCCTCACATATCTTTCCACACTTCTTGAAAGCTCTTGGTAGGTCGAGAGCTAGTTCCTTGCTTGCCATTGACTCCATAGATCGAAGATTAGGATGGCCTAATCTCTTATGCCAAAGCTCCACTTGAGTTAGCTCCTCCCTATCCAAGTTCACACTTTCACTTGCAACATTAGCATCCAACTTGAAAAGTCTACCTTGCTTAATGCCACTAGCTATGCACTTATCATTTTTCAAGATGGAACAAACTCCATTCTTGAAATGTACATCTAGTCCATTGTTCTCTCTCATGCAGTGATGTACAACCTCTATGTGTTTGCTCCTTGCATGAAATATCGGATTATTGGCAAGGGCTTGTGCTGAAATATTGTCACACATGATCATAGGTAGATCATCTTCCATGATTATCTTTAGCTCCACTAGTATCCACTTCTTTTGTTGTAGTAGTGAGTGCCTTATATTTAGCTTAACAAGATGAGAGTGATATAGTATCTTGCTTTTTGGAAAGCCAAGATATCAAGTTTCCTCCAAGATATATGACATTTGAAAATAAGTTGTGTAAAATTTCTAGCAAAATACAAACGTATAAGTAGTTTGGACCGATACATGCAGTTGGGGGAAAATCCATGCCATACCGACATTCATACCTGTAAACAGATTATGTACGGTTCTCGTAACTTCTTGAGCAAATCCATGCTATACAAGAGTCCACAAGCTAACTTACTGTTCTATGATTTTAAATCATGATCGTGACTTAAAAAGTAACAAAAAAAAACCTAATACATGTAAGTAAAAATACAAATGAAAGAATTTGCAACCAATCATTCATAATATGACCAAGGCAAATCCATGTTGTTCCGATCCTATGAATGTGTATGTCCTTTGCACAATTTCTATGCACAAGAGAAGTGTTACGGTTACAGTATGTTACCCAAACAACTACCGTTATGTAGCGGAACATAGCTCAAGCTTGTATAGCTTGGAGCTAAAATATTACGAGTGCTATACGTACCTTATTCTTGCTGTCTATCGAAATTTGAACAATATGATTATAAACTTCGTGCTACTATGTTGCTAAACTATAAGAGACAGAGATAATCGCAAATTTTATCAACGCTCCTACTTCTGTAAAGAGCTCTTAATGATCAAAGATCAAAAACACTATGTGGCTTTTCGTTAGACAATATTTACGACAAAGCTTTTGGCATTCCATCGCTGAAAAGCAGCGACAATCCTAGGATTAAAGCTCTAATCATTACTATGGTCCAAATCAAAAGATCTGTTCATGCCAAATCTACGAACAATGTTGTTTGGGCCCTTGAATTTTATTTTTGAAGCTTAAAAGATTGTAGGGCCATTAGCTTTTAAAAAATGTTTCATCTTGAAATGTGTTGAAGGGGTCTAGAGGGCTAGATTTGATACAATATGATCCACATTTCAGAATGAAAAAACAATTTATTTTCTTTAAGGGGCCTAACTTTGACTATATTTGGCCTTCTATTTTTACCGTTCTTGGGCCATTTGACTCCACATGTGGGACAATGAGTATTGTACCAAGTACCAACAAATTGAGAGTTCACTCCTTCACTCTAAAGGGGTTGTAAAAGTCTAGTGAAGTATGTACAAGAGGGGGAAGCTCTTAATTTATCATCTAGTGATCGAAAAAGTCATTATGGGTGCATTTTGAGTGATATAGTGCCATTGCAATTGATCAACTACAAAGAGTGAGCATGAAAATGTATGATTTAGTGCTTTTAGAAGCTAGTAAGTTGGACAGAAATAATTTTTGGTGTGGGAAGGTAATGTTCAATGAGACACATATTATAATTAATAAGCTTGGAAAGTGTTATGCATCATAAACATGTCATTGCATGATAATTTGATACCCCAGAACATCACCAATACTGTTGGTGGGGCGATGATCTACTTCATCACTTGCAAAATCCGAGTCAGAATAGCCAACTATAGAAAGATCTTCACTTTTATATAACAAACCATAATCAAAAGTTGAAGATATGTATCTAAGTACTCTTTTGGCCATTTTCCAATGATGAATAGTAAGATTTTGCATAGCTTGGCTCAACTTATGAACACTAAAACTTATATCAGGCCTAGTTATAGTTGGCTAAATTATGGAGCCTATAAGACTCCTAAACAAAGTGATGTCCATGAAGGATCTTTCATCACCTTTGTTAGGGTCTTTTACAATTTGCTCCATAGGAGTTTCTATACTCTTACAATCTAGCATATTCAACTTTTTTAACATTGAAAGAGCATACTTGGATTGACCTATAGACGTTACATATCAGAAAGCATTATAAACTATCTACTCAATATTGTGGACCGTTCAGGATTGTATGAAAAATTGGTTTTTTAGCTTATGAGCTAGATCTTCAAGGCAAATCTACTGCACAACCAATTTTTCATGTGAGCCAATTAAAATTAAGTTTACATGAAGGTGATAGAGTTGGGTCTGATGAGGATCTATCCCACCTAGAAGATTTATCGCTCAGTGTACCTTTGGAACCTGCGAAAGTGCTCAGAACTATAGATAAACAATTGAGAAATCGTTCTATTTCTGAGTGCTTAATTCTATGGAAGAGATTTGATAGCATAAAGAAAAAAATACGGTCAAATTAAACTAGTCTTGTAATTATAGATTAGTTAAGGAATTCTTGTAATCACAAGTACATTGTGTATATATACATCCACCTCCCACTCACCATGTGGTGGAAGATTGAGCATCAGAAGTTACGCGACATTTAGGTTGTAATCACTTGTGTTGTTTGTGTTCCATATTGAGCAAATGCTCTTGTGACAAGCATTCAGTGTAAAATACCAACAACACCTTCTACTATATGTGTCTAATCTGGATATATGTGTGTTGTGATTGATTGCACTTTCCTAATTACTTGTCTCAGTTCGCTCACTCAGTATGATCGAATCACGGACATCTTTGACTCCTTAAAATTTGACCAGACGACAGTTGTTTCCGATGCCTATGCAATGAGCACTATCTTACAACACTACTGAACTAAATTTTGAATTGAATTTCATTTTCAAACTGAACATAAGTAATTTCACATACTGTTTATCCTCTTCGGTGACTGTACTAAATCACATAATTTGTTTGAGTATGTAACTATTTCTAGCGGTCCTTAACGCATGAGCTGTGATTCTATTCGGCATTTTCTATCTTGTCGTTGACGTTGAAATCGTTCTTGTTGATAGTCAGTAGTAGCCCACATCGGGGGAGTGAGTCGTATCGATATGGTTTGGCCTATCGCTATAAACAACTTTCAGTAAGAGAAAAGCGGACTACAAAACTCTATTTACATTGCAAGCTAATTAGTTAAGTTAAACATATTTTGTACATGGATAGCAACTGACATTCAGCGTTGACACATGTCTTTCTCATTGTGCTAACTTGCGCGGTTTTGTGTGGTGGGATGGTGACAGGTGCCAGCTGGATGTCTTGAAATATGTTATGCTTTACGATGCTTTATTTAGTATTGTATACTTTTCAGCTATCTCTTTCCTTGTTGGTCTATGAATAAAGGGTTTTAAAAGGTTTTGGTCTTGACTTGTCAAGAGGAACTTTGATCTGTCGATCCCATGAGTACCATTGAAATGTTTGTTGCAAATTTGGCTGGGCTTGTTGAAAAATATGAGAGGAAGAAAAATTTTATAATTCTCATATTAGAAAAGTTTTTTCATGCCTTGAAAAAGAGAACGACACTCTTTCTGCTGAACCCACTCCTGCTTTACCCGAATCACCTCCTTTCCCACATCCTCTTGTCTTCTTAGATGAACTGGATGAAGATAGTGCATTGCAACTTGAAACCTTCTCTCAAGACATCTGTGACATTGGTGATCAATCCACTTTTGAATTTTGCCAATCCAAAAATTGCCAAGTCCCTTTCGTACCTGCACGAACTATTGAACTCAAATCCACCCGCACTTCTTACAAACTTTGGAGCTTACCCACCATCAATTTTCTTGCTCTTATACCTATCAAGCTCTGTTGCATTCTTGCACATCTTACTAAAAAAGAAGTTCAGATATGCAAATTGGCTGCTCTAAACAAAAAAATTTCATTCTTGATACTCCTATAGCCTTTGAAAATGTCATTTGCATGAACAAATTTGAGCCTTCCTGTTGCCATTATGAGCAAACTTGGGCACGAATTTGTGGACGTTTTGACACTGGTTTCAATAGAATGAATCTCCGCCAAGCCAAAATTTGGAACTGAAAAAGATCTTTTTTCAAATGTAGATGTGGTGACAAATGTAAAAATCAGTCCTCCATTATCTGATTTGACCATGCCATCTGGTACATGATGAATAACCTGAGCATTTTCTTCCTGGTGCTTCTCCACAAAACCAACTCAATGTCTTTTTTCTGTGGCTAGACAAACCTGCTAGGGATATTGTCAAAGAACACATTACCTTTCTCTATTTATGTCAATACATGATAGACGCATCCATTGAACTCTCTGCAAATCCCTTTGCCAAACTTCTTGCACATCTTGACGATGCCGAAAATATTAGAGAAATTGAATGATTGCTTAAAGACCTAGCTTCTCTACACTGCAAGACAAATTCTTTCAAAACTCTAATAAACGTACTGGCACTTTCAATCTCAGCAACCCAAGCTCTGGACTCTCTGGCCAAGGTAAAAGAAAGAAATTCACTGGATACAAAAGGAAAGAAGGACAAGAAAGTGGCACAAAGAACGAGTTGCCAGTCAAGAAGCTGAATTTCTATAGGGATTGATATGCTTGCAGGACGAGGAAGTTTTGGAAAGGAGGGAAGCAATCAAGAATGCATTGGATCGCATGCAGCTTGTTACACAAGATACCAAGGAAAAACTCTTTCTACATCTACTTTACTGCAATAGGATGTCTGAGACCATTCATGTAAAGT
This sequence comes from Diphasiastrum complanatum, assembly GCA_029204225.1. Lineage (NCBI taxonomy): Eukaryota > Viridiplantae > Streptophyta > Lycopodiopsida > Lycopodiales > Lycopodiaceae > Diphasiastrum > Diphasiastrum complanatum. The sequence goes on from CM055108.1 coordinate 16,430,564, forward strand.
AGTTTTTTGCTCACATTTTATTACAGTTATTCGGCTTTATACATGAGTCCTTTGACGATATTGTTTTTAGTTGGTCATACATGCCAAATGTTAAAATGGATTGGTATCTTCCATATGAAGTCTTCTGCAATTTTCAAGTTGAAAATATACAAGTTTGTTCTTATATTACTTTGAAATGTTTTAAAAGCTTTATTTCAAGACATCCAGTTGGTACCTACCACCATCCCACCACACAAAACCGCGCAAGTTAGCACAGTGAAGAAGACAGGTCTCAACGCTGAATGTCAATTGTTATCCATGTACAAAATACGTTTAACTTAACTAATTAACTTGCAATGTAAATAGAGTTTTATAGTCCGATCTTCCCTTACTGAAAGTTGTTTATAGCGATAGGCCAAACCATATTGATACCGTATCCGGGCAAGTGCCATGCTGATCAGTTTGATGGTTTTTGGTCCATATCCTTTACTAATATATATAAAACATTATGCAGTTGTGATTCCAAAAAGAAACTCAAGAAACAGGGTTGAGCCCATGTGGCTCACATTTCAAGGGAAAGAAGAGCATATCTCATGTGGTATACATCTCATACTTACTTCTCTTATGTCATTTGATGAATCAATTTGCTTTAGTGAGATCATTGCATCTCAAAATTGGAGTAAAGCCATACTAGTTGAGTATGAAGTCTCTCTTGAGAACATAGATGATGTTCTTAAAAGTTTGAAATTGATTTTAAATCAATTAGAAAGCAAATGGTTATTTCATCAAATGTATGCTCTCGAGTCATGCAAGAGCAAAAGTGATTTGTTCACTCATAGTTTGAAAATTTGTATCGAGGCAAATTGTAAATCTTTATGAGAATAAGTGAATCATATTCTAAAGTCACTTATCTCCATAATGAAGTATTTAGCCTCATTGGATCTGAGATTAGCATGGTAAACAAGCATGAAGATATGATGCAAACACTTTGTTGTTATAGCATGCATAGTCTTGGATGAGTCTAATTCTCTAGATCGTGGTAACATGATGTTAGATCTTTGTGATCCTAATAAGTCAAGAAGAAATATTTATTTTTTCATGGAGGAGCATGCACATAAAGAAGGAGAAAGCCTCAAGGTCAAGCATCTACATGAAATTTGGAAGGAATCAATTTTGGAGGTGCTAGGATCGTGCAAAGCTCTCAAGTTCATTAAAGATGTCAACATCAAAGAAGCACTATCATGGATATGGTGATTTTGGATCAACATCCAGCTCATTGGCTGATCTTCACACCTTTTGAACTAGCAAAGACCAATTCAATGGAGTCAAGTTCAAGATCGTCATGTTTTTATCAAGCTAGATTTTTGAGGAGGAGTGTGAAAAATGCAAAATTATGCTTGGTCAAGGCCCAATCTATGTATATAGGATGATTACACATGTGTGGAGCCTGTTCCCACGTGTGAAATAAATGTACTTTTCATGTAGTACAATCATATAGCTTGTACATATAGTTTAAATCAAGTTCTATAGGCTAAAAAGACCAAAATCATGTTTTTTAGCCATATGCCACATGGCATCAATCTAGAGATTGCATGAAGCCACATCATGAGATTAGGTGTCAAATCCCATTGTAAAGGTACTCACACGTGTGGAATAAGCTAAGGAGGTCGAATTTGCACTTCTAGAAGAGCTTTTTCCTAGTTCTCTACATAGAAGAAAAATGGACCAAAAGTGCTCAAAATAGAAGGTTTTGTCCAAGTGTCAATTTTGCATGATGAATCATCACATGACAAAGCACCCTCACACATGTGAGATGAGAGGGATGATCAGTACCACGAGCTCCCACTTTTTGTATATATAGAGCCACATTTGGCCATAATCAAAGAAGCAACACCAATCATGGCTACAAAAGGAGGGAAGGGCAAGATCATGAATGCATCACTCAAGAAACGAGCATGATCAAGGAGCTCAATGGTTGCACCAAACTCATGAAAGCTCTTCTCATTTCAGCATGGAGTTGATACAAATCACAAAAAGCTCATCTTCACAAAGAGGGAGTCTCTTAAATAAGCAAGAGAGCTACTTAGGTGGCATCCTAGTGGAATTTCCACATCTCACAAATTACAAGTGGAATAATGCTCTCCACTAGAGGTCACCATCAAAAGGTGGCTCACTCTACTTTCTTTAAGAGGGGTCTACTTGCATTTATTACATTTGCCTAGAAATACTAGTTCCTACATGGTCATTCCATCTTCCGGGATTCACCATGAGGCTTACACAGTTCTTACTTGTCATTACTAACTAGTATTCCTCGGCTCTCAGTCTTCATTAGTCTCATCTTCTCAGAGACCTCCTCGGTATAAGGTGAGAGATGCTCTTGAGTTGCTATGTCCGCGTATTTTGGGGATTCGTCAGAATCAGCCAACATTATCCCACCCCTAATGTGTTGCAGGACCCACTGCAACTCATATTGGACGATGTCGCTCCGCTTTGCATTGGCATCTTCGATCGTCACTTGGAAAAGCGTAGATCCTCGTTCACTTACATAAAACCAAGTGCTTATTGTCGTCAGTCTTTATCACAAAAACTGTTTTTCACCCATTGCCGCAATTGGATTGGAATGTCTTATTGTTGTAATGGGCTGACATTTTCAAAATTTGGAGAGCTCTCAGCAGTTTCACAACTCTGCATGCATGAGTGCTTTCCATGTATCTCTTTGTTTAGTCACTTGTATATGCTATTGACGGTTTCATCTTTGGTTTCTTGGCAGATTCTATCTTCTGGGAGGTCTGTATCCTCCATTTGCCTCTGGGTCTTTCCGTGGTTCTTCTCTTAGTTGAAATTCCAGTCTCAAGGAAAACCTTTGATCTGCAAGCTGTACAAACTTTGATTATCAGTCTCAAGGGGATGGATTCATAAAAAGTTGGTGGTAGGAACAGTTTTGGATGGACGGTTTGGTAACGGTAAGAAAACATGATGAAGGCTTGGTGGTAGAGTGAAGGAATTTATAGTTCTACAATTGCAGCCTTGGACCCTTGCAATGTCGAGCTTTGGCCACCACTTGCTAGATGAGGAGCTCGCTTTATTTTGTAGGTTCACGGATGTTTTCATCTTTCATTTTTTGCAGCTCTTTCTTTTGATCTGTTACCTTTTGATCTGTTACTTTTGGATCTAATCCTTGTAATATTATGCTTCACCCAACTGAAGAAAGCTTCCAAGCTTGCAAACAAGGTTGAATTTGTTCTTCCACACACACCTCAGTTAGATCCCTGTTGGGGGTATTCCCGAAACACCTCGACGAAGTGTAAATAAATAAAATCATCCAATAAAATGTGTTGCGAGAGCATGACATCCTACGCGTATAAGCCCACGGCCCCATGAGCATGCAAGCTAAGTTGTAATTAAAATAATAGGCTTGGGACCTTTGTAAGTAAAATAAAACTTGAGGCACAAAGTCAAATTTAAACTTAGAGATTACTTTTTTAGAGTTGGGTCCAATTTGGGACTCACATGAATCTTTTGAATTTCAATGTACTTTTTGTGGACCCTTGGATCAAGTTGGGTCCAAGATAAATGGACAGAATCAATGTAAATATTAGCCAATAGGATTTTCGGGCAAGGGCCTTCCCCATTTTATAAAAAAACACCATTTGTACTCTATTTACATGATTAATGAGAAGGAGGAAACTCTACCAATTTGGAGAACCAAGCATCCTCATTTGCTAAGCACTCATGCTAATGTTTTTTGTTGTGTGTTTCTAGTTGTTTTCATTTCTATGTTCTTGTTTTAATAGTTATGGTTTTTCCATTAGCATGCATCTTGAGCTTTTGAGCTAACCTCCCCCTCAACTCTATCTCTCTCTTTCTCTTCTATTCTACCCTTCTCTTCCACCAACAATCATGATGAAGTTAGTTTAGGGAGAGTAAAGTTAGTGTGAGTAGTGTTAGTGGAGGTAGAGATAGATAAAAAGTAGGAAACTAACTAAAAGTAGCATCTATGCATAGTTAGGTGCCTATCCAGTGAACTAACCCTTGTTGACAGGTGGGAGGGATACTACAACGTCGGATCGAAGACCCTACAGTGGCGTCGTTGCCGGGGATAGGTTCTCATTAACTAGTGTAGCTGCATTTTAGATATTTCTTGCTTTTTATAGTAGTTTTAGGTAGATTTTTGGGAGTTTAGAGTTAGTTTTTTGTTTTTTTTTTGTGTTTGGACTGTTCACAGCTAGCAGAGGAGGTGTGAGAGGGTAGAGGAGCCCTGAACAGCCTCTAAGGGCTTGAAACCCAAACCAACCAGCCAAAAAACCCAAAAAACACACCAATCTGTATTTTGGAAAAAAAAAAGAGCATCAGATTTTAAGATCTCCAAAAGCAGAGAGAGTTAACCCTTGCATGACTAGCAGCAACTCCAAGGTACTATCCTAGACCTGCATAGAAGCCTGTGAGAATTAGTTCCAAGTAGATTGCAAAAATCAGAGAAAAATCATAAAAAATTCAAAAAACCCTTGGAAAACAAAAAAATACAAATCTTCATCAGAACTCTCGCAGAGCCCTCTGAAGTTCCATCTCAGTGAGACCAAGACACAAAGAAGCTTGTGAGAGTTAGTTTGATGTCTGAGTGCCCGTGCAAGAGTTCCCAATGAAAAAAAAGATGGAAAAGTATCAGAGAATCCTTGTAGACACCAAAATTTTCAGTTCCAGTGGGCAAGAACTCTCGTAGAGCCCTCTAAAGTTCCATCTCAGTGAGACCAAGACATAGAAGAGCCTGCAAGAGTTAGTTTCATTCCAATGAGCAGAAAATTGGATTTAAGTGCTAAAAAATCACTAAAAAGTGAAGATCCAGCAAAACCTTCTAGGAAGAACTCTCGCAGACCACCTCAATCAATTCAGAATGACAATTTCCATAAGTGAAGAAGCTTGCGAGAGTTAGTATAGAGAATTGGTGAATATCAAGCCAAAATAGTGGTTCTGGACCCTCGCATACAGTGAAATTTTCACTTAGTGCAAGAATTAACTCTCATAAAGATTTCCATAGTGAGATCTAACCCAGATTCAGCTACTGTGATCCTCGAGAGAGTTACTTCGCAAAGATCTGAGAGATATCAAGTTTTTTATCTGCAAAAATAGTTAAAAAACCCTCGCACAGCCAACCCTCGCACAACAAAACCCTTGCAAACAAGATCAGTGGAAAGATCTACATCAGATCTAGCTACTGTCAAAATCTCAGGTCAATCAGTGCAAGGAGTAAAAAGTTACTAAGTAAAAACCACCGTACAAGGCCTAAATTTCACTTTCGGTCGATCAGATTGATCAGATCCTTAATATCCATAGAAGAAAAATCTACTTGAGAAGCAGCTAAAGTGGCTCTCATTACGCGCTTTAAACCAAGAAAGTTCCTAGAAGACCCATTTCTCCTGTTGAGTAAAGTCAAGATGGGAAAATGAGAAAGGGTCAAGGACTATATTGAATGGGTCAAACATCTACGATCCGAGGGCAGTGTAGCCCTAATTCCCGATCATGCGGTGATCATGTGGTTCCTAGCCGGACTACCATGAAACATCGGAAGAGAACGGAAACGACAGGAGCAGTATGCTACTCTGTAAGAAGTTATGGAAGATGCCATCAGGGAAGAGGATGAGGGATCTGACAACGAATATCCATCCACCCACACTCCTACTCCCTTGATTCCACAATCTCAAAATGTTTCGAGATGTCTTCCTTTACTTCAACAATCAGCTTCTCACTCTTCCAAAGTATCAGAGTGTCATCCACATACACAGCCACAATGATGATCTGCCTGCTGTAATTCTAACATACACATTGGAATCAGCCATCAGTGACTTGAATCCTAATGATTTTAGGGCTTGATTCTTCTTCTTGTACCATTGTCGAGATGACTGTTTCAGACCATAGATACTTCTATGCATTCTGCATGCATAATCAGAAAGTGAATTCGAGACGTATCCTAGGGGTTGATCCATGTAGACCTCTTCGTCTAATTCACCATGCAAAAAGACTGTCTTCTCGTCCACAATGTGGATCCTGATGTCATAAGTAGTCGCATATCCAAATAACATTCGTAGGGACGAATGTTTGACAACATGAGAGAAGGTTTCAGAGTAGTCAATACCATATCTCTGAGAAAATCCCTTCGCTACCAGTCTTGCCTTGTATTTCAAGACATTCCCATCCAGTCCATACTTGAACTTGAAAATTCATTTGCATTTGATAGTCTTGCACTTATGTGGTAATGACTGCAACGTCCATACCTCATGGATTCCATCTCTTTGTTCATGGCTTGGATCCATTTGTCCTTCTTTGGACATTCAATCACTTCCTTGAAAGTCTGTGGTTCGCCACTGAATCCACAGAACTCTTCTGATGTAGAAGCAGAGCTGCCTGACGTATCTTGTTGGCGCTCTTCGTGATCTTGTCGACCTTCTAAGAGATCCTCCTGGGACAACAAGGTCTTTGTCTTTGTCTGCTCTGCTAGGTCCGGAACCATCCTGGTTTACAGGAATTAGGTTTTCTCTCGAATCTTTCGTCTTTGAATTTGTCACTCGAATGGGAAGCGACTCAAAAATTTTCATTTTCATGTTTATTTTCTGCTCCCTCTGTCACTGATGGCAAATCATAGTATTGTCTCTCTAGAACCTCGTAGTTGATAGGATCGTCATTGGTCATCATCCTGCTCTCATCAAATTTGACATCTCTCACTGTTTTCATAGTGTTCATGTCTGGCATGTAGACTCTGTAGTATGACAAGTCATTGTCATAACCTACCAGAAATCCTTGCTCGGCTTTCTCATCAAGCTTCTTTCGAAGCTTATCAAGAATATGTGCATAAGCTGCACAGCCAAAGATTCTGACGTGAGATAGGTTGGACTTTTTACCCCACCATAACTCATGTGGTGTCATGTGAGAGACACCAGACTTACTTGTCCTATTCTAGATGTATGCGGCTGTAGCTACTGCTTCAGCCCACAGTACCCTTGGAGCTTTCAAGTAGGCCATCATGCATCTGGCAGCTTCCATCAGGGTCTTATTCTTTCTCTCTATGACACCATTGTGATGCGGTGTATAGGCTACAGTTCTTCTGTGAATGATGCCATGATCATTGCAGAAGTCAGTGAAGTGATTCGAGATGTATTCGCCACCTCGATCTGTCCTGATCTGCTTTACTTTGTTGTCTGTACATCTCTCTGTCCAATTCACGTTTTCTGTGAATTTACCAAGTGCTTCAATTTTATTCTGAATAAAATACACTTTGGCAAATTTACTATAATCATCAATGAAGGTTATGTAATACTTTGAGCCTCCTACTGAGATCACATTGAAAGGCCCACAGATGTCAGAATGCACTAACTCTAGTAGGAGTCTTTGACAAATGGAGTGTGTGACATCTTACCCTTTAAACATGCATCACAAGTGGTCGAGCTGGTTGCATTCGAGATGTTGATCCCTGTTATCGCTCCATGATGGCTTGCTTGGTAAAGTGCCATTGATTTCATGTGGCATGGTCTCCTGTGCCACAGAGTGTCTGGCGAATCATCATGAGTCTTATGCACCTGATCTGCAGGCATGCTACCTTCATGTGATATAGATTTCCTTTCCTTATGCCTTGAGTGATCAGGGTACTGGTACTGGCGTCAACCACATTGCATGCTTCATCTGAAAACGTCACACGCAATCCTACATCTGCTATTCTTGTCACAAAAAGAAAGTCTTGCTGTAGTGTAGGCACGAAAAGAACGTCTTCAAGCCTTCTATCTTTGCCATTGGTGTTGAGCCACAGTGAACCAATACCGTTCACTTGATGTTTGGATCCATCTCCAAGAACAATGAATCTTGAAGGATCCGCACTTCTGAAATCAGACATGATTCATCTTGATGTCACGAAGTGCGAGGTGGCTCTTGAATCTAGGATCACCTCATGTGTGTTAGATGTTGATGCTGCACACACGTCTTTACAGATGTAGGCGGTCGAACAATTTTTGTTCGGTCTCTCTTCATCCATTTTCGAGCTCTCAGGCTCCTCAACATATGAACTGTTGTTGTTCTCCTGTCTGTTATGTGCTGATTTGTTTCTTGGGTCCAGACGACAATCAATGGCTGCATGACCCTTCTTGTGGCAGTGGATACACTCAATTTCTAGATTGAGCCAGCGTGTATAAACTGTGTGCCCATCTCTTGTGCATCTCACTCAAATTTTCTTTTCTCCACCTTGCTGTTTCGACCTCCCTTTGCTCTTCCATTTGCCTTTGTTGGTCCCCTCTGCTTGATGATCATGATCTTACCTTTGATTCGACTCTCGCTTAGGCTTGAATTGTTTCTTGGATATTTCTTTGTTGTCGTAGAGGGCCCGGTCAGAACCATCCTTGTGATCAAGGTGTTCTCTCGTCTCGACTTCCTCTCGAATCTCGACAATTGCCTTTCGAGGGTCATTATAGGATCTTTCGCGAGTAGGGTTTTTGTTGTCTGGAAAGATTTGGGTAAGGCTCTCAACAGGTAAGTGAGCTACTTCTCAGTTGACACTACATTCTCTGCTCTAGAGTTATGTAGTGATAGAAATAGATCCTTCATCTTCCTTACAAAAGAAGTGAAGTCTTTCCCATCCCACTGTAGATTTGTCAGCTGATCTTTCAGCATCATGATTTGACTTCTTGATTTTGTCTGAAATCTTGTGAGCAGTGCATCCCACATCTCCTTAGCTTTGGAGAGTGTGGCCAGGTCAAGTGTGAGACTATCTTCGATGGATGAAGATAACAAGGGTACTGCCTTGTCATTTTTCTCCCTCCACTCGCGTAGCTCTTTGTCTGATGTCATAGGCATCTCCTTTGTGCCATCCACCCAGGGAAAGAGTCCTTCACCCTTAAATATCAGTGATGTATTAACTTTCCAAGCTAGAAAGTTAGATCCTGAAGAATCTAGAACTATATAGATCTTGCTCTGTATGCTGCTGATTGAAGCCATTGCTTCTGAGTGTGTTCTCTTGTTGATGGTTGTTTGTTTGAATGCTCGGCCTCCTGGATCTGATAGCTCTTTGGCTACGTCAGACTATGACAAGGTAGGCTTTGATACCACTGATGAGATGAATCATTGGAGTCGCAATCGCAAAAGAAACGTGAAAAAGACCACAACAAAGCAAAGCAATTCGAATGGAGTTCAGATCTGATCGATGGTCACTACCAGCTGTATCGTTCCTACAGTCCTCCAGAATGTAGTAAGGCACTGCTGATCTACATTAATAGATTGATGTAACATTCAACAAAGTTCAACCAAAGTGCAGAATTACATGAACAAGTGAATCAGACACATTAATAACAGCAGACTAATTTGCATTCAAGATCAGACATGATAAAAGTGATATGTGCGCAAACGACTACAAAATCATCTATTTATTCTCTGATTCTTCAAGCACTGCATGCAGATCCAAGCAGTGCATTGGCGTGAGAGAAATACAGTTCTCCCACGAGTAATGTCTTGCTCGCTTACTAGCGGATTTATGGATCTATAGATCCTATGTAGAACTGTCTCGCACACAGACGGACTTGTATTCTGTCTTTTTCGTCTTCTTGCTTACTAGCATCAAACTACTTCATCTATATGTGTCTGTATCAAGTATCATCCAAAAAGTATATAGTCTCATCGTGTAACTCCTAGATTAGAGTGATCAAATATCTACAACTAATCATGAATTACAAGAGTGGCAGATTAGCTATGACCTAGAGTGTATCTGCTGACGTCATGCTAGCAGATCAAATATATGTACTTCTGGGTACTTGCATGATCTTGCTGGTCCTTTTTGGAGCACGAGGGCAGAAAGGGTGTCGCGACTATTTTTGAGTCGTTTGACTTTCTCATGCTGTACCGCGAAAGATTCTCTTTCGCGAATCTTTCACGTTCGTGTCTTCTTGTCAGGGGTTTTGTTCGAAAAGAAAACGAACTCAAAAAAGAAACGAATGAAAATAATTCAAGTGTCTAGAAACTTTTCGTGCATGGCGGAATAAATTATCTTCATCTTTTCAATGCATGACTACGCCTATCAATTTCAAACAAAACAATAGTGATAGAAATCACGTTTGAACTTATAGTAACTAAATTTGAAATTACTAGTATTGTAGTGATTACGTAGCCAAACAATTAAGCATCGAAAATTATCAGACAAATAATTAGTCGCAAATTGTTTGCGAATTAGTCGTGAAGAAATACAGAAACGCATACATTTTGAGACAAAAAATTGAACGCAATGAAGGATAGTATTGATTCAGTATGAAAACGTAACAAAAGTAAATGAGTACAATAAGTTGCGAATCGAAGCCGCGTATTCTATATTATCTTTGAGCGGCTAAAATGAAAGTCTGAATTAAGCGCAATGTTGATAAGTAGTAGCACAATAGCAATCTCTAAAACAATTTTAAGAAGTGAGCTAGAATGCTCAAGAGTGTCCAAGCTCGCAGGAGAGAGAGAGAGAGAGAGAGAGAGAGAGAGAGAGAGAGAGAGAGAGAGAGAGAGAGAGAGAGAGAGAGAGAGAGAGAGAGAGAGAGAGAGAGAGAGAGAGAGAGAGAGAGAGAGAGAGAGAGAGAGAGAGAGAGAGAGAGAGAGAGAGAGAGAGGGCGCTACCCATTCAAATGCTTCTTCTGATAATTTTGATAATCATAACTTCAACCTCCTGATTATGATCATGAAACTGTATGAATATGAACAACTATTTATACTAAGAAATTAGGTCGTGAATTGCGATGGCCAATTGGTTGGTGATTAGCTGGCATCCATCCGGTCCTTGTCTTTGGTTGCTGATAAGTGGTGAAATTGACCGTAAACGTTCTGTTTGCATAAATGAACAAAAACTGTAGCTTTGTAGAAATGAACTAAAACAGCCACATGCGATACTCTCGAGTTTTTTGCGAAAAGGGAGAAAAAGGAGAAGGTGCCCTTAAATCTCATTTAGGGTTGTGCTGCACTTTGTCAGAGTCATTTTCTTAACATTTGAGGCTCTTTGGAAAAAGCGAAAAATGCTAAACTGTGATTTTACATGAGATTTTTGTCAGGCGAAAAATGCGAAAAAGGAGACACTGCATTTTTCAACGGGATTCTTGACAGGCAAAAAAGGAGACACTGTCATAAACTCCGTGTAATTCTATAGACTGTGTAAAAACACTTGTAATTCTGCAGACTGTGTAAACACACAAGAAAATCTGCAGACTGGATAAACAATGGATGAATATTAAAACCGATTAGTCGATTGGTAAGAAGGAGAATAATCCAACACTCCTCCTTTATCTGAATCCTTGAATGCCTTGACCTTCAAACTTAGTTCTACACAGAATCTTCTGTGTGACTTCAAACTTAATACTTTAGTGAAAACATCTGATGTCATATCTTGCGTACTACAATATGACCTCTTTGTTAAGAACTTTGCTTCTGACAAAATGATACTTCAGTTCAATGTGCTTACTCTTGGAATGAAATCTAGGGTTGGCTGATAAAGTGATGGCACTTTGATTATCACAAAATAATGTCGTCGGAACATATTGATTCAGACCAATATCTAAGAGTAAGTTTCTCAACCAAATTGCTTCCTTTGTAGCTTGAGAGGCTGCGATATACTCTGATTCAGTGGAAGATAGAGCTATCGAAGATTGCTTGCGACTGTTCTAGAAAACTAGACCATTGTTGAGGAAGAATGTAAATCCAAAAGTAGATTTACGAGTGTCTACATCTCCAGCCCAACTTGCATCTGTGTAACCATTGAGTAAATTGAGTTTGTCGTTGCTGACTGCTCCATAACAAATGCAAAAATTTCATAGTAGCTCGAAGATATCTCATGACTCTGATAAGAACCTTCCAATGTGTTATACCAAGGTTAGTCATATACTGACTAAGAGAGCTGACTGCAAAAGTATGTCTGGCCTGATACAAATTATGGCATACATAAGAGATCCTATACTAGAATGGTAAGGATACTCATGCATCTGCTATTTCTCATGAATTGTTTGGAGACACTAGTCCTTTGACAATTTGAGTCCTAGTTCCATTGGTGAGAGAGCTAACTTGCACTTCATCAGATTATATCTGACTAGTATGTTGTAGATGTACCTCTGTTGTGTAATGTAGACCAACTTTTGTTTTCTGTCTCTGTGGATTTGTATACCAAGGCAGAAATGAGCTTCTTCCAGATCGGTCATGTCGAATTCGAAAGATAGCATTGTCTTGGTTTCTTTTTTCAGATCGGTACTGTTGCTGAAAAGCAATGTATCACCCACGTACAAAGTGATAATGATAAAAGACTGTTGCACTACTTTGAAGTAAACATTTGAATATGAAGAGCTAGATGTGTAGCCTTGATCAATAAGGAAAGTATTGATCCTTTGAAACCATGCTCGAACAGATTACTTCAAGCCATGAAGTGCCTTATGGAGTTTACATACATGATTGTGTTTACCCTCGATAATATAACTCGAGTTGCACCATGTAAATGTTTTCTTCAATAACTCCATTGAGATATGCTGTTTGTACATCCATTTGATGTATTTTCAGATCTGCTGCAGCCTGTGACAAGCTGTATCCACTGATCAGGCACACAAGACTATCACTACTCTGATACCATGTCAACATCAAGCATTCACCATAAGCAATCACCACAAGAAGGCAGAAGAAGAACACGCACTATCACACTAACTCATACAGAATGTAAAATGTACAAATAAACCCTGAACCCTGACAGAGAGAGAAAACCTTCGAGTAGACTAATGGACTAGCCTATGGCTAATGACAGCTAGTCACAACTGTCAACATTAATGTACATCATAAATAGTAACAATGAATTTTATCATTGATTTCTAACAGGATTTGGATCAGTTATTTGAACTCTAAATTTTTTTACTCCAATGCATATTTGAGATTATGTACATCTCACAAAATTTTCATTAAGTAATTGCTTACTTATGAGGAATTTGCTTACCTTTACAAATTTTAGTCAAGGAATGCTTGTGTACTGTTTTCAGCCTAAAACCTTCGGTTAATTAGGAGGAGTTAAGTCTATCATGATTGAATGGTTGCTATTTCCTTGTATATGTTGCTAGGAATAGAGTACTTAACTCAAGAGAGTATCTATAGCACTCAGGACTGTGAAGAATTGCCAAAAATTGGCAACTCTAGCTTGATCAAAAACCATGTAGAATAATGTAAAATGTACATAAGTGGGTCCCACACATGTGAGGCCATGGAGTCACGTGGGAAACATACCCTACTATAGATTAGATCAAGTCTAAAGGGTTGAGCGACCTATTGATTTTCTAATTTTTGGACAATGATTGATTAGTACAATCAATCTTCAAGGGGTGTTGTTTGCCAATCAAGTGATCTAACAAGTTCTATTGATTAGATCAAGATCTAGATGTAAATCATTAACTATTTAGCAAGATCAACACATGTAAACTTCAAGAAATATCAAAGGTGGCCTCATGCGTGGGAATACAGTCCCTACATGGACTGTGAGCAAAGAGCAAAGTGCAATACTTAATGATAGCTCACAAAGCATAAAAAACGAATTCTATTGGTGAAATCACAAGCACTATGCATAAAATCACAATGTCTCATCAACTTTTCATTGAAATGGGTGATCTACTTATAGATCAAGTACAAGCACAGCCTGTATGTTGATTCAACAGGTCTGGCACGTGTGGAAGTGCCACATCATCTAGATCCACCACTAGGAGCAAGTTATTCCCATACAACAAATTTGACTCATGCTAATAGCTAAAATCCAACTACTAGTCTCCTTGAAAATAGGAATTTTCTCTACAAAATAGGATCTAGGAGAATATGTACATGTGATATAGTACAAGCAGCTTCAATCAGAAAATGGACCACACACGTAGTAATCCCTGTCAATTTGGCATTCATGGAATCAATTTTTAAAAATAGTAGTAGGCAAGTAATCAGCCCTACCTATAAATATGTGAATAATTTCAAGTTCATTACTCTCGCTCTTTGCTCGCCAATTATTTGTTGTCACCATTTTTCACCTACTTTACTCATCATCAAGCCCAATTACTTGTCGTCTCGCCAGAGCACTCCTAGCACCATTCCAAACCATATAATTACCCGTCCTATTACTTGCACCTAGATTACCTGCTAGATTACTTGCACTAGCCCATTTCTTCACCCAAACTGCACCAAATTTACTCGCGCTTCCACCAACACCAATTACTCGCTTCCCCCTACAACATATTCACTTGTCCGATTACGTGCCATCAACCAATTCCTCACCTTACCTGTTTCTTTGTTTCCATCACAGTCACTTCCATTGCCCCCCTTAGCCAATTCCTCACCTTACCCTGTTCTTTATTTCCATTACTCGCCCTCAGCCAATTCCTCACCTTACCCTGTTTCTTTGTTTCCATCACAATCACTTCCATTGCCCCCTTGATTATCCATAATGGCACCGAACCATTCTTTTTCAGGCGTCCCAACCCCATTGGGCCAATGTTTGCACTTCAAGCGAAGTGCCCAGTTGAATGCAGTGCCTTAATCCATTTTATAAATGCATTGATTAAGCATTCATGTAATTACCTAATGGTGTTGCAGTCGTATGTGCATGAGCTAACTAGTTAGATAGTACATAAAGTTTTCATGTGACTACATTCTCATTGGTCTCCTTGACGTTAGGCATGTGGTATGATGTCGAAAAATTGTTGTTTTAATGAATTTGTATGTTTGACTTTTATTTTTTTTTGGAGAAATCACATTGGCAAGCAGGAGCAACATTCTACCAAAACACTTAGCATGGGAGAACCAACGACAAAATAAGTACATTGTTCAATTATTTCAATGGTTTTATAAAAGATTTCAACTTTGACAGATCACCAAATCTTCATATTATGACAAGTTTAAAAAAGCTTTCAAGATCATAGAGCAAGAGAGAAGCTCGTAATAGCCACAAAAGAAACTCTGTAATAATTTTGGCTACATAAATTGAGAATACAAAATTTTCAATCTTTGTCATCTCTTTTTCAATTGTTGTATTATCATAGAAAAATTCTTTGCTTGAATATGCCTCTAAGAGATGGGCATTGTCCTTATTTCTACTAAATTTGATATATGCAACATACAAGGAATAATTAGAGCTCCTTAAAGGAACAATCTCTTCTAAAAATCCTAAAATGTTTGGAACATAACTTCTTTTAACAAAAGCGATCTTATTTGTCCTTATAAATCTATGTCCTCCTAACTAATAAGACAAGGCCTTTACAACCGTTAACAATTTCTCTCCAACTAGATTAGATTTAGAATGAGCAATGCAAATCTCATTCTTCTGAAAATGCCTAAGGTAGTGCCTCATCCATTATCCCTGGGAATGAAGTGGTGTGTTGTCTGAAGTCTCATCGGTGGGCACCAAAATCATCTATGACAAGCTTTGTCTGATAAGGAAATATGAGATATGAAGCTATAAAATTCATGAACACATTTAAAAATAGCAAAGTCAGACATAAAAAAACTTACACATTCTTTGTCATCTACTGCAACCAGATCTGGGTGATCTATAATCTGACCTCCATTTGAAGAGGAGTCATTTGTAAATTCCATAAAAAAATGGATGAGAAAAATCTAGCTAAGCTTGAAAGGCAACAAATTTCTCTTAAGTAGGCACACTTCATCCATGCTCACAAATATTTGATAAGGCCCTCCTCAAACAATCTTCACCTACAATAAGGCCTTCATCATTATCATTATCAATGTCTAGTACCAAGTCTTTAGTTTTAAAATCTATTATATTACAAAACTTAAAAATGGTGTCGGATGATAGACAAAGAACCTCACCCTCTCGATAGTAAATTTTTTTTATAAATATGGTAGTTATATACACACCACATTTATGTAATATTTTGGCACATCAAAAAAGGATTTTGACTATACACCAAAAGAATCATCCTCCAAAAGGGCACTGGAGCCAACAAAGTCATCCCTGAGCTTGTTTGTATCTACATGGAAAAAATCATTATTCTTATCAGGGGCGTAGATCAAGAAGTGACTGATATTTATGTATTGTAATAAATAAATAATACACAAAGCCTATCTGATATTCAAATTATTAACATCCGCTTACATATATTACAAGATGTGAAATTCTTAAATTGCTCAAAAAGACAAGTGTACATCATGTCTTATCTCTACTTGCAGGGGAAATAAATGTACAAGGTCACTAAAATGCATGAAAGAAACTAGGCCATGTGAAATGACTGGATATTGAGTATATCTTTAAATCTAACATAATGATCATGAAGAACATCAACACTCTATTATGCAATCTGAAATACATGCAAAAATGGCAGAAAGAGAGAACTAAAGTACTCCACATTTCAGTTATTTCAAATTCAATGAGAAACACTTTCCTTGTCAATTTGGAATCTTGAGGCCATTTATGATTTTTGGATGTCGAGTATCAATTTTGTGCGCAAGGGGGGCCTTTGTGAAAAGACGCTAATCAAAACACCCACAAAATTAACATGTGTGAAGAAAATGGACACTACAGACACGATATTGCTTGTGTGCACATATCACAAAAGTGATATTTGCAAAGCCAGCCACCTTGTTTGATATTCTCTATGGAGTGTGGATTGATATTCCAACAGAATTAGTATGTAACTAGGGAGCTAAACCATTACCCAGAAATGAGGGAGTAGACATATGTATATGTTAATATCAAGACAATTTGTAAATGTTACATATAAATGTAAATTATATCATTAGGTAATGAAAGATTCTTATTCAAGTTTCATAGAAATAGTGAAAAACACAACTTTCTTTTATAGTAGATCATAATTGAATTATATCTCCAATTTCTATATAGAGTGTCATTCTAATTCCAATCTTTTGCCACTGTTTACGAATTCTCCTCAGCCTCAGATGCTCTACTATGCAGCCTAGCTTTTGAGCCTAAGAAGAATATAAATACTAACTTCATTTTTCTTTTCAGGCATACACAGATCTGACGGGTTTGAACCTGCACACAGATTCAGATTTGCATGTCTACAGGCACAAACATTGTAGTATAATCATCCAGCCTGTCAGAGGATGACTTTAGGGTCTCGACACTTTGTTGTTTATGAATAAGCACTTGCCAATGGAACAATTAACTCCGTTACGAAGCAAGCCATGGTGAACAAAGTCAGATTTGTAATGCAGCACAATTGCTCAGTTTTCAAGATCCTAAGGCTGTAACCAAATTCAAGGAAGCTAATCTACTTGCAAAACCAGAACTACTCTAAATATGATTGAAAAGCATAGACAAAGAACAAGAAACCAAACTAAATAGCATTTTAGAAGTCCAAGCGTCAAGAAACTAACTAGTCTTTTGATTCTTGGACATCCCAAGAACATCAAGAACTAGAATGTTAGAGGATATGCAAGATTTATGCCACATTTCTAGCCTATTTAGTTTACTTGAATGCTGATTTCTACATTAATTCACAACAAGAAATGAAAACTAATCCACAACTAGGAAAACAAGAAAATTAATCCACTTTAAATCCACAACCACACACAATATGAATGGAAGGGCATGATCATAGGGGCATCACTCAAGAAAACCATCATGATCAAGGAGCTCAATGGGTGCATCTAACTCATGGAGGCTCTTCTCATTTCAGCATGGAGTTGATACAATACACAAAAAGCTCCTCTTCACAATGAAGGAGTCTCTTAAATAAGCAAGAGAGCTCCTTAGGTGGCATCCTAGTGGAATTTCCACATTTCACAAATCACAAGTGGAATAATGCTCTCCACTAGAGGTCACCATCAAAAGGTGGCTCACTCTACTTTCTTTAAGAGGGGTGTACTTGCATTTATTACATTTGCCTAGAAATACTAGTTCCTACATGGTCATTCCATCTTTCGGGATTCACCATGAGGTTTACACAGTTCTTGCTTGTCGTTACTACTAGTATTTCTCGGCTCTCATACTCGGCTCTTAGTCGTCATTTGCCTCATCTTCTCAGAGACCTCCTCGGTCTAAGTTGAGAGGTGCTCTTGAGTTGCTCTATCCGAGTATCTTGGGGATTCGTCAGAGTCAGCCAACATGATCCCACCCCTAATGTGTTGCAGGACCCACTGCAACTCATATTGGACGATGTCGTTACGCTTCTGCATTGGCATCTTCGATCATCACTTGGAAAAGCGTAGATCCTTGTTCGCTTACATAAAACCAAGTGCTTATTGTCGCAAGTCTTTATCACAAAAATTGTTTTTACAAATTGCCGCAATTGGATCAGAATGTCTTATTGATATAGGTGGTTGACATTCTCAAAATTGGAGAGCTTCCAGCAGCTTTACAATTTGCATGTTCGAATGCTTTCCATGTGTCTCTTTGTTTTGTCACTTGTATCTACCATTGATTGTTTCATCTTTGGTTTCTTGGCAGATTCTAACTTCTGGGAGGTCTGTATCCTCCATTTGCTTCTAGGCATTTCTGTAGTTCTTCTCTCAGTTGAAGTTCCAGTCTTGAGGAAAGCCTTTGATCTACAGATTACACAAACTTCGATTATCAGTCTCAAGGGGATGGACTCATCAACAAAAATTTGTGGTAGGAACAGATTTGGGTGGACAATTTGGTAATGGTGAGGAAATTGATAGCAGATGTCGTAACGTATAACTTGAGATGCAGGTATGGTTGAGGTACTATGTCCTAAGTACCACTCTAAACAAGAGATTCAGAATCAAATCTCTATCTTGATTTCCGAATCCTAGATTTGTTGTGTGTTGGCACATTGGAAATCTTTATCAGCATGTGGAAAGACAAATAGATTTGAGGTTGTAGAAGGGGAGAAAAACTGTCAATTCCATGTGGAAGTTGCTCTTGGTTGGACATTGTAGCAGATGACGGAATATCGGTTTTACTTTCTTCCTACAAGGACTCATAACGTCTTAGTGTCTTTTTGCATTATGGAGCTGGTGGATTGCATGGTAATGTAGAAGTTTGCAAGAAACTTCTCGAGTGAGCAGCAGGTTTAACTGTTGGTTGCTATGGTGCTCGTGTTGTGTTGTCATGAGGATCCTATGGTGAGTCATAATTGATGTGACGGGCAGGTAGGATCTTAGTTGGTTATTTTGGACAGTCTTTGAAACTGTGTTTTCTGATACAGTTGGGACACTCAACATGGTACTTTGTCTTGAATGGACAATCAACCATGATGTGGCCAGTTTCACCACAGATGAAACATCTGGTGTGCAATTGCCCTTGTATAATGGCATAACCATCTTGTATGGCTATTGGTTCTGGACTTTCAGATGGATATTCGGGATAAGACAAGGAATGTCTAGACTGTGATGGTTGTTCTTCATACTATTGAACTGTATGTGTGTGAATAGGCTGATATGAAGGACAAGCATCAACAAGATGCGTAGTCCGACAATGTGGGCACCATATTGGTTTTCGTCTAGAAGGTACCTGTGCAGGATTTGGCTGACCAGACATACTGCTTTGGATAGACTTCAGGGTAGTTTGAAACTCATTGGTGAGTTTCTCCATTTGAAGTTGGTGTTGCTTATTAAGCAACTCTAGTTGTGATTTCCAAAGCTGATCTCAGGTGTCCTCGATCGGCTTTGACTCATGGACAGGAGCACGTGGTGCTCGTCTTTCCTTTGATTTGTCAACATCTGATCCTTCATCTTCCTCCTTGATGGCATCAAACATAGATAATTTGAGACTCATATATTCATCATTGGATTTAAGCTCACGTCTAATCCATCTTGGAAGGCCGACTAAAAACCAGATGATGAGCATCTGTCTGAGAGGGCTGTTCCTGTACTTGACTTTTGAGGCGTTTGAAATGCTCAATATAGTCTCGTACACGTTCATCCTTTGCCATCTTGATGTTACTCAATTTGACAAAAGGACTCTCTATCAAGCGAAAGGGCTTAAAACGCTTGATAAAGGACTCTTTCAGATTTGACCAGTCTGTCTTATCTTCACGATCAAGGTTGAAAAACCAATCACGTGCTTTAGCAATCATGGTCATCGAAAATAGTTGGACCATAGCATCGGGAGATGTTTCGCCATACACATCACATGCATTCTCAAAGATTTGCAAAAATCTTTGAGGGTCCAACTACCGTCAAACTTTGGTAGATCTAGCTTGGGTGAACGTCTCTCATGATGAGCATTGTGGGTAGCAGAAACTCCATTAAGGTTGGTTCTGGCCTGTGAGGGTTCAACACCATAAAATTGGGGTTGTGCGTGTGAGGACTCAACTCTATCAGGTTCTTGTCCCTCGAATGGGTTTGTAGATGGCTCGTGTGTTTGGGCCCGCATTCGGAAGAGCCTATGACGTTTGATTTGTTCAGCTACAGGGGACCTTACCTCGTATGAATAATCATCTGGGATTTGAGGATCTGTATGCTGGTCCATTGGGTACTGTTGTGTCTTCTTGATGTTGGGTATGAGTTTCTGGTGTTTCTAGATTTTTTGGGTTTTTGATGTTTTTTGATTTTTTAGGATTTTTTTTGTGTTTTTGGATTTTTTTGGGTTTTTTCAAGAAGTCAAGGGAAAACTTAGTATAAAAAGAGCTTTCTATTGGTATGAGTGTTGTTTTCTGAAATTTTTTTTTTGGTGTTCATGTCTTTTTTTTTTTTTCTTTCTTTTTTTCTAGTCCCGAAGGTGTTGAAAAGATGGTGGTTCAGTCCCAAAAATTAGAGGTTTCTTTTGAAAGTTCTGTGGTCTGTCGTGGATTGGGTCCGGTTGAGATGGTGAGGAACCCCTTCGGTTGAGATTGGACCCAGAACCCGTTGGTCGAGATTTGACCTAGAATTCGTCGGTTAAGATTTGATCGAAATCCGTCGGTCGAGATTTCAGAGAAAATCCGTCGGTTGAGATTTCAGCGAAAACCCATCGGTCGAGATTTGATCGAAATCCGTCGGTTGAGATTTGATCAAAATCTGTCGGTCAAGATTTGATTGAAACCCGTCGGTCGAGATTTGATCAAAACCCGTCGGTTGAGATTCCAGAGAAAGCCCGTCGGTCGAGATTCCAGCGAAACCCCGTCGATCGAGATTCCAGCGAAAACCCATCGATTGAGATTTGATCAAAACCCGTCGGTCCAGTTTTGATCGAAATTCGTCGGTCGAGATTTGATCGAAACCTGTCAGTCGAGATTTGATCGAAATCCGTCGGTCAAGATTTAACACGGGCCGCCGATTGAGATTTAACGTGGGCCGTCGGTCGAGATTTACCGTGGGCCATCGGTCGAGATTTAACGCGGGTTGTCGGTTGAGATTTAACGCAGGCCGTCGGTTGAGATTTAATGCAGGTCGTCGGTTGAGATTTCAGAAGAGCGTCGGTTGCAATGAATGTTCATGGTTTCAATGGGTGCATGCAACACATTGGGCGTCATGTTGTAAGCATCGCTGGTTTAGATTTTCTTGGTTTGTCTTACAGTTTTGGAATGTGGAACTTCAGATTCAGCGTTCTTGGAGTTTGTTTAGTTTCATGTTGTGCTGAATGTTTGAAGAACATGTGGTAAGTCGATTTGTGGATGAGTTTCGCTGGAAAACGTTTCAAATCAGAGAAGAGGAGCATCGAAAGAATGCTCTGTTCAAATAGGACACTGGTTTGAAAAGGTTTTGCAAGAAAGACAAGCAAACAGAAAAACACAGAGACAATGCCTATTGGAAAAACAACAATGGCAATGGGCGCCAAATGTTTACGGATTCTCCTCAGCCTCAGATGCTCTACTATGCAGTCTAGCTTCTGATCCTAAGAAGAATATAAATACTAACTTCATTTTTCTTTTCAGACATACACAGGTCTGAGGGTCTGAACCTGCACACAGATTCATATTTGCATGTCTATGGGCACAAACGTTGTACTTTAATCATCCAGCTTGTCAGAGGATGACTGCAGGGTCTCGACACTTTGTTGTTTATGAATAGGCACTTGCCAATGGAACAATTAACTCCGTTATGAAGCAAGCCATGGTGAACAAAGTCAGATTTGCAATGCAGCATAGTTGCTCAGTTTTCAAAATCCTAAGGCTGTAACCGAATTTAAGGAAGCTAATCTACTTGCAAAACCAGGATTACTCTAAATATGATTGAAAAGCATAGACAAGAAACAAGAAACCAAACTAAATAGCATTTTAGAAGTCCAAGAGTCAAGAAACCAACCAGTCTTTTGATTCTTGGACATCCCAAGAACATCAAGAACTAGAATGTTAGAGGATATGCAAGATTTATGCCACATTTCTAGCCTATTTAGTTTACTTGAATGCTGATTCCTACATCAATTCACAACAAGAAATGAAAAGTAATCCACAACTAGGAAAACGAGAAAATTAATCCACTCTAAATCCACAACCACACACAATATGAATGGAAGGGCATGATCATAGGGGCATCACTCAAGAAAACCATCATGATCAAGGAGCTCAATGGGTGCATCTAACTCATGGAGGCTCTTCTCATTTCAGCATGGAGTTGATACAATACACAAAAAGCTCCTCTTCACAAAGAGGGAGTCTCTTAAATAAGCAAGAGAGCTCCTTAGGTGGCATCCTAGTGGAATTTCCACATTTCACAAATTACAAGTGGAATAATGCTCTCCACTAGAGGTCACCATCAAAAGGTGGCCCACTCTACTTTCTTTAAGAGGGGTGTACTTGCATTTATTATATTTGCCTAGAAATACTAGTTCCTACATGGTCATTCCATCTTTCGGGATTCACCATGAGGCTTACACAGTTCTTGCTTGTCATTACTACTAGTATTTCTTGGCTCTCATACTCGGCTCTCAGTCTTCATTCATCTCATCCTCTCAGAGACCTCCTTGGTCTAAGGTGAGAGGTGCTCTTGAGTTGCTCTGTCCGAATATCTTGGGGATTCGTTAGAATTAGCCAATAGTCACATAATTTTATACTAACTCACTCTAAAATTGGATATTGTCCTTGTTTATTCTTTACACATTGCAAATGATTGCATTGAAACTATATGATCCTTTTGTCGTTAGTCTTGATATTTATTGCATCTAATTTTGTTCCTAGTTGTTTGCTTCTTTATTTCTGAGCTTGAACAAAATACAAGAGACTCTCATTTGTCTTTCAACCATAACAATTACAACACAACATCAAGGATTTCAACAAATTTATCAAGTATATGTCATATCTATATAGCATATCTTACGTCTCCAACAAAGAATGCAAATACTAGAATCTTGAAGGATTTACAATTCAAACATATTATGAATGATCATGATACCCTATCAGAGATTACAACATATTTAATAGATATTCAGCAAAATATTCATTATAATACTCTACAAAATTTGCAATGGGCATAAAAGAAAGTATCCAACAAGGAATGCAGACAATAAGATTCCATAGAATCAATATAAAAAAATAGTCGATAATATTAAAACATTGTTAAAGATTTCAAGAAATGTTGGCAATCTCAACAAAAAACACTTTATGAAACTTCACAAAACTAGTCATTGCCAACATAGTTTGATTATTTTTTCAGCAAAAAACACATCCAATGCAATGCAAACTCAACATGTAGAAGCTAGCATACGTACAAGCAAACTAGCTCTTTAGACAAGAAGTTGCTTCAAAAAATAGTTTGGCTACTACTGATTCCTCTCTTTGGTATAACTACCCAGTCTTGATTACTAAGATTGAATTTGACAAAGCTTTTGACCATATTAGTTCAAGCTATCTCCTCACTTGCTACTCTGCTTTTGGTGTTCTTGATTACCTGATCAAACTTATCTATGTTTTTTTTTTTCTTCTGCATCGTCTTGCCCTCTCTCCCCTTACCTCTTTGTTATTGCAACAAAACCATTGATATCTCATCTCCACAATCTTAATGTTATGTCTTCCTTTCTGCCGTACATTTTCCATAGTGTTCCTCTTGGTCCTCAGTTTCTTGATGATGATGCCTGCATCATAGAACTTCACCAACCCTCAGCCTTGTTTCTCCTCCTTGAATTATCTTGCTTTTGTAAATACTCCGATTCTTAGATAAACTATCAGAATTCTGATATTATTGTCCTCTCTCATGATGCTCCTCCTGCTTGGTGTTGGATTTATTTCCTCTACTCTCCTAAATCCTATGTTAATCTGCCTCCATTCATGCTGCTACATTTTTACTTGTGTTGTCCCATAGTCTGCATTTTTACTCGCAATTTTTGACAGGCGAAAAAAATGTGAAATATACAACATTACATTTTTACATGCAATTTATGACAGGCGAAAAATGTGATAGTTGCAGCCAAGCAGTATGTGAAAGGATGGAGAACGATCGTGAGTCATGGAGTCATTGTTGTCTACCAGGTACGTCGTTACATCTTTCATAAAAGTGATTCTGCCAATATTTTTCAAGTCCTTACTTGTGTGCAGGACTTGTGGATGTCGGTGATCCATCGTTGATCGATCCAAGCTTGAAAACGGCTCGTCCAGGGGTGGCCTAGAAGGCCGGTGTGGTAATACACACAAGCAATTGGTAGGTGATCCTCCACGCGATCTGAGGCCAATGCCTTATTAGGATCAAAACAAATTGGTGGGAGGAAGTTATCCCACTTGGTCTCGATTCCCATCAGATATTCCTAGTCCTGGGTGTAAGTTGCTGCCGCAAAGACTATTGGATCTGGACAATTGAAATACTCAGTGAAAAATTTGTTGAGAGCCCTTTGTTGTCCAGCCATGCTCTGAGTTGATTCTTGGCCAATTGTAGTTGTTGAGTGTGATTTTGTCCATTGTGGTGTCACATTCCACCCTTTTGGTTTGTCGTAGGCATGGCAGGAAATGGGCGTTTACCCAAAGTTGTTGAGGACTTGTCACATAAGCCCTGGTGGCCGTAGGGTCACATTCAAAGAGCTGCTGACGCCACTCTAGTTGTAGTAAGAGGGCGGAGAGTGCCTATAGCTCGTTTCCCTTGATAGTTTGCGCTAAAAAGGATATCTGCCAACCGTCTCTTGAAGACTTGTGGGGATATTTGGATAATAATTCGTTGATTTTCTCCTCCATGAACTTGGGGCATTTGAAAGCCTAGTTGGCAGATATAGAGCACGAGCCTCTTGATGAGGATGCTTGTCCTTCTCCTTGGCTATGGCTAGGGCCCGTGTCTTGGCCTTGGTCCTACGTCTCAGCTCCAGTATCGGGAGGCCCTTGGTCTTGCCCACCTGACCCTTGATCCTGGCTTGTGTCCCTTGCTACTTGCTGGCCTTGATCTTGGCTCATGCTTGCCTGGGCAGCATCAAAGAGAGGTGGCGTTGGAGTCACCACCAGGGTTGGTTGAGCCTTCTGCTCCATAAATTTTTGACAAGCCTTGAGGGCTTGTTTGGCCTGGGCAAGCTCTTGAGTTGTGCTAGCCTGGTCGAACTCCGCTTGATAGTTGTTCAGTGTTTGACTATAGACCTGCATCTAATGCCTAAAAAGATTCATCTTTGTTTGAGAGAGTGGACTTGAATCAGGTGCCAATTGAGCTAGCCAGGTGAGTTTTTCTTGTTGTAGACTCTGCACCTCCGCTCCCAAGCGTGCGTTTTTGTTTTCGTAGATCAGCAACTGTGCTTGGAGGGGGGCAAATCTTTGTGCAGCTTTTGATTGCAGCTCTTGCACTTTTTTGGAGACGTTCGTCAGTGCCTGGAAAAGGCTTTGAATGTGCTTGTTCAGGCCCTCTTCCTTTGCCTGCAGCTTCAGAAACTCTTGATACCCACTCAGCTTGTGTTGTAGAGCTACTTGTAGTTCTTGCTGCAGCTTCAAAATCTCAGCTCGTAGTTGCGTGTTGCTTGTGGCTAATTTTAGTACCTGGCTGTCCAGAGTGGCTCGGGCTGCTACTGCATCCTAGATGGATGTCCCCAAGGCTTGGTAGGGCATCGTTAGGTCAGTTGGAACAGCCGATACACTTTTGTTTGCCGGGGCTTGTGAGGTAGTGGCCCCGATGACATGTACATTATTGTCGTCATCATCCTCGATGAGTTGCTCCGGTGATCTTTTGTCATCTAGTGCGGTAGGATCTGCACGATTTGGCGATGGAATAAAAACAGTTTGTACAAATGCGTCATCAAGCAACGGTTGGTTGCCCTCAGCAGCCTTTGATGGAGAAGTGAGTGGTGTGAGAAGAACAAAAGTGGAGACAGAGATGGGGACAGCTTGTCCAAAAGAGAGAATGGAGGGAACAGGGGAAAACTGTAAGTTGGTGTGGAGGATGAAAGGAGAAGATGAGTCTTAAGTGGCCTGGCGTGGTGGTAAAAAGTTGATGACCTGCATCTACGCTAGGGTGTCCAAAGACAATTTTGAATCAGTGGGATTGAACTGGAGAGGAATAATGGTGGAAGTAGAAGGGATGGAAGAAGCGATGGTAATGAAAGGGGTGGTAGAAGAAGGAACAGAAGTAGAAGTAGTATTTACAGAGGAGATGGGGATGGAAACAGAAGCAGCAGATGTGAGTTGAACAGAAGAAATAGGAACAAAAGTAGAAACAATGGTAGAGGGCTGTACAGAAGAGGAAGTGGCAGGGGTAGAAGCTGGAACTATTACTGGTGTGGTGGTGGTGGTGCGGCGGGTGGAGATGAGGAGGAGGGGGCAGCGCCACGCATTCTTTTGCTGGCCGTCATGTCAGTGATTGTAGGTTGGGTAGATGTGGATGCGGTGGATGGAGGATAAAAGTTAGTGTGTGGCACAATGGATGGTAAGATGCTAGAATGACGGAACTCGTGCACTTTCGCCTCGAGAAGTGCACAAGCAAAGTTACATAGCAGGGGGCCCGCTGCGATATGTTCACAAGCATTTGGTGTGATGGAGATTGTTAGTTTGTGGATCAGGAAGGCATGCCAGTCGTATGGAACAATCGTGGGGCCAGAGAATCTCAAAAAAAGGCTCCACAATTTGATTAAACAGCTTGGACTGGATTCTGTCCTTGCGAAATGTTGAAACAACCAGAAAGTTGTTCAACAAATGCGCGACTGCTTGAATTATTGGTTCCGTGATAGCCTCTACCAGGTACCTGTTGTTAGTTTAGATCAAAATCTTTGGTGCAGTCTGGGTCACGAAGGGTTTTATCAAGGTCTTTGCCTAACGGTGGGAGATCGGCTGACAGTCACCGGACTAATGCCTATGGTGACCATCGAGTCCGCATTAATCCGTACCTTGCATGTGTGGTACCCTGATATAGGAAGTGAAAACGAGACTTTGGCGCATCCCAGGTGGCGTAAGCATGAAGGGCGAGGCCCATGTTGATGTCAGAGCTGAAAAGCGCTGGGTAGAATCTCATTGCTTCAAGAAATGGGCCAACAATCTAAAGTCATTGTTTAATCAAGGCATCAGAAGGCAAGGGCCAAATCTGGGTGGCTGACGGTATTTCTCGCTGGATCACCTGCTTGGTGCCAGAGTCGTCAGAAGGTGAGGAGGCCATGTTAGCAGTCATAGTTAAAGTTGGTTACAAAGAAAAGGTGATAAAAAGTATGAAAACCAGTGGGAAAGGTAAAAGTGATGGAAACAAAAAAAATAGTAGAAAATAGGAATTGGCTGGTAGTAACGGCAATTCAGAGCGCAGATCTGGGTCCAGAGTATGTAGATGATGGCTTGTATGAAGTTTGGTCGCATTTGGAGAACTTGGAAATTTTGGTCGAAATTTGAACAGAGCTTCGCTAGGAAAGGTGACAAATGACTCAAATTTAGCCCTTATATAGCGGAATTTAGAGTGCGTATTAAGTGAAATCCACTTTCCTCTGTTCAGATCCACCCAAATTTTGGTAGGGACCTTCTTCACAAAATTCTAAGACCTCAGAGAAGTCTGCGAGAGTTCAGAATGTGTTTGGCTGCCCTGCGAAGGTTCTGTGAGAGTTTAGACAGTCTGCGAGGGTTCAATCTTTGCAGGAAGTGAATGCTCGCACAACTTGCTCTAGTGGCTGGATTTTCAAGATCAGACCATGTAGATAGATTAATTTCGCTGCTCTAATTTCATTTATGTCTCTTGCAAAGGTTGGTTTGATGATTTTGATGCTTTGCGAAGGTTCTGAAAATTCTGCTCATTGGAACCCTCGCAAACACTAAAAAATAATGTTTTTTCCATCAGTAACTCTTGCAAAGATTTTCATAGTTGCATCTGAGTAAGATCTAGTGACTGTCCAAGTTTCAAGACCTATCTCCTAGGAGATCTTCAAAAATCATGAAAAAAGTGCTCTCTTTGAGGGTTTTTTGACGAGATCTTGAGATTCTTTAATCCTTAACTTTTGCAAACTGGTAATCTACTACATCCATGTTAGATCTGATTGTAGGTAACTCTGTGGAAGTTTTGATAGATATTCGATAGATGATCCATTAGTTTTGGTGAACTTTGCCCTTATTTTGTCATTGTTTCTGAGATCGAGGTATCTGATCTACAAATTGGAGGCTTATTGGTGTAATCTAATGATCTGCTTTCCTCTTGATCCTATCTGGATCTGGATCTCTCTTGTTTCTTGTTGGATCTACTCTGATCTTGCCAGATCTGGCTGAATCTTGGTGGATTTAGCTTGATTTGTCTTGATCTTTCTAGATCTAGTTGTGATGGCCTTGCAGACGAACTTTTTGTAACCTGCCACCACCAACCTGGATCTGTCTCACTGAAGTGGCCAGTACTTGTGCAATCAACTACCGTTGATGGGTGTGTCAAAAGGCGTCCCATCTACCTTCTCCAAATTCACAGCTCCATGATTAAGAACCTCTTTGACTCGATAAGGACCTTCGCTTGTGAATTTTAATTTCCCCTTGATCGCCTTGGTCTTATACATCAGGACTAGATCTCCGGATCGAAGTCTTTCTTTTGCAACTTGCAATTGTTCCATACTTTGTGTCATTCCTTTTCAGTTGTCAGTGTATGTACAGCGAGTAAGTGTGTTTCGTAGAGCTTATGTAGAGCTTTGTGGCATAATTGTAGAGATTTGGACTCATCAAGACATTGCGCTGTGGCAATCCTGAACGAGGGTACCAAAAACTCCACTGACATTACAACATTTTGACCATAAACCAATTGGAATGGCGTTTGATCAATGCTTCTCTTATATGATGCCCTGAATGCCCACATAACAGCATGTAACTTATGTTTCCAATCAAATCTGCTAGTTTCAACTGTTTTCATGAGCACGCTACACAAATCTTATTGGACGACTATGCTTGCCCATTACCGCGAGGATAATAAGACGTACTGGTCCTATGGATCACGAAAAATTCCTCCAACAGGACCTTGATGGTCTCATTGATGAAATGACTCCCCGATCACTGACTATCTCCACCAGGCATCCAAAGCACACAATGATATTTTCATAGAGAAACTTGGCAGTGGTCCTAGCATCAACTACTCTTACTGCCTTGGCTTTGACCCACTTGGTGAGGTAGTTGGTGGCCACGATTATGTATCAAGCTTGGGTACTTCTTGCTTCAGGGTGAATTGGACCAATATAATCCAATCTCCACTTTTCAAATGGTGCTTGGGCTAAGATCGGGTGCATAAAGCCATAATTCAATCTTGTTGGTCTCCTTGCCCTTTGTCACACATCGCATTTCCTCAGGTATTCCTCTGTATCCTTATGAATCGTTGGCCACCAGCATCCTGATTCTAGGATCTTGCAAACTAATGTCGGATGCAAAATGACCTCCACCCATTCCTTCACGTGAAAGTGAAATGATTTGGGTGGCCTCATGAAGAAAAATACATCACTGAAGAATCCCATTTGGTCCTCTTCGGTACAATTGGCCGGAAATCAGCTGTTTCAAGATCAATTTTCGTTGATCCACCTTTGGTAGTGATTTGTCTGGTTGGCCCCTCATTAGATATTCAACCATGTCGGTAGCCCATTCCGGTATTGTGTCAATGTGAAATAAGACAACATCAGGTAGCTCATCATCGGGCTGGATTGCAACCTCCTTCCCCTTGATACGCGACACATGATCTGCCATATAGTGCTACTTTCCCTTGCAAACCACTATCCGAAAATCAAACTCTAACAACAGAAGTAGCCATCGAGTGATTCTCCCTGTGTTGCAGGTTTTGTTAACGAGATAGAGCAAGGGTTGATGGTCCGTATAAAAGGCAAAGTGTGTAGCCATCAGGTAATGTCGAAACTTCTTAATTGCATAAATCATTGCCAGTGCTTTTTGCTTGTGGTTGAGTAATTCATTTTGGTATCACTGAGCTGTCGGCTTGCAAATCGGATCAAAAAATCATTTTTGTGTTCTCCTGGCTGGGTTAAGACTGCTCCAATTGCATCATTCGATGCGTCCATATGAACATGAAACTCAATGGACCAATTGGGTGGCCATAAGATTGGTGCTGAAACCAATGCATCCTTAAGCTTCTGGAAAGCCTTTAGAGCTTTCTCATTCCAATGTGGATTCGTTGTGAGTTTGTAAATCGGTCGTGCCAACTCCGCAAAATCTAGGATGAAAATCCTGTAATAGTTAGCATGACCCATAAAAATGTAGACCTCGCAAATCATTCTTAGTGCTGGGAGATCAATAATGATCTTGATTTTTGATAGATCTATGGCGATCCTATGTCTAGACACTATATGGCTGAGAATCAAGCCATGTGTAATCCAAAATTGACATTTTTCTGGATTAAAGAAGATCTGAAATTTGCAACATTTCTGTAGAACCTTCTCCAGATTGGATAAGTGTTCAGAGTTTGGTCCATGTACGCACAGATCATCCAAGAAAATTTCCAAAAATTTCTGCAAATACTCTTTGAATGTTGCCTGCATGACTTGTTGGAAAGTGCTTGGGGCATTGCAAAGTCCGAATGGCATCACCTTATAGCATAGGTTCCCCATTTTGTGGCAAATGTTGTCTTATGCTGGTCTTGAGGTGCTATCTTCACTTGATTGTAACCACTAAAGACGTCCAGGAAACTGTAGGCTTCGGCTCCAGCTACCCTGTCAAGGACACTTTTCGTAAAGGGTAAATAGAAATGATCCTTTTTGGTGATTGCATTTAGGGCCTTCAAATTTACACAGATTCGCATTTTGCCGTTATTCTTGGGTACTATAACTATTGGTGACACCCATTTTGTGTGCTCGATTTCATAAATGAAATCAACGTCTAACAGCTTCTGCAACTCTTGTTTGATCAACTCTGTATAGTTTGGGTTGCAGTGGTAATAACGACTCACCTTGGGGACTGCTCCATCCACCAAGGGTATGGTGTGCTGGACTACTGTTGGTGGAATTCCCTTCAGATCACTATAATTTTAGGAAAAACAATCCTTGTACTCCACCAACAATGATCGTAGTCTTTTGAATTGTGTGCGTGTGAACTGCTCTCCCACATGTACGATCTTTTCTTCTTCACCTAGCTCGACAAGGTTCATGGGTTGCATTCGCGCAGGTCCCTTGAAGACTTGTTCCATTGGTGTCTGACTTTGATCAGGTTCTCGCTGGGCTTGCAGCATCATAATTATCACGTCGTCCAAGGTATAATTCTTGAAAGTCTTAGGCATCTCGTGAACTGGTGCTCGTCAAGATTCCTCCTTCAACATATTGATCTTAGCCCGACTGGTCATCTTTTGATTCTCCGTCATCTGAGAAGAGGATGACGCTGTATCAGAGTTCATCTTGATTGACTTCAAGGAATCCAACACCTTCTTTTTGCCTCTTCTTGTCATATGGGTGGATTCATCCTTGTTGTCTTTCTTTGGAACTGGTGTGACATTCACCTCGTGGTTGCGAATGTGCTCACCTGCATTATTGACCTGTATATTTTGTTATACTTAATTTGATTGTAGCTTTGTTTGGTTCAGCGTTCAGATTCATGTCAATACTACAATGCTTTTCTATGTTATGTCTGGCCATCTGATTGATTTGTCTAGTTGTCTGCTCATCGCTTCCACTACCACTACGCATTAAAAGCTCTAAAATTATTATGTTCTTGTGTTCGCCTACTAAGTCACCAATAGTGCACGCACCGAGAGAATTGAAAAGGCTGATCCTCTCATTTTTCTGACATTATATCAAAGCTAAAGATATCAAAGCCTATCTGATTTTTTAAGCAGTTTCATTTCAGAGCTATTTTTTTAGCTTGATAAGCTTGCACAGAAACAAGACTCTACTAGCCGATACTATAATTTAGCACTAGATCTGAACTAAAGTCAACATACACTCAAAAAATCAGAGAAGATCAATTAGTGCACCTAATTCAAGCTTCAATTTTAATTTTTTGGCTGATCTAATCCAATAACTAATCAAGGGATTAGCTTTACTATATAAAAAGCTTGATTTTGCACCAAAAATCACTCAAATTGGGTATGTGAGTCAAATTCTATAGATTTATGAAATTTCTCAGTCAAAACCGGAGATGTACGGCCTCACACGTGTGAAAAGGGTTCCTACAGCCCACAACAAGATCTGGACCAAAATTTTTGAGGATAGCTATCAAATCCAACTCGCTACACAAAATTTGACTAGATTCCAAAAAACTGCTAATTTTGGCTTTGATTTGGATTAACCCTATCAATTTCAACGAAACCTCTTCTACTAGGCTCTGATACCATGTGCAAAAAGTACAAAAAGGACCAAGAGTGGATCCTAATCTGATCCTCGAGAGGGATTGGTTGTCGGATTACTTGATCTATCAATCTACTTGAGATTAAGATCAATCTAGATCAATTCTAGACACAAAATCCTGACAAGAAAAATCATTAATTGAAGGTAGGTGTACTTTTTGGTTTCCCACGTGTGAAACCCTGTCTGAGTACGGACTCCAACCTGAAAATCAAGTACACATTGATAGCACCTCAAAACAATCAAAACAAATGCAGACAAATGGAGAGAATCGCTCAAAATTGCTTCCAAAACCAAGATTGGTGTTTCACAATGATTATGGCCAAATGTGGCTCTATATATACAATAAGTGGGAGCTTGTGGTACTGATCATCCCTTTGATCCCACATGTGTGAAGGTGTTTTGTCATATGATGATTCATCATGCAAAACTGACACTTGGACAAAACCTTCTATTTTGAGCACTTTTGGTCCATTTTCCTTCTATATGGAGATCTACTTGAAAATCTTCTAGAAGTCAAAATTCGTCTACTTCAGCTTATTCCACACATGTGATCTGTCCTCTACACATGGGATGTGACACCTAACCAAAGGATGTGGCTCATGCAATCAATAGATTGATGCCATGTGTCGTATGTCTAAAAAACTAGTTTTTGGCCTTTTTAGCCACTAGAATTTGAATTAAATCATATGTACAACCTATATGATTATGGTACATGACAAGTACACTATTTTCACACGTGGGAACAGGTTCCACAAATGTGTAATCATCCTATATACAAGATTTTTGGCCTCTACCAAACTTATATTTGCATTTTTCACAATACTTAAGTCATTGATAGTTAATCCTATCACCTAGACTAATCTTCCACATGGATTCCCAAGAGAAAGCCAGTCCTATCACGGACAAGATTGATGGAGCTAATTACTATCTGTGAAAATTGAGAACCGTGCTAATGGCTAAGGAGTTGTATGACGTTGTTATAGGTGCAGAGGGAATACCCGCAACTGATGATGCAGCAACCTCCAAATGGAAGCTGAAGGATGGCAAAGCATTTGCGCTGATCATCCTCAACATTTCGGATATTTAGATCGGCCATGTGTCCGAAGCTCATACATCCAAGGAAGTTTAAGACATTTTGAGCACATTATACGAAGTGCAAGATATAGCTTCCAAGCTATATCTCAAGAAGAAATTTTACTCCCTCAAGATGGCAAATAGTGATTTCCTACACAATCACATCAACCAATTCAAGAACCTGCTAAAGCAAATGGCCACTGTTGGATCTGTCATAGACAATCAAGATGCAGTAATGCAACTGCTTACAAGCTTGCCAAGCTCATATGACA
Source organism: Diphasiastrum complanatum (assembly GCA_029204225.1). NCBI lineage: Eukaryota > Viridiplantae > Streptophyta > Lycopodiopsida > Lycopodiales > Lycopodiaceae > Diphasiastrum > Diphasiastrum complanatum. The sequence continues at coordinate 16,464,416 of CM055108.1, forward strand.
GCTGGGTGATGATCATCACGACGCATCCAGAGTTGACTCTTTCAAGAGTCATTGCAATGTTTGTGTGGAGACACGCGGAGGAACAAAGCCTCCAGTTCCTCAACTAATTCTCACGCCTTGTACACCATGCTGTGAGTCGAGTGGTGCTCCTATACGAATGATGAGAATCGTGAGAAGAAAATTCACGAAACATTTGTGACTCTTTTTCGAGATTTGGATGGAGTTCAGATGCGTTCGCTGGGCACTGTCAGCTGAAACACTCCTACAATCCTCCAGAGGGTGTCAGTTACTACTGATCTACGTTCATAAAATTAATACAGCATTCAACTTCTCTCTATGTAAACATAAAATTAGAGTGATTATACATCTACAACTAATCAGGGAATTACAAGAGGTAGATTAGCCACGACCTAGGAAGTATTTGCTGACGTCATGCCATCAGGTCAAATATCTGTACTTCTGGGTACTTGCGTGATCTCTAGTGGTACTCCTTGGAGCGTGAGGACAGAACGAGTTTCGTTTCCAACGTTGGTTTCATTTACCTCATCTGCCTTTCTCTCTTGCTGGACCGCAAAGGAATCTCATTCGTGGATCCTTCGTGTTTGCGAACCGTTCGTCTTCGTCTTCATTGACTTTCGTGTCCGTGAAACTCTTCGTGTTTTGTGTCTCCAGATGTTTGAGTTCGTGAACATCTTCGTCGAGTGAAGGGCTGAAAGCTAGCAAGGTTTTGTAATCAGAAACACTTTGTTTCTTCAGCTCCCTCTCAAAGCATGGTAGCTTTATGATCCCGAGACTGCTCCTTTGCCTCTCAAAGAGCCCTTTGTCCAGAGCTTTAGTGAAGATGTCAACGACCATATCTTTCGTTCCTATAAAGGTGGTCTGCATCATCTTCCTTTCAATCAGATCCCTGATCAAGTGATACTTGATCGCAATGTGTTTCGTTCTTGAGTGGAACACATGATCTTTTGTCAGGAGTATCGCAGAGGTGTTGTCCATTCGCAAGACCAATGGCTCGTTCCTTGTTTTGCCCAATTCGTCCAAGAGCTACCTTAGCCAAATTATTTTGTTGGCCATCTTCGCTGCTGCTAAGTACTCTGCTTTGCAGGACGACTGAGCTACAATGGTTTGCTTCTTGCTGACCCAGAGAACTACTGCTCCTGATGCGATGATGCATCCTCCTTAGATGCTTTTACAATCGTCCTTGAGCGATGCCCAGCTAGCATCGCTGTAGGAAAGTATCCTGAGGCCTGCACTACGACAATAACACAAGCCATAATTCCTCGTTAATCGAAGATATTGCAAAATTCGTTTTGCAATCTTCCAATGTGTCGAGCCTAGATTCGTGCAGAATTGGCTCATCTTGAATACTGCATAAGCAATATCAGGACATGTATTGTCTCCAAGGTACACCAGTGAATCTATCAGCCTCCTATAGGGTGTGAGCTGCATCTGTTCCCTTTCTTCCTCAATCTTCGAACAGTCGTCATTTGTTAGCACCATCCCTGCGAGCATTGGAGTGTTCGCTCCTTTGCAGTTCAGCATCCCAAAGTCCTCTAGGATCTTCTGGGTGTATTTGGACTGGTGAAGGTATAACTTGCCTCCCTCATAGTCCCTTTCAATTTGTAAGCCTAGGTAACACCTGGCTTCTCCCAGATCCACTATCTTGAAATGCTTTGAGATGTCTGTCTTTACTTCAGCAATTAGCTTCTCACTCCTGCAAAGTATCAAAGTGTCGTCCACATAAATAGCCACTATGATGATCTACCCATCTGTAACTCTGACATACAAATTGGAGTCAGCCAACAGAGGCTTGAATCCCAATAATTTCAGGGCCTGATCCTTCTTCTTGTACCATTGTCGGGCTGATTGCTTCAGACCGTAGATGCTTCTATGCATTCTGCATACATACTCAGGAGGTGAATTCGAGACAAATCCTGGGGGTTGATCCATGTAGACCTCTTCGTCTAATTCGCCATGCAAATCCTGAGGTCATAAGCTGCTGCATATGCAAACAACAGACATAGGGACGAATGTTTGATGACAGGAGAGAAGGTTTCAAAATAGTCAATACCGTATCTCTGAGAGAACTCCTTCGCTACCAGTCTTGCCTTGTATTTCGTCACACTCCCGTCTGGTCCATATTTGAGTTTGAAAACCCATTTGCATTTGATAGTCTTGCACTTATGAGGTAATGGCTCCAATGTCCATACATGGTTTCGTTCATGGCTTGGATCCATTTGTCCTTTTCTAGACCTTCAATCGCCTCCTCGAATGTCTGTGGTTCGCCACTAAACCCGCAAAATTCTTTTGATGTGGAAGTTGAGCTGCTTGGCACAAATCTTGCTGGCGCTCTTCGTGGTCTTGTCGACCTTATGGGAGATCCTCCCGGAACAACTATGCCTTTGCCCTTGTCTGCTCTGCTCGGTCCGAAACCATCTTGGTTTACAGGAACTGCGGCGGCAGGTTGCCTCTCGAATCTTTCTTCGTCTGATTCGTCATTGGAATGTGAGACGACTCAAAAATCTTTGTTTTCGTGTTCATCCTCTGCTCCCTTTGACGTTGGTGGCATATCATAGTACTGTCTTTCCAGGACTTCATAGCTAACAAAATCTTCATTGGCCATTGTCCTGCTCTCGTCGAATTTGAAGTCCCTCACTATTTTCATAGTGTTTGTGTCTGGCATGTAGATTTTGTAGTATGATGAATTATTGTCATAACCTACCAGAAATCCTTGCTTGGCTTTCTCATCAAGCTTCTTGCGAAGCTTATCAGGAATATGTGCATATGCTGCACAGCCAAATATTTTGACGTGAGACAAGTTGGGCTTTCTACCCCACCATAGCTCATGTGGTGTCGTGTGAGGAACACTAGATTTACATGTCATGTTCTGGATGTATGCGGCTGTAGCTACTGCTTCAGCCCACAGTGCCCTTGGAGTCTTCGAGTATGCCATCATGCATCTGGCTACTTCCATTAGGGTCCTGCTCTTTCGTTCAGCAACACCATTGTGCTGCGGTGTGTAGGATACAGTTCTTCTGTGAATGATGCCATGATCATTGCAGAAGTCAGTGAAGCGATTCAAGATATATTTGCACCTCAATCTGTTCTAATCTGCTTCACCTTGGTGCCTGTGCATCTCTCAGCCCAATTCACATATTTTGTGAATTTATCAAGTGCTTAAGATTTATTCTGAATAAAATACACTCTGGCAAACTTGCTATAATCATCAATGATGGTTATATAGTAATTTGAACATCTTACTGAGATCACGTTGAATGGACCACATATGTTAGAGTGCACCAGCTCCAGAATCTTTGTCGTTCTGTAGGGGTCTTTGACGAATGGTGTGCGTGACATCTTGTCCTTCAAACATGCATCACAGGTGGTCGAATTGGTTGCATCCGAGATGCTGACCCCTGTTATTGCTCCATGATGACTTGCTTGGTAGAGTGCAACCTCCTCACGCTCACCCCACGCACTGTGCAAACAAATTTGACAACAACAACAGCCACCCACGATCTCCTACAGATAGCACAACCACTTTTGTACCTTCTTCATCTGCACACCTATAAAATTTGTGTCTATAGTGAATACCATTTCAGTATTCAAATAACGAAGCATAATTTGTAACATGTGAGACAGACATTGTAGATGCTTTCACGCATTGATTCTTTCTTTCAGATAGATTGTCAGTAATAGGTTCATAACCTTTACAGATTGTGATTAGCCTTGTGCAGCTACATCCGCTATTGTTTTGTGCTCGCCTGCATTATTGACCTGTATATTTCGTTATACTTAATCTGATTACAACTCTGTTTGGTTCTGCGTTCAGATTCGTGTTTATACTACAATGCTTTTCTATGTTCTGTCTGGCCATCTGATTGATTTGTTTGGTTATCTGCTCATTGCTTCTGCTCCCACCATGCATTAAAAGCTCTAAAATTATGTTCTTGTGTTCGCCTACTAAGATCATCAAAAGTGCACGTACCAAGAGAATTGAATGGATTGATTCTCTTATTTCTCCGACACTTGGTGCCAGGATTTAGGACTTAACATTATCCCGCATGGCACCATCTTCAGATACCTTGGCTTTCCATTGGGGGCTTCCCTTTCCAATAGAGACCGTTTTGGGAGAATTAATTCCAAAATTCTGGCCTAGAACTCTTTTGATCTTACCTTTCCTGCAAGGCTCATTGTTCTTAAACACATTATCTCCTCTTACTTCACACACTTTCTTTTTATTTGGTTTCTCCCACCCTCCTCCTAACTATTGCTATGTCTTTCAGAAAGGTTCTTTGGAACAACGGCCCGAGTTTTTTGAATTGGGATATTTGTATTGCCCTGGAAAAGTTGGGGGGGCTGGGATTACTCGATCCTTCTATCACCTCTCTTTTTCTTCTTTATAGATGGATTCAAGCTAAATTTGATTCTCCTCAGCCCTGAGCACTACGGATGACTTTCATTCTCCCTCCTCTAACCTCGACTAATGAGACCAACCCACAATCCTATTTTCTTGAGTTTACTCGTTCTTCATTACTTGCCTCCACATCTCTTCCCCCTTTATTCAAATCTATCCTTAAAGTCCTCCTCTCCATGAGGGAGTTGACCTTTTGGAATGGCAGAAGTTCAGTCTCCCCTCTTGAATCCCTCTAGTTCTCGAAAGCTATAACCATAAACTGCAAGCCTCTTGCCTTGATTGAAAGAAGACTCTGCCTCAGCCTTACCCAGAAAGGTCTTGTCACCTGAGATCATATCATGAATTTTATCTATTTTCTCAACCTCTCCTGTCTTAGGGTAGAACTTGGTCTCTCTGCTCATGAATCTAGATTTTTATCCTTTGCCTTCACGCATGGTTACCTTGGACCCCTCTCTACCTCCCTTTCTGCTGACTAGGATAAGAATTGGATCTTCAAGACCCTGGATAAAAAGGGCAAGATCTTGTATTCTTTTGTTTATGCTACAACCAAAGAGCCCCTCTTTACTTTTTCTTGGTTTAATTCTAAGTGGGACCTTTCTGATCCCCCTAATATGTTGAAATCCAGATTCCGTTGTACCCATAAAATTAGAATGGGCAAGTACATAATCTTCTCTCTTTGAATTCTCCAACTGTCTCTCCCTAAAGCAATCATAAGCACTTGTAAGAAAATTGTGTCTATGGTGAGTAAAATCTCAAGTGGGGAGGGGTCTTCATGCCCCCTAATGGCCTTACGTGAGAACTGTGGCTTGCTTGGGCACACAATACACCTACCATGGACACATGACCTTTTGATACTCTCTTTTTTTCCTCTTAAAAAGTAGAATGAGTCGCAGAAGCTTATGATAGTTTTGTTTTGTAAATGCGGATTCTGTTTCATAATGGTTGTGAAAAAAAAAAAGCCACAATGCAAATTACACAATGTAAGTAGCTCAAGCAAATGATATTGTCGTCGATAAAATGTCATATGCTCTCAGCTTAACTTGTGACCCATTACCAAGTACAATGCCATGTGCCATCCCCAGGCTCCAGCTCCTTCAATGGTACATTAGAGCAAAAAGTTAGTGTTCATTTTGGGTAAGTACTAGTGTTGGAAAGAATGTAAAAGCCCTCCCATTAAGGGAGGATTCCCAACTAGTGTTGGAAAGAATGTAAAAGCCCTCCCATTAAGGGTTCACTTGTCGTAAAGCACTCCTAAAAAATTTCATGTGTATTTAGTAATTTTGTAGGAATTTGACAGCTGTAACAACTTGAAACATTAGGAGAACTTTATAACTCCATAATGTCCTCAAAAACTAGTTTTGCCACATGTAAAATGACATATGTTTTCTTACCAACAATAAAAAAGTAAGTTTTACCAACAGTAAAGGTAATAGAAAAGAGACAGCCCCTGCTTCTGCAACCAATCTCCTGTTATCCATGCCACATTTGGCCAGAAGTCTGAGCTCATTAGCAACCTTCTTTTGAACCTCAGGGGAACCAGCTGCTAGTTTTCCCACAAGGAATGTTGCGGTCAGTTTTGTGGCTTCTGTTGCTGCTTTTGTACGTACCAGGTCATCCACTGCATTGAGCTTTGTGCTGTCCTTGCCTGATGAGCCAAAAGCAATCTTGTGCTCCTCACACCATCGGCTAATGAGACTTTTCAACACATACTTTGGAACAAGGCTGAGGTGAGTGAGCTTTTGACCAGTTTTTGGACAGGTAGAGTGTCCAAAATCGATCCAGCGCTGGATCGAATGACAATCATAAGACTGCCCAGTGGCGATTATGACAGGATCATGCATCAACTCCAAACTGATTGGACACTTGTATTCATCTGGAACATTGGCAGATATACTATAATCAGAACCTTGCGGAGATAAGTTTCCTGCTTCAGGCTTTCCCTCGTTGAGGGAATCTTCCTCTTTGCTCTCCGTTGTAACACCATATGAGATGCATTTAAAGTAACGCACAAAGCTGATCAAGTTTTTCAGAATCTCTATAGCCAAAATGTTGGTACACGCTATTTGATTCTCAAGCTCTTTCTCTAAGTGGAGTGCTCCGTCTGGAGATTCCTATGACCTCTGGATTTCCAGATGAGTACTGCTCCAGCTGCGCTCTCCTCATTACGAGCTCCTGCTCCAACACACATTCAGAGCTCCATAGCCAGCGCGACGAAGATCGTCCTCCATCCTCCTCCCATAGCCAGCACGATGCCCGAACCTCTGGAAAAACGCGCACTGTAAAGAAGGCAAAGGTAACTCTCGAAGGTTGGAAGAAATCTTTTACGAGTGCTTTACGCCGGGGAAGGACCCCTGCCTCGCCCGAGGGAGGGGAAGGCCCTTGGGCAGGGGAAGGCCCAACCTATTTTGGGGTCCCCCAAAAGCGGCAATTGCCTCTCCTAACGGCGGCTTCACCGCTAACGTAACCATCGTCTCTTAAAGGCGGAGCACGTAAACTTCAAAGCAGCAAAGGCCTTCAAACTTCAGGCTGAAATGAAGAAAAATGTCGGAATTGGCATTGGCTTGACGGACATACCTGACCTGACAAGTAGGTAGATGCATGGTCTGACGGGCAGCTTTGGCTACGTGGACACCATGCCCTATGGGTAGCGTCCACGTGGCACTCCCACTCCTGGCGCCAGTCTGACACTCCTCCCCACCAATAAATAGGCACGACACGTTTCTCTCCTTCTCCACTGCTCTTCCCTCTGCTTTCACATTTTACGAAGAAAATCTTCTCTCGCTTTCTCTTTCTCTCTCTCTCTCTCTCTCTCTCTCTCGCTTTCTCTGTCGCTCGTCGAATGATAACAATTTCCTGCACAGGTTTCGAAGAAAATCTCTCTCGCACCATCACCACGAGCAGCAGAAGTAGCGGTAGCATCAGCAGTAGCAGCAGCAGCTGAGAGACACAAGACAAAGAAACCCAATCGCAAACCCCACATAACTCCTGCCTCTCCGCCCTGTGTGTGCGTGTGATCTGTCTGTGTTTTCCCACCAGATACGCCTCCCCCCCGCCTCTTCTTCTTCTTCTTCTTCTTTTATTGCTTTCTTCTTCTTCTTCTTCTTCTTTCATTGCTTTGCCTCGTCTTCTGAATCTTGTATTATTGCTTTCTTCTTCTTCTTCTTCTTTCATTGCTTTGCCTCGTCTTCTGAATCTTGTATTATTGCTTTCTTCTTCTTCTTGGATTGAAAATATTTGAAGAAAAAGTCATGTTTGTAATAGAGTGAATCCTTTTATGGAATGCACTTATCTTTGCCTCGTCTTCTGAATCTTGTATTATTGCCTCGTCTTCTGAATCTTGTATTATTGCTTTTTTCTTCTTGCAATATTCTTTCATTGTTTTGCCTCGGCTTCTTCTTGTTTTACTACTACTATCTTCTTGGTTTTTCATTGTTGTCCTCGTCCTCTTTCATTGCTTTTGTTTTTCTTTTGTTTTTCCTCGTCCGATTCTTGTTGTTTTACTACTTTTGTCTTCTTGTTTTTTCATTGTTTTTCCTCGTCTTCTGAATCTTCTTCATTGCTTTCTTCTGCTGCTGCTTTCATTTTTTCCCTGGACGACTACTTGTTTAATGACCTCCGTCTTCTCGTTCTTTCATTGTTTTCCTCCGCTGCTTGTTTTATTACTTGTTTCTTCTTATACTTTTGTTGTTGTTTTTCTGCTCTATGTTGATGATTTTGTGAGTGAGAAGATACCCCACCTAACGTTCACTTTTTGTTCCTCGCAACCCGCAGCCTTCTTCTTTTTGCTGTGTGTGGGAGCGGGGGTGGGGTGTGTCGCGTTCCTGGGAATAGGTTGAAGCGGATTTGGGTTTATTTAGATCTTTGTTTTGGATGAGACGAATGGAGTGATCAAGAATACGGGCTGGTTTTGTGGATTGGCGAACGTTGAGATTTATGAGTGCTAGATTTGGCAAAGTTATTAAGATCGTAAGGATTTACAGCAGCAAACGACTAGGTTTGTAGGTTCAGTTTTAGGAAGAGCATAAATGGTGGATAGCCAAAGGTGTACAGATAATTATCTTTTGAAGCTTCGTGATGTATAGCGGACCAGAAGTCTACCTGTTGTGAATCTAATGATGTCAGTGCAGCGGAGATGATCCTTGTTCTTGGCTTGTAAGCATAGCAGACGTGATATAGCTTCCGGAAAATCAATATTCGCTGCACAACTGAATATTTGTTTTGAATTGTGGAAGCGTACGTTCAGGCATTGCTAATCTTTGTATGCAAGTTTTATGGGCATGTACTCTCTCTGGCCTTCGTTCATCGTTCCTTGAATTCTTTTGGTTTTTCTTTTACGGGATGTGTTTGTAGATAATCAAGTGAAAGACGCGGTCTCATGGAGATGTCTATTTTAGCCCTGGGTTTTTCGGTAAATGAAGTGAAAGCTGGTATGGACAGTGTTCAAGACCTGGGTACTCGTTTACATTCTATAAACCTTATATAACAAGTTCGGTTACGTTAGCCTGCGGTTTCTGAGTACATCCAGAGCTTCGAGAATAATAAAATCAACATCCGGGTGGAAGTTTACGGCACTGCACGATCATGATGCACGCATAAATCCATGTTCAAAGCCCGTTAGAGAATCGATTTGCATATGTAGAATCATTTGGAGGTAAGTTTTACGTTTAGGGTTTCGGGTGGCTGTTTATTATTTGGCTAGGGTTCGTTCTATTTTGAACGGCTCATACTATGGTTGCATCTCCATTTTGGAACGGAAACTTTAAGAAAGCCTGTAGATAGAGGAGTTCCTGTTGTTGTTTATACAAGATATCAAGTTTTGTTACATGTGAACGTTGGCTGTTCTATTTCGTATATTTCCAGTGATAGTACTTTATTCTCATGGGCTGAAGTATATTATGCTAAAACCAAGGCAAACGCTTCGGGTAGATTGTTTTTTGGAATAGATAGACATCTGGAGAGAATTATGTGTTTGTTGAAGTAAGACTAAAGATACGAGTAATCGAACTTCACTGCCCTATTGCACAGGAACATATTTATGACTTGTGAACGAGTGCAAACAATTTCCATGATAGCTTGCTACTTAAGTGATTTCCAATTGTTGTGAAATCCTGATTAACGCAATTTATCAGAGAAAGGTGTGTTCGATTGTTGCATTTGTTTGCATGTGGTGCTTTGCAGGTCTTATATCTACAGTTTAGGTGAGTTGCCAGTTGGGCTTGTATATAAATGCTCAGGTGGTTTCTGAAGAGTTTCTAGATCCATCAAAACCATATCAGCTTCTGTGCAGTTTTTCATAGATTGTAAGTCTCCTTGTTAACTTAGAATAATAGCTGTGCAAATTTTTTCAGTATGTTTAGGCACCGGTAAATTTTATTTTTCAAACCTTATCGAGTGGTCACCACTATTGGTTTTTTATTATCATTTGATGGCTTTGACAATCTTCATTATTTTGATCAAAAGGAGTGCGGATTGTTTTATCTCACTTTTGTACGTGTGTTGGAGATACGTCCAAGTCATTATTTATCTCATGTACAGGGTTTCAAGTCAAGCATTTTGTCTCTAATTTAGTACTTATCCCAGATTCTTTTTTGTTCAATGGTAGAATTGGATTCTTTCTAGCTTTTGAAAAGTAGTTGAATTTTATCTTGAGTAGTACATCCAGTCAGAGTTTACATCCAAGAGTATCTGCGTCACATGTTTAAAGAACAGAGAAGCATGAGTCACCAGGAAAAAACACTTTATCATAAATAACCGCTGGCTTGCACTAGTTGGTCACTTCTTTTTAGACGTCAAATGATATATAAGACTTAAAAATGTTCCAATACCTACAAAATGATGTTTTTCTTACTCTTGCTTTCTAGTAATGCTATTACCTTCATGCAACTGATTCTCAACTTGTCTGCATCTTTTGAGCCTTAACATAATGTCGACAGTGATACTATAAGCAGTTTCTACTGGCCATTGTGCTTTTTGTAGGCAAAAATTTGATATGGTGAAAAGGTGATCTGCAAAAGAGGTCCTTTTAAAGGTACCTAAATAAATCTGCAGAGTGCTTAATTACCTGAGAGAGAGAGAGAGAGAGAGAGAGAGAGAGAGAGAGAGAGAGAGAGAGAGAGGAGGAGGAGGCGGACTAAAGATATGTCTACTTCACAATTTCCTTAGGGGAAGCAGCATTGAAACCTACAATAGCAAAGGTGTTTGTGCTCTAAACGAGCTGGTGGGCAATGCTAGACTGCAGCAATGGGGTGTTGCCAAGTGATGTCATTGCTTGATATTTTTCCAATCAGTTTGGAATTTATTTCAGTATATCTGACAAGGACATTACAAAGTGTTCATACAAGGGAGTATGCATTAGAAAGAGAAGGTTTGTTCATGTCTTCCTATATGGCTAATTCACCCAAATCTGAGAGCACAAAATCCCCTCAATGTCCATCACGCTCCAGTTCTTCACGTAATGATCAGCAGAGTTTAACAATCTGCAATGCTGAATTGTCAACATGCGGCACTTCAGCAAAGCCATGCGGCTTAAACACTCAACTTGATCCTTCTCTCGAAAGTGGTGCTGCTTTGGCCTCTTTCGAAAAGCCAAGGTTGAAAAACGAGTGTGGGTTTTCAATTCCTTCGTTGGAAAATTCACGAAATGAAGGTGCACACTATACAGCAGATGCTGGGCACCATCTGGGTAATTCTTCTCTTCCACCTGTAAAGCGAGCAAGAATATCTCAATTCAATCAACCAGATTATGCACCTGATGCACTATTGAGGGAATCTTTTGCATTTGATGGCGCCAGCAAATCTCAATTTTTAGCTACACCTGGGACAGAGCCAGGCACGAGACATCCAAAAGATAAATCCAAAACATCATTTGGGTCGACGTGGTGGCTTGTCCCCAAGACTCCAATACCGCAGTCGCGTCAGCAGGAAGCTAGACAAGGCTCTGCTGTAGAGCCTTCCAATTCATCAGAGAACAATGGCAGTTGCTCTGGAACTAAAGAAATAGACTTTATGTTTCGGCGTCCTACTCAAAATCGTGAAGTTTTATCAGTGCAGAAAAATGACATACGGATGGCAGCTGTGGCATCCAGTATCACTTCGCAAGCTAAGTCAGCTAGAAGTTTTAGTCAAGATGGTGGAGAACTCCAATCCTTTTCTCACAAGGATCTTGCACATCAATGGTTGAATTCTTCTGCTTTAGTTGGGGAACAAACGGTCTCCAAGACAGATTCCGAACAAAACAGAGAATCTTCAGTATTGAAGCTGGGAAGGGTGCTGGGGCATACCCAATCTTTAGACACTAGCAGAAGAAGTTTTGTGCAATGGAGGCCTAGTGTCTCTGATGTTTCCAGTCGAGCATTAGATGGAACTTTGCCTCAAGTCAGTCCTGTTCAAGGATGGAACCAGCAAAGGACTTTACAAGTCACTCAAGTGACTTCTGGCACCAGCTTTGCTATGGGAAGGTTAGGTCAAGCAACAGTCAATACCAATGAGCTTTTTCCTGGGATACTCCCAGCAAGAGGATTTGTGCCATTTTACTTGCCTGAAATTGGTGTTCCAACAGCAGCTTTTGAAGGCATTCAGTCTCATTTGGTTAGTCAGGGGCAACGAGTACATGTGCCTGAACCCAAGGCATTAATACCTTTGGTATCCGAAGGTTTCAAGCCACATATCAGCAGGGAACTTTCGTTATCCGGAGGCATAACTAATGCACATCAAGCTTTTGCCTCGATAACACATGGTACCTTATAAAATTTTTGGCTGATTTTATTGATTTCAGTTTATAAATCAAATATGATACCCCTTGCTGAGCGTGTCTATTTATTTACCTGTTGCTCTTAAGCTGTCTAATTTCCTATAATCTTGCATTTGCATGCAGATTATGAGAGCAAGATATCTTTTTCTGCAGGACATATTAACGCACCACCTGGCCTTTCTTCACTTAGGCCTGCTGCAGAGCAAGCACCAGTTTTTGGACAAGATGTGCTTCCATCTGTGATGGTAGTGATGGAAGGACAATCTGGACTGGGCAGAATATGCTTACAAGAACATTGTGGTTACAGAAGTTTTGCACAAGCTATAAGAATGATGTTTGAAAACAACATACTTGCAGGAGATCCTTGTCTGTTGGGAGGAGAGTGCGATCTGAAAAATGCTGTTCCAGGTCATCGGATTGCATATGAAGATGATGAAGGAGATCTGCTTCTTGTCGGCGACCTTCCTTGGAGGTACTGGTTGGATTGTATAAGCACGAATGTTAAAGTGATACGTTAGTGGAAGTCATTAGTTCTTGTTAATTGCAAATTTTGGTCCGCTTACGGGTGCATCAGATATTGTGAACTTGGTGCAAAATATCTGAGTCACTTACTGCATGCCTTTGATCAATAACTGGCAGATCATTTATCCAATTTTTTCTTTTTGGTGTTTCAGATCTGCAAGTGCTTGTCTCAAGTCTTGTTTGCTACTGACGAGTTTTAAATTGATCTTGATGCTAACTTCTGTAGGGAGTTTGTGCATTCAGCAAGACGAATCAGAGTTGTGCCTTTAAGAGCCAGAGGTACGAGGATGATTGTTTTTTCATCCCATTTATTTTGATATCATATTCACTTCCAGATTGTGACTGCTGATTCTTTTGACATGTTTGTTAGAGATGTTCACAATATTGTTTTATGTTTTTTTACAGCTGACTTTTTTAGAACTTATCAAAACTTTACATGAAACCTCTGTTATTGCTTATTTGTTTGTTTTCTTCATGCTTATTAGGTTGGACCTTTATATGCATCTACATGTGTGGATTTATTATGCACCATATTTAGGTCCTGTTTTCTTCTTCTATGTACCGTGAATCCTTAGCATTCTCAAAATGATTGCCAGAAAAACTGTATGTTGACAGCTGCAAATATCAGGTGCAAGTTATAGTATACCTGCCTTTTTGTATCACAGAATTTTCCCAAATTAATCATTGATCAACCTCCCTGGAAGATGGAAAGCAATGCACGACCATATATGATGCTATTAACCTTATATGCCATATCTTATCTACTTTGGGCATATTCCATGCCTTTGACTATTTCAGCTGGCTGTAATGTTCTACGTACTGTTAGTCACATTTTTCACTCTATATGAGATGGAATTTGATTGTGATTCTTGCTCATGCAGGAAAACAGTGATCAGCTTTATGTTAAGGAACATGGCTCACAACATTACCAGTACAGATGAACAAATTTTGTCTAGTTGTAAAGTCTGATTTCATTGCAGGACCAACTGGGATGCTAGATGCATGCTGATAATTCGTTTTTTGTGGATAGTCCAATTTAAAAGAGTATGCTGGTTGTTATTTCATATCTGAAATCTTTTGTTTTGGATATTTGCAAGAGTGTATAGTCAGTTTTGCCAGCAAGTTGGAAAATTCATTTATGATGTACAATAAACTTTCATCTGGCAAAAACAAGCTGGATAATGTGAGGAGCAGATATCTGAATTCTTTACGCAAGCTCAAATATGTAGCTGTAGCATTTCTCATCATGAGTGTCATGATAATGCGTGTATTAACTACAATTTGTGCAGTGCTGAGGCTTTTAACTTCACCTTTGATAGGTTCTTGTACTTGAGTTGGTTTGAAATTTTTTTAGCAAACATTTCAAATGGATGAATTATTTTTTGGTATTGATGATTATATTTCAATTAACAAATGTCCAACTATGGGGTATATTACACATTATGTAGATATTTTTAATCTTCACTATTTTTTTGATAGTTCACATAATTGCATCTTAGAGAGATTCTTTTTTACGTACAGTAGTTATATGTATGGTTCGTATTATCACAAGTATAAGTTTTGTGAAGCCTACTTGAATCAAGATAATGCTATGAGAGGTACTTGTGGCTTGTGTGTTCAAGTTTGTATATCTACTAGTGCCGTTTAACTGTGGTATTGCTTTAGCTGCACTACATCAGTTCAATTTGTACGTGCTATTATGTATCAAGATCATGCTAAGAGATTTGATAAACATTTTGTAGCATAAGTAAGGATTGCAAATGACAAAGTATAAATAAATCATGTATAGAGAAATTGTGAGCGAGCTCTTTCACTTAAGAATCTGGATATTGCAGGCTTGTTTGATGCATTGCCGATGTTGTGCTGTTAAACTAGGGCTATTCATCTGCTTTAGAAGGCCCTTTTGTGGATTTCCATTGATCAATTTGGCAAAATTGAAATATTTTGGCACAATTGATCAGCTGCTAGTGTCTATTATTTATCTTGCTTCTCCTTTTTAGTACTATTGAAAAATGATCAATCGAATTCATATTGAGAAAACCCTGGTCAGATTGGAGAGTTCTCTGGCTATGTTGCATTGTGAGAACATTCATTTGTAAAAATATGTGAAATTTATCAACTTCATCTCATAAAATAGTAGGCTTGACAACTGAACGGAGAAATGGGTCTTTTTCCATAGCGATATATATGATAGAATCTCACACATTGGCATCATGATCTAATTTGATTATGTAGCATCATGCGTTGACATGGATCTTTATGATGGTGTGAACACTTGTGAAACTTCTGATCTATGGAGTATCTTAATTATACATTGACCATGGAAAGTATTGTATAGTTTGTTGGCAAGCATATGATTTTGTCATGATATGCTAGTACTTAAAAGAGTGTGAACATCCACAAAAAAGTTAAATGGAAATTTATGGTCTAAATGTCATTTTGTTGCAAATGTCTCTATGAGGATTTTTTTTATCAAGATTTTGGAAGGGCGAAGTCATCTTGATATCCATTCATGTGTTTGGGTCTCTTTTGTGCCTCTAGTGTGGACATTGCAATGTTGGGTTTTGATCAAGAACACCCTTTCCTTTTTTTTTTTTTTTTTTTTTTTTTTTATGTACAGAGTTACATAACTAGTAGTAGTTATATGCAACATATACAACTCAACTCGGCAATGATCGTCTTCAGTAGTTGAGTTGCGCGAAATAAATACACAGCAATGAATGAAATTAGATTAATATGGGATTTAGGAGAGTAGAGGAGACAAATCCAACACCTCTCCTTAATCTAGATTCGTGAATGCTTTGATCTTTGAACTAAGCAGTGCACATAATTTGTTGTGTGCATCAATGCTCAATGGTGAACACATCTGCAACCATGTCCTGTGTTCAACAGTACGTTAAACTCACCTCTCTGTTGAGAATCTTACTCCTGACATAGTGATATCGGATCTCAATGTCCTTACTCTTAGAGTGAAATCTAGGGTTGGTCGATAAAGCAATTGCACTCTAATTATCACAGAATATTATTGTCAGGGTGTACTGGTTCAAACTAATGTCTACCAGTAAACTCCTCAACTAAAATGCCTCTTTAATAGATTGAGTAGCAACAATATACTCTGCTTCTATAGATGAAAGAGCAATAAAGGTTTGCTTACAACAGTTCCATGATATAGGACCGTCGTTGAAGAAGAATGTAAATCTAGATGTGGATTTATGAGTATCTATATCTCCTCCCTAGCTTGCATCAGAAAATCCATTGAGCCGATGAAGATTGTCGTTGTTGACTTTTCCATAGTAGGTGAACTGATCTATCGTAGCTCGAATGTATCTCATGATTCTTATAAAAGCCTTCCAATGGGTAATGCCAAGATTGGCCATGAATTGGCCAAGTGAGATGACTGCAAAAGCAATATCAGGTCTTGTGCAGACCATTGCATACATGAGAGATCCAAGTATCAATCGATATGGATACTCTCTCATCTGCTCCTCTTCCTGCTTAGTCTGAGGACATTGGTCATTCGACAAGTGCAAGCCTGGTTCCATTGGCGAGTGAGCGAACATGCAAATAATCAGATCACATGATTGATTCAAGGATCAAAAAATATGCAAGAAGAGTCTTGAATGAATTTCAAACACCAAGGAGGAAACTGTGAGCTTAATCTCCAACAATTTTCTCACCGTTGTGCCACAATGCGCAGAAGTTGTCAATGGTGGAAATGTGATATTTCAAGAGTGGAAGATTTGTAAACTTAAAGAAACACCTTTGGATTAACACCTTATTCAATTCATTGATGGTTTGGAGTCAAGTCAAGTGGAGGAGCAAGCTCAAGACTCGAGGACTCCAAGAAGGACCTTGAGTATCAAGATGGAGCCATCAAGGCTCAATCATATGGATCAAGCAAGGCAAGTTGTTTTTGGAAACATTATGTATGCACTTAATAATCATGTAAAATGTACATAAGTGGATCCCACATGTGTGAGGCCATGGAGCCATGTGGAAAACCTACCCTACTATAGGTTAAATCAAATCTAAAGGGTTGATCATGTCATATTGGTAGGGATTCCTAGATTATAGGACTTACCCCTAAGTTTAAGGTGAAAAAATGACCAACTAGTCACCTACTAGGCATGACTCTAGGAAATAGGCTATGGTTTTATTTTAGGGAAGGTCGATTTTCTTGTATCAATATCTCCTGCCCAATCTGCATCTGTGTAGCCCTCCAGAATGTTGGCAGGTTGGCTGCCTCCATAGTAGATGCTAAGGTATTTTGTAGCTTGGACATACTTCATGACCTTTATGGGAGTCTTCCAATGAATTGGACCTAGATTTGAAAGAAATTGGCTAAGAGAGCTGATTGAGTAACCAAGGTTGGGTCAAGTGCAGAGCATAGCATACATCAATGAACCGATTATGGAGTGAAATGGATACTGCTTCATTTCCTCCTCTGACCCAACGGGGTTGGCTCAACTGGTTAGCTTGGCATCCAAAGTTTCTTTGGTCCCAGGTTCGAGCCTCCCCTTGGAAACCAAGAAGCATTTCCTCCTCTGACTCAAATTTTGGACATTTCTCACAGTCCACCTTTGATTCTCAATCAGAGAATCAAATTCTACATCCATGGCTTCAGCATCAGGTGTTGACATTGCCTCATAAACTGTGTTTGGTTCCTGCACAAAATAGCAGGCCGGAGCATCCATGAATCAGGATGGAGGTGATTTGATCTTCTGGGTTGAGTGTCAACCCTTTGATGTTGTTCGATCCATAGAGGTTCTGACTCACTGTCAGAGTTAGTATCAATTTTTTTGGTAGAAACAAAACTGAATCTGTAATCGAAATGCAGATTATTGAGCCACCCATTCTGATACCGTGTAGAAAATCGGTGACAACGTGGTGAGCAGCAAAAGTGGTGCAAGTGGTGATGGATCGAAAGTGCGGTAGTTACTAGCAAGAGAGTTCAAGATGAATCATAAATTACAATGCGCAAATGGAATAGAACAGTAGTGGAGATAAACTTAGATTGATATCAAGAAAAACATAAGTACAATACATGAAGTTGGGCGCAAAACTATAGGTCCTCAGGCAGACCTTTTGGCTGAGTTTGTTGATGACTGCCTCTAACAAAAACTAAACTTGACCATATTTACAACATAACGCCTGCAGGATGATAATCTGATCAGTGCATTGACTCCAATGCAGATCTTTCTTGATGATTGGAAGTCAGAATCTTCAGTACTTTGAAACTGACATTTACATGTGAGGCCGCATTGATGTTTCTTGAAATTTACAAGTGTTGATTTTGCTAAATAGTTAATGATTTACATCTAGATCTTGATCTACGCAATAAAACTTGTTAGATCACTTGATTTGGCAATCAACACCTCTTGAAGATTGATTGTACTACTTGTCCAAAAATCAGAAAATCAATAGGTCGTCAACCCTTTAGACTTGATCTAATCTATAGTAGGGTATGGCCTCACACGTGTGGGACCCACTTATGTGCATTTTACATGATTCTACATGGTTTTTGATCAAGCTAGATTTGCCAATTTTTGGCAATTCTTCATAGTCCTGAGTACTCCAGATACTCTCTTGAGTTAAGCGCTCTATTCCTAGCAACATATGCAAGGAAATAGCAACCATTCAATCATGATAGACTTAACTGCTCCTAATTAACTGAAGGTTTTAGACTGAAAACAGTCTACAAGCATTCCTTGACTACAATCTGTAAAGGTAAGCAAATTTTTCATAAGTAAGCAATTACTTAATGAAAATGCCTGTGAGATGTACATAATCTCAAATATGCATTGGATTAAAAAAATTTAGAGTTCAAATAATAGATCTAAATCCTTGACTCTCCCAATTGATCAAGAATTACTCATTACTTTAAGAATCCTCACATTTCCTTATATTCTTTTAATGACCTTTAAGTATCCATCTATGATCCATCAATCATAAATATTTAGAATCTTATGATTTGTCAATCATAATTTACAGGATTCCAAAACCATACTTAATCATTAAAAAATACTGGAGTATATGTACAACATACTACTCAGGAAATATAAGAATCATTCTGAAATCTTTTTCACAAGGAAAATCACTGGACTCCAAGAATATTCTTCCAACCCAATTCTTAACCAGATTATGAGTTCCAAATTCTACAATCAACCAAGTAATTAAAGACCATTATAGCATCTGTCTTTAACAATATAAGCTTTATACAATCACCTAGAACAACATTTAGATATTACAAAGTTCTGCTGAATTCCAACTAAATTCAGTGGTTATTCTTAATATTAGTTAGACTTTGTCATCCAATATAAGCTCACTGAGATTCAGTCAATAACTTAGGATATATTTCTCATTCAAGAAATATTCAATATCAAGAATCTTCTATATTTTATGCACATAACTCCCATAGACGAATCTTGATGACTCACAAATCATGTGTCTTATAAGCAATATAGATCAAAATACATAGTTCCTGGTGAATTCTCTTCACACTGCTTATTCATCCGATTAACTTCTAAATAGGAGTAATCCAATTACTCAAGTCAATTGTAAATGATTCAGAAATCTTAAATGTCTAGGTATCAAATTTATAAATTCCGGAACAATACCACATTAAGATCCTCATCCAAACCATCAATAAGTTAATGAATTATCCTTTCTACAGAAAGAACCATTAACTTGCAAGTAATTGTTCCACACATTACTTGTTCATATGTCTATGCACTATAACTAGTTTAAGTATATGATATAAACTCAGTACATAGGAACACATAGCAGATCCACAAGATTAAGATGTACATAAGCAACATATCCAACTATGTTCCTATACATAAACATAGGCTATAATCTGGTAGATATCCATAATCCACATATGTTACATAAATTCACTGAGAATCTTGCAACTCAGCTACAAACAAAACTCTATTTCTCATGAGTAAATAACATGTTTAGGAAATCTCTGAAGTAAATAATTTCACATCACAAGTTTTCCAACCATCTAACTCTTATTAACAAAATTTCTTCAACCAATCAGCCTACTTCATATCTTAGCGTACAAACCAAGATTAGGCCGATTATACAGACATCTTTGGACATAAGGTCAAGATTATAGCTTTATTCCTCTGATCCAATCCATAACAAAATGGTACTTGGCAACAATCAGTGAACCTTAATTTAATCTTTACCACTACTTCCCATATTCATGAACATCTGACAGCTCAACATCCCCAAATCAGATTATTCAAATAATCACTTAGAGAGTTCATCTATTTCAACTGGATAGTTCTACCTTTGCACACATATTGGTTTTTTTCTTCAACTTGCTGATTCATCAAAAGTCTTATTCGTATCTTTTCTTCTCCTCTTTTGAAATTTTTCTTATAATTTCAATCAAAAAGTTCTTAATAGACAACGTATAAGATATCAAAGATTTGAAAAAGTCAGTAGTTATTATCCAATACTATTACAAACCAGACTTTTTCTTCAAAATCATAGAATATCTTATTCTGAGTGATAGAAATATTACATCTTACTAATCAACTATCAAATAGAGATTAACATTTGGCTCTAGGAAGTCTAAATTCCACTGAATCAATTGAAAACATTAATAGATTTTAACCCATATTCACAAATATGTAAGTATAATTTCATATAACTTTTCAGTCCTTCAGAACTAAGTTCTACACCGAAAGGAATTATA
This sequence comes from Diphasiastrum complanatum, assembly GCA_029204225.1. Lineage (NCBI taxonomy): Eukaryota > Viridiplantae > Streptophyta > Lycopodiopsida > Lycopodiales > Lycopodiaceae > Diphasiastrum > Diphasiastrum complanatum. The sequence continues at coordinate 16,484,813 of CM055108.1, forward strand.
TGAATTTGAATCCAATTGTTTTGTATTTAAGAATTTTCTAAAAAGTAGAGGTTTAACATAATAGAGAAATAGATTTCAGGGCTTCTAGATTTTCTAAATAATGTGATACCATTTCGGATCAATCTATATCTCATAATTTCCCAAAATACTCCCCCCAAAAAAAAATCAATGGATTTCACTGTTAGTATGGCCATTACAATAATTACTAACCATTAGTCTACAGATCATTCTCACCTATGAAATCCCCTTTGGAATCACTGATGTCCCATACAACCAGCTTTTCCTCCAAGAGTCCTTTGCATCTAGATCTGTTTTGTCCAAATAGTCAAAAAGACTCTTTGGCTATCCTATATCCAGCTCACAACCAATTCTAGGAGATCCATCTAACCATTGAAATCCCTCATGCTCCTCAAGTGTTACCAAAGAATAACACTCTACATTGTACCCTGACATGGACGAGACAAAATGTATCATTCAAGTACAGATGAAATGCCGCAAGTGTATTCACTAACCCAAAAGGAACATGGATCTCAACAAAACCGAATAATATACTGTCTAGATATCCAATATCTATTACAATCGGTAAAAAAAAACTTAATTCTTTTACAGGCTAGAATTTCTCTTGGTTGTCACAGTCTTTATAAAGAAACACTCTATAATGCCACAAATAGAATCCAAATTACTAGATTCTTGTACGGAACACCTTTCATCTGCCATCACTTGCAAGATCCAAATCCAATTGCATAACAGAGATGGTTCCATAAATGGATTATCTAATTAAGTGCCGCACTCAATTACCAGCAAATCCCCATATGGATAATCATAAAAATTGCTCCAATACGATCTGCATTATCTTGGTCTGTATTGATCCCAAAAAATAAGAAATGCTCCCATTAGTCGACAGATTCCAAAATCTACAGCTAAAAGTGAAAGGAACTGTGATCTTGAAAACTAACTGATTTCAACTCAGTAAGATCATTCACTTTACAAGCGATTTCTGTTTGATCAATATACGATGAATTTGATTACATCAAATTTTTACGTAAACTGGGATTTTCAAATTCTGTTCGATATGGACCTAAACTATGAAAATCGATCTAAAGCATCGACTTAGCAGTTTCACACTTACCATCACATTCCGAAAGGATTCCGAAAAATCCGACATGCATAAGATATGACATGCAGTGATTTCTAAAAAATCAAATTTTTTACATAAATTGCCTAGAAATTGGAAAATCAGCTTTTTGAACTAGAATTGCTAGAAATAGCCTCATGCATGAAATTTTCTCTGATCAATCTACTGAACACCCATGTACCATGCATCCAAACATGCATACAGGTCTATCCATACATTTTCATCAACAAAATGCACTACACTGAGTTACATGCATGCATGTGCAGCAGAACATTACGGAAAATTTGCAAATTTTAGTTTAAAAATTGCCAAACTTTTGATAGTCATAACTTTCTCTACAGGACACCAAATTGGTCGATGTAAAGCACAGTACAGAGGGAGAGTAAGTCTACAAGACACTTGCCACATCACCCTTCCACCTAGGCTTCACACTTGCGAGTTGTAACTGACCAAAATAACAGGCAGGAGGGTGCACTTTTTCAAGGTAATATCTTCAAAAAACCATCTCTAGCCCAATATGCATCCAATCAGAGGTTACATGCACTCTTCTAAGGTTCATTAGAGAGGCATAGAGGCTTCTATCAGGTCCAGCAAGCAATCATAGGCTCAGATCATGCAAAAAATGCATTTTTGGACTCCTTCAACAAGCAAAACTTCAACATAATGGTGCCTAAGCCTCACACAACCAAATTGGATGCATGATGGCTCAAATAAAAGGAATTCCATCATATCTTTTAGCTTGTAATGAGATCTAACAGTTTCAGACCACCATTTGATAGGTATTCATGCTCAAAAGTCCTAAAAAAATACATTTCTTTTGACGTTTTGAGACCCTTAACGGTGTCCAATCCTAACCAAACTTCATGAAAGCCTTAGGAAAGCTTCATTACACCTCTGAAAACATGCATGGAAAATATTGGCCATGAATTTTATGAAAATCTCCAAAATTAGTCCAAAAACCATTAAAAATCATGCTTTTTGACCAACATTTGTGGATCAAATCCAGAAAATCAGACCCAAATCCCTGTATATAAATTACATGCAAACACTAAAAGTTTTGATTTCAATCAATTATGGTCCTTATAGCCCATTTCTAGTCCAAAAACCCCAATTTTTGACTAAATATCACTCTTTAAGCACCCTTTTGACGTTTCAACTGACATGCAATCATTAGATCCAATCGATAATGACTATAAAATAGCAACTAAAATCTGAAAAGACATACTAGATCAGTAGCAATAATAAATTCCAAGCCAGAATTTTTAATTCTAGGTGAAAAATCACAAAAATTTGTCAAAAATCCATTGATTTCCATCAAAATCTATGTAGAAAATCCATAATCATGATCAATAGGCTGAAAGTACATTAAATTCAGAGACTCCACTTACTTGGAGATCAATTCCACCACCTGGAAGTAACAAGCAAGGAGAAACCACCAAAAAGCTGGGACAAAACAGTTAGAATTAAAGTAGAATCATTGTATTACTGTACTGTGGGTCCTATCAGTGGATAAGGATCAGTTGGCCTCGCCACGAGGTAGGTCGACGAAACACGCGTCCCGCCAACAGCAACCTGGATCATGCATGGGTTGCTTGAGTGAACAACTATATGTACAGTGTAATTTCATTTTGAGAAATACAGTTGCTATGTGAGCTTGCTGTGGAGAGTGTTTTCTGTCTGTGTTACCGTGTAGCATGATCTGTGTTCCTGTGCAAAGCAAATTCTAAGTTGGTATCAGGGAGATACAGGGAGTGTACACAGTACAATGTCGCCGTTGAAGAGAGCTTCGGGAAAATTGTCTTCTGAGAGTTCAGGGTTTACGGCGGGTTGAAGACGGAAAGAGAAGCACTGGTGCACGGTTTCTAATTTATAGAGGCTTGCTAAGCTCAGCAGAGGGATTATTAGCCTGTCCATAGCATCAAACAGGAAAAAATTCGATGAAAAATTGACAATTTTGAAGCCAGCTGAAAATTGAAACCGGGCTTGGGGTTACGGTTTTTATACATAACCGGTGATTTCTTCGTTGTTTGCGCACCGTTTTGGATACCGTAAGGATAGGAAGGAAGCTAATCACATTGTCAACCAGCCATGGAGAGATTCTGAGGTTTATGTCAGAGATTTGTCTCCAGACAGTTAACCTAGCAGATTTGCGATAAAAAGGTGAAAAAAGCCACTTTGTCAAGTTGAGCTAAAATCACCGTTTCTCCACGGAATTTACTGACTGAACACTCTACAGTCTTGGAATCAGTAGGCGACCCTGCTCCAGGCCTCAGATCATGCTCAGAACGATCCACAGGTGAGTTAGATTTGACAATTTTCAGAGTGAGGAGGCGCGGCCGCAGACAAGGGGGGGGGGGGGGGGGGGGGTCGTGGGTTGTTTGCGCGCGCAACGCAATGGTCACTGTAGTGTCTCGAAGACCATAGCGACTGTAGGAGCGTGGTTCAATGGTCAGATGCAGTTTGGACCTTTGGATGAGGTGTCAAATGAATCGACGGTCCAGAACTTGTGATGGGAGAGAAATTTGGACCACAAGATTTGGTTCAGCCATTGGATGAGCTTTGAATAGGGCCCTAAAGAAGTGAAGTGCATTCTGGCCTTCAACTTCATTGAAAATTTTCATACTGAAAGTTGATTTGGGTTCCTTCACAAGTGAAGAGTGAAGTTTCTTCAAGGTGGAGAAACAGTTCAAAAACTAGAAAAGTCCTTATTTTTGGGTCCTTTGCCCGTTTTGACCCAAACGAAAGGCTATAACCTCCAAATGAAGGGCACCCGGACTGTACCTGCAAGTACGTTACAACAAAACAAAGTGATTGCAACGGAGAAAGTGTTCAAAGTATGCCATAAGTGATTTCACCATTCCACTGGGCACGTTGTTGGGAGTTGACGACTGAGTGCATTTCGGAAGGCGATGCCGATTTGGCTTTCAAATTGGTGGAAAAGCGGCGAGTGGCCTGGTAAGGGAAAAAGTGCAGGTCATTATTTTCAACTTCTGACATCACTGTTGGCCTCGGCATACTGTTCTTAGCCTAAGGCAGAAGTTTCAAGTAGTTTTGCGATGGCAAACATGGGAGAGTCCATTTTGAGTGAAAGTAGCAAATTGGACAGGATTTCCAACTATGCAATGTGGAAACTCAAAATGAAAAACATACTGATGGAAAAGACGTGTGGGAAGTCGTCACAGGTGATGAGAGAAGGCCACCAAATGAAGCAGACCTCAAAGTGTTTGACAAAAAGATGAGGAAAGCTTTGACCTTCATTAACTTGTCAGTGAAGGATCACATCATTACTCACATTTGTGATGCTATTACACCCAGATAGGCATGGGATGTGCTAAAGGAGCAGTTCGAAACGTCAAATCCGTCAAGAATCATGTTCTAAAGTCAACGTTGAATAGTGCCTGCATGGAGCAAGGAGATGAACTGCATTCTATTGGCGAGCGCATATGTGATGTGGAGCTGGTGCACAATGCATTGTGCGGCATTGCAGAATCCTATTAGATGTTTGTGAGCGGAATAGCATCAAGAGAAAGATTGCCAACCTTTGATGAGCTGCCAAGAATCTTGATGCAGGAAGAGCAACGACGAGAAATGGTGGAAGCTAGACGTCAAAATGCTGACGATCAGGCACTTGCGACACGCCAAAAACAAGACAAGGTCAAGGGCAAGAACAAGTCTAAGTAGCAATTTGCCAAATCTCAGGAGGATCAGGGATCTTCCAATAAAACTAAGAAGAAAGACAAGTGCTTCCATTGTGGTAAAAAGGGCCATTGGAAGAGTGAATGTCGCAAATTCCTGGCGGAACAAGGCAAGGGAAAACCAAAACAAGCAGGTAACCTTGTTGATGAGGGTGAGATTGAAAACTCTAGCATCTTCATATCTACATTGTCATCTAATCAAGATGATCAAGCATGGTATATTGACTCAGGAGTCACAAGACACATGACAGGTAACAAGAATTGGTTCAGTAGTTTGAAGGTGTTGGATAATGGAACATCTGTCTCACAAGCAAATGGTGAGGTGTGCATGATCAAGGGGATAGGCACCGTTTCAATCCAACTACCTGATGGCAAAAGCAAGATAATTAGGGAGGTACTTTATGTACCAGGTTTGAAGAAAAATCTACTTTCTGTTGGAGTCATTACTGATCAAAAGTTGAAAGTAGAATTCGCCCATGATCGTTGCTTTGTGAAGGATGCGGACCAAAAGTTCAAAGTTATTGCGATGGAGTAAGAGAGCCCAATAAAAGATTGTACGAGTTGAAAGCTACAATCAAGGGGCAACATGGACTTGTATCGTCCATTCCTTTGCAAACTGAGTTGTGGCATAAGAGGCTTGGTCACTTGAACTTGGGAAGCCTCAATTTGATGAGAAAATTGGAGATGGTAACATGATTGCCTACCATAGAAGATGACTTGAAATCGATGTGCGAATCTTGTGTATATGGGAAGCAGCATCGAGACAAGTTCAATAAAGGGGGTGTTGCAAGAGCAAAGAACATCCTAAATTTAATCCACACAGATTTATGCGGGCCTATGAGGACTATGTCCTTAGGTAAAGCCTTCTATTTCATGACCGTTATTGATGATATGTCACGTAAGATGTGGATCTACTTCTTGAAGAAGAGATCAGATGCATTTGATAACTTCAAGAGCTTCAAAGCATTGGGCAAAAATCAGACAGGTAGGAAGATCAAAGTCCTAAGATCAGATAGTAGAGGTGAGTACAAGTCTAATGACTTCAATGATCTTTGTGATCAATGTGGGATTAAAAGACAATTTACGCAAGCTCATACTCCTGCTCTCAATGGTGTAGCTGAGCACAAAAATTGTACGATTGTGGAAAGTGCCAGATCTATGCTAGCTGAGATGAAACTACCAAAAGATTTTTGGTCAGAAGCATGTAGCACGGAAGTCTATCTTCAAAATAGAAGTTCTACCATTGCCATACCAAAGATAACACCTGAGGAAGCATTCACGAAGAAGAAGCCAAAGGTGAACCACTTGCGAATCTTTGGATGTAAGGCCTTTGTACACATTCCTAAGGAAGAGAGACATAAACTTGATGTAAAAGCTATCAAGTGCATATTCTTAGGATATGATGATCGTGTGAAGGGCTATAGATGTTTTGATCCAGTTGAAAACAAAATCCATATAAGCCGTGATATTATCTTTGATGAATCCAAGATGTATGAAGATGAGGATGCTGAGAAGATAGACACATCCAGTGGGAAAGATGGTATAGTGAGGATACCACCTGATGATGATCCATTCATTGACCTTCCGAGTGATGAACATGAGGATACATCTCAAGATACTACTACTCAACCTCAAGAAATAGGTTGGAGAGGTAGGGACAAACCTTTTGGCGCAAGAAGGATTGAAGTTGCAGGTGAAAAACGCAAGGAGAAGGATGTATCATGGGATACATTTTCACCAGGAAGCCGATCACCTGACAGAAAGCTCTCTAAGTGGTTTGAGAGATTGTTGGAGAGTCGCGACATAGATGACTTTCCAGGACCATCTAACCAGGGAGAGCTACGAAGATCAACAAGAGAGAAGATACTACCTGAAAGGTATGAAGCAAATTATGCTCTCTTATCTAGCATTATTCAAAGCAAAGAACCTTCGACTTATGGTGAAGCAAAGGATGATGACATTTGGGTCAAGGCCATGGGAGAGGAGATGGAGTCAATTGCTAAGCATAGCACATGGAACTTAGTAGAACCACAAGTTGGCAAAAAACCCACTGGTTGCAAATGGGTATACAGGACCAAGTACCATGCAGATGAAAGTATTGTTTTATAGCAAAACACAAAGCAAGATTAGTGATCAAAGGGTACGCACAAAATAAAGGCATCGACTATGAGGAGACCTTTGCGCCGGTTTGTAAGTGGAATACTCTACGTCTACTTATTGCTTTAGCTTCACATTTTGGTTGGCCTTTGCATCAGATGGATGTGAAAGCTGCTTTTCTAAATGGTGGGTTAGAAGAAGAAGTGTTCATGAATCAACCTGAAGGCTTTGTAGTGAAAGGACAGAAAAATAAAGTATGTCGCTTGAAGAAAGCGCTTTATGGTCTTAAACAAGCACCACATGCGTGGTATAGGAGGATTGATGCCTACTTTTGTTCAAAGGAGATGGTGAGAACACATTCTGATCCAAATCTATATGTCTTATGCTTTGATGGTATGGTTGCTTTGATTGCTCTTTATGTTGATGACTTGATTATTACGGGAAATAATCAAGAGATGATAGACATGATCAAGAAAGACCTCATGGAACAATTCGAGATGACAGATCTCACCCTGATGCATTGCTGCCTTGGAGTAGAAGTGTGGCAAAAAGGACATGAAGTGGGTTTAACACATGTACAATATGTCAAAGAGTTGCTGCACAGGTTTAGGTTGCAGGATTGCAAACCAATAAACACTCCTATTGAACCAGGTAAAAAGCTTTCTAAGCTTGATGAGTCACAGTCATTTGATGCTATGCTATATAGATAGTTAGTAGGGAGCTTGATTTACCTTACCACGACTAGACCAGATATATGCTATGTTGTTGGCATTGTAAGTCAGTTTATGGCAGCACCTATGGAAACGCATTGGAAGGCAGCTAAACGCATTTTGCGTTATGTGAAAGGCACTTCAGAGTATGGCTTGATTTACAGGAAGCATGATGGTTTACCTGAGTTGTGTGGCTATGTGGATGTGGATTGGGGAGGTGACTATGATGATCGTAGATCCACCTCAGGATATATATTCCAGTTTTGTGGTAGTTGTTTTTCCTGGTCTAGTAAGAAGCAAAGTACAATTGCTCTTTCCACCACAGAAGCAGAGTATAAGGCAATGTGTAGTGCAGCACAGGAAGCTATATGGTTGAGACAAATCTTGAAAGAAATTGGCATGAAGCAAAAAAATTCCACGACTTTACATAGCGACAGTTAGAGTGGCATTCAGCTAGCAAAGAATCCAGTGTTCCATGCGAGAACTAAACACATTGAGATTCAGTATCACTTCATACGTGAGAGGCTACTAAGTCGTGAAATTCATGTTGTTCATTGTAACACAGAAGCACAACTAGCTGATATTTTCACTAAGCCACTTACTGTAGAAAAGTTTGATAAGTTTAGATCAAAGCTTTATGTACTTAAAGTTTGTTGACTTTAAAGCTATGTATATGACTGTATAAAAAGTGACTCTACTTTAAGGGAGAGAATTAGAATTAAAGTAGAATCACTGTGTTAATGTACTATGGGTCCTATTAGTGGATAAGGATCAGTTGGCCTCGCCACGAGGCAAGTCGACGGGACACGCATCCCGCCAACGACAACCTGGGTCATGCATGGGTTGCCTGAGTGAACAACTATATGTACAGTGTAATTTCATTTTGAGAAATACAGTTGCTATGTGAGCTTGCTATGGAGACTGTTTTTTGTCTGTGTTACTGTGTAGCATGATCTGTGTTCCTGTGCAAAACAAATTTTAAGTAAAACAAGAAATAGCTCCACCTTCCAATTGATGCAAATCCAAGTTCTGATACCACTGTAAGGATCGCCTAGTGAAGATCTGACTAGATACTGTTGCAGGCAACCAAAAGGATGCCTGTGGAGCAAAACCACCCAACCAACAGGAAATGGCTAGTCAATACCCTAACCACTTCACCCACCCTCATGCCATGTTGAATGAATGCAAGAGAGGAGGGGCTCTTGGCTACAAGGATCAGAAAATCCAATAGGTAGATGGGTGAGTTTCCACTAGTATATATTCTCTCCCATGAGGAGAGAACATTCCTCTTAGGATTCCCATGCAACCTAGAATAGCAATTGACCTTCTATTATTGCATTATAGCAGTCAAACACCATGCAAGTGCTCTTGTGTCCAATTACAGGTATGGGCCCTCATATGATTATTATACCCTAGATTTCATTCTAGGAGTAAGCACATTGAACTCAAGTCTATGTCAGAAGCAAAGTTCTCAACAAAGAGGTCAGATTGCAATCCTGTCAAACGCTGCAATAGATTATTTGTCTGATAATTCAATTCTAAATGTTTGGCTACGTAATCACGGTAGTACCGATGATTTCAAAACTAGTTACTATAAGATCGAACATGATTTCTATCACTATTGTTTTGTTTGAAATTGATAGGCGTAGTCATGTATAGAGAAAGAGAGAGATAGTTTATTCCGTTGCGCACGATAAGTTTTCTTTCTTTTTGTTCAAATTCTTTTTATTTGATTCTTTTCGACCTATCTTTTACACACCTCTTTCCAACACAGTATTGATTGATCTGTGAGCAAAAAGGTGGTTTTGAACCCTTGCAGACAGCAATTACTTTTAGATTCCTGAGAAAGAACTCTCTCCTTGAACAGAGTCAGATCCATAATAGATCCAGCTTTTGACAAGCCTACGAGAGTTAGTTCCCAGTAGATCTGAAGAAAATAGAGTTTTTGATTGCAAAATAGCAAAAAGAACTCTCGCACAGCCAATCTTGGCATTGAGAACTCTCGCAGATAGGATCAATTGTAAGATCTGATCTGTCTACTATGAAAATTCTAGAGCAATCAGAGCCGGGATTAAAAAGTTATCAAGGAAAAGCCACTGTAAAGGGCCTAAAATCACACTTTTGGAGAACAAAACTGATCAATCCCCAAGGATGCAGAACACCTCATCTAAAAAATCTCGGTTCTACTAACAAAGTGCACAATTTAATTGACAAAGGCTGAGAAACGAATTCGAAACTCAAAATGAACTCGAAACTCGAAAGTTTTGCAAACACTTTGTTGTTGAAACTTGAAAGATTCGCAAACACTATCTTGTTGAAACTTGAAAGATTCGCGAACAATATATTGTCACAAAATATTTTCATTCTTGTTTAATCTCGAACTCGTCGCCATTCGCGAAATTGTTGCAAAATTGTCGCCATTTGCGAAACGGTCGCCTGTCGTGAACTGTGGATTGTTGCAAAACTGTCATGAACAATTCGCAAACAAAAACAATTCGAGTCTAGAACCGAAATGTTTTTAAGTCTAGAAACAAAATGTTTGTTGAATATCAACCATCTTAACGGTTAGATCTACTGTTATAGAAGTAAAAGGCCAAAAGACCTATCCTATAACCATATAAATACATGTGCACTACTCATTGTAAACACAACAGCGGACCAAACAAGGCAGCAAGAGATGTATACCGAAGATTCAGAATCTGAATTATAAATATTCAACTGATCAAAGTTTCTTAATAGATGATTTTCCTCAGTTATTCTAATTGTCTAAAATTATCTATCACATTCACAAAAAATATCTCTTAAATCCGCATGCTTTATTCAATCAAGGTAAAACCTGCTCTATTAGTACATAGATCATAATCAAACCCGATTGAAGACACTAATATTAGTTTGATTTATTCAAACTTTCATCATGTTTTGTGAGGAAGAATTTTGTAGTATTTTTTCTACAGTGGTATCAGAGCTCGCCCTCCTACAATGGTATCAGAGCACCCTCTACAGTGGTATTAGCACACCCTCTCAACATCCTTCACACATCTATCAGCAACCATATCTAGAACTTATTCAGAAGATTAGAAGATGTCTTCAATCAACAACATTCAATCTAAGATCAGTACGATCTTGGATACAGAAGGTTCGAATTATTTAGTCTGGAAGTTAAAGACTTCACTCTTATTGAAGGACGAAGGCCTTTGGCAATGAGTAGAACCAATAGAAGAGAAGCCAATTACTCCTGGCAAAGAACTTCGAGAATGGAGTTTGAAAAATGACAAAGCTATAGCGATTATTGCATCTTCAGTGAATGACAACATAATGCTAGATCTTTCATCAACTTCGAACGTAAAAGAATTGTGGGAAGAATTACAAACCAAGAATGAGACTTGATCTTGTAATCAAATCATGTTCTTGGAAGACCAATTGACTTACCTACAATGGAACGACAAAGACCCGACCAGTTTCGTACAAAAGATAAAGGACCTATTTATTTCTTTCTAGAATTCTGGCATGGAAAATGCAAACTCAAAGGAAAAAGAGGTTAGCTATTTTCTTTGAGCCCTACCCAGGTCATTCCACACAACTCGAACTTTACTGGCAAAAGATTCGACTATGACACTTCAAAAGGCAATAGATGGAATTAAAGAGGAAGTAGAAGCTCGTGAATGCTATGATGATAATGATGATTCTGAAAATACTCCATTCACTCAGAAGAATAAATCTTTAAAGAAGTCTTAGTTTAAGAGGGAGTCGTCTAAGAAGAATGGAAATTGTTCAGATGAATCCAAGACAAATGATGGAGAATCAGGAAAACAACAGAAAGATTCTGGTGATAGAAAGATTTGCAACAGATGCAAAAGATCAGGTCATACAGAAGACAAATGTTGGTTAAATCCAAAGATTGTTTGTAATCATTGTCATAAACGGGGTCATGCAACAGTAGACTCTTATCAAAATCCCAGGAACAAGGAGGAACAGAATCGAAGTGAACCTTCAGGTTCAAATATTGTCGAAGACAAAGCAGAATGCTCCAGAGTAGCAGAAGATAGGATGACAAGAAACTCAGCAACATATGTTTGTGTTGATCTATGTTGTTCATCAAATTCAAAAATTTGAGAAGTAGTACTTGATTCAGGAGCCATCTCACATTTTGTTTCCTCGAAACAAATTTTGTCTGAGTATAAGAAGACGAATTATTCCAGATTCATTATACTTGGAGACGGTTCTAAGCATGTAGTTGATGGAAGTGGTGTACTATGGTTAGACACGAATCAGGGTGACAAGAAAATGGAGGAAGTTCTCTATGTTCCTACTTTGGATAAAGATCTTTGTCAACACAAGAATGTCAGTAACCTTCACAAGGAACTCTTGTGAATTATTTGATGAAGATTCTAATAACCTAGTTGCTAAAGGTAACAGAGAAGGTAATTTGTATCACTTGAGCATTCGAACTCGAGTCAAACAAGCACATCAAACTCAAGGATCGACAGATATTCTGTGGCACAAGAGGTTATGTCACATGAACATGGAAGCCTTGTACCAAGCCAACAACAGTTAGAGAATCGAAGGAGTCGAAATCAAGAGTCGAGATATTCGAACTACCTGCGAATCTTGTCTTAAAGTCAAAATGACTTGAACACCTTTTAGTAAAGATGTTTATAAAGAAACCAAGGTATTGGAAATTGTGCATTCAGATATTTGCGGACCATTCGGAGTATTGTCTTTAGGTGATGCAAAATACTTCATAACATTTATTGATGACTTCAACAAATTCGTTATAACATACTTTGTTCGCACAAAATCAGAAGCTTTCGAAAAATTTGTTGAGTATACGAATTGGGCTGAGAAGCAGACATGCAACAAGTTAAAGCAAATTCACATAGATCATGGAGGTGAGTACATTTCCAACGATTTCAAAACTTACTATACTGATCGAGGTATTATGCATACGACGACTGCATCATACGCACCTCAGCACAATGGAATTGCTGAACGAAGAAATCGTACACTAATGGAAACTGCTAGGTGTATGATGGCTCATGCGAAAGCACCAAAACAGTTGTGGGTGGAAGAAGTGGCTACATCGAACTATCTTCAAAATCGAATTCTGAAATCTCGAATACCGGATAAAAACTCCTCACAAAATATGGTGGAAGTCGAAGCCAAATCTAGCTCATGTTTGGACATTCGGATGTGCAGTTTATATGCACATACTAGACAAATTGAGAAAGAAACTCAATGAAAAGACAAAACAAAGTTTTTTTGGTAGGATTCGAGTTACATTCATCATATTATCGAGTCTACATATCTGAAATTGACAGAATAAAAGTAGTTCGAGATGTCAAATGCGACGAGTCAAAGTACATAGCAGACAATGACTTAGTTGGCTATGAGATTCTCAAGAATTATTATGAGTTACCAATGACATAAGTAAAGCAAGCAGATGATGAACGAGAATTACTAGATTCAGAGGGAGTTCAAGATCAAGTACCTGAAAGACTCAATTCACTAGTTCGAATTCAAGCAGATAAGGTTGAACCCAAAAATGCAGAATTGAATTGAGACCTATATAGACTATGAAAAGATCTGACAGACAAAGAAAACCACCAGTAAGGTTTGGTCAGGATGTTTCAACTAATATAGCCATCGAATTTTGTGGCTTCACAGACGAACCTCAAACATTCGAAAAAGCTATTGATGGACCAAATAAAGATCACTGGATTCAAGCAATGGACAAAATGTCATCCATGTATAAGAACAATGTATGGACACTTGCAACTATACCTGATGGAAGAAAACCAGTCAAATGCAAGTGGATCTACAAGATCAATACAAGTCCTAATGGAGATAACATCAGATACAAAACAAGGTTGGTTGTGAAAGATTTTTTACAGAAATATGGGATCGACTACACTGATATAAACACACATCAATTCGCTTGTTATTTGCTTATGCAATGGCTCATGATCTCAAAATCCATATTGTGGATGAGAAAACTACTTTCCTACACATAGATTTAGAAGAAGATTTATTCATGGACTAACCACTTAGTTTTATAAGCCAAGCATATCCAAAATTTGGATGTCACATGAATAAAAACATCTATGGTCTGAAACAAGTAGCCAGACAATGGTATAGAAAGAAGGACAAAACACTATGTTCCTTAGGCTTCGAACCTTTATTCGTTGAGTCGAATGTCTATATCAAACATGTCAAAGATGAAATTATCATTCTGGTTGTTTATGTTGATGACACGCTTATCTTCTCAAGAAAAGATAAATTGATTTCAGATGTCAAAAGAGACATTTCTAGAATATTTGAGATCACTAACCTAGGAGAAGCAAAAATCTATCTAGGCTTGCAGATTGAAAGAGACTTTGAAGGTGGTAAGTTGTATCTTCACCAACAAAAGTACACTCAAAAAATCATTGAAGACTTCAACATGCTCGAATGCAAAGGTGTGCATACTCCCATGATACCTGGAACAATACTGAGCAAGGCAGATTGTCTACAGATTCTCGATGAAGAAAAACGAATGGCCAATACACCCTATCTTAGGTTGATTGGATTATTGTTGTATCTTGCAGACAACACCAGACCTGATATAGCATTTTCAGTATATAGATTGAGCCAATTTAATCAGAACCCAAGATCATTGCATTGGAAGTTAGCAAAGAGAGTAGTACAATATCTCCAAAAAACAACAGACTATGGACTGTGTTATTCGAAGGAAGCTGGATTTTGTATTGAATCTTATAGTGACGCAAGCTGGGCATCCATGAAGGATGATAGCAAAAGTATTTCAGGAGGTTGTACTCTGGCATCTGGCGCAACCATACTTTGGACAAGCAAGAAGCAAACTGCAGTAGTTCAATCTTCCCTGTGAAGCCGAATATGTAGTAGCAGCTAAGATGGCAAATGAGCTGATATGGATCAAACAAATGTTGGAAGGACTTGATGAAACTATTTTTGAACCTTATGTCTTACTAATGGATAATACTTCGGCAATCTATCTTACGAAAGATCTTGTGTTTCATTCGAAAACAAAGCATATAGCTATCAAGTATCATGTTATTCGGGACTTAGTCGAAAAGAAGATAATGAAGACAATCTTTATACCTACAAAGGAAATGACAGCTGATATCTTTACAAAGCCACTCAAAGCCTTGTTCGAGAAGCAGTGAAGAATATTGGGGTTAATCCAACTGCCCACTTTGAGAGGGAGCTATAAAATACCTCAACAGACAAATCTTGGGCTTACTAACAAAGTGCACAGTTTAATTGGCAAACACTGAGAAACGAACTCAAAACTCAAAACGAACTCGAAACTCAAAAGTTTCACGAACACTATCTTGTTGAAACTCGAACAATATATTGTCGCAAAATGTTTTCATTCTCGTTCAATCTCGAACTCATTGCCATTCGCGAAACTGTCACGAAACTGTCGCCTGTCACGAACAATTCACGAACAAAAACAATTCGAGTCTGGAAATGAAACGTTTTTAAGTCTAGAAACCAAATGTTTGTTGAATATCAATCGTCTTAACAGTTAGATCTACTGTTACAGAAGTAAAAGGCCAAAAGACCTATCTTGCAACAATATAAATACATGTGCACTACACGTTGTAAATACAATAGAGGACCGAACAAGGCAGCAAGAGATGTATACTGAAGATTGGGAATCATAATTATAAATATTCAACTGATCAAAGTTTCTCAACAGATGATTGTTTTTCAGTTATTCTGATTGTCTAAAATCATCTATTACATTCATGCAATATATCTCTTAAATCTACATGCTTTATTCAATCAAGATAAAAACTGCTCTATTAGTACATAGATCAGAATCAAACCCGATTGAAGACACTGATATTAGTTTGATTTATTTAAACTTTCATCGTATTCTCTGAGGAAGAATTCTGTAATATGTTTTCTATAAAAGACCCAAACAGAATCCCATAGATTCATCAAGATCCAGCTATCTTGGACTTCCCCGATGAATGAATATGAGATCCAGACAATTAGTAGTAGCTAGAGTAGGAAATCAAGCACCAAACCATCCCAGAGTTGCAACAGCACGTATTGAAGCAAAAGTGGAACCAGCAGCAATGGAACCAATGGGTCAACTTATACCTGTCGTAGCCTTGCAAGCAGTTAAGAGGGCACCCCATCTTGAAATGCAAAAATATGATGGATCATCAGATCTGATCAAGTTCTTCCAAATTTACGAACAAGCGTGTGAGATTTGGCGAACAGACTCCGACAGAGAAGTTGATGTTGTTTTCCATGTCGCTCATTACTGCAGCACAAGACTGGTTTTTCAATCTTTCGAATGAGAAAAAGTCTACTTGGGAAGGGGTTAAAGCGGCTCTCATCACGTGCTTTAAACCAAGAAAAAATTCCTGGAAGATCCGTTTCTCCTATTGAGCAAGGTTAAGATGGAAAAAAGAGAAAGGGTCTGAGATTACATCAAGCGGGTCAAACACTTAAGATCCCACAGCCCTGACTCTCGATCATGTGGTTCCTTGCGAGATTGCCATGAAGTATCAGAAGAGAACTCAAATGATGGGAGTAGTACACTATGTTGCAAGAAGCAATGGAAGATGAGATCAGAGAAGAGGATGAAGGTTCGGAGGATGATTCTTATCCAACGTTCCATAATCCAACTCCCTTGGTAGCATCCACCTAGATTGCTTTCAGTGTTTCAACAGATCAGCTGATGGAACAAATGGCAAGATTACACAAGCAGCATATGGAATAGTTGACGACCCAGTTTGATCAGAAGTTGAAGGCCTTGCAAGGAGTTGTAGTGTCAACTTCTAACGCACCTAAACAGAACTAGCTGCAGTATCCATGAAGAGAAAATGTATGGTGTGCAGTTTGCAACCAGAACCATACAATAAATGAGTGTCCAGTTATGAAGCAAAATCTCAAGTTGACACAATGATATTGCCATCTGTGCAACACATCATTGCATGAGATGACATTTTGCCCATTCAACCCCATGATCATACAATAGAAGAGGAATCAATATCAGACTTCATAACCTCATCACATGAGGCTCCGAATGTGGCACCGAGGTATGGAATGCTGAATAATCAGCAGTGCATGGCCTTACTTGCACCACCAAGGCCAACTAACAACCAAGTGGCCCATGTCAATTTGACAACAGTTGAGCATGAAGCACCACCTCAACTTGAGCTGCAGTAGTGGTACGGTCTGGACGAGACATTTGGAGATTCAGCTATCAACGAGTATTATGCGACCTACGCTACCCAGCCTCAATGGCAAGGTGGGAGAATTTACGGCCGCTATGGATGCGGCGAAGGGCACAGAATTGCTGAGTGTCCTCAAAAGGACGTGTATAACCCCTTTTGCCAAAGATGTGGTTACGAGCATTGCTACAAGAATTGCCCATTCAAACTTAGAACCAGTGTGCCTTTGAACTCAATCTCAATGCAACCAACAATAGTTCCAAATAGGATGCCACAAAAAACACAATTTTTCACATTCTAGTGTTAGCAATTATGCGAGCACAGAAATGGGAGGAAGTGGCTCCCTCATCAGTGTCAATGGCAGATGATCAATCGTCAACCGCAGGACCCTATCTGAATGTGAGAAAAAAAAGAAGACAAAATCACAAGATACGCCATTGGGTACAAAAAGCATAGGCAAAGGAAGACGCACGAGCAAGAAATGTACCTACAGAACCTCTTGCTATCGAAATACCAGCACCAACAACAGGCTTGTCATTGCGAACAAATCAAAATGATTGTTTGCATCATCATCATGAACCCCCATTCCACATGGGAGAGCATGAGGTCCCACATAGTGGAGTGCTCATGAGCTTATTGGCTAGCCGTTTGAACTTATCCCTCAGGGAGTTACTGCGGATCGCACCTCAAGCAAAGAACATCCTAGCAGAATAGCTCAAGTCGGAACCAGATCAACAACATAAGAGCCCTTATATTGCGTGGGCTATGAAGGAACCAACAACGTCCTCCAAGTTGGAGCAGCATGGGAGAGTGAACAACATAACATTACGTTGCCAATCAAGCACAAGAAGTATGAGGATGAAGTTGGGGTAGTAGATGGAAGATCAGACGTCAATTTGATCTCCACTACTTTGTATCAAAAATGGGGTTTGCAAGGGTTGAAGCCAGCGAGATTTGCCATCAAGCTAGCAAATCAATTTTGCGTAAAACCAAAAGGTGTGGTTGAAGACATTCCAGTAAAGATAGTAAGAGTGCAATTCGTAATCACCTTCATGGTGATGGAAATCCCAGAATCCCCTTTCGCTTATTAAATTTTACTTGGAAGACCTTGGTTGAGAGTTGGCAAGTGCTTCATGACTAGCGGACCAGGAAACTCATATTTGAAAATCGAGAGCAGGCTATAAAGGTGGATCCAACCACATAGGTGGTAAAACCGATTACACCCAAAGTTGATGAATTGGCTCATCCTGAATACTGCATAAGCAATATCAGGACGTGTATTGTCAGCAAGGTACATCAGTGGTCCTATCAGCTTCCTGTAAGGTGTGAGCTGCATCTGTTCTCTCTCTTCCTCAGTCTTTGGACAGTCATCATTCGTCAGCACCGTCCCTGTGAGCATTGGAGTGTTTGCTCCTTTGCAGTTCAGCAACCCAAAGTCCTCTAGGATCTTTTGGGTGTATCTGGATTGGTGAAGGTATAACTTACCTTTCTCGTAGTTCCTTTCAATTTGCAAGCCTAGGTAACACCTGGCTTCTCCCAGATCCACGATCTCGAAATGTTTCGAGATGTCTGCCTTTACTTCAGCAATTAGCTGCTCACTCTTGCAAAGTATCAGAGTGTCGTCCACATACACAGCCACAATGATGATTTGCCCATCTGTAACTCTGACATATACATTGGAATCAACCAACAGAGGCTTGAATCCTATTGATTTTAGGGCTTGATCTTTCTTCTTGTACCATTGTCGGGCTGATTGTTTCAGACTGTAAATGCTTCTATGCATTTTGCATGCATAGTTAGGAAGTGAATTTGAGACATATCCTGGGGGTTGATCCATGTAGACCTCTTTGTCTAATTTGCCATGCAAGAAGGCTGTCTTCTCATCCACAATGTGGATCCTGAGGTCATAAGCTGCTGCATATGCAAATAATAGACGTAGGGACAAATGTTCAAACCTTTCGCTACCAGTCTTGCCTTGTATTTCGTCACATTTCCGTCTGGTCCATATTTGAACTTGAAGACCCATTTGCATTTGACAGTCTTGCGCTTATTTGGTAATGGCTCCAATGTCCATACCTGGTTCTTCCTCATAAACTCCATCTCTTTGTTCATGGCTTGGATCTATCTGTCCTTTTTTTAACCTTCAATCGCCTCCTCGAAAGTCTGTGGTTCGCCACTGAACCCGCAAAACTCTTCTAATGTGAAAGCTGAGCTGCCTGGCACATATTTTGCTGGCGCTCTTCGTGGTCTTGTCGACCTTCTGGGAGATCCTCCTAAAACAGCTATGCCTTTGCCCTTGTCTGCTCTGCTCAGTCCGGAACCATCTTGGTTTACAGACACTTTGGCAGCAAGTTGCCTCTCGAATCTTTCTTCGTCAGATTCGTCACTCGAATGTGAGACGACTCAAAAATCTTCGTTTTCATGTTCGTCCTCTGCTCTCTCTATTGTTGGCGGCAGGTCATAGGACTGTCTCTCCAGAACTTCGTAGTTGACAGGATCGTCGTTGGCCATTGTCCTACTCTCATCGAATCTGACATCTCTCACTGTTTTCACAGTGTTCGTGTATGGCATGTAGACTCTGTAGTATGACGAATTGTTGTCATAACCTACCAGAAATCCCTGCTCGGCTTTCTCATCAAGCTTCTTTCGAAGCTTATCAGGAATATGTGCATAAGCTGCATAGCCAAAGATTTTGACGTGAGACAAGTTGGGCTTTCTACCCCACCATAGCTCATGTGGTGTCGTGTGAAGAACACCAGACTTGCCTGTTTTGTTCTGGATGTATGCGGTTGTAGCTATTGCTTCAGCCCACAGTGCCCTTGGAGCTTTCGAGTAGGCCATCATGCATCTGGCTACTTCCATTAGGGTCCGGTTCTTTCGTTCAGCAACACCATTGTGCTGGGGTGTGTAGGCTGCAATTTTCTGTGAATGATGCCACGATCATTGCAAAAGTCATTGAAGTGATTCAAGATGTATTCGCCACCTCGATCTGTTCTGATCTGCTTCACTTTGATGCCTATGCATCTTTCTGTCCAATTCACATATTCTGTAAATTTATCAAGTGCTTCAGATTTATTCTGAATGAAATACACTCTGGCAAATTTGCTATAATCATCAACGAAGGTTATGTAATACTTTGAACCTCCTACTTAGATCACGTTGAATGGTCCGCAAATGTCAGAGTGCACTAGCTCCAGAATCTTTGTCATTCTATAGGAGTCTTTGATGAATGGTGTGCGTGACATCTTGCCCTTCAAACATGCATCACAGGTGGTCGAACTGGTTGCATTAGATGCTGACCCCCGTTATCGCTCCATGATGGCTTGCTTGGTAAAGTGCCATTAAGTTAATGTGGCAGAGTCTTCTGTGCCACAGAGTGTCTGGCGAGTCGTCATGAGTCGGATGCACCTGATCTGCAAGTAGACGTACCTTCAGATGATATAGGTTCCATTTCCTTTTGCCTTGAGTGATGAGAGTATTGGTATTGGCATCAATCACGTTGCATGCCTCGTCAGAAAATATCACACACATCCCTGCATCTGTTATTCTTGCTACAAAGAGCAAGTCTTGTTGCAGAGTAGGCACAAACAAGACATCTTCGAGTCGTCTATCTCTGCCATTGGTGTTGAGCCATAGTGAACCAATACCCCCATCTCCAAGAACTATGAATCTTGAGGAATTTGCACTTCTGAAATCAGACATGATTCGTCTTGATCTCACGAAGTGTGAGGTGGCTCCTGAATCTAGGATCATCTCATGTGTGTCAGATGTTGATGCTGCACACACGTCTTCACAAATATAGGTGGTCGAACAATTTCTGTTCATTCTTTCTTTGTCCATTTTCGAGCTCTCGGGCTCCTCGACATAGGATGAACTATTGTTGTTCTCCTATCTATTTTGTGCTAACTTGTTTCTTGGGTTCTGGTGGCAATCCATGGCTGCGTGACCCTTCTTGTGGCAATGGATACACTCAATCTTGGGATTGAGCCAGCAGATATCTATAGTATGCCCGTCTCTTCTGCATCTCACACAAGTCTTCTTGTCTGCACCTTGTTGTTTCGACCTCCCTTTGGTCTTCCAGTTGCCTTTGTTTGTTCCCTCTGCTTGCTGGTCACGATCCTGCCTCTGATTGGACTCCCTCTTAGGCTTAAATTGCTTCTTTG
Source organism: Diphasiastrum complanatum (assembly GCA_029204225.1). Taxonomy (NCBI): domain Eukaryota; kingdom Viridiplantae; phylum Streptophyta; class Lycopodiopsida; order Lycopodiales; family Lycopodiaceae; genus Diphasiastrum; species Diphasiastrum complanatum. Next base: position 16,505,825 of record CM055108.1, read on the forward strand.
ATTTTTCTTTGTTGTCTTAGAGGGCCTGGTCAGAACCATCTTTGTGATCAAGATGTTCTCTGGCCTCGAATTCCTCTTAAATCTCGACAACACCTTTTTGAGGTTCATGGCGGGATCTTTTGCGAGCAGGGTCCTTGTCGTCTGAAATGATCTGGGTAAGGCTCTCAACATGTACGTGAGCTGCTTCTCAGATGACACATCGTTCTTTGCTCCAGAGTTATGTAGTGATTATAACAGATTCTTCATCTTTCTTACGAAAGAAGTGAGGTCTTTTCCATCCCACTGCAAATTTGTCAGCTGATCTTCCAACATCATGATTTGATTTTTTGATTTCGTCTGAAATCTGGTGAGTAATGCATCCCACATCTCCTTAGCTTTGGAGAGTGTAGCCAGGTCAAGTGTGAGACTATCTTCGATGGAAGATGATAGCAAGGTTATTGCCTTGTCGTTTTTCTCTCCCTCCATTCGCGTAGCTCCTTGTCTGTTGTCGTAGGCATTTCTTCTGTGCCATCTACCCAGGGGAATAGTCCTTCACCCTTGAGTATCAAAGATGTCTTAACTTTCCAGACTAGAAAGTTAGATCCTGAGGAATCAAGTATTGTGCAGATCTTGCTCTACATGTTGCTGATTGAAGCCATTGCTTCTTGGAGTCTTTTTCTTGTTGATGGTTGTTTGTTTGAATGCTTGGTCTCCTGGATCTGCTAGCTTCTTGGCTATGTCAGAATATGACAGGATGAACGACTCTGATACCACTGTTGAGAATCAGATTCGTGTATCGCGATTTGGATTTTGTAGTCGCGAAGATTTCGCAAAGGAACCACGATCCTCTATTCTGATTCAGATGGAGTTCAGATGCGATTGCTGGACACTGCAAGCTGAATCACTCCTACAATCCTCCAGAATGTAGTAAGACTCTGCTGATCTACGTTTATAAAATTAATGCAGCATTCAATATAGTTTCAACCAAGGTGCAAAATTAAAATGAACAAGAAAACTCAGACACATGATTAACAACAGAAGCATTTGTTTTTGAGATCAGACACCTCTACTTTCTTCAAGCACTGCATGCATATCTACGTAGTGCGTTGGCGTGGGAGAAACACGGTTCTCTCACGAGTAATCGTCTCGCTTTACAGCGGACAATTGGATCTCTATGGATCCTGATCACAAAGCTCGTCCTTGTAACAATATAAATACATGTGCACTACTTGTTCTAACAACAATAGAGAAACCAACAAGGCAGCAAGAGATGTATACTTCAAAATTATAAAACTTCGACTGATCAAAGTTTCACAGTAGATGATTTTTTTTAGTTGTTTAGATTGTCTAAAATTGTCTATCACACTCATGCAATATATCTCTTAAATTTGCATGCTTTATTCAATCAAGGTAAAAATTGCTCTATTAGTACATGGACCAGAATCGAACCCGATAGACACTGGTATTAGTTTGATTTATTCAAACTTTCATCGTGTTCTCTGAAGAAAAATTCTTAGTATTTTTTCTACAACGGTATCAGAGCAAATCCTTGCACCCCTCTCAGCATTCTTCACACATCCATTAGCAGCCGTATTTGGAGCTTATTCAAAAGATTAGAAGATGTCTTCGATCAGCAACATTCAATCTAAGATCAGTACGATATTGGATACAGAAGATTCGAATTATTTAATCTGGAAGTTAAAGACTTCACTCATATTGCAGGGCAAAGGTCTTTGGCAATGGGTAGAACCAATAGAAGAGAAGCCAATTACTCCTGGCAAAGAACTTTGAGAATGGAGTTTGAAAAATGACAAAGCTATAGCAATTATTGTGTCTTTAGTGAATGACAACATAATTCTAGATCTTAAATCAACTTCGAACATAAAAAAATTATGGGAAGAATTGCAAACCAAGAATGAGACTTGATCTCGTAATCAAATCATGTTCTTGGAAGACCAATTGACTTACCTACAATGGGACGACAAAGACCACTTTTGTATGAAAAATAAAGGATTTGCTTATTTCTTTGCAGAATTCTGGCATGGAAAATGCAATCTCAAAGGAAAAACAACTTAGCTATTTTCTTCGGGCCCTGCCTAGGTCATTCCACACAACTTGAACTTTACTGGCGAAAGATTCAACTATGACAATTCAAAAGGCAATAGATGGAGCCGAAGAGGAAGTAGAAGCTCGTGAACACTATGATGATAATGGTGATTTGGAAAATGCTCAATCTACCCAAAAAAATAAATCTTCAAAGAAGTCTAAGTCTAAGAGGGAGTTGTCTAAGAAGAATGAAAATTGTTCAGACGAATCCAACACAAATGATCAACAACCAGGAAAACAACAAAAAGATTCTGGTGATAGGAAGATTTGCAACAGATGCAAAAGATCAGTTCATACAGAAGACAAGTGCTGGTTAAATCCAAAGATTGATTGTATTCATTGTCATAAACGGGGGGGGGGTCATGCAGTGGTAGACTGTTATCAAAATTTTAAAAACAATGAGTAGAATCGAAGCGAACATTCAGATTCAAATTTTGTCGAAGACAAAGCAGAATGCTCTAGAGCAGCAAAAGACAGGATGACAAGAAACTCAGCAGCATATGTTTGTGCTGATCTATGTTGTTCATCAAATTTAAAAATCTGAGAAGTAGTACTTGATTCGGGAGAAGACGAATTATTTGAGATTCATTATACTTGGAGACGGTTCTAAACATGTAGTTGATGGAACTGGTGTACTGTGGTTAGACACAAATCAGGGTGACAAGAAACTGGAGGAAGTTCTCTATGTCCCTACTCTTGATAAAGATCTTCTATCCGTAGCAAAGATAGTCGATACAGGAATGTCAGTTACTTTTACAAGGGACTCTTGTAAATTTTCGATGAAGAATCTAATAATCTAGTTGCTAAAGGTAACAAAGAAGGTAATTTGTATCACTTGAGCATTCGAAGTAAAATCGAACAAGCAAATCAAACTCAAGAATTGACAGATATTCTGTGGCACAAGAGGTTATGTCACATGAACATGAAAGCCTTGTACCAAGCCAACAAGAGTCAGAGAATCGAAGGAGTCAAAATCAAGAGTCGAGATATTTGAACTACCCGCGAAAATTATCTTAAAGGCAAAATGACTCGAACACCTTTCAGTAAAGATGTTTATAAAGCAACCAAGGTACTGGAAATTGTGCATTCGGATATTTGTGGACCATTTGGAGTATTGTCTTTAGTTGATTCAAAATACTTCATAACGTTTATTGATGACTTCAGCAAGTTCGCTGTAGTACACTTTATTTGTACAAAATCAGAAGCTTTTGAGAAATTCGTTGAGTATACGAATTGGGATGAGAAGCAGACAGGCAACAAGTTGAAGCAAATTCACACAGATCGTGGAGGTGAGTACATTTCCAACTAATTCAAAACTTATTGTACCGATTGAGGTATTATGCATACAAAGACTACATCACACACACTACTTCAACACAATGGAATTGTTGAACGAAGAAATTGTACACTAATGGAAGTTGCCAGGTGTATGATGGCTCATGCAAAAGCACCAAAACAGCTGTGGGAGAAAGCAGTGGCTACATTGAATTATCTTCAGAATCGAATTCTAAATTCTCGAATACCAGATAAAACTCCTCACAAAATATGGAGGAAGTCAAAGCCAACTCTTGCTCATGTTTGGACATTCAGATGTGCAGTTTATATGCACATACCAGACAAATTGAGAAAGAAACTCGATGAAAAGATAGAACAAGGTTTTCTGGTAGGATTCGAGTTACGTTCGTCATATTATCGAGTCTACATACCCGAAACTAGCAGAATAAAAGTTGTTTGAGATGTCAAATTTGTTGAGTCAAAGTACATAGTAGACAAATTCTTAAGACTTATTATGAGTTACCAACGACGGAAGTCAAGCAATCAGATGATGAACATGAATTATTTGAGATTCAGATTGAGTTAAAGATCGGGTACTTGAACGACTCAAATCACCAGTTTGAATTCAAGTAGACCAAGATGAACTCGAAAATGAAGAATTGAATTCGAAATCTATACAAACTATGAGAAGATCTAAAAGACAAAGAAAACCACCAATAAGATTTGGTCAGGATGTTTCAACAAATATAGTCATCGAAATTTGTGGCTTCACAGATTAACCTCAAACATTCGTGGAAGCTATTCATGGACCAAATAAAGATCATTGGATTCAACCAATGGAGGATGAAATGTCATCCATGTATAAGAACAATGTATGGACACTTGCACCAATACTTGATGGAAGAAAACCAGTTAAATGCAAGTGGATCTACAAGATCAAAACAGGTCCTGATGGAGATAACATCAGATACAAAGCGAGGTTGGTTGCGAAAGGTTTTTCACAGAAATATGGGATTGACTACAAGCTAAGACAACTAAACTCCATCAGAAATCTACCAAGTTTCATCCCCTACAAGGCTATACCTAGGAAAGAACATGAACTTCACAGCTTAATCACTGTCTCAAAATATGATTGCAGGTCAGGAATAGACTATCTAATGGCTGTTCAGAAGCCAACTTGGAGTTTAGACAATGCTCACCATGCAAATTTTGGTCAGCATCCTTCTTGACCAGAAGGTACTACAGGGTTATTAAGACCAAAAGCCATTGCATGCCTTCACCTAAGCGTCACAAATCCAGATCCATTAGAAAACAGAGTAAAGGTAGATTTCACTAACCAACATGCACTGCTCACGTTGTTCTACCCATGTAAAGAATTAAATTGTTACACTTTCAATCATGTTCCAACCAAGCAGGTTCTCTAGAGGATTCGAGGAAAAAACTTTTCATCCTCAACGTGCAACCGACTAATCATTGTAATCTTCTTACACAAGGCCCATAATATCCGGATAAATCGATTTACAGCCAATTTATCTGTGAATTATAACCAAAATTACATGTTTAGGAACATCTCAAATTGGTGCACGCAATCTAACCCTCTTACTAAGCAAAACCTAGCAATGAAACAAGCAACCTAATCTACTCTTGTAGATCATTCTACATCATTGAAAATTTCTCAAAACACAAAAAGTAAGAATGAAATAACTCTAATTATTAGCATCTTTATCAAAATCAAACAAGGAAAAGAGCACTCTACCACCAAGTTTGAAAAACAAGCTTCACACAAGAATTAGTGAATCCAAACCCAACTTCCCTTGAAAAAAATAGCACTCCATCCGGGATGTGAATCCAAGTGCATTCCAATTCCAATTTGATGTAAAACTTGTCTCCATCGCATCCAAAATCGCATCTTTGTCGGGCCTAAGATAACGATAGGAAAACACAACAAAAGAGACTATGGAGCAAAACCACCCAACCAAACCTAGATCCCTCCTGGAGAATCCTCCTGGATCTAGCCCCCAAGCCATGTGATATCAAGAGGAGAAGTGCTCTACTGGTAACCTAGACCAAAGTCATCGACGAAATAATCACTACCTCAATATATAGAGAGTAGGATCCTATGCATGAACCCATGCAATCCCCATGCAGGTCAACTATAAATAGGTCACAACTCTTCATGCATTCCGCCTACCTATATTTGTCACACATACATGCACTACTCCATATGTCTCGATTAGAGTGTTTGGGTCCTCTCAAGAAAATCTAGGCATGACCAATAATCTCGAATATTGGAGGGCCGATCTACCATATTAGGACTATTCCATGTCCATAACTGAATATGCCGTAGCACTAGATCATGTAGATGTCCTCCTCGATAACTCCATTGAGGAATGCAGTTTGTACATCCATCTGATGTACCTCAAGATTTGCTGCAGCAACATAAGAAAGTAGCAGTCGAATAGAGGTGTGCTTTGACAATTGGGCTGAAGGTCTTGAAGTAGTCGATGTTGGGAATTTGTGAAAATCCCCTTGCCACAAGTTTGACTTTCCTTCTATCGATGCTCTCATCTACTTTGTATTTGATCTAAAAGATCCATTTGTAGTCGATTATCTTTCTATTTGCTAGCAGGTCAGTGACAGTCCAAGTGGTGTTCCTCAGCAGTGAGTTGTACTCTTTGTCCATTGTTTCTTTCCAGAGATCTGAGTCAGCCTGTGACAAAGCTTCCTCAATTGTGGTTGGCTCCTGAATAGAATAGTGAGCAAATTCATCAGTATATTGGACAGGCTGCGATTGAATTCTTGATGATCTCCTGGTTGAAGCATCTGGCTGTGAAGTTTGATTTTCTATCGGTTGTGTCAAGCATGTCTGGACACATTGACTACAACTAAGTTGCAGTCTCTTTATCTTCTTCTGGATCTGACTGTATAGGGTGACTATAGGAAGGAATGGAAATTGTCTTCTGAGAAGAGTCAGTTGTCGGGGCAGAAATTATGGACTGCATTTGGCCCCTGCCCTTCAAATCAACAAATTGATCTTCGATAAAAGTCACATCTCTGTTAGTGAAAACTTTACAAGTGTCTATGTTATACAGGTTGTACATTCCATCAAAATTGCAATAGCCAACAAAACTCAATTTTCTCAATGGTTACATAGATGCGAGTTGGGCAGGAGATGTAGACACTCATAAATCTACTTCCCGATTTATATTCTTCCTCAATAGTGGTCTGATTTTTTGGAACAGTTGCAAGCAATCTTTGATAGCTTTATCTTCCACTGAATCAGAGTATATCGCAACCTCTCAAGCTACAAAAGAAGCAATTTGGTTGAAGAACTTACTCTTAGATATCGGTCTGAATCAATATGCCCCGACGACAATATTTTGTGATAATCAAAGTGCCATCGCTTTATCAGCCAACCCTAGATTTCATTCCAGGAGTAAGCACATTGAACTGAAATATCATTTCGTCAGAAGACGAAGAGGTCAGATTGCAATATTGTAAAATGCAAGATATGAAAGCAGATGTTTTTACTAAAGCATTAAGTTTGGAGTCACACAAAAGATTCTATGTAGAACTAAGTTTGAAGGTCAAGGCATTCAAGAATTCAGATTAAGGGAGAGTGTTGGATTATTCTCCTTCTTACCTATCATCTAATCGATTTTAATCTTCATCCATTGTTTATCCAGTTCTGCGGATTTTTACATGTGTTTACACAGTCTGAAGAATTACAAGTGTTTTCACACAGTCTGCAAAATTACACGGAGTTTATGACAGTGTCGCATTTTTTGCCTGACAGACATCTCGTGTAAAATCATACTGTCGCATTTTTCGCTTATTCCAAAGAGCCTCAAATGTTAAGGAAATGACTCTGGCAAAGTATGGGACAACCCTAAATGAAATTTAAGAGGACCTTCATCTTTTTTTGCAAAAAACTCGATAGCGTCACCTGTGGCTGTTTTAGTTCATTTTTACAGAGCTACAGTTTTGGTTCATTTATGCAAACAGAACACTTACGGCCAATTTCATCGCTCATCAGCAATCAATGACAAGGACCGAATGGATGTCAGCGGATCACCAGCCAACTAGCGATCACAATTGATGATCTAATTTCTTAGTAAAAATAGTTGTTCATATTCATACAGATTAATTCATTGAAGTTAGAATTATCAGAAGCATTTGAACAGTTAGATCTCTCTCTCGAGCCTACGAGCTTGAACACTCCTGAGCATTCTAGCTCACTTCTTAGAGTTGTTTTAGAGATTGGGGTTAAGGGTGCATCGGTTGAGATTTGATGGAGAGGCTCCGGTCGAGATTTGAGACAGGGCTTGTAGGGTCGAAGATCTAGCGTAGTATAGTCTTTCCACCTGTCAACAAGGGTTAGTTTACTGGATAGGTACCTAACTATGCATAGATGCTAATTTTAGTTAGTTTCCTACTTTGCATCTAACTCTACCTCCGCTAACACTACTCACTCTAATTCTACTCTTTCTAAACTAACTTCATCATGATTTTGGGTGAAGAGAGAGGATAAAATAGAAGAAGAAGAAGAAGGAGAATAGAGTGAGAGAGAGAGATGAGATGGAGGTTAGCTCAAATGCTCAATATCATTGTGGAAAAACCTTAACTAGCATAAACCAAAAAGCATGGGAAATGGAAATAACAAGCAATCACAACAAGAGCATAAGCAAGAGTGATTAGCTGTTGCGCTGGCGCCTCAAAGGGCGCTGGGACTTGAGCGGTTTCCCCAACATGCGCTTAAGTCTAACATTCATCCATCATGCACTTACGTAAAAGCCAACTCAGAAACGTAACAAGCTTAACCATTCAGACTTAAGAAAACTGGAATCCCAACCAACCCGAAAGCCAACTCAGAATCCGTCCCCAAAAGGTAACCAAAGGCAAAGACAAGCCACACATGAAACCCAGGGCATAGTGGTCGCCAAACTGACCAATTGGCATAGCGGCAAGCCCCATGTCGATGACAGGGACCCTTAGGCGCCAGCGACGCAAAAAGATTGTAGTAAGGGTCCTTCCACTTGGACCAGTCCCGGAGGCGAAACCGAAATGGTAATCATCCCCAAGGATCAACTTTATTAGATTTGAAAGAGGTTACATTCATACATAGACTGACCGGTCTCGGGGCCACCAACACGTGCTGGGCATTGTGCCTGGCTCGTGCTGGTAGAGGGAGCTGAGACCTGGCGACTGGATTCCTGGCGCTGGTTGAGCTGCCCAAGTTTCTGTCTGCCGGACTCCCCCTATAGTTCTGATGTGATTCGGCGCACCCCCTTTGTTCTGAAACATAGTGCTTTCTGGTAAAGCACGCTTTTTGGGACTTAGTTTTTATTTTGCTGATTAAGCCTGGCAAGCCTGGCGGAATCAGTCTGGCTCCCGGACATGGGTCCCGGGAGCCGTTCTGGTGGCAGAATCAACTTGCTTCCTGACTAGGCCATGACTCGAGCTCCAGAGCTAGCTCATGACTTGTGACTACTTGACTGGCTCACCACAGGTCGGAGGCTCAGTCCTTGACGTTCTAACTTGCTCTGGGACCTTAGGGAGTGTCACCCCTTAGAGTCTTACAGGGCACGTTGGGTGCACCTGAGTCAGCTTTACAACATCCTCCCCTCGTTTGAAAAAGCTGATGTCCTCATCAGGGCCAAACTAGACCTAGGACGTATGGCACAGGCTTAATTCACCGGCCTTAGCAACTTTGAATTACAAAATACATTGGCAGTAGCACAGGAAAAGTGTAGATAAAGTTCACTTACGTAAAACCTGTGTAAAGCTGCAAGTGATTTATTGGCAAACTTAAGAAAAATACTGGAAAGTTTCTTGAACTTCAGAATGGCCATGAATGTTTATGTAAGAGGCATGCCGCCAGGTAGTGCTTTGTGTGCCGATCTGGAAAAACGGCTATTGCGTTGGTTCTTCTGCAGATAATCTGCTAGTACTTCAGGAGCTCCCTCCTTAAGTTTGTCTTCGTACTCCCAAGAAGCCTCAATAAGTGGAGCCCGTAGCCACTTCACTAGATATTCACGTTGAACGCCAGTTCGCTTTCTATGTGTCAATATTTGTTCTGGTACAAGCTGCCTTCTTCGTATCATCAAGTGTCGTTGGTGGGTGACGGAGTTCGTGTTGCCGATCAAATCGCTCATCTGGTTTGTACCGTTTGAGTAATGAGATATGAAACACATTGTGTATATCCAAGCTGGATGGCAGCGCTAATCGATAAGCCACTGGGTTGATCTTCTTGGTGACATAATATGGTCCCGCATAAGGTCGAGCAAACTTATGAGAAAAACCTTTTGGTAGCGCAATGTTCTTTGTGTTCAGCCATACTTGATCACCTTCCTCAAATTCCAGTTCTCGTCGATGTGGGTTTACGTCAGCTGCCATACTCCTTTGTGACTGCTCTAAAAATGCCTTCACCTCGGTCAGCTTTGTGTGCCACTCATTGATGAATTCCTCTACAGTGGGTACTGGTGTTTCCTGCACGCCTGTAAGAAAAGAGCTTGGAACAATCGGTAGCCGACCATTGCTTATCTCGAAGGGTGCCCTTCCAGTAGATCTGTTCACTTGGTTGTTATGTGCAAACTCGAGAATATCCAAGTAGTTGACCCAATCGGATTGGTCCCAAGCGACATAATTTTGTAAATATTGTTCAATCTGTCGATTGACTCGTTCCGTTTGCCCATCTGTCTGAGGATGATATGCAGTACTGAAATTCAATCCGGTTCCCACGAGGCGAAATAGACAAGTCCAAAACTTTTTGACGAACTTGGTGTCTCGGTCAGAAATAATCGTTCTAGGCAGGCCGTGGTATTTGAAAACACATTTGAAAAATAACCTTGCCACTTCTTCAGCTGTCACTGAACTTTTAGTTGGTACTAGATGAACTTGCTTTGAAAAGCGGTCAACCACCACATAAATTGAGTCGAATCCTTGGCACCGTGGTAGTTGAACAATAAAATCCATGCTCACCGAATCCCATGGGTATGCTGGTACCGGTAATGGTTGGAGTAGTCCAGCCGGAGCTAGCGGTTCCACCTTCACTTGTTGACATGTTGGGCATGTTTGTACATAGGATTCAACGTCTGCCCACATACTTGGCCAATAGAAGCCTCTTTTGAGAAGTTCATACATGCGATTCACCCCTGGATGCCCGGCGGCTAGTACGTCATGATGTTCTCGCAAGACTTTCTTCCTCAGGTTGATGTTGTCTGGGACATTTACTCTGCGTTGTTTATAAACAACCATTTGATCTTTCCAAGTGAAATGTTTATGAGGCTTTCCCAGCTGGAATTCGATCATTAAGTCCTTCGCCAACGCATCTACACCATAATTCTCTCTGATTTCTTGGAGTAGGCCAGTCACCTGAGTTGTCACTGTTGCCATCAAGTGTTCCTGTCTACTTAGTGCGTCCGCCACCACATTGTTCTTTCCCGCCGTGTGTAAAATGTCTATATTGAATTTTGAGAGAAAGTTTTGCCATCGCATTTGCTTTGGCGTGAGCATACCTTGGGATGAGAAGTACTTGAGTGATACATTATCAGTGAACGCCTTAAAGGATTTTTCTGCCACATAATGTCTCCAATGCTCCACTGCTTGGACTACTGCGACCATTTCTTTTTCATGAGTTGGCCATCGTCGCTCTACGTCACTCAATTTCTTTGAAAAATATGCAACAGGTTTTTCGTCTTGCATCAGCACGGCCCCAATAGCAAAGTTTGACGCATCTGTATGTATTTCAAAAGGTTTGCTAAAGTCCGGTAAGGCAAGGATGGGTTCTTGAGTGATCCGTCGTTTTAGTTCTTGGAACGCTGCTTCACATTCCGGTGTCCATGTCATCTTCAGATGAGTCTTGGTCTGCTCCAACAGTGGTGCCACAATTTTGCTAAATGCCTCAATGAATCTCCTGTAAAAGTTACATAAGCCCACAAAGGATTTAATGCCATGAACAGTTTTAGGTGCTAGCCAATCCAAGATAGCCTTGATCTTCTTAGGATCCATTCGAATCCGTCCGTGGCCTATAACATGTCCAAGGAAGTCAACTTCCTCCACCACAAACTCACATTTCTCTCTTTTCGCGAACAAGCAGTTCCTCCTCAGTCGTTGGAGAACTGTCCTTAAATGTTGAATGTGATCTTTAAGGTTCCGGCTAAATACTAATATGTCATCAATGTACACAATGACGAATTCATCCAGGCAGTCTTGAAATATATTGTTCATCAACGTGCAAAAAGAAGCTGGTGCGTTTGTTAGACCAAATGGCATCACCAGGAACTCGTGACTTCCGTACCGCGTTCGAAACGCCGTTTTGTGCTCATCACCTTTAGCTATTCGAATTTGATGATATCCAGATCTGAGATCTATTTGGCTAAAGTATTTGGCATGTTTGAGTTGGTCGAATAGGTCATCAATTCTAGGCATGGGGTACTTGTTCTTGATGGTACCGCGATAATCCACACACATTCGAAGAGTTTTGTCTGCCTTTTCCACGAACAACACTGGGGCTCCAAAAGGTGAAGCGCTAGGTCTAATAAAACCTTTGTCTATCAATTTACCAAGTTGTCGTTTCAGTTCCGCCAACTCTTCTTGTGACATTCTGTAGGGTGCTCGTGAAGTTGGCTCTGTTCCTGGTACCAACTCAATTTTATGGTCCACTGGTCTTCGAGGAGGTAGCTTAGCTGGGAGTTCCTCCGGGAACACATCGCCTTTTGGCAAGTTTTCTTGTCGCACGCTTTTTCCTTCTAGGACTTCTCGACAGATGCAAAGAAAGCACTTTGACCTTTTCCCTTTCGCCATTCTTTTCATCACTAATGCTGCAACCAGATTTTGTTCAATATCGGTATCCTTAGCATTTCCTCCGGGCAGGGCTTTTGTCACGCAGATTTGTCCCTTATAATCCAAGAGGACCAAGTTTGAGCTCCTACCCAAAACTGTGATACAGTGTTCATTTAACCAAGGGAGGCCCAAAATCACATCAAAGGCATCCATCTCTAAAATCACAAAGCTAAGTTTAGCCTTCCATCTTCCAATCTGCACCGGGATGTTCAATGTCGCTTTGTCTGCATCTAGTGCTCCCTTCGCTGTTTGTACCTTGAGAGTAAATGTAACATTCCTGGTCGGCAAGCTGAATTGTTCCACTACGCTCCTTGAGATATAGTTATGTGAAGCTCCGGAGTCGATCATGAAATCTGACTTCCTCCCCGCGATCTTTCTTGATAAGAATAACAATCTTGAACCAATCTTGGGGGCTGTCCCATGGAAGTTCCTTTCCATACTTGTGCGTCGTCCACTCATAAATGTAAGCTCCTCTCACAACTCCCAACTAGATCAGATCACCTGGATCAAAAGAAGTAGCCAGGGATAATTCAGGTCCAGGCAAGCACACCACAAACGAACATACCAACCAAAGCTAAACAGAGGATCCCTCTCAAGTCACATTTCCCTTGAGACCGGACGTAGGATCTTTGCCTAGCTGCGCCCACACAAATCTATCACAGAATTAGTCCACGGGGAAACATCCATCCAACCATCCGTGCTTTCACCATTAAGCAGCACATTGCCTTAGTCATGCCCCACCACTTTTTGGTCGATAGCCCTTATAGCTAAACGATCGGCAGCTATCCCGCACCGGCAGCTAACCACCCGTGCTTTACACCCGAATTCGAGCAGCATCTCTGTATCAATGGTTAACCCGTATAGTTCGAATATGTCGCCCCGCACCCCACAAGGTACAGACCGTGCTTTCACCTACCTAGGCAGCACTTTGTGCGACAATTTTGCATTTCGCGAGCTCTGCGATAGTTTTGTGTTTCACAACAGTTAACAGTTTCGTGACAGTTGACAGTTTCGTGACAGTTTTGCAAATGTTTTGAGTTTGAGTTTGAACAAGAATAAAAATCTTTCGAGTTTGAGTTCAATTCTTAGCCTTTATCAATTAAACTGTGCACTTTGTTTGTAGAAACAAGATTGATCTGTTGAGGTGTTCTACAATGACAGCATGTGTGGAGAATGAGACAACTAGCTTTCGGGTGCTAGGACTGCTTGACCACCTCGTTATCACTGATCTGGCTACCTTTCAGTGTGCTCCCCTGCTGTGAACGTAGGAAATGTAGATGCATCTGGGATTGAAATCCCAGCAGGCCAAACTTTACATCCTATACCTCGTTTTTCTGAGAGTGTGATTAGTGTATTATAGTTGCTGAGCGCAATTGAACGCTGTATAATCCTGTTGCCATGAGATGGAGCTCTCGCGCATATGAGCTGTTGAATGCGAGGTAGAAGGTCGAGGAGGTGTGCCAACCCTACCTCAGCTTGTTCATCCTCTCTCTTTATTTCGATGATGGATGCGGCTGCACACTTCATGAAATGAAGTTGTAGCGGCCCATGATTAGGGTGAGAAACCCTTAGGGTTTACATATAGAGTTTTTAACCCTTGTTGAAATGTTTTGGTTTAGCATTTTGATTGAGGCATGTGGGACATTTTGTGGGCCTACGGTTTTTTTTTCAAATGTTATAGTTGATTTGGTGCATGTGGGACAATAGTTTGGAAAATTGCATCAATGTCCGTATTGATGCTTGTTGCTTGCCGGTTGACTGAGGTTTTCTAAGGGCTTGACCTTTGGTAAGTTTGAAGTTGGTTGCAAAAGTGGATTAGGAGTCAACTCGGGAAAGTTAAGTTACTAGAACCCAACAAAAGGAATTTCGGTTTCTTGGTGCTTGGTAGTCAGTGTTGTAACCTTGATTGTTTTAGATGTTGCTTCTCGGTTTTGATTGGAGGAACTTGGTTTTTCTTCTCCATGGTCAATATGCATGTTTTAGGCCTTATCAACTTGACATTAGGATTTTTAACTTTGGTGTGTTACATCGATAGTTATCTGTAAGCCAGTTTTTGTGGAACTTTGGTACCGTTCGGTCTGAGTTTTTCTAAACCAATTTTGACAAAAAGATGGTAGTGGTTTGGTTCTCATGCATGTACCCAATAAAGGGATTCAATTCCTTGGTACTATGCTATTTAACCACTTAATTCTGGAGTTTCGATAGTCCCAGTAAATTGAGTTGAATGGTGTTTATGGTTCTTCCTTTTGGACTCAGTGGAGCACCAATAGGCTTATATTAAATGATTTTGATCTTTAGGATTGGGCAAGCTAAAGCTTTTGATATACTTGTTAAAGTAAATAAATGGAATAAAGGTCACAATATTTGGTGGTAGCTCTATATTTGATAAATAAACAAGTGTATTAAATATTGCAAAAGAGTACCTGGATCCAAATTTTGTGGACTTTCTATTAGGTTCAAGCAACTTTAACGAAATAATACTTAAGCTAAGTATAGTAAAAGAGAAAGCAACCTAACATTTACTTATGTCAAAGAAGTTTTTGGTGCCTTCGCTGATGAAATTTTACGAGTGACCAAAAAATCTAAAAGGGAGGAAGAAAATGAGACACTTGAGTAGGTAAATGTGATAGCGTTGTGTAATTTGGATTGGTTAATAATCTCTGTATGGAAATCGCATAGCACCAGTTTTTTTGAATTCATTAAGTTGAATTTATTTTGAATATCTATTGGACCATGAGTTGACCCTATTTGTTATTGAAAATTGTGACATGGAACAAAAATGACACTTGGTTCACATTTGTACTGTAAAGAGTCTTATTCCTAAGAGTTGGAACTCTCAGATGGTAGGCATTCAGGAATAATACTATCAGCCATATGGGTTGTTTTATGTGACGATAAAACCATGTACAAATTTCACAATTGATCCATTAGAAACAAATATCGGGGTACTCCTATACTTGGTGGAATAGATATGTGCATATCTGGTAGAGAAATCTAGATAGGGTTGTTAAGATCTCTGGATTATTAGATAATGTGGTCAAAGATCTTCTTGAAGATCGGATCCTATATTTGGTTATAGAATGGTCAGATAATTTTTTTGATTTTTTGATGATCAGATTTAAAAGTAAAGAACTTTCTTGGAGAGAAAACCGTTGGTATGGGACATCAGTGATTTCAAAGGAGAATTCTTGTGCGAGAATGATCTGTAGACCAGTGATTAGTATTTACATTATTAGTAAAGCTAATAGTTGAAACCATTGGTTATATTTGTTTAGGGTATTTGGAGAGGTTATGAGATATAGATCCGGATCCCTAAATAGTATCTCATAAATTTTCAAATCGGAAACCCTTAAAAGCTATTTCTCTTTTAATTTAGACCTCTACTTTTTAGAAATTTCTTAAATACGAGACATTTGGATTGAGATTCATATAATTCCTTCCAGTGATGAACTAGGTTCTGAAGAATTGTTAAAGTTATATGAATTTGTGATTCCATTTTAGTTTTTTGAATATAGCTCAGAATCAATTGATGTTTTCAATTGATTAAGTGAAATTTAGACTTCCTGAGCCCAAACGATTATCTCTATTTAAAAATTGATTATTGAGAGTAATGTTTCTATCACTCGGAATAAGATATTTTATGATTTTGAGGAGAAAGTTGTTAAAAATTCACAATTCTAGCTTGACTAGTTTTGGTCATATGACTTGTAAATAGTTAGATGGTCATGATGTGGCTTGTCACACGTGCCAAATAGCATAGGATTCCATTCATAAGGATGTTCTCAAGTAGACCTAAGTGTTAGAACCTTTGGAATGAGTCCAAATTATGCTTAGATACAAGGGAGAAAAAATAGGAGCTATTTTTGGTAATTTTTGCATTGTTGAGGGATCTCCAAGATTCCAACCCTAACTTGGTAGGGATGAAAGATCCACCAAAATTAGCATTAGGGATAGGTTTAGGGCTACTCATACCTGCCCAAAACCGTGATGGATCATGTATATATAGGTGATGATATCTCACCAGGATCAATCAAGCAATTTCATATTTTTTCTCTCATAATGGTGCAATTGCTCTCTATGTTCATAATTGTTTGAGTACTTGTGATTACTAATGATTATAGGATTGAATGTAGGTCTGGTGTACAGTACTCAGACTGTGGGAGGCCGTACTTTCACACGTGTGAAGCCTTCTTCAAGGATTTGGGCCATTTAGTGAGGTTCAAGCATAGATTTTTGATGGATTTTGATGGTTCAACTTGTGCTAATCTTATGAAATCATAATCTATTGTTTCCCTCATCATTTCAAGTGTTTTAGGATCCTTATTTGCTGTAATTTTTACATGGTATCAGAGCCTAAAGGCTGAAATGAGCTAAATCCTTGGTTTTCATTCAATTTGATCACAATTTTTGATCTAAATCTTGTGTAGATTGGATCTTAGCATCTAGTATTGATTCTAGAACTCAAAGTGAGTCAAATACATTGGAGATTGGTGTTGTGTGACTTCATTTGCAGGTGTTTAGGTGTCTAAAACCAGAGGCAAAGTTGAATTCAATTCACATTACCAAGATAGCAAGTTTTGTTTGCTCCAAGCATTGATTTCTAAGCGAGTTTTGGAGGTGATTTCATAGAGGAGCTTTCTAGCATTCAAGGAGAGGGAAGATCAGAGTTTTGGGGACTCTTCAAGGCTGTTCTAAGGTGTAGTAGGCACCTCCTAAAGTGATTTAGGTTCAGTCCAACCATTGCTTGACTTATGCACCAAATTAGATCAATTTTTCATCAATTTTGATCATTTTTTGCTTGTGATTGGATAGTAGATTATGTTGCATCCTCATTAAGTTCCATTTAGATCTTTTACAAGTGATTTTGGAAGTATATTAGGTTGCTAAAATTCACTCTTGATCAGATCATTTGGAAGCTTTAATGTTCTTTATAGAAAGAGGGGCAATTCTACTAGTATTGTCTACTTCAATCAAGCAAGTGCATTGTTTCTAGTATTCTATGATTTGATTTTGTTAGAGATCATTCTTAGATCTTTATAGGAAGTCTATTACTGATCTTTTCAGGTCCCTAAGAAGTGGGATAAGGTAGACCTTCAATCAAATCAATAGAAGTAACCTTCATTTGTGTCAAGTCCTTGATTAGGAGACTAGATGACATCTATAAATGCATATCTTTTGGATACTAATGAAAGGCTCAACAAAACTAACTATTCCATATGGAAAGTTAGAATGGAATCCATCATGATCATGCAAGATCTGATGGAAATTGTAAATGGTAAGGAGGGTGAACCTATTCATCCTCAAGAAAAAACCAAATACATCAAGAGGTGCAATGTTGCACTACATTGCATAAAAATGAATGTTGCAAATGAACTCTTAAGAGAGGTAGGAGATTGCACTTCAGCTCAAGATGCTTGGGAGACTTTGCAAAAGGTCTATGAATCCAAGAACCAAACTAGAATTTTAGCTTTGAAGAATCAAATCTATAGAAGCTATCAAAAGAAAGGAGAGAGTGCACATACTTTTGTCCTAAGAGTAAAGGAATTGAACAAAGAGCTAGCCTTTATAGGTGATCCTATCAAGGATGAAGAGCTTGTTCAACTCATATTGAATGGACTAAGCTTTGAATTTGACAATTTGGTTCAGGGATATGCAATTATGGGTAAGCTACCCATACTTGAAGAACTCCAAGGCACACTCATGGCCGAGGAATCAAGAAGGAGCCAAATGCAAGAGAGGATGGATAGGCTTTCCATCCAAGGTGGAGATGACCAAGCTCTCTTCACCAAAGGCAAAGGCAAGTCCAAAGGCAAAGTATCAACATTCAAGAAGTCTACAAAGCTTGAGGATCAAGAAGGACCCTCAAAGGCATCTCCATCAACCACCAAAGTCAAGAAGGACAAATCAAAGGTGAAGTGCTACTATTGTAGCAAGATGGGGCATTATGCCTCGGAATGCTTTAAGAGGAAGCAAGATCAAAGCCAAGCCAACATGAGCAAAGAGGAGGAGGAGGAGAGTTCACATGAGGACTCTCTCATGATGTCCATATTTTCTTCAACAAGCTTCAAAGGAGAAGATCCTTGGTGGATTGACTCGGGTGCTAGTTCACACATGACTAGTAAAAGGGAGTTTTTCTCTTCTCTCTTATCTTATGATGGACCTATAAAGTCTATCTATACAGAAAATGATGAAGCTTGTAAGATTGAAGGAGTTGGTAGCATTCCCCTTTGCTTAGGATCTTCCAAAAAGATCAACATAGAAGGTGTTTTGTACATTCCTACAATAACAAAGAATCTACTAAGTGTTGGCCAAATGGTAGACAATGGTTTCAATGTTGACTTTGCTTCAAATGAATGTTTCATCAAGAAGAAGGGTAAGATAGTGGCTAAGGGCACTAGACTTGGCAAACTTTATAAGCTGGATGCATTTGTGGATACTAATGTTGTCATGTTGGCCAAGAAGAGCAAAATATCTACCTTTACTTTATGGCACAAAAGACTTGGACATGTCAACTCGGGTTCCATGGAGGCTATGATCAAGGAGGAGTATGCTTTAGGCCTACCAAGGTCTATTGGGAAGGAAGACAAGGTTTGTGAAGCTTGTGCCTTATCCAAGGCACATAAGAAGGTGTTTCCTAACTCCATCACAAAGTCATCTCATCCTCTTGAACTCATACACTCGGATGTGCACATTGCTAGCACCAAATCTAATGGAGGTTCATCCATGTTTTTAACCTTCATTGATGACTACTCAAGATATTGTTGGGTGTTCTTACTTTCCTTCAAGTCTCAAGTATTTGATACTTTTGTAAAGTTCAAGCTGTTTGTGGAAAAGCATCATAATCATAGCATCAAGATTCTTAGAAGTGACAATGGTGGAGAATTCATCTCCAATGAGTTCAAGGCCTTTTGTGAGGAGGAAGGGATCAAGAAAGAGACTTCTTGTCCTTACACTCCTCAACAAAATGGAGTTGCTGAAAGAAGGAATAGAACATTATGTGAATGTTCTAAGGCTTTAAGATTAGATGCTTGTTTACCCAAATCCTTTTGGGGTGAGTCTCTTGTATGTGCAAACTACTTGATGAATAGGGTGTCTTGCAAAGCAATTGAAGGCAAAACTCCTTATGAGATGTTGTATGGAAAGAAACCCAATCTTAATCACTTGAAAGTTTTTGGGTGTATATGTTATGTGCATGTGCCATTGGAAACAAGAACCAAGGAGGATCCATCTTCCACAAGAGGGATCATGCTTGGATATGCAAGCTCAAGCAAGGGCTACAAAGTCTATCTCCCATCCTTGAACAAATTTGTTGTTTCAAGGGATGTCATCTTTGATGAACATCATATGCATATGCTTGAAGAAGGCTTAAGTGCTCCAACAATCAAGAAGAAGATGGCCGAGGAGCAAGATCTTGGTTTTGAGGAGGAGCTCATGGAGGAGCAAGCACCAAACCCACCTATCACACCAAGGAGATCTTCAAGGGCAAAAGTGGAGCCATCAAGGCTCACATATCAAGGCAAAGGACAGCAAGTTGAGGGTATCTCATCCACTTCTTATGCTTTATCTAGTTTTGAAGAACCGTCTAATGTTGAAGATGCATTGAACTCCAAAGAATGGTATAAAGCTATGTTGGATGAGTATGATGCCTTGATTGAGAATGAAACTTGGTTGCTTGTTGAGAGATCTCAAAGGAATGTAATAGGATGAAAGTGGGTCTTCAAGCTTAAGTTGAATGCAAATGGGAGTGTTAACAAACATAAAGCAAGATTAGTTGCAAAAGGTTATGCTCAAGAGAGAGGGATAGACTATGAGAAAACTTTTGCACCCGTGGCCAAGATGGTCACAATAAGACTAATCATTGCACTTGCATCACATTTTGGATGGATTTTATGTCAAATGGATGTCTCTAATGCTTTCTTGAATGGTTTTTTGGAAGAGGATATCTATATGGAGCAGCCACAAGGGTTCATCAAGCATGGAATGGAGAACAAAGTATGTCATCTCCAAAGAAGCATCTATGGCTTGAAGCAAGCCTCGAGATCTTGGAATTCAAGACTACATTGCTATCTTATTTCACTTTCTTTTGTTCAAAGTGAATATGATCCTACTCTTTACATTAAGTTTGATGATGTTGGTATTGTACTTTTACTCATTTATGTAGATGACATCATCATTAGTGGAAATAGTGTTGATGGTATTGAAAAAATCAAGATAGATCTATCCTTAGAGTTCAAGATGGTAGATCTAGGGTGTCTTCACTTCATCTTAGGCATAGAAGTACTTAGAGGGTCTGATTTTATCTTTATAAGTCAAGTAAACTATGCTCAAAGTCTTTTGAAGAAGTTTAATATGGAAGTATGCAAAAGTGTTGACACACCAATGGAGCAAGATGTAAAAGTGCCAAATGAAGATGATGAAAGATCCTTCATGGACATCACTTTGTTTAGGCAACTTATAGGTTCCTTAATGTGGATCAATATAACTAGACCAGATCTTAGCTTTAGTGTATGTAGGTTGAGCCAATCCATGCAAAAGCCATTGAATATCCATTGGAAAAAGGCTAAGAGGATTCTAAGATACATCTCGGGTACATTGGATTTTGGGATTCTATATAGAGGAGATGTGATTAACCTTCATGCATTTAGTGATTCAGATTTTGCAGGGGACAAGAGAGATAGGAAATCAACAAGTGCCTATTCAACTTTCATAGGAGAAGGTGTGGTTTCATGGCTTTCAAAAAAGCAAGAAACTATATCTCTATCTTCAACCGAGGCCGAGTACAAAGCTTTGACAACCACTACAAAGGAGGTACTTTGGATCAAGAGATTATTGGTGGAACTAAAGATCATGGATTCAGAGGAGGCACCAATCATCTACAATGACAATATATCAGCCCAACACCTTGCATCTAACCCAATCTTCCATGCAAGATCTAAGCACATTGAGATATGCCATCACTTTGTGAGAGAAATGGTGCAAGCCAAGGAGATTGCTTTGGAGCATGTTCCAAGCAATGAATGTGTAGCTGATCTACTTACTAAACCACTTCAAAAGACACCTTTTATGAAGTTCAGATCATCACTTGGAGTGATTAGTAAAGCAATGATTGAACCAAGCTAGATAGTTAGGAGGAGTGTTAAAAATTCACAATTCTAGCTTGACTAGTTTTGGTCATATGACTTGTAAATAGTTAGATGGTCATGATGTGGCTTGTCACACGTGCCAAATAGCATAGGATTCCATTCATAAGGATGTTCTCAAGTAGACCTAAGTGCTAGAACCTTTGGAATGAGTCCAAATTATGCTTAGATACAAGGGAGAAAAAATAGGAGCTATTTTTGGTAATTTTTGCATTGTTGAGGGATCTCCAAGATTCCAACCCTAACTTGGTAGGGATGAAAGATCCACCAAAATTAGCATTAGGGATAGGTTTAGGGCTACTCATACCTGCCCAAAACCGTGATGGATCATGTATATATAGGTGATGATATCTCACCAGGATCAATCAAGCAATTTCATGTTTTTTCTCTCATAATGGTGCAATTGCTCTCTATGTTCATAATTGTTTGAGTACTTGTGATTACTAATGATTATAGGATTGAATGTAGGTCTGGTGTACAGTACTCAGATTGTGGGAGGCCGTACTTTCACACGTGTGAAGCCTTCTTCAAGGATTTGGGCCATTTAGTGAGGTTCAAGCATAGATTTTTGATGGATTTTGATGGTTCAACTTGTGCTAATCTTATGAAATCATAATCTATTGTTTCCCTCATCATTTCAAGTGTTTTAGGATCCTTATTTGCTGTAATTTTTACAAAAGTATGGCTTGTGACATTTTCCACCATGATTTAGGATGGGCAACCTCTAGAAAATATGTGCCAATGACCATGATTGAGGATGGGCAACCTCTAGAAAGAAAGGCCCTCTCCTTCACTTATTCTGGACTTATCTTGCTTCATTAGAATTCATCATCCTAGAATACATAGATGGTATCCAAGATATATACATTATATTATAGGTGTGCAGATGCGAAAGTATAGAGTGGATGTGCTGTCTGGAGGAGATCGTGGGTGGCTGCAATCGTTGTCCAATCTATTAGCGCAACTGCATGGGGTGAGTGTGAAAAGGGTGCGACATCAGCCAATACTGAAGTGAACGTTGGTGATGACGCAAAAGTGCGTCACGCTTATGAATGGCCTTAGGATAAGATTTACAGGGTGCCTTATCTGTTAGGGCACCTTTAGCATTCAGTAAGGTAGTGTCCCCTTTTTGCCTATCACCATGAACTGTGTAAGAACACAGTGTCACGGTCCATTCGTCTTTTCTTCGTCTGTGTGGATTTGCGTGTAAAAAAAAATGCAGATTGCGTGACAACCTTAGAAAAATATGCAGCATGAATGGAGGCAGATTAAAATTGGGATTTAGGAGAGTAGGAGGAGTAAATCCAACACCCCCCCCTTAATTTGGATCTGTGAATGCCTTGATCTTTAGACTTAGCAATGCACAAAATCTATTGTGTGCATTAACACTGAGTGCTTTCGTAAAAATGTTTGCAACCATGTCCTACGTTCTGCAGTACGTTAAGCCCACATCTCTGTCGAGAACCTTGCCCCTGATGTAGTGATATCTTATTTCAATGTGCTTACTCCTAGAATGAAATCTAGGGTTGGTGGATAAGGCAATAGCACTTTGGTTATCACAAAACAAAATTGTAGGGCTATACTGATACAGATTGATGTCTGACAGCAAATTTCTCAACCAAAATGCTTCCTTAATAGATTGAGAAACAACAATATATTTTGCTTCAGTAGAAGAAAGTGCGATAGAGGTTTGCTTACGACTGTTCCATGAAATAGGACCGCCATTGAAGAAGAATGTAAATCCAGATGTGGGCTTGCGATGGTCTATCCACTGAGCTGATGAAGATTGTCGTTGCTGACATCTCCATAGCATATGCACTGGTCCATGGTAGCTCAAATATATCTCATGACTCGAATAAGAGTCTTCCAATGGGTAATTCCAGGATTAGCCATATATTGGCTGAGTGAGCTGACAACAAAAGAGATATCTAGTCTTGTACAGACCATTGCATACATGAGAGATCCGAATATCGATCGATACGAGTATTCTCTCATCTGCTCCTCTTCCTGTTTTGTCTGGGGACATTGGTCCTTTGACAAATGCAGACATGTATCCATTGGTGAATGAGCTAATTTACAATTCATCAAATTGTATCTGTTAAGAACATTATGAAGATACCTTTGTTGAGTGATGTAAATTAGTCGATTTGCTCTGTCTCTGTGGATTTGAATTCTTCATCGGGCCACAAATATCTAAATGTACAACATCTAGCAATCTTCTAGCAATATGTTGATGGCTTGACTTAAATGGCTTCCTAGTCTATTTTCCAACTAGAGAGTCTTGACAGACAGGTAGCTTGACTGTTTCACGAGGATAGTCGAGATCAAGAACAATAGATTGTCTAGACATTTGTTGTACAGTAGCATAATTTAAATGACCAAGTTTATAATGCCAAAGTAAATCTTTATTTGATTGAATTGAAGTACTGAGAGTCTGACTAGAGGCAGAAAAACAATGAGTTAATTTATACAAGTATCCATGTCTCTTTTCGAGTGCTAGGATCTTGCCTGTCCTATTAACTACTTTACATTGATCACATTCGAATTCTACTTTGTGTCCTAGATCTGTGATTCTACTTACAGAGAGCAGATTTGTGGATAACTTAGGTACATACAGAACTTTGGAGAGTAGCTTAGATTGATCATTTGCAAAGCATAAGCTTACATTTCCTTTACCTTTAATAGCTTGTGTGCTATTGTCGCCAAGGTGAACAAATTTTTGGGTACTGTAAGGTGTATAGGACTCAAAATAGCCAATCAAGCTAGTCATGTGCTGAGTGGCTCCGGAATCTAGGAACCAAGAACTGTCGCCAGATGCTCCTTGATGGTTGGTCATGAAGGCATCATGATCCGCTTTTTGAATGGGCTGTGGAGCTTCTGCAGCTGCATTTGCCACTTGATTCGACTGCCCTTTGCTGTTGTTCTTCACTTGAAGTATTCGGCAATCTTGTATTTCATGGTTGTTTCATTTGCAGTATCTAGAGAATAGCTTTTTCTTTGTCTGCGGATTTGACTGTTCCTTGTGCTGAGCTGGTTTCTGGTCTGGCTTTGATAGCTTCGGGCCTTTCTTCTTCTTCTGCTTTGTCGTGCCCTTGTTGGTGTACAAGACGTGATAATCAGCTGAAAAACTTGAGGCTTCGTTCCTTCACGTATCTTCTTGCAACAACATAGTGATGACTCTCGAAAGAGTCAACTCTAGATGAGTCGTGATGATCATCACTCAACTGTGGTAAGAACTTGGCAAGCTTGTAGGCAGTTGCATCACTGCGTCTTGATCGTCTATGACAGATCCGACAGCGGCCATTTGCCTTAGCAGGTTCTTGAATTGATTAATGCGATTCTGCAAAGAATCACCATTCGTCATCTTGAGAGAGTAGAGTTTCTTCCTGAGATATAGCTTAGAAGCTACATCTCACACTTCGTATAGCGTGCTCAAGATGTCCCAGACTTCTTTCAATGTCTGAGCCTCGGATACATGGCCGATTTGTGTATCCGTGATGTTGAGGATGATCAGCGCGAAAGCTTTTCCATCCTTCAGCTTCCTTCTAGTGATTGCCGCGTCGTCTGCTTCGGGTTTTCCTTCTGCACCTGTAACAACATCGTATGATTCTTTTGCCATTAGTACATTCTTTATCTTAAATTTTCACAGATGGTAATTGGCTCCATCAAGCTTGTCCATGAGAGGACTAGCTTTCCCTTTTACCTTGATATAACGATCTTTTTCTTTTTGCGGGTTGGGATACTCTCCTGGTCCAGTGGATTTAGTGTAATGTCTTATAGTATGGGGTTGACTATGCTCCTCATTCAAAATTCTCTCTACCACTGGGAACTCTTTCAAGTGTTGGGCATGTGTCTGAACGTAGACAAGGGCTTCTGGTTTTGTGAATTTCGCTCTCCTATCATGTACAATAGTTGCAAGGTTGACATGTGCATCAACTTGCGGCTCTACTGGTCGGGATGGCCAATCTTTATAGCAATGGCCATGGCCACATTCCCTACAGATAGGTGTGTAGCTGCCTTTATATGGGCACTCGACGATGTGGTGGTTCTCTCCACAGCCGTAACATTGGATAGGTGCTCTATTTCCATAGAAACGTTGTTGTGTGGTAAATAAAGGATAAATAGAAGCTTCCGTTCCATCTAAGTAAAAACAGGGGAACCCTTAATCCTCAGGCAAATAGACATTCTCAAGGCTGAACTCTAGCTGAAGTTGAGGATCATAACTTGTGGCAACAAGGTTTGTTGGGATGATTTGACGGTTCATCTAAGGCCCAGACTGTCGCACTACTAAGACTGGTGCTGCATTATTTGATCCAGGTAGTGCTAAGTGTTGTTGGGGTGCTTGTTGGAATGTGGGCCTTTGGTAACTCGTAATTTGGGGACCCTGTTGTTGCATCCTCCACTGGTATTGTCATGCAATGGCTTGTATTCTTGGATTGTAGATACAAGTAGATGTATCATGATTGTTGGTGTTGCAAAAGATGCAAAAACCTTTGGGCTATATGTCTATTCTGTGGACATTCGTTCGCCGTGTGATTCTTCTAGCTCGCCCCTCTGACGGATGGTAGTTCAAAGTCTGTTTTATCTTCAGTGAAGTGGGAGAGGCAAGTTGACAAAATTTAGGCCTCCAAACATCAGTTGGGGATTCAAGACCTTGTTTGGCAGTTTTGTGAAGTTGCCACAGTCAGAATGATGGATTCAAAATTAGTTTGTAGATTGTTTTTTGCACTGTCTTGTGGGGGGGTGATAGTTTCATGATAGTTCCTCACATACATATGCTCAAAACACCCAAACCACAAGCGTAACAGTCATAAAAAAATCTACAAAGCAAACACTAAAAACTAGTGACCAGTCCCTACAACAAAGCAAGTAGAAAAAAATGGAAAACAACAAAAGTTAGCAAGCATTTGGCTCCCCGGCAATGGCGCCAATCTTGTCAAGAAGTTGGAGGCTTCCACCTTCTCCTCCTAAGTCGTTTGTAGCATGGGAAGTAGGTCTCAAACCTAGGAGCCTTGAGGATGCATGCAAAACAAAAGGGTTAACACTATTTCTACTTGCAAGCAAAATGCCTTGAAAACACAACTAAAACCAAATAGTACTAACTTTAAAACCAAAAGCACACTAACTCTAACACACTCTTCCACACCTTCTCCTCTCTCTCTCTCTCTCTCTCTCTCTCTCTCTCTCTCTCTCTCTCTCTCTCTCTCTCTCTCTACTCACTCATACACTCTTCTACAAACTCTTAGAAAAGCTCCACTAAATTAGAAACACACAATGATTTAGCACATATGCTAACATGGGCTAAAATAGCAAGAACTTAGAAACAAAAGCAATAAGCATAAAGCCACACTATAATTAGCCACACACCACAATTAGCACAAGTGGACCCAAAATGGTAGCACTTAGCTTTCTTACATTAAGGATAGAAATTACATAGAAAGGGCTTCTCTTTATAGAAGCTTGTGGAGTGTCCATTCCACACTTACTTATGGGACTAGGAATTTCAAGTCTCATTCTAGAATGGAAGTGCTTTTTTAGAATCTTGACATTGACTTTTGCATACTTTTTTAAGTCTAAGTCTAAACCTTGAGACTTGCAAAAATTGGTTTCTTGCCCCCTAGTGACTAATGGCCCCACAAGTTGGACTTATGCACGCAGGGTGGCATACTTGGGGCCTAACGCAACTTATCTACTGACGGCTCTTCAAGATGGGCTTATACACACAGTATGCCATGCTTGGGCCATTAATTACGCAAAATTGATATTTACATTAGTTTCTTCTCTATAAGGTACTATTTTTCTCAGTTCTCCCAAGCTCCATTGAAATGCCCCTTAGGCCTTGTATTCCAGCCCCCATAAACGTGCGTCCTCGAACCAGAAACCCTAAACATAGTTCTAGGATTCTAGGTCCATCGAGCCAGAAATTGGTCGGATTCAGTCAAAAATAGTTAAAACCTTGGATGGGAGGTGTCCATAGGTTTGTGGGCTTGACACGAACCCATAGGACCATTTGTAGCTCAATTACGATGCCGCTTGTCCGGAAACACCCTTTTTGTAGGGGGAATGCCACTAGATTGACTACTTTTTAACATTTTTGAGAACCAGTCCAGTGTCGTCGAACGGAGTCCGATTTTTGGACGGTCTGTTTCATCATGTCCTGCACATTGAGGCGAACCCACAAGAGTAAACCAGGCTCCAAACGGTTCAGTACTCAAAACAAAATGAGCATCCAAACCAGAAATCCTAAACATAGTCCTGAGAATCTAGGCCCATCGAGCCAAGAATTGGTTGGATTCAGTAAAAGACGGTTAGAACTTCAGACAGGAGGTGTCCACAAGTTTGTGGGCATGACACGAACCCATAGGACCATTTGCAGCTCAATTTCGATGTCGTTTGTCCAAAAACACCCTTTCTGTTGGGGGGAATGCCACTAAATGAACTACTTTTCGACATCCTGGCCCAGTGTCGTCGAATGGAATCCATTTTTTAGTCCACACTATTCTGTCATGTGCTGCACGCCAAAATGAACCCACAGGACTAAATCGTGCTCCAAATGGTTTGGTACTCACAGCGCAATGTGCGTCCAAACCAGAAACTCTAAACGCAGTCTTGGGATTCTAGGCCCGTCAAGCCACGAATTGGTCGGATTCAGTAAAAAATGATCAGAACCCACTGTACCATTTGTAACTCAATTTCAATGTCGTTTATTCAAAAATGCCCTAAATGGACTACTTTCCAACATTCTCGAGAATTGGTCTAGTGTCGCCGAACGGAGTCCATTTTTCAGACCATTTGTTCCATCCTATGCTGCATGCTGAAACAAACCCACATGACTAAACTGGACTCCAAACAGTTCAGTACTCGTAGCAAAACTTGCATTCAAACTAGAAACCCTAAATGCAATCTTGAGATTCTAGGCCCGTTGAGCAAAAAATTGGTCGGATTCAATAAAAAATGGTCAAAACTTCAGACGAGAAGTTGGCTTGCTGACTGAAGGCAAATCTTGTACTAGACTCTAAGTTGACATTTGCTGAATACTGTTGAAGTTAAGATGACCAAGTCTGAAATGCCATATCATATCAATTGATTCAGAAGTGGCTGTGTGAAGAGCTTGACTGTTAGAAGAATAACAATGGCTGAATTTGTAAAGATAGCCGCTTTTTCTTCTGTAGGCTAGAACCTTCCGGGATTTGTCAAAAACTGTGTAGCCTTCTGTATCAAATTTGACCCTCAAACTTGAATCGGTGATTCTGCTAACTGAGAGCAGATTCTTGGTCAGATTTGGAACGTGGAGAACGTTGGACATCAACTTGACTTCACCTCTTTTGAATTCAACTCTGATTGTTCCTTCACCTTCGATTGAATGTGATGAGTTGTCTCCAAGTTGCACAACTCGAGAGTGGGTGAGTGACTTATAGTCTTTGAACCTGTCGTTATGGTGAGTCATGTCTTGAGTTGCGCTGGAATCTAGATACCAGGAATTGATATCATGTTGTTCTCTGACTTTGGTCATGAAAGCTGCTTCATCTTTTTGTTGTTGTTGATTTGAGTGACTGGTTATAGCACTATGTGCTTCTTGTTGGAACTGCTTCTTATTTTCATTGTTGTATTTCAAAGTTTGGCAGTCCTTGATTTCATGGCCAGTCTTCTTACAGTATTTGCAAAAAGTTTCAACACTAGTTGGAATGATGAAGAGCTTGATTTCGATCCTAAACTGGAATTTGGTCCCGACTACATGTTGCTCTTCGCCTGACTTTGTAGATCTCTTGGATCTAAACTTTTGATTTTTTGAATATAGACTTGAGAATCCGATCCTGAGCCTGAGGAGGATGTTGATCTTCTGATATCCTCTTGTAGGAGCAGCAAAATCACTCTTGATAGAGTGAGGTGCTCCTGGGTAGAAATTTCCATTACCCAATTTTCGTAGGATTCAGATAGACTCGATAATAGAGTCATGAGTACATTGGAATCTTCTATGACTGAGCCAATTGCAGTCATCTACTCCATAAGGTTTTTGAAGGTGTTGAGATGACTCAAAATACTATCTGCATCAGATATTTTGAGGGTCAAAAATTTCTTCCTCAGATGAAGCTTGGAAGTAACATCTTTGATGTCGTACAGAGTTGCTAGGATGTCCCATGCATCCTTGGCAGTTTGAGCAGCACGTATGTGGCTGATCCGAGTATCCTTGATGTTGAGGGTGATCATGGCAAATGCTTTGCCATCTCTCAGTCTCCACTTGGTGATGCTGGCTGCATCTCCTTCTGGTTTGAGATCTGTGCCATCAACGATGTCCCACAGTTCTTTGGCTAGAAGTATAACCTTCATCTTGAATTTCCAAGGATGGTAGTTATCTCCATCGAGTTTTTCAATGAGAGATGAACTAGATGATGGATCCATTTTGGTTGAACGAGATCATTGATAGAAACAACGATTGTCGGAATACTGTTGGCTGCGCGTTTGCTAGAAGACGTCTTGATAGAAACAAGACTGATAATCCGCGGTAGAAATGCAGATTACTGAATGCCCACTCTGGTACCATGTTGTAAAATGTGGGGATGACCGGCAGCAGAAGCTCGAGGCTTTGAGCGTAGGCATGTAGGAACGGAACCGCAACAGTTAGCAGTAGAAATATTCAAGTAGAATGATTCATACAGAATTGCGCAAATGAACAATACAATAGTGAGACAAAAATTGCACTTTGATTAATATCAACAGTGAGTACAATGGCTTGAAGTAATAACTTCAACTGTTGAGCGTGATAATGCTAGCTACAGATAACTTTGATTAAAAAGAACTTGATTAATGCTTACGTAGCTTGATTTAGCTAGTATATATATTACAAGTATCAAGAGACAAATATCTTATAAGCCTTAACTGCCATATACTCTAGTTTTGTATATGTACAAAAGTTGGTAACCGCCCTTGGAATATTTGGTTGTCCAACTTTCTTTAGGGTTGATAAGTTGGCGATGTCGGTCTGCCAATGTTGTAGAAATCTGAAAAACCTGAAGGTTCCCTTAGTCTGAAAGTATGTAGATCTTGAAGGTGCCCTTAAACTGAAGGTATGTAAATCCCAAAGGCATGAGGGCCTTTTTCGATCTCGAAAAGGGCCTTTTCACTAATCTGGATTAGTGTTACTGACGTCACATGTACCAATAAAAGTGTGACAATTGAGCAGGAATGGTCCATATGACATGGCAGATTCAATGGTGTAGATTAAATCAAGTGTGAGCCCACAAAGTACACCTCTAGCATTAACCCTACATTAACCCTACATGGATACACTTGAAGGTACCTAGTAACCAACAATAGCTACAGACAGTACCTAGTAGGCAACAATAGGACAACAGCTAGGGCTCTAGGTGGGACATAGACTTGTAGACCTCATTTAATGCCCAAGTACATTTCAAATTTAAAAATTGCCTTCTGTCTAGCCTTGCATCTTGTAATTAATCAAAAGCGACACAAAAATATGGAGTAAATGTTGGTCGGGGCCAATCCGGGGGGCCCTCCTCCCAATGTGCAACAGGGCACTAACCCTCCCTGAACCTACATAGCCATCTCTCTCTCTCTCTCTCTCTCTCTCTCTCTCTCTCTCTCTCTCTCTCTCTCTCTCTCTCTCTCTCTCTCTCTCTCTCTCTCTCTCTCTCTCTCTCTCTCTCTCTCTCATGGATGCTTCTTCACTTAGAAACACCTTGTTATGCTACCACACAACTGGATAACGACAAGCTTACCATTTTTCCAAGAACATAAGGTCTTAATTCAAATACCCCCCTATACTTGCACTATAAAAGTCTGTTTTTAAAAAGGATTCCCACCTTCATTTGTTAAAGTATGCTCTACAATGGGTTTAAATTTAAAGCCTAAATGGAGGAAAAATATGCTTTTCCCACAAAATGTGACCTTTCGGGAAACCTCACTGCATGACACTATAAATCATGCAGTCTCGACGAATGTTCCTCACAACACCTTATGAAGAAGAGTTCATTGTCTCTCTCCTCCAGCAAACGTGCTCTACCAGTCCTTTACTCGTTGGAAGCTATTATACGGTAAGAGTTTTCTACTTCACTCCTTTGCAAAGCTATCATTTTTTCATGCTTTTAGCAATCGGTGTTATGCTACCTTGCTTGTTTTATGATATAGTTAAAGCTGCTAAAAAATAGATCCATCTACCTTATAGGCAGTGACGGACTTCTAATCATCTTTTTCATCTCTTAAAAAATGATTTTTCACCCTAGTTGTTCCAGTCGTATCTCACCAAGAGTCTAATGTGGCACTTATTTGGGCAAGGTTAGGTATCGCCATGGTTGATTTATATGAATACGTAGGTATTAGGGTACATCCATACCATACTAATGTAGTACTACATGTGCA
This sequence comes from Diphasiastrum complanatum, assembly GCA_029204225.1. Taxonomy (NCBI): domain Eukaryota; kingdom Viridiplantae; phylum Streptophyta; class Lycopodiopsida; order Lycopodiales; family Lycopodiaceae; genus Diphasiastrum; species Diphasiastrum complanatum. Next base: position 16,537,546 of record CM055108.1, read on the forward strand.
GTGACGGGTTCCGTATCGTTATGGTTGGTTTTGAGCAAATCCATGCTATACAAAACTCATCTATCAACCATGGTATTGGAACTTTGCTATGGATAGGCATGGTTTATTGTCAATGAAGGATGTATTAGGGCATATCCATGCCATTCTAACCCTTACGTAAAAACTTTGTATCTTACGCATATCCATGTTGTCGAAGAACGTTATCTTGGAAACCCTACCATTAAGTAATGGGCATGGATTCTTCAAGAATAGTTAAGTTGGCTTGTAAATAGGATTATAAGCTCTCTCTTTTACTTATGTCATTGTCTAAGCATAGTGAAGAGAGGTAGATATTAAAGTGCATCGGAAACACTCATCCCACGGTTGTTCATGGTGCGTAGGGTTTGTATAAAAGGTGAGTGTCGTAACAAGAAATCATACTTGGATGTTCATAGACATGGTTTTATGATAGGACGCCATTGTTGTTTCCACGAAAAGTTTGTTTCTCTTTAGATCATAACAATAGAAATAGTAGTCTTTATCCCATAGCTACGTTTAAGAATTAAGTAAAAATGTCGAAGCAATGTACAAAGATTGTTCAAACTTGCTTGCTTTAAAGTGTTTCAATAGGTGACATACCTTTTAGGAGGCTAGGTAATGCTTGGTTCGAATTTGAACCAAACCGTAAGTGGTAATAGGCCGTAGTAACAAAAAGATGCTACATTACCACAAAGCATTAATGATAGTTTAGTATCGACTGGTGAGACTCTTTTATGAGGTAACCCTAAAGCTTGAAAAGACAAATACAAAGTATTATTACAATGCTAAGTCAAAAGGTGGATCGTTGTCCATATAATAGCGTTAGATCCCCTAAGAATTCTTTTAAGAAGACTCTTGTGACGATCAATGATGAACTTAAAGCATCCAACTATCCATTGTTGGAACAACAGGATGTATGCTTGAAGAATCTTTATTCAAAAATGATAAATGACCTACTATCCATCGCTGGACAGGAGATGTATTAATCACACGAGAGACAATTTGCAAGTTTATAAATGAGCCTATTGTCCATTGCTGGACAACAGGATGTATGCTGAAAAAAAAATTCATTAAAAAATGCATAATAGGACCTATTGTCCATCACTTGAGAAGAGGTCTATCAATCTCATGATGATATACAATTTACAAGTTTATATATGAGCGTCCATCGCTGGACAAAGGCCATATCTATGTGTTTGTTAGAGCACAAATATGATTTATAGAAAGGCTATTCCATCGTTGTCTAATAGAAGCATGCCATTGATTACAAAGTTGTGAAAGACAACTAGTGGTCATGGATATGCTGAGAAGTATGGACAGTAGTGCGTGATATACCTTGCTTTGTGCTAGAAATCAGTCGATGAGCCTGCGATTTCTCGGTATATACAAACTATCTTTATCAGATTCGGGAAAATCAGGTCTATCTTACTTGATCACAGCTTCAAAGTCATTGGATGTATGCAATTGTTCCATAGCCATGCACAAAATTATGGTGAATTGAGTTTTAACTTTGTGGAAGCATTGAACTAGGTTCAATGATTAGAGCAAGAAATTGAATAGTGCTATCAGTCATATAAAACGATAAAATCTACAAAATAATCAATCTGCGAACATGAATAAGTTTGAACATGCAATCACCATTCACGATCTAAATTGCTGGAACAATGATGGATTAGTCGTGCATAAATACAATGTGATTGCAGAACAGATCAGGCGCGTTCTCCTTGATACAATACTCTGTGATAACAGAGAAGAAAAACGATGCAATTGCACTTTGAATGAATTATTGATCATACTTATTCATCGAGCTTACTTGAATATGTACACATGGCTAACTGATTAAAAGAATGGTTAACACATAGTTTACAAATTAGGATTAAGACACTACTTGTCGTTGCACGTCGCTTTCAGTTGACATCTAATTTAGTTAGAGACGTTGGACATGTCGATGACTTTGTACAAGTCGGAGATCATGGACAAGTTGTAAGATGTCGGACAAGTCGATGATGTGGAAGACGATGACATGGAAGTCGAGGATGTGGATGTTGGACAAGTTGGAGACATTGGATATGTCGATGACTTCGGACAAGTCGATGACGTGGAAGTCAAGGACGTGGAATTTGAGGACATGGACGTTAGATAGGTTAGAGACGTCAGACATGTTGATGACTTCGGACAAGTTGATGATGTGGATGTCGGTTAAGTTGAAGACGTCGGACATGTCGATGACTTTATTCCTATTATTTTCTTCTCCCCCTTTTAAAAGACAGCATATAAGATATCAAAGATTCAAAAAAGTCAATAATGAATATCCAATACTAGAGTGATAAGACCCTAGGCCTTATCCCGTTCTTTATAGACTCCTCCGAGCCTTCATTATAGACTTAGTAATAAGCCTTCTTTATAGACTCTGCTGAGCCTTCATTATAGACTTTGTCAAAAGCCTTCTTGATTACTATCTTTAAGCTTAGAAAGCTTCTTGTTTCGAATCTTGTTTCTCCTGGCACATTCTCGAGTACCTGCACATACCCTCAAAGAGAGGCCAGTCCTTAAGCCTAGAGGGCTTCTTATTCTTGTTCAGATTCTTCAGGTACATTCATTTGTACCTGCACATCCCTTCAAAGATAGGTCAGTGTTCATAATACCATAAAACATGGTTCATAGAAAAGTCTTAGTTCTACAAGTGTCAATGCATGTTACTCAATTCATTAAAATAATAAATTCATACAATATCCTAAAAGAATATTGATCATTGATAATTCTATATCATCAAAGTCTATCTGGGTTCGAAGCTGGGAAAAGTCTTTATTACTTAGGAGCAATTTGTCTTTACAAATTACACCCTCCAACGCATAAAGCGTTGTCCTCAACAAAAATTTCTCAACAAAGAGTCTTAAATCTTTCTGACATCTAGTAGGAGTCTTGGTCTTCTTGATCTTTTCCAAGCAATTTTTGCTTTTTGAAACACAAGGCCTCTTAAACATCGGGTGAAGCTTTATGTTCTTCTGCATGCATAAACATACAAGGTCTTCAAGTCAAGTTCACGGCATATTAAACCATAGTTCTGATACCAAACTGTGAACTCGAGGGTGAAGGCCTGTCCTAAGTTCTTAGGGCCAAAAGGTTTAATTGGCTTATCATTCACATAAAGCTAGTCTCGAATCAACTTAATGAAAATCAAATAAGACTTTAAATCAAAAACTCGAAAAACATTGCATCACATAGGTTCCTTCACACAATAGCAGAAGCATTGAGGGGTCAAGATGGGGAACCCCCTCGAAGGATTATTTTCTTATCATTGTGCAAATCCAATTGGCCAATGCCAATTACATATAGAATGGATTCCAATAGGGTCTCAAATATAGGAACATCAAAATGATCTTAATTCCATATGTAGCTTATCAAAAGCATAGAAATTTCTTCATAAATCTTAATCTTTCCGATATGCAATCATGTTGGATCTTAGATTCTTGTCATGCAATCCAAATGAATCTTAGATTCTTGACATGCAATCATAAGGGTTCAAATTTTTTTGACATGCAACAGTCATGAAGTGACATGCATGGTCAAATGACAATGAATGGTGTGACATACATGGTCATATGGCAATGCATGGTGTGACATACAAGCTTCAAAATCTGACATGCAAGCTTTAGATCTAACATGCAAGCTCTAGATCTGACATGGATGGACAATAGGCCACTGATGGCATGACATGCAAGCTTCAAATCTGAATGCAAGCTTTAGATATGACATACAAGCTCTAGATCTGACATGCACGGACAATAGGCCAATGATGGCATGACTTGCAAGCTCTAGATTTGACATGCAAAGACAATAGGCCACAGATAGCCTTACATGCAAAAGTAGTTATCAGCCATTCTTACATATGGGTAACAGTTTCAAGAGCATACCATGGTTTAGAGAGAAGGTGAAAGTGAGAGAGGGAGGGGGAGAGAGAGAGTGTGTGTGTTTGTGTGTGATGTGAAAGAGAGATAGAAATCCGAGGGTTTGAGCTCCAAAAATCCTGCAATCACAAATTAACATAGTCTCCTTGAGGTAATGCCTCAATCCTCTTCTCCAAAGCAGATGTACACAACAAGCAACAAAATGGCAGAGTTTGGATGCAACATCCTTCCATCCTCTAGGTAGAGGGGCGCATTTCCACTTATATAGAGAGTGGAGAGTCCTTTCAAAATGAGTGAGGTGTCAAGTTCAAGTGCATGAGGTGTGAGGAAGACTCCAACTGGACTTAGGGTGAATTGGAGTGCATGGATGAGGTGTATTAGTTAGAGAGGGTGAATGAGTGATGTGTATTAGCTTGGGAGAGTTATAATGGTGATGTGGCATATGAAGTGAGAGTGTAGGAGGGCACCCCATTCTAGGTGTCAAATAGACTAGAATGCATGTGGAAAAGTAGGTGGGAGGTAGGTGGTACAAGGTTCAAACTTGACTTTTATTTACATATGATTTTACATGGTTACAACTTGGGAATCCACCCAAGTGCAATCTTCCTAAGGAAGAGCCAAGGTATATGTCCATCTTGTTTTTGCATAATGTCCATCAATTTCTAGGCCCTTTTTTTCTAGAGGTTGCCCATCTTCAATCATGGCCATTGGCACTTATTTTCTAGAGGTTGCCCATCCTCAATCATGGTGGAAAATGTCACTAGGGTGATAAGACCGTAGGCCTTATCCTGTTCTTTATAGACTCCTCTGAGCCTTCATTATAGACTTAGTAATAAGCCTTCTTTAAAGACTCTGCTGAGCCTTCATTATAGACTTTGTCAAAAGTCTTCTTGATTACTGTCTTTAAGCTTAGAAAGCTTCTTGTTTCAAATCTTGTTTCTCCTGGCACTTTCTCGAGTACCTGCACATACCCTTAAAGAGAGGTCAGTCCTTAAGGCCAGAGGGCTTCTTATTCTTGTTCTGATTCTTCAGGTACATTCGTGTGTACTTGCACATCCCTCAAAGAAAGGTCAGGGTTTATAATACCATAATACGTGGTTCATAGAAAATTCTTAGTTCTACAGGTGTCAATGCCTATTACTCAATTTGTTAAAGTAATAAATTCATACACCATCCTAAAAGAATATTGATCATTGATAATTCTATATCATCAAAGTCTATCTGGGTTTGAAGCTGGGAAAAGTCTGTATTACTTAGGAGCAATTTGTCTCTACAAATTACACCCCTCCAATGCATAAAGCGTTGTCCTCAACGAAAATTTCTCAACTAAGAGTCCTAAATCTTTTCGCCATCTAGTAGGAGTCTTGGTCTTCTTGATCTTTTCCAAGCAGTTCTTGCTTTTTGAAGCACAAGGCCTCTTAAACATCGGGTGAAGCTTTATGTTCTTTTGCATGCATAAACATACAAGGTCTTCAAGTCAAGTTAATGACATATTAAACAATAGCTCTGATACCAAAATGTGAACTCGAGGGTAAAGGCCTGTCCTAAGTTCTTAATGCCAAAAGATTTAATTGGCTTATCATTCACATAAAGCTAGTCTCGAATCAACTTAATGAAAATCAAATAAGACTTTAAATCAAAAACTCGAAAAACATTGCATCATGTAGATTCATTCACACAATAACGGAAGCACTGAGGGGTCAAGATGGGGAAACCCCCCCCAAAGAATTCTTTTCTTATCATTATGCAAATCCAATCGGCCAATGCCAATTACATATACAATGGATCAATAGGGTCTCAAATGTAGAAACATCAACTTAACATAGACTTAGTTCATATTCGATGATCTTAATTCCATATCTAGGTTATCAAAAGCATAGAAATTTCTTCATAAATCTTAATCTTTTCGACATGCAATCATGTTGGATCTTAGATTCTTGTCATGCAATCCAAATAGATCTTAGATTCTTGACATGCAATCATAAGGGTTCATAGATTCTTGACATGCAATCATAAGGGTTCATAGATTTCTAACATGCAACAATCATGAAGTGACATGCATGGTCATTTGGCAATGCATGGTGTGACATTGAAGCTTCAAAATCTGACATGCAAGCTTTAGATCTGACATGCAAGCTCTAGATTTGACATGCATGGACAATAGGCCACTAAAGGCATGACATGCAAGCTTCAAATCTGACATGCAAGCTTTAGATCTGACATACAATCTCTAGATATAACATGCATGGACAATAGGCCGATGATGGCATGACTTGCAAGCTCTAGATTTGACATGCAAAGACAATAGGACACAGATAGCCTTACATGCAAAAGTACTTATCAACCATTCTTACATATGGGTAACAGTTTCAAGAGCATACCATGGTTTTGAGAGAAGGTGAAAGTGAGAGAGGGAGGGAGAGAGAGAGTGTGTGTGTGTGTGTTTGTGTGTGATGTGAAAGAGAGATAGAAATCCGAGGGTTTGAGCTCCAAAAATCTTGCAATCACAAATTAACATAGTCTCCTTGAGGTAATGCCTCAATCCTCTTCTCCAAAGGAACTGTACTTAACAAGCAAAAAAATGGCAGAGTTTGGATGCAACATCCTTCCATCCTCTAGGTAGAGGGGCACATTTCCACTTATATAGAGAGTGGAGAGTCTTTCCAAAGTGAGTGAGGTGTCAAGTTCAAGTGCATGAGGTGTGAGGAAGACTCCAACTGGACTTAGGGTGAAGTGGAGTGCATGGATGAGGTGTATTAGTTAGAGAGGGTGAATGGGTGATGAGTATTAGCTTGGGAGATGAGTTATTATGGTGATTTGGCATATGAAATGAGAGTGTAGGAGGGCGTCCCATTCTAGGTGTCAAATAGCCTAGAATGCATGTGGAAAAGTAGGTGGGAGGTAGGTGGTACAAGGTTCAAACTTGACTTTTATTTACATATGATTGTACATGGTTACAACTTGGGAATCCACCCAAGTGCAATCTTCCTAAGGAAGAGCCAAGGTATATGTCCATCTTGTTTTTGCATAATGTCCATCAATTCCTAGGCCCTTTTTTTCTACAGGTTGCCCATCCTCAATCATGGTCATTGGCATTTATTTTCTAGAGGTTGCCCATCCTAAATCATGGTGGAAAATGTCACTAGGGTGATAAGACCCTAGGCCTTATCCTGTTCTTTATAGACTCCTCTGAGCCTTCATTATAGACTTAGTAATAAGCCTTCTTTATAGACTCTGCTGAGCCTTCATTATAGACTTTGTCAAAAGCCTTCTTGATTACTGTCTTCAAGCTTAGAAAGCTTCTTGTTTCGAATCTTGTTTCTCCTGGCACTTTCTCGAGTACCTGCACATACCTTCAAAGAGAGGTCAGTCCTTAAGCCCAGAGGGCTTCTTGTTCCTGTTCAGATTCTTCATGTACATTTGTGTGTACCTGCACATCCTTTCAAAGAAAGGTCACTGTTCATAATACCATAAAACATGGTTCATAGAAAATTCTTAGTTCTACAGGTGTCAATGCTTGTTACTCAATTCATTAAAATAATAAATTCATACAATATCCTAAAAGAATATTGATCATTGATAATTGTATATCATTAAAGTCTATCTGGGTTTGAAGCTGGGAAAAGTTTTTATTACTTAGGAGCAATTTGTCTCTACAAATTACAACCTTCGGCATTTTGTAGGGCAGTGTCACCTTTTTCGCCTGTCACAAATCATGTGTAAAAACACAGTGTCCCGTTTTTTGTCTTTTTCGCTTGTGGAAATTTACTTGTATTTATGCAGATAGTCGCATTTTCGCCTGTCTTATTTTACATGTAAATATGCAGACCGTGCATCAACATGAGTAAAAATGCAACATGAATGGAGGCAGATTAAAATGGGATTGAAGAGAGTAAAGGTGATAAATCCAACAAGAGTAACTTGGCATCTCCCTCGTGCTAGAGATTATGATGCATGTGTAGAGAGAGTAACCTGACAATGAAAACTCACAATGAGAATGGGAGTAGGGTGAGTTTCACCAAGAGGAAATAGCCCTTGCCTTACCTGTGCATTTGCCCATGCAAGCATACAACACTCCCATACATGTAGTTCATTACTATTGATATTCTACACCATGCCAATAACCGTCCTAACCCATGCAGTAGCTCCACAAGTTACAATACGTGTGATTGGGTCCTCAAAGGTTATAATTGCATTTCTGGCCTAGTTCAGAATGTTGAGATGCGACCAATAAACTCAAGTATTGGAGTACAGTAGTGTATCCAAGTCTAGGACTATACCGAATCCTATATACAGGATGTGGACGTAACACCTTTAGTTGTCTTGTGTGTCCTAGTTTAGAACCTCTAGTGATTGGCCAAGAAACAAACTAAAACTCCATGCCTCTCTAATTGACCAAAAAGGTGTAGTAATGACTACCAATTGCCACATTCATGCCTTGACATGGCTTGGCAGTCATTAGACAACTTTGACCTACTACCAACTAGCACTAGTCACTAAATGATACTCGACAACTAGGCCCATGTCATCTATTCTGAACTTGCATCTATTGTCCGTGATTGGGGCTAGATTTGGTTGGTGGTCACGCGGTAGAAAATAAATTTGGTTGGTGGTCACGCGTTAGGAAATAATTTTTTTTTAAAACTTAAACAATCATACTTTGTTCTTAAGCATATCATTGGTCATTTTCGTGACATCAAACTTTTCAATTATGACAAACATAAAGAGCTGACAATAAAAACTCTTGGATTTTATGACATCAACCTTGAATCATAAACACATATACTCTACACTTTGCTTGAAACAAGGGCATCAATTAAGCTTTTAAGTAGGTCCCCATGCCTTGGAAAACCTTCAAAAATTGAAGATGGTTTTTTTCTAACATTCACACCATATAGGTTTGAATGCATCATTTTCTTATCATAGGCCTCGAGATGATGGCATGATGGGCCCTCTAGATCCCTATGGAGACACTATTAAACGTATTCCTATTCTTTTGAGATAATTGCTGAGATTTTCATGGGAACTAATTCACAATGGAAATAATATGGATATTCAGAGCATGGGGAGACATGCTACGTACCTAAGAGCATGGGGACATATGCTAAGTACCTAAGAGTAATCCACTTCTTTGTCCAATAGTGCTTAATGCTACATGAGTGAATAAGCAATACATAGTGATCATATGTTTTGTCCATGATCCACATTCTTGGAGAGTTGGTCAAGGGGTTGACTCAAATGAATGTTTAGTTCCATTCAAAGTCATAGTCTATACCATGTAGCTAGCTACTCCCTCCTCCTCTACCCAATCTAATGTTTCAAAATAAGTAAGCAATATCTAGTGTGATCATATGTTCTTTCCATATTCGTATTCCTAAAGAGTTGTTCAAGGGGTCGAGTCAAATGAATGTTTAGTTGAAATCAAAGTCACAGTCTATACCATGTAGCTAGTCTTCCTCCCCATTCTAATGTTGTTTTAGGATGTTGCCTCCTAAAATGACATGCTCCCCCAATCTGATGTTACCTTTCAAAATGACAAGCTCAAATAGAAACACTCTCTAATCTAAGGGCTTATTTGTCACAACTAGTATTAGAAAATGTATACTTCTTCTAGAAAGTTAGACACGTTTTCTTGAGACCTATATTTTTCAATCTCAACCGGGAGTACTGTAATGTAGGTAAGTAGAACTTATCTCAAGTGATGAGTTTATAATTATTAGCCTAAGTGACTTACCTTATCTTAAAATCAACCTCTTATTGTAAACATTTTTATCATAATAAATTGGCAAAAGCAACTATTCTCATGAAGGCTATCCAAAAACCCTATGTTTTAAGCTCTTTATAAAATAATTATCTTTTCACCTCAAAGGTTGGGCTTTCTATGAAGGGCAAATTGGTCATGAAGGGCTAGTACATCTTGGCTGACAATTTAGCCTTATTGAATTTGTTTCCAAAAAACATGAGAGGAGAAGCGCTACCCATATCAAGCAAGTCAAACATCAATACTTGTAGGCTGGAGCCTTCCAAGTGCAAAGACTCAGATACGTCCTACATTGTAAATGCCACGAAATGGCACATATAATTTGGATTCTTCTTGAATGCAAATTTGTAGAAATATGTGAGAATCCAATCAAAGAGTATATATTTGGAAGGTTAGGTGAGCTTAAATTTTCCCTGCTCTAATCCCCTCAAGATTTACAAAACAAGGTCTCCCTCCACGAAGACAATCCAGGCCACACACTTCATAAAAAGTGTGGCTTGGATTGCCTCCGTACATGTAAACATGTTATGAATATCCACAGGCTATTTTAACCTATCTCCCCCTGATTCGCAGCTGCAATTGCTGCTAAATTCTAGAGCGACACATAGCTAACCATGACGGAGGGTGTAAGTAAAGAAGGCCCCATCATGATGCAACTGTTGACAAGGACTAAAAGATTGTATCTAGAATCTTTCTACGCTCATGAATGCTTATCCACCACTAGATTAGGGTTGAGTTGCATTTTTAGCTAGAGGGTGATGCTCTCTAAAATCCCCAAATCAACAACAAAAGGAAAAAATCTTCTCAAATCCGAGAGTTTAAACCTACATGAGAGGAAGGGAGGATGTTCCAACATCCAAGGGTTAGGTGGACTTGACCCTGGCAAGGAAGGTGGGCAGTGGGCACTGGACATGGACTCCTCTTGTTGGTCCCCACATGGGGTTGTCAGACTCGGCAGAATGCAGAGGTGAGAGAGAGAGAGAGAGGGAGCTTAATAATGCCAAACAAAAGTTGCAAGTTGCTAGAGAACAAACAGCTCGGCCTGTGTGCTTTTGGACGAGCTCGAAGGATGAATCAAAGTTTTGAGATCATGAATAATTTGCAGCTCATATTATAGGCTATAGGTATCGAAGTGTGTTTGTCTGGCCTGAGCCCTCAAGGAAGGTGATCTTGTTTTGAGGGAATATCCCAGAAAGATGTGTGGGTTTGAAGGTTTTGGGTGTGTGGGTGGATATGGTGGAAGGTGGAGAGTTTGTCTGAAGTGAGGGCGAGTGGAGTGGTGGTGGGAAAGGTCAAAGATGGAGATCCCTTACGCGGTTTGTTTGCTTTTGGCACTGAGAGGATGATGACCAGATTAGAGAATTTTGCTGAGTCCAGACTGGAGAGTAGACAAGATAAAAGTGGGACAATTTGCGTGAACTGTTGGACACATGCATGAAAGATTGGATGTTATCTGCGCTGGGCGGAGAGAGAGAGAGAAAACAAGAGAGAAAATAGTGTGTGTTTTTTGTATGAGCTTGTTCGTGTTCTCTTCCAGAGCAATTGGGCGCCACCGCTTCCAGAGGAGGGAGCTGTGTGTTTCTGTTGGGAAATCCTAGCTGCTGTGACCACTTATGGAGCAGATAATCAGGCCATAATATTGCTCTGCATTTGAGTGAGTGAATGCTGTGACAAAGCAGCCTTAGTGATAGTGTGCATTACAGTGCATAGACGCTCAAGCTCAGCTGCAGGATGATCCAAAGGAGTAGAATATTTCAGTGTGGTAACTCACTCTTACAGAAGAGCACGGATGATCAAAGCCAAGGAATGTTGAGTGAGAACATCATACGTCTTATTTAAGTGCTCTGGAAGATGCCAGGAATGTTTAAGACAGAGAGCCTCTCTCTTCCTCTCTCATCCCTGTCCGAGTCTTCGTTCCTTACGTCTTCTCCTAACATCCAGTCGCCTCGCGGCTATTCCTCTGCAGGGCAATCTTCATCACTTTCCGCTTTGGAGCAATGGTCACAGCAACTGCCATCCGAAAAAAGAGGCCTCTGGCTCATCCATCTCCTCCTCTCCTGTGCCAACGCAGTTGCGAACAACAACATGGAGTACACAAACCTGTTTTTGGAGCAACTTTCTGTTCTGGCTTCTCTCACTGGAGATTCAATGCAAAGAGTGGCGACTTATTTTATGGAAAGCTTAGCTGCTCGCATAACGAAGTCATGGCCGGGAGTTCACAAGGCTTTACTAGCTACTCGACTTCCTTCGGCATCGGAGCTACAGCTAGCGCACCAGGTTTTCTTCAACGTCTGTCCCTTCCTGAAGTTCGCGTTTCTGACAGTCAATCAAGCTATACTTGATGCCATGGAAGGTGAGAAGGTTGTTCATATAATAGATCTGGAAGCTTGCGATGCTGTGCAATGGCTTGCTCTTCTTCAAGCTTTCAGCATCCGTCAGGGAGGTCCTCCGCACTTGAGACTCACTGTGGTAAGTGAGAGGAAGGACATGCTCGCGCAGATGGCCCTGAGGTTATCAGAGGAGGCAGAAAGACTGGATATTCCTTTTCAGTTTCATCCCGTACCTGTGAAGCTTGAAGCCTTGGAGCTGGACATGCTGGGAGTGAAGACTGGCGAGGCAGTTGGAGTGAGTTCAGTGATGCAGCTTCATCCTCTTCTTACAGAGGACGACTACGAAGGGTGCGCTGAAAGCACTGAAAGAATGCCATCGTTGCAGACAGACGGAGCTAGTCTGTATAGAGCCGCTGCCGCTCTGGAACCTATTGACAGGGAAAGAAATAGAAGAGCATCTACCAGTGTTGGGGGTCGTGGCACCGCATTCGAGTGCGTGAGCAAAAGGATGCCAGTAGGAGAAAGGGAAGGATCGCTTCTTCAGCTCTGGCTGGATAGAAGGGGTTCAAAAAGAGCTAGAGAAAGCGAAGCGCCAAGAGATGCCAGACAAGGAGAGATTACAGACACAGCTGAAGGTGCTCTTTCATGCTCTGCGTATTCTAGTCAGTCGATTGCTGGTAGAAATGGTGGCAACGAGGTTACTCCAAGGCGACATCCTGATGATAGGAGGAGAGTCATAGACACACATTTCCAGAATGGAAGAGGAGTCTCACCTGCAGTTTCCAAGCACGACAGCATTAAGATGGATGCTAAATTAATGGAAGAACAATCATATCGAGGCGTGCTGCTAGATCGCATCGTAAGGATGATCCATAGTCTATCTCCAAAAGCCATGGTGGTGATAGAGCAAGAATGCCATCACAATGGCGTAACTCTAGTCGAAAGATTTGTGGAAGCCTTGCACTATTACTCCGCCGTATTTGATTGTCTGGACTCCACCCTGTCACAGCAAAGCCCAGAAAGAATCATCCTAGAAAAATATCTCTTCGGCCAAGAAATCAAGAACATAATCGCATGCGAGGGCCTTGACAGAGTGGAAAGGCATGAAAGGCTAGATAGCTGGCGCAAGAGAATGGAATGCGCAGGATTTGTGCCTTTGCTTCTAAGCTCCACGACGATGGTGCAGGCAGAGAGGCTACTGAATTCGTATGCCTGCGATGGATACAGATTAATGGAGGATCGAGGCTGCCTGACCATCTGCTGGCAAGGAACGCCACTCTTCTCAGCATCTGCCTGGCGTGCATAGAACCATATTGAATAGTTAGCTTTTTTAGTTCCGATCCAAGTTTTTCGTCATCACTTTCATTTGCGCTCCATGTAATATTATTTTGGTCATTTTCGTGCCCACTAAGAAAAGATTGCGACGCTATGTCACTTTCACACACACTTCTTTGACGGGTCTTTATTTTTTACATCCTTTCACACATGACGTTCTCTAATGACTTAGAAGCTTGAATTTGTCTACTTATTAAGTACCTTGTTTAACTACTTTGCGCGAACACGGCTCACAAGTAGCCTTGTTCCTATCCGAAGTTCGAACACACATGGAGCCCCGTATTTCCCAATCAGGGCAACCCTTTTAGCTCTCGACTCACATGCATGTATTCACATTTACAAAAATTCAGATCTCGAAAAGTCTCACCAAGGTGTATCTAATTTGCGGTATATCTGGTCTAAAAAGTCTCATCAAGGTGTGTGTTATCTGGAGTAAATCTATATTATGACTTCGGTTCCAAGGCAACATTGCAAGTGATCCACCATTTTGGTCTATGCTTTTGTGAGTTGATGAATTATTTTAATCTTGTCCAACTAGATCACACTACTAGAATAAGTCCATTGCTTCGAACTCTTGTTGATGGCTGCTAACATTACTTCTTGCAACATCAAGATTTGGTTTGACACACTTCAAATCATGAAACTTGTAAGTAATGAAAATGACCTCAGTTGCCTCGCACCATAGGCTTAGCCTCCTTAATCATTTGCATGACTTTTATTTGGCATGGGGCTCTATCACAAAATAAACTTTTTTTGGGATTGATCCAAGATTGTGACTCGTTAGTTCTTAGTCCACCTAATTCAATTGGTATTTTCAAGTTACACAATGCATCTTATTATCCCAAGGAACTACCTCATCAATTTTGCTAATTACCACCAATATAAATAGACAAGTAAAATACAAAGATAGATGAAATGCAATGCTTTGATTAATTATTCTGTCTGGAAAAAATAAGAATGCATCTTGGTACTTACACATCTTTTGCGCTCAGATAATTTTCATCCACGTCTTTGTTTTCTAACAATTAGCTTTAAAGCTCAACATGTCACAAAATTGATTAATGATATTTAAAATTGTCACCACATTTTATTCACATGTTAGAAAGAGAAAAAAAAAGTATGATTAGCAAATAATTGATTAGTAAAGTTTTCCAAGCAATGTCAATTCCTTTGAGGTCATTTTTTTAAGAACCATTTTTAAAGATAATACATAAGATTTAATGTAGCAAAAGCATACAAGAGAGGAGGCAAAGGACAACTAGGTATCTATAACCCCATTTTGAAATATATTCTTGCCATCACATTAATATGGATTATAGGTGAAGCAACAAAAAAAGAAACACCATGATCTTCAACAAAAAAATTTGTAGACCGAAACTCCCACGACATCGAATTAAATAGCCCAGTTTTGTATGTGTGTTTCCTAATAAAGGTGAGAAAGGCTTGTAGATAAAGTGCTTCACTCCCACTGACAAGTATAAACCTACCACGTTTGTCAGAAGTTGATACATGAAAAATGACATTCAAGAACTTGGCTCATTTACTTCTTTTGATCAAGGGCTACAAATACAATTTTAATAGTAGCATTAGCACACCAAATAAGCATCATAGGCAAGCATGAACTCCCTTCTAGCAAGTAGTAATGCAAGAGTAGAGAGGTAATGAATCATGTTTATAAAGTTTTAGGAGTGCAATTAAGCTGCAATAATGGTAAAATACCAGGGTTATCAATGCATTGTATTCTAAGATCATGGCTTCATACCAATCTTTTGAATCTAATGCTTCTTGGACACTTGAAGGTTCTTCAAAGGAAGTAAAGAATGCATTAGAGATGTTACCAACTTCGGCTTACTTCCTTTGTCAAGATAGATGAGTCTCAAAGGCTCGGATTTGCTTCTAGAAGATCTTCTTGCAAACATAAGATCTTGAGATTCCTCCTAAGTCTCGAGCCATCTCACATTTTGTGTTTGTGAAGATGCTTGGTTCCCCACAAGGACCTTGAACTTCAAAAAAGTTTCAAACACCATATATTTCGAAGATAAGAGATATATCCAACTTCATATTGATCATCATTGTATTGATGTTGATCAGTATAATTGTTTTTATAATAATAATCATCAAATTGATGCTGATCAACATAATTTTCCACTTGCCCTTTGTCTTTTCTTTGTTCCATCTCCTTCTGTTTCTTGAAGCATTCACGCTCCCAATGGCCAAGTTTGTTGCAATACCTACAATTTCCAAGTTTATTTTGTCTGGAATAGTCGCGTCCTTGACCTCGGCCTTGATTCCAATTGCCTTGATTTGGGCAATCATTAGATTGTTCTTGAAATTGTTGGAATAATCCACGATTTGAGTTTCCACTTCTTGATTGGTGTCTTCCACGAGCAAATCTACCACCACGTCCCCTGACTGCAAGAGCTTGATCAAATCCCCTGTTGCGATGACTCAAGTTCTCTTGACGTTGTTCTTGCAAAAGCAATCCACCTAACTCTTCATAGGTTGGAAGATTTTCCCGTGTGGCTATACTTGTCACAAACATCTGATGTGACTCACTCAAACTATTCAATGTCAACTGCACGATCTCACGATCCTGTACTCGCTCTCCAACTGCTGCTAATTGGTCACGAATCTCTTTGATCTTCAATAGGTGATCAGCAACAGTTGAACCATCATCCATCCGCAATGTGTGTAGCTTCGTCTTCAGGAATAGCACTCGAGATGTGTTTGTAGTCTCAAACAATGCCTTCAACGTATCCCATGCTTCTTTTGTTCCTTCAGAATCTGACTTGCATGTTGCATGCACTGATTGCATATTGCATGCATGCATTCTAACTGACTTTGCATGTCAACTACCTTTATGCATGTCTACAAATCTAGATCTACCTAACTCAAACTCGCCCTAATCTACAAGGTCATGTGCTCAATTCACATACCTTTGATATATACAATGGAACAAAGTGAATATAGTCCAAATATGACCATCTAGACATTGTACATGTCATGTAGCTCAAGTTTGTACTTGCTAGAGAATGATATTTACAACTTGTAAATGCACAAGCAAGATGATTTTCCTCATCAACCCCTATAGAAAAGTTGGATAGCTTTTTAGTCTTCACAACTTTGACCATCGTGAAAAGAAATCTAAAAATCCGGACCGTCCTAATCACCCAAAGTATGTCACCCAAAGTCTGACAATGTTGCTCAATCTTCTAAACTTCTACATCAAATGGAAACCTAGCAAAAAGCTCAACAATCTCATATGGATAAGGCTCACTGCCGACTTCCAAGCCACCATGAAACAAATTGCTGATAAATCCTTTCCAACAAGAGAAAATGTCTGGTGTCCAGTCTACTCATAGCATCATACTGCTAATGAATGCCCTCAACTGCGAAACCATTTTCCAGTAGCAAGCAGACCCACCATCTTTCGAGCATACTGCCCCTACCCTCCACAACAGCCTGTGCCACGACCAGGGGTCTACCAACCACGACAAACTGCACCAAATTAGTACCAACCACCACATCAACAGTTTGTCATTAATCAGCCTACCCCACAACAAGTTGTCCATGACCAAGCTGTCTTTGTCGTGCATCAACTCCCCGCAATACAAGGATGTTTTATCTGTGCAGATAAGCATCCTAGTATTCGCTGCCCAGATAAACTCCGTTTTTCTCCCGCTTGTGAAAACTGTGGTATTGAACATCACGTGAAGGACTGCCCATCCCGGTCCAAACATGCTGCTCCTGTCTGTTCAATGCAAGTAGAAACTTTACCAGTTGAAACTCATCTTGCACAAACCCAACGCCAAGCCCCTACACTTGCACCCAGCAAAACTCAGCAGCAGCCTATCGCTCCAAGTGAAGATTCGACCTCGATAGTTTATCCTCACCCATCTGAAGAAATTCTACTGCATCATCAATATCGTCAACAAATCCGCAATGCCGACCAACAATCTTCCACCTCCCATAAAGTACCTCACAAGCCTTTTGAAAGCAAAACCCTTGAAGGTACCGAAGTCTAGGGAGACACCAAATCCACTCCAATGACACCCAACCCTGATGAGTTGTCTGAAATGCCCTTACACCTAACCAATCCACTCAATGAATGAGGAAACATCAAAATCCCAGCTACTCATCACCAATCGCGTGAAGTTTATGCGGTGGCTTCGGTGTCAATATCATTTCCACATCCCTCATGCTAGAATGGAATCTGAGAGACAAGCTTGCCAAACCCACTGTCAGCTTAAGATGGCTGATCAAAGTGTGGTCCGACCTACCGGTTTCCTTCCACAAGTGCTAGGCCAACTAGGAGGTCTAAAGTTTTCTGTAGATCTAGTAGTACTCGATATTCCCAATAATGCCTATATTACTACTTGGTCATTCGTGGCTCACCAATATAAGAGTCGTTTATTACTGGAGCAAAGGCCAAGTCACTTTTGAAAATCGTGACAGTTCTATCACCATTGATTCAACGGGCAAACTCAAACCTACACGCATCCACATGACGAAGGGTCCTCGACCACCAACTCAGTGTTTGAACCGTACTAGTCTAGCCACGAAAAATGTCATTATGTTAAATCTACTGATATCATAAACTGGAGTCACAGTTTAGCTATCATTGATTGTGTGAATGCCAATTACTGTGCTCAGCATAAGGATGATTGTACCTCTCCACTCTTGATCGATCACGACCAATTACCTAATCTTGGTACACCTATCATCAATATCAATTTTATTGATATCCTTCCACACAATGATGTGTGAAAGTACTATACTTTAGGACCATAAATGGATCTACAAAAGATCCACAAGAGTGATTGGATGCTTGCTTAACAATCTATCAAAAAACTAGTCATCAAATCTAGATTGGCAATTTGACAAACAACAAGCATTAACAATCAAAAATATTGATCAACATTGAAATCCAAACTCACACGTGTGTACTACAGGCTATAGTACAGCCTTCAACCTGAGAAACAAATAGAAATTGATTCGGTTGCATTTGGATCACAAAAACTCAATGCACATAGTGAACTAGCTTAAGATTGCCAATCAGCTCCAAAAATTTTCTATCTTCTCACTATGGGAGATTGGAATACATAGCAAATTCGACTTCCTTCTTGAAGTTAGGTGGATTTACAGCATGTAATAAGGAAGTTAACTCACCCTTCTTGCCCTAAAATGAAACCCTAGCCTAGATCCTAGAGTTATGCTTGGTAGGTAGCTAGTTGGTCAAATTTTCACCTTAGACTTAGGTGTAGGTCCTATAAAGTAGGGATGACCACCAAATAGACATGACCAGCTCTCTTGACTTGACCTAACCTACATTAAGAGTGGGTTGCCACGTGGCATTTTGGCCATACATGTGTGGAACCCAATTATGTACAAAATTTACACTATTCTTCATGGTTTTTGATCAAGCTAGATTTGCCAATTTTTGGCAATTCTTCACATGATGAGTTACTAAATGTTGCATGGGTACCTACTAATGAATCAGAAGATTTATTTGTCGATGTCAAGAATGTCTTACGAATTCAAAATTGCTCATAAGATTTGGACATTTCTGATATTCAGATCCTCAATTACATGGAGGCACTTCCACTTAGGGCCTATCCGCAACATGCTTCCAAGGTGGAACCAGTTGCCAAGGTTACAGTTGAAAAGCCTGATACAAAATTCTACCGTGCCAAAGGCCCAAACTATCCATGGGATCTCTGCGAGGAGGAGACCATCTTTCAAATTGATGACAAGATCCTCCATGACGTACCACCTGTTCCTCATCCACACACCTCCCCACAGCCGAAGCCTCAACTATGTGGCCATGCTATGAAAGAAAAGATGAAAAAACTGCTTCAAATTCAACCGCCTGACAACCTCACAACTATTAGGGAAGTTCCTGAGATTGCCTCTGTCACCAACTCCTGAACGTCCCCAATCACCATCCTGGCAGGTGAAAGGCAAGCCCCCCCTCAAATCTCCAGCCCATGATGTCCCTGCATACTTTAAGGACTATACGATTGAGGATGTCACAATCCAATTACCCCAAGCTCAACGTGAGCCAAATGGTAATTTGCCCTACGAAGGCCCTGCACGAACCATCACCCTTTCTCTGAGTGAGCCAAATGAAACCAACGAATATATTGTCCACATCGGAGCCCATCTCAATCGCGAACAACGCAGACGACTTGAAAAACTCCTGCGAAAATATAGACATGTCTTTGCGTGGACCTATAAAGACATCAACACATAATATTGCCTTTGCAAAGCAAGGCCAAAAAACCATTGTGAACAAATTGCATTGAAGCTTTTGTGAGGTACATTATCAAATTTGCACAATTGTTTTGAAATTATGCAAGACCAAAGCTTGACTTCATAGTGCACGTTTTTCAAGAGTTTCCAAAATTGAAATAGAAATGGTCCATAGTACACAATGTGTTTGAATAGTTCAAAAGCCAACTTGAATTAAAAGGACTTGTTTGAAAGTTAAATAGTTTAGTTGACCTCAAAAGAAATTGTTTTATGGTCATATACCAATGAGGACCTAAGTGGTACCCATAAAAATCACTTCTATGATGCTCAAAATTAATAATTGGATGGGTCCCAATGAGAATCAAATTCTATGATGCTCACTAAACTAGTAATTAATGAATAGCGTAAAGTGAATAGATCAATGGAAGGTAAATCATTGAAAATTTTAGATGAGCTAGGCTACTATAAATTTTGCCAACTAATGGCCATTAAGTGACATAACAAGCCAATGTGAAAACGCCATACCGATAAAAATAAACTGATAACAAAGTCAAATATTTTTTTTTGCATACATTATCAAGCAACTAGTGGTTGTTATATACAACATACATACAACCTCACGAAGCCATGCTTTCAAAGCTGAGCTCCTTAGTTGTCACTACACGGTGGTCATAATTTGAGCATGCCCTCACTCCTATGGACACTAACAACATTAATGTTACCTTATATTACTTGAAATACTTTACGAAAATCAATAAGTGGCTCGGATCTTGAGATGGTGGTATCAACCAATCAGGAACTGGACATGTTAAGATTGGCATAAACCAATCAATAACAAGCACCTCTAGATTAAGCCCAACTTAAAACTCTTTTGTAGTTCCATAAGAGGAATGCATGGGAGGAAAAATTATTCTAAAATTTTGTATTACTCTAAGTTTGGAAGTTGGAACCTCGTGTTCTAGAATACGTGTTAATAGCAGTTCCAACACTTTCACCTATCTACATTCCAATATTATCTCGTCTGCTCGCATCTGCTTTTTGTTTCTAATGGAGAGAGAGAGAGAGAGAGAGAGAGAGAGAGAGAGAGAGAGAGAGAGAGATTCCGTAGAAGAAATCTATGGCATGTGGCCAGCAGTGATCCGGAATTGAGAGAGCATGTGAGGGAGGTAACAAATGTTTATAGCCCACGAGCTTAGAATACTGTTCTTTTGGTGCTTCTAGAGAAGCTCCTAATCGCAAATATAAGATTGTGGATCCATGAATGGCTACTAATGGCTTACTGGTCAATGCTTAGCATATATACAGAATTCGTCCAGATGCAGGCCGGACATTGAAGTCCAGTATAAGCCATGCAGATTATTGAAGAATTATAAATTATAATTTTTCTTTAATATAATTGAGACCTGTTTGCAGATGCTTGTTTGCATATTGTACCTACAAAAGATCGTGGGTCATGAGCATTCAAGACCTGCAACGAGTCCTGACCTTCTGTGGAAAAACCTGATCTCTGGTCACTTATCTTGGGATCAAGGAATATAAGTTTTGAGTACACAAATTATGTAAAAATTATTGCAAGCGCATTTGTTGATCTCAGCACACAACTGTTTAAATATCTGAAAAGTGGATTATCAAGGACCAAAGAAACAGCAATGCAGGATAATATCGAAGATGTTGAGGTTGGATCAAAATTCCAATTTGACAATGTGTCGGGAATTTCTACTCTAAATGCTGAGACTACATTAGCAAGAAGGATGCCTACTCAACAAGCCCTTCAAGAGCATAGAACGGAGCTTCCCACAGCAGACCCAGATTCAAATCTTAGAAGAAGTCCTCTATCAATTGAGAGAGAGGCGATCGCTCCAGTTTTCAAAGAACAGAAGGTATATGTAGTGCTGACTTCAACTCAATGGTCATAATTCTACTTTCTGTACGTGAAAATGTATTTGATCTGTGTAAATGACCGGGAAATACGTCCTATGTCAAAATGCATAGTATATGACTGAGTATAAAGCATGGGTACAGAACTATGGAAAATGGGGAAATCTGGTGCTAGCATACCAGACCCTGGGAGTTGTTTATGGAGACCTCGGGACTTCTCCATTGTACGTATTTCCTACCGTCAGCATGAGCTCACCTCAAGAAGAAGATCTTCTGGGAATCTTAAGCATCATCTTCTGGACTCTGACACTCATGGGTCTTCTCAAGTATGTGTTTATTGTGCTTCAAGCAGATGATCACGGAGAAGGTAAGGCCTCCAAGTATTTTGATATAGTTGCTTTTGCTCTTAACAAAGGTCTGGCCAATTGGCAGTTTAAAGCTTTCTGGATCTCATGAATGGGGAAGCCAATCGTTCTTTCGTAGACTGAAAGCTCTTTCGGGGTTTGATTTTTTAACAGGAGGTACGTTTGCGTTGTACTCCAAACTATGTAGACATACCAAGATTAATGTGAACGCTGGACAACAGTACAGCCGCTTGGATTCTGACATGAATCTCTCCCACTACGATAAGCCCAAAACTTTGCGATCAAAAACCAAGCAATTGCTTGAAACAAGCAAGGCAGCTCAAAATATTCTGCTGTTTGTAGTCATGATGGGCACATGCATGGTCATGGGAGATGGAGTGCTGACCCCTGCGATTTCAGGTGATTGTCTTCATAAATGGTGAGCTGGTTAGGATTCCTCTCCTTTCCTCTCCTCAAGGAGTTCGACTCCCATCCGCCCCATCAATGAGGACTTACAAGAGGAAAAGATAGACTACAAATTTGTACATGAAGAGAAATTGTACATGTGCGCCTGATCTTTTCATGCCACACCAATCTTCTTATGATTAGATTCTCTGATATGATTAGATTCACCTTAAAGCCTTCATGCAGTTTTCCCTCACCCACCCAATTCGCTTTTTTTGCAGTGCTGTCAGCAATTGGTGGAATCAAATCAGAAGAATCAGCTATAAGCCAGAGTGAGTATTGACCTTCGTAACGCAGAGTAGCCCCCTGCAACACCAAAGAGTAATTGCATGTTTGGATCTATAAGACCCTTTCTGCTCCTTTTATTGGATTTTGAGATTTCTTTGGCCACTTACAGAAGAAAGGGCTAAATTTTCTTGTTTCATTATGTCAAATGAAGACCTGAATGGTTTTAAAAATGTCCTGGATCGTATGCATTGTGCAGCTGTGGTCATCGTTATCTCAAGCGTAGTCCTGGTTGCCCTCTTCTTGCTTCAAAGTCGGGGTACCAGTAAAGTCAGCTTCCTCTTCTCTCCAATTATGATTGCATGGTTTGTTACAACTCCCATGATAGGAGCGTATAACATTCACAAATTCTATCCAGGGATATTCAAAGCTCTGTCTCCTCATTATATCATTAGATTTTTCCAAAGAAACGACAAAGATGGCTGGGTCAATCTGGGCGCCATTTTCCTTTGCATCACAGGTCAGTTGAGCTACTTGCAATCATAAGGGGGCACTTACCTTCAAGAATGTTCATGGCCTTTTCTTTGTTCCACCAAACTCTGCTCACAGTCTCAAACTGATTTCTTAAAAATTTCAGGAGCTGAGGCTATGTTTGCCGATCTTGGACATTTCAACAAACAAGCAATTCAGGTAATTCTTCACAGAAAATAGCCAATTCAGATATAATATTGTCTTCGCTTTCAACATTTCTTCACATCGCATAATTTGTCTAGGGAGGCTTTGATAATGTGGTGTCCATAGGTTGATATATCTTCCTGTGTAACAGATTGCATTTTCAACCATGGTTTATCCTTCACTTATCATTACCTATGCTGGTGAAGCAGCTTACCTTATCAAGCATCCGGAAAATCTAGGAGATGCCTACTTCAAATCTATACCACGTCCTATTTACTGGCCGATGTTCATTATCTCAACATTGGCAGCTATTGTTGCCAGTCAAGCTCTTATATCGGCCACTTTTTCAATCATCAAGCAGTCCATGGCCCTCGGGTGCTTTCCCCGGGTGAAGTTAATTCACACATCAAAGAAGGAAGAAGGGCAGATCTACTCACCTGAAATAAACTATATCCTGATGGTGCTATGTCTAGCAATTGTAATCGGATTTAGAAATGGAACCCAGATTGGAAATGCATTTGGTAGGTATTCCCTCGCGAGGAGTTAGTACTACTTTGCAACTTGGTAGTGATTACGGAATTGTGAATATTGATATGATTTAATGAGGACGCTTTTTTAACTATCGGTGCAGGAGTCGCTGTGGTCTTTGTCATGATCATAACTACGTTTCTCGTGACTATAGTCATGCTCGTTATATGGTCTACACCATGGCCTGTCATTCTCCTCTACTTTATCACCTATCTTACAATTGAGGGAGTATACATGACATCAGTGCTCAATAAAGTGCCTCAAGGTGGATGGGTGCCTTTTGCCATATCTGCCTTTTTCTTGTTGGTCATGCTAATTTGGAATAGCGGAAGGAAGAAAAAATATCAAGTAGAAGCCATGCACAAAATTAGTTCAGGTGAATTGAGCCTTCAGATTTCAAACCTAGGAGCAGTGCGCACTCCAGGAATTTGTTTCTTTTATAGTGAACTGATTCACGGGGTTCCTCCTATCATCAGCCAATATGTTAAGATCGTTGGTTCAGTCCATGAAATTGTAATTATTACAAACATTCGATTTATTCCTGTTACTACAGTTTTGCCAAGCGAGCGTATCTACGTAGGGAGAAAAGGAGTTCAGGGGATCTACTGGTGTGTGGCTCGCTATGGCTACATGGATATCATAGACCTGGAAGGGAAAGAATTTGTCGATCAGGTGATTGAGAAGCTAACTGAGTACATCACTCCGAATGAAGATCCAAGCAATTACGAATCCTCAGTACAAAAGCTTTCTGGTAATTCAGAAAACAGCCAATTGGTGAACCAAAAAAGCACATCTGCTACGATCTTCCTAGAGGGTAATAGCACCCAGATGGAGATAGCTAAGCTCCAGCATGCCCACAAAAAGGATGCAGCAGTGCATGTAGTTGGAAAAGTGACACTAATATCCGGAAAAAATACAAGCTGGGTTGAAGGAATATTGGTTGAAAACCTCTATCGTCTGTTGCAGAATAGTTGTAGATCTTCAATAGCAGCACTACGAATACCACCTTCGCGTCTTTTACAAGTGGGTATGGTGTATGAACTCTAGTGCGAGCCTGCTTGCATCAATTGGGTAGAAGCTGTAAGAGAAATCTGCTACCTAAATACGTAGTGTTTTAAGTATCCAAATCATTGTTTTGAGCTTTAGGTTATCAGAATTACCAATGTACAATGCAGATTTCTATTATCATGAGTGATCAGAGTATACATCAATTCATTCAATTTGATGATGTCAATCATAAGCTCATATGACATGACAGACTTGATACCACCTAAAACACACACACACACACACACACACACACAAACAAGTGCGATTTATCCATAAATTTTGTATGAGGAGATGGATTTTCTAATGACCTTTCCATATAGTAATGGTGCCATGAAAGATGAATAACCCCTCTTTCATGGCATGATGAGATGACTCACTCCAAAGGTAACATGACATTCAAAGTGTGTATTATGAAAGGTGTTGGGCAGAGGACATTTTGCCCGATAAGAATTTTTAGAGAACATTTTGCCCGACACCTTCCATTGCGTAATAGATACTTTTAACTTTTTTCACATGTACATTATGAAGCGTAATAAGCGTGGCAGCCATACGTTTGACGCCTGACGCACAGGTCAGAAAGCGCAACACAAGAATTTTCAAAAAAGGAGATGCGTATTCTGACTTTAAGCTGCCCAAAAATGGGCATAATAAGCAGCAAGTATCCATTATGTAAAGGACTAGTGCCCAAAACTGCAAGTTAAACTTGATCTCTCTTTGTGTGGGAACTACTTATGACCCTCTCTACCCTTTCTTCTCTAAAAGAGTAGTTATCCTTGATTTTATTATTAAATCATGGGAAAACTCATCAACGTACAAGAAGATGTAAGTATATAGAATGATAACGCCGAACGACAAAAATGAATGAAGCTAATCAAAAGTTTAAGAAAACTTAAAATAGTAAATTAATTACTCAAAACCAACTGCTTGATGTGATTCACTAACTAAAATAGTGTCACTAATAGGTAATGCAAGAAGCTTTGAAACAACCACTCCTGCAAATTATTGAGCTCATCGAAGAATTGAAAGTGCCTGTGAATGTTGCAATGCAATAGAACGCTAACGATAGAAAGAAACAATGATGGATGGTAAGATGATGCTTTGTCCTTGGCTTTTCACCACAAGCTCCGCACATAATGACAAAAAATCATTAAATTTCTTATGAAGACATCCATATGTTTCCAAGGCAAAGGGGATGAAATCTTCACCAGGTTCACGATCATTATAATCTCAATCCTTTTCTTGAGCTGCGTGAGATGCAGCGGCCCCTTGCGTGTGTTGGGGGTATTCCCGTCATGGTTGTAAATAAATAAAACGTTGCGTAAGCCCATGGCCCAATGAGCATTTGTAAGTAATTTTTTTGGAATAAATTAGACTTTGGGCCATGTAATTAAAAATAATATTAGAGGCCAAAGTTTAAGTCAGGTTTAAGTTACTAAGTTTTTTGGATTAGTCAAAAGTCAAATGGTGGTGGTAGGTGGAGTGTGCTTCTTCCTACACCATAGATTAGTTTGTGTTTTTTGTGGATGATGTGGATTACGATCCCATCCTTTGCAAGTAGCCAACAAGATGCAAGGGGCAAGGGCCACCCCAAAGATAAAAAAGACACCATTTGTAACCATTTTTCATGCTTAATGAGAAGGAGGAGACTCTACCATTTTGGAGAGCAAAGCATCCTCATTTGCTATTCAATCATTGCTAATGCTATTGTCTTGCTTTCTATTGTTCTCTATCTTCCATTGTTTTTGGTTTCATTAGTTAAAGCTTTTCCATTAGCATGCATAATGAACAAGTGACCTATCCTCCATCTCACCCTCTCTCTCTCTCTCTCTCTCTCTCTCTCTCTCTCTCTCTCTCTCTCTCTCCTCCTCCTCCTCCTCCTCCTCCTCCTTCTCTCTCTCTCTCTCTCTCTCTCTCTCTCTCTCTCTCTCTCTCTCTCTCTCTCTCTCTCCTCCTCCTCCTCCTCCTCCTTCTCTCTCTCTCTCTCTCTCTCTCTCTCTCTCTCTCTCTCTCTCTCTCTCTCTCTCTCTCTCCTCCTCCTCCTCCTCCTCTCTCTCTCTCTCTCTCTCTCTCTCTCTCTCTCTCTCATGGACTCTTCTTTATCAAAAGTTAACACCCTTGATCATGCTATAAATAAACATATGTGATTTGATGGTCCTAAACTTTGTTGCCAACCCAACTATATATGATACTTTTCAAAAAACTATTTTCCCAACAATTTTGGCTGAAAGGGAGCTTCCATGCAACTTCCTACGGAACCACTATATGTAGCTTGTTCTCGAATGAGTTTTTTCTACTATATGGTGAGCAGAAGTTGGAAGAGATGCTCATGATAGAGATGGCGCCCTCCCTGGCTTGAAGTCATCTGCTTCTACTCTACGGTATGTGGTTCTGCTCGTTTCATGTCTTTGCTTTCATCTCTTTGCTACATATGAAGGATATCAAGCTTTCTGGGTGATAAACATGATGGTATGAATCCGTTGTCCAACAATGGATCAACGAGGGTTCATACACATTTTTTGTATGGCATTTTCTTCAAGTATTATCCGCTGTCCAGCGATGGACCAGCGATGAAGCTTGCTCAACTATGGAGAAGCTTGTTGAAGATATATGAGTTGATGTCCAGCGATGGACCTGCAACGATTTATCTTGAGAAAGATACTCAAAAAATTGATATATATGGTAAGTTGTTCAGCGATGGACCAACGATGAACCAATGCTTCCTTCCACATACTTTATAAAGCATGATAATGATAGGTATGTATCACATATGGTAGGTTGAGACAAAAGCTTCTTAATGACCAGCGATGAAGCACTTCTTACCTTATGAATGTTTGTGTGGATTCAAACTCCTTATCATAGATATGAAAGGATGAAAGTTTGGTTTGATAACTACAATTTAAAATAGGCTTTACTATCCTTCAAAGGACAATATGAATGTTTGGTTGTTTCATAAGTAACGAAAGGTTACATACATACTCCAGAGACGAAGCCATTGTAGTATCATGCTATTATACAAAAGATACAACTCAGACACTGGCATGTTCTGATTATGATTAGTATATCTCATGTTGTAACCTGTTTTGCTATCATACTTTTGAATGATTGCTATTTCAAAGGGAATACTACTGTGTCTAAGCCACCTAACAAATAAAACTTGTGCTCTTTGTAGCATCGAATATTACTACTATCTTCGGTTTTTATTAGGTTCGGTTTCGAACCATAAAGCTATAAGCGTTTGCACAGGTATGCACATTAAATCATTCGCTTCAGACTTATATAAGCAATGAGTGGTAGGCTCTCCTTAATGTGCTTATTATCGCTTTCACAATAGCTGACAATAATGTTATGAACGATTTAAGTCTAAGGAAGGCAAGAGCACTCGAGGGACTAAACATGGCATCCTCACAAGAAACCACTGCTACAATCATCCATGTATGAGTTTTTTGAACAGTTTTCAGATTTTGCAAGTATCACCTATGCTCGAAAGGGAAGGTGTCTCTTCACAAATATCTTCCATTCTAGGTGACTAATAATGATTCTAAATACAGAATTTAATTGGTTTCTACTTAGTTCGACTATATCATTTCACAAATAATGAAACTTTTCTGCGTATAATGACACCCACGCTGTCTTAAAGCAAGGTTTCTCTTCAAATTATCTTAGACAGCATGGATTTGCGTAAAATAAATGGTTCTTACAAAAGGATTAGAATGGCATGGATTTGCCCTAATACCTTGTAAAAACCATGAGAACCTCATCAATAAAATAAAGCCTATCCGATACAAGGTCTTAAATACCACGAGTTGGATATGGAGTTACGATAAACGTAAGTTCACTCGTAACTACACTATTCAACCATGGCTTGTGCAAATTTATTACCCATTCAGTTGTCATATCATATTATGGTGAGATACGACTGGAAAGCATGGATATGGTCAGGAGTATGGATAGTAGTGCGTGACGTTTCTTAACTCACCATGGTTAGAATAGCATGGATTTTCTCTGACACCAAGACATGTGTTCACACCATTTCTTTTAGTGATAAGCAATATATACAGTGAAAATTTTTCGTACTTATTAACTGATACGGACCAATGCCCAAAAATTAAATCAACTGATACGGACCAATGCCAGTTGCCTTTCATAGGTTCCACTCTTGCTTGATCATCACTCGATGATGACTTTTGTTCCTCTGATTTCCCATATGATGATTCAGCAATGTGATAGGGAAAATCCATCATCCCGTGTTGCAATTCCATCATGGCAGCATCCTTACAAAGTTGTGCAAGTGACGCATAGGATGCTAATTCTACCATACCAAATCTGATCTTTTTGGACAGTCCAACATAGTATTTTGCCATGATGATCTGTTGGGAATTGGTGGATCACAATCCTTCACTAGATAAAAGATCTGATAGGTGTAGTCTCGGATTGTTTCATCAGAGAACTTCTACAGTTTAGATAATTTTGCAAGAGCAGTCTCCATAGTTCAACACTATAATGTCGCAAATTAGCTGGTTGATGGATCGCTTCAGTGATGGTGCAATGATGATGATGTTCCAACTTTTTCTTCTTTTTTTCTTTTCTTTTTTTCTTTTTTCTTTTTGAGTGAGAAGAAGAAGAAAAAGAAGAAGAGAAAAGAGAAAAGAGTAAGTAAAAAAGATTGACCAGTAAGAATGGAAAAATAAATAAAACAAAAATGGATTTAATAGATGATAGAGGGGATGAAAGATGGAGTGGGGATGGAACAGAAGTTATGGCGGTTCCAGGGATGTCGAATCTTGATAGATGTTGTGAAAACCTATATTTGACAAGATCTGATCAGTTCAATTGGCTAGTAGTGTGATATAGCTCTTTTTCTTGGTTTTTTCCAGATATCTCTCTGATCCTAGCTCTGATTGGCCTAAAATTTTCACAATAGCTAGATCTGAAGTAGATCTTGCAAATAATCCAATCTACGAAGGTTACTCGGTGTGAAGGTTGGTCATGTGAGGGTTCTTTGTACTGTTTTGTAGTCAAAAAACCAATTTTCTTGTAACCTACTGGGAACTAACTCGCCCTTTTAACAATAGCAGGATCTGGGTCAGATCTAACTTATGTCAAATCTGTGAAGGTTAACTCTCGTAGATGCAAAAGTTATTGATGTCTGGGAAGGTTCTTTAGAGAAAAAATTCACTTTTTCCTTTACAGATCATTCAATATTGGAAACTAACTCTTGCAGACTTCATCACTGATGGAAAACAACATTTTAAAGAGAATGGGATGGTCTGCGAAGGTTACTTCTCAGTGGTGCGAGAGTTATTGATGTTTGTGAGGGCTCAAAATCACTTTTTGGCTCACAGATTAATCAATAATTCAAACTAACTTTTGCAGGCTCTTTTGTGTCTTTGTCTCAGTGAGGTGGAACTTCAGAAGCTTTTGTGAAGGTTAGTTTCCACAAAAATTTGGAATTTTGATGTTTGCAACGATTCTATATTAGATTTTGCTATTCTGGATCTTGGGAACCTTCGCAGAGGGTCTTACTCTACAAGGTAACTCTCGCGGACTTCTCTGTGTCTTGGTCCTAGTGAGATGGAACTTCAGAGAGCTATGCGAAGGTTAATTATAATTTTTTTTATTTTTTTGGCTGTTTTTTGGCAAAATGGCTAAGAAGTAACTCTCGTAGGAAGTACAGTAGCTTTGCTAATGTGGCAGAAGATATTGTTAGGTCTGCGAAGGTTGGACAGATCTGAAAGTTATGGCCTCCAACCCGTTTTCCTGCCTAATTTTCTAGCCAAAAATAGATTTGAACTTTATTTTTATTTTTATGGGTTTTTGGAAAGGATTGGGTGTTTGGAACTGAACTTCCCACCACACAATCTCTCCCCACAATACATACAAACAAAAAATCATGAAAAATGACAAAAACTAACAATAATCAAGCTATTCTACCCTAAAATTCTGATTTTTGGTGAAAAAAGAATGGTGAGAGAGAAGAAAAGACAGACAGAAAGAAGGAGCGACGAAGATGCTATGCGGTAAGACGGAAGTGTGGCGCTCCCCGACGACGGCACCACTGTTGTGTCGTCAATGTAGCATAGGGTCCGAACGCTGGGAGCGGCAACCTCGCCTTCACCTGCATAGCATGAAAAGAGAAGAGAGAGAGAGAGAGAGAGAGAGAGAGAGAGAGAGAGAGAGAGAGAGAGAGAGAGAGAGAGAGAGAGAGAGAGAGAGAGAGAGAGAGAGAGAGAGAGAGAGAGAGAGAACGCCTAGGTCGAGAGAGGCTTTGGGGGCTCGAACACCTACCCAAAGCTATTCACACCCAACCTAGGAAGGAGAGAGAGAAGGCCTTGGCTAGGAAAGGCTTTGGAGGCTTGAGCACCTACCTAAAACTATTCGGTCCTAACCGAGAGAGAAAAACCATAAAAAATCAAAAAACTCTTGAAAAAAAAAATTCAAATCTTCAAAAGAACCCTCGTAGAGCTCTTTGAAGAGAGAGAGAGAGAGAGAGAGAGAGAGAGAGAGAGAGAGAGAGAGAGAGAGAGAGAGAGAGAGAGAGAGAGAGAGAGAGAGAGAAAACCCAAGAGAGTTTCTTCCTTAGATTGAGAATGTCAAATGAGTACAAATGGTGCTCTTTTATTCTTGGGGAGGCCCTTGTCCCATTCGTCCTATTGGCTACTTGAAATGGCAAGGATTGCAATCCTAGCCTTTCAAAGAAACACAAAAGATCTAATGATGTACAAAGAAACACAACCCACCTACCTTGTAACTTAGACTTTGGGCCTTTAACTTATTTATTTGCAACTAGGGCCCAAGTCACTAGAACACAACTTAAACTATTTACTTAGTGTGCTCATTGGGTTGGGCTTATACACGCAGGACGCCAGTGCCTCGCACTTATTGATCTACTGTATTGAGGTGGGGCCCACTTAGTAAGGCTTGGCCAACAGTAGCTAATTTATTATTGTACTAGAAATACCCACAACAGTCTATTGCCTATTGGCTTGTATAAATTTGCATGCTTTTTGAAAGTTTTTATAATCCATTGATTTTGTATTATGACTTACTTGGATTCTTCTGTAAAACCATTGGAAAAGTTGCAGTATTTAGCTGTTCTTTGTGCTAGTCCCACTAGGTTGTGTACTTTTATGAAACGCCGCTCTTGCTTGCTGTTGTGGGTATTTCATGTATACAAATAAATAAGTGGGTCCCACCACTTAAAATACTGTTGGCCAAGCCTTGCCTAGTGGGCCCCGCCATAGTACAGTAGAATAATAAGTGCAAGGTACTGGCATCCTGTGTGTATAAGCCCAGCCACCAATGAGCACAAGTAGCAAGTTGTAATTCCTAGGAATAAGAGACTAGGGGCTTAAAACGCTAAAATGACATTAGAGGCCCTAAGTCAAGTTGCAAATAAAAAAGCTAAAAGGGCCCAACTTAAAACTCACATGAATCATGTGAGTGCCCTTGTGCTTTCTTAGCACCATTAGATTTAAGTTGTGTTTATTTTAAAGGCTTGGATTAGAATCCTTGCCCCAATGAAGTGGCCAATGAGAGTAAAGGAGGCTCACCTCTAAAATCTATAAGAGGGAGTCATTTCTTTTGTATTGTATCATCTTCCATTCTCATTCTAATAAAACTCTCTTGGTTTCTCCATCTCCATATCTCTCTCTCTCTCTCTCTCTCTCTCTCTCTCTCTCTCTCTCTCTCTCTCTCTCTCTCTCTCTCTCTCTCTCTCTCTCTCTCTCTCTCTCTCTCTCTCTCCCTACGTTGGGATAAAATAGCTTTGGGTAGGTGCTCGAGCCCCCGAAGCCTTTCTCAACCTAGGCGTTCTCTCTCTCCCTCTCTCCACTCTCTTTCTCCTCTCTCTCCTCTCTCTCTCTCTTCTTGCTATGCAGGTGAAGGTGAGGTTGCGGCTCCCAACGACGGACCCCTATGCTACATCAACGACACAACACTTGCTAATGAGATTTTTCCATTCTTTGCAATGACCATATGCTAAGACTTTCACTATTTCTTGCATAGCTTGGGATTCTGTGCTTGAAATAAACATTAGAATCGGCAGAATTTGAAGTAAAGTCATGCTGCAACAAGAATTGGTTGATTCTATCAAACCGGGCCCTTGCAGCTTCCTTAGGCCCATAGAGAGCTTCTTGCAACTTGCATACCTTGTGTTCTTGGCCTTGAAGAACATAACCTTCGAGTTGATAGATATAGATGTCTTCTTGTATATATCCTTTTAGAAATGTTGTCTGAACATCCATCTGGTAAACATCCAGATCTTCGGTAGCTGTGATAGCAAGTAATGATCGAATTGACTGAAGTCTTACTACTGGACTAAAAATCTCAGTATAGTCAATCCCATAAGTTTGTTCATATCCTTTGATGACTAGTCGAGCTTTCCATTTGGTTGTCGAACAACTTGAAGATCCGCTTAATGTCAATGATCTTTGCATTAGGAGGAGGGTTGACTTGAGGGACATAACAATCAGGCTCATGTCAATGTTGAGCAGACCTTCAAATAATGGTCGATTGTTGATAATTCTCCTAGCTATGCGACATGGGTATCTTCGACTGTTGTCAGAACAGTCACGGGTCGAGGCCTGTCGATGGTGATTGGAGTCGTTGGAACTAACCCCTACATTGGCTGCTTTTGCTTGAAGTTGTAAAATCTATCTTTGAGGAAGACAATCTTGGCAGGGCGTTTGCCCACTAGGCTTTTTCTTTTTAATATTTCTAGTTCTTCACCTCAGATCATGTATTAAGAGGGGCAAGGCAAAAAGAGAAACTACCTCTATCCTGAGATTGACTAATAAGTACCCTGAGAAGTACCAGGATCCCTATATGTATCAACATTAGGGGTTAAAAGTTCTGTAATAGGTTGTTGATCTTCCATATTTGTGATGATGGTACTTGTTACACCAAGAACAGGGCTAAGCACAGTGTTTTGAACCAAACCGGCATAGATTACCAGGCCGCGCAAATTTTTTCTTCGTCGCTAACTATGCGTTTTATTATTGGACGAAGAGAAGAAAAAGCTTCACGTTTTCTTCTCACAATTGTTGCGCGCCTTGTTCTTTGC
The DNA here is from genome assembly GCA_029204225.1 of Diphasiastrum complanatum. Lineage (NCBI taxonomy): Eukaryota > Viridiplantae > Streptophyta > Lycopodiopsida > Lycopodiales > Lycopodiaceae > Diphasiastrum > Diphasiastrum complanatum. The sequence goes on from CM055108.1 coordinate 16,571,376, forward strand.
TATTCCTTGGTCTCTCGTTGGAGGCCTACATAGGCCGAAGGTTCAACCCCACATCTCGACTTACTGTGATTTGGCTCGATTCGACATCGTAGATTCGATAGGCGTTCTGTGATGTCGAGTATCCGATGAAGATACTTCTACAACTAACAAGGTCAAGCTTCTTTCTCGAATCAGAAGGAATTTGCACATAGCAAAGGCAACCAAACACTCGGAGGTGCTTCAGACTCAGTTTGTATCCATGATAGGCTTCAAATGGAGTCTATGAGGTGACTGCTTTAGTGCTTGAGTAATTTTGTAGATAGTAAGCTATTGAAATTGCTTCAGTACAAAAATTCTTGGGTAGCTGAGCACTTGACATCATTGATCGTGTCGCATTGAGTAATGTTTGGTTCTTCCTTCAGGCTACTCCATTCTGCTATGGTGTATAGCTGGTGGTGAGTTGACGATGAATGTCACATGATGATAAGTAGTCGGACATTTCATCTGACATATATTCTCCCCCACTATCAATGCAAAGGATTTTGAGCTTTTGACCCCAGTCTATGTCTCAACAAGCTACTTGAATTCTTTAAAGCAGTTGAATGCCTCGAACTTGTTCTTGATGAATATATCTTGGTGAATCTCGAATAGTCATCGATATAAGTGATAAAATATAGTGCTGAACCTAGAGAGGGAGTACTCATAGGACCGCACAGATCACTATGTATCAATTCTAAAATGGACTTAGCTCTAGTGGCTTGTCCCTTTGAGAATCTTGATCTAGGTTGTTTGCCTAGTAAGCACATCTCACAGACATGTCGAATGTCAGTGGAGGCAGCATTAATGATTAAATCCTTAACCATACTATTGTGATACATGTACAAGATTGATATCGTGTTTAAATGTCCTAGTTTTTTATGCCATAACTGAGCATTTGAAGTACTCACATTGGTGCATACTCATGACTCAAGATGTACTCATGACTCAAGATGTGCTTGAGAGCTCGACAATCCTTGATGTCATGGTTGGTTCTCTTGCAGTACTTGCAGAAGAGCTTGGTTTTTTTACTTTTGATGCTGTCGATCGTGCTTTTGTAGTTGCTAGTTTGAATCACTCTACTCAGCTTTAGTCTTCTTGTCCTTTGAAGTTCTCTTCTTCTGGGACTATTGCTTATTCGAATAGAGGACGATTGTCTTCATATTTGACATCGATAAGCTTTTCCTTCTTACTTCTTCCTACAATAAACTTGTTGTCACCTTTTGTAGAGATAGGTCAGTAGCATTGTTCAAGAGCAATACTAAATTGTCGTAAGAGAGAGGAAGACTAGATAGAAGAGACATGTTAGCATCTTCGTTCAATACTAGTGAACCTACTGCAGCTGACTAGTTAAGCAGCTATTTGAATTCGTTTAGATGATCTGTGACTGAGTTTCCTTCACTCATCTTCAACAATAGGAACTTCTTTCTCAAAAAGAGACGAGTCGAAATATTTGTCATTTCATACAAACCAGAAAAAATGTCCCATGCTTCTTTAGAACTGGAACAATTCAAGCTACATGAGCTATTTGTGAATCTTTAAGAGTCAGAGATACAATGGCAAGTGCTTTGCCATCCTTAGCTTCCCAAGTGGTCAGCATGTCAGGTCCAGCCATTTTGGCTATTGGACCATTGACGTATCTCCAAAGTCTTTTTTTCAATGAGTATCATCCTCATTTTGAATTTCCACATGTGAAAATCATCTCCGTATAATGTATTGATGAATCGGATCTCTGAGGATGTACCTTATATAGTGAACAATCTAAGAAATGGTTACTTAGTCATAAATATTATAACAGTTTGGAAAGGGCTCTGATACCACATGTTGGGTTCTGATAGTTTGTTTCTGGGCTCTGATACCACTTTTTGGGGTGGTACAGGCTTTAGGGATTAATTGTTTATCAGATCTGATACAACTCTTGCTGAATATAATATCCAAACAAGAGAAAACTCAATATTACATTATTAAACATATAGGATCTACACAAACTGTTAGACTATTTATTAGATCAACAAGAGGAATATCTTTGAAGTTGTCCTATGTGCTGTAATCATACTATGCTGGTTATAGATTGAATAATATCTCTACTTCTATAATTACATTCTCTCTCTAATGATCTCTGATTCTATGAAATCAGATAGTCTGATACAATGGAGTTCACAAAGGAACTTTGATTCACGCTTATGTTGATCTGTGATTGATCTTTAAAGGCTTCTCTTATCATGTTTTTCGACGATCGTAAAGATTACAATTGTACTGTTTAGTGTAAACTGTGTAGGTAACAGTCGTGAAGTGGTGCAGTTACTGCATAGTGAATGATGACATAGTCTGTACTGGATATAGCAGAGGGAGAGCTTCCTATTCAGTGGTGACAGTCAACAGATGTTGAGGGTGTCGAATGAGTCGAGTTGATTGTTTACCCTTGAGTCGATGTCAATGGAGTCGGAGTCGGAGTCGGGTATGTCAAAGTTAGTCCTGCTCTACTTCAACAGTCGATGTATATACAGATTGTTTGACTTATGCGACTAAGGTTGCATGCTACTGTAGAGAGAGAGTATTTACATAGTATAGGTGTACTCAGGAGATGAATTCAGGTGAGTAGAAGTAAAGATTAACTCCATCACTTCCGCGCTATGCTCGAAATTGATATCACCTCTCCGATATAGCTTTCAAGCACAGAACCTGTTTTTATTTTTGTGAGCAACCTCTTCCACGTTAGAAAGCAATACTGAGTTTTTTTGTGTTTTCTTTTTCGTTCTTCTTTTTCAATTTGACTATGAGTCCCAAGTCAAGCTGTCTGTAGCCTGTCAAAGCACACTTGTACAGTCTTCTACTACCCGTGTGCCTCCTAGGACTAGTTGACGACATGTCTGAAAGCAGGTCTGGCTAAGAGAGATAAGAAAACTTTAGAAATCAATTGAATTGTTGATTCCAAAGGCTCGTTTCAACCGATCTGTGAGAAATGTCACCATTTTTCTAGGGTATCATGTTAGATTCACCACCACTGCCATGCAGTCCTTGCAAGGTCCTGCAGAGAATAATTTGTCCTAGTTTTTTGAGAATTTCTTTCTCTTGGTTGTGCATGGTAAGCGTGTTACCAGATTTTGTTAGGCTATTTCCCAAGAACCATTGCATGGAATCTGCGACAAGGCACTAGTACAAGATTTGACAACACGACACAAATCGATCGACACAATCACCATAGTACAACATCAAGTACTTCAAGACAAGACGGACGGAATTGCACACCAACAATTGTATATTCACAAGTACAAAGACTTAAGTGCTCAACATGGGCTCTTAAAAGAATCGGCCCGATAATTTTAGAACTAAGCAAAACGTGTCATCGTCAAACTTAGAAAGTAGCCGTAAAGAAACTATACGTTGATTATCGCTAATTTAACACTCTCCCTCAATAATCCAGTAGGACCATTTTGAACTCACTGAATTTTAATTAAATGTTTGCTAGAAAGGCACCTATAATGCATATTAAAACAGCCTACTATCATCACTTATGAACCAATGGGGTTGGCTCGGTTGGTTAGCTTGACATCCAAAGTTTCTTTGGTCTCAGGTTCGAGCTTTCCCTTGGAAACCAAGAAGCATCACTTATGACTTTGGAGGCCCCACACATTAATTACCACAACGTAAAAAAGCCTTGTTCTTTTATTGACCCTTTTGACATTTTAAGAAAAGCCTCCTAGTTCATGGGACCATATATTAACTTTCTACTTCATATATGAATGTGGGCTTGTGGGACCATATATTAACTTTCTACTTCACACCATATATAAGCTTTCTACTTCACATCATATTGGTTTTGAATATTTTGAAGTTTTGAGCTTTCAAACATAAATTACAAAGTTCTCTTGTTTCAAAATCAAATATTTGAATGGCCACTCTTTACAAAACTTCTTTCCAACATTTGGTAATTCAAAACGTCAAATGAAAAGGCAAATGGCCCATGAAGTTTGAAAGTTAACTGAGCAAATGCCATTGTGACATATATTAACTTTCTACTTCGTATATAATGTGGCCTTGTGGTACCATATATTAACTCTCTACTTCATACCATATTGGGTTTGAGTATTTTGAAGTTTTGACTTTTCAAACATAAATTACAAAGTTCTCTTGTTCCAAAATCAAATATTTGAAAGGTTATTACTCTTAAAAACTTCTATTTTCAACATTTGGTAATTCAAAACATCAAATGAAAAAACAACAATGGCCAAAATGGCCCATGAAGTTTGAAAGTTAACTCAATAAATGCCATTTTAACCATATATTAATTTTCTAATTCATATATAATGTGAGGTTGTGGGACCATATATTAACTTTCTACTTCATATCATATTGGTTTTGAATATTTTGAAGTTTTCAGCTTTCAAACATAAATTATGAACTCATTGCTGAGGAACAACACAATGCATATTTCACAACTATCAATCAATTCTTTGTCATCATCACACTCTATGTAGTTTCGGATACTTTGTTGTTCAGCAACGATATCAAACTGACAAATGATACTAATAGGATGCTAATTAAAGAATTCGAGATGACCGATTGGGAGAAGCGCATTACTGTCTCAAGATTCGATCCACAAAGACAAGAACAGAAGACTTCTCTATATCACCCAACAGAGGTACTTCTATAATTTGCTAACAAAATTCAATTCCATGAATTGCAAGTTTGTACATAATCCCGTTGATCCAGGTTTAAAATTATCTACGGAACAATGCCCTCAAACCAACGAGGAGAAGGCCGAAATGAAGAGATATCTCCCTGATATATGCAATGATCTCTATCAGGCCATATCTTGCATAGGCCATCAACTCCTTGACAATACACGGCTAATCCTGGTATGATCCACTGGAAAGCTCTTTTCAGAGTAATTAGATATGTACGAACTACTATTGACCTCTGTATCTGCTATGGTGATGTTGATTCATCCGATATTCATACACTTCATGGATACACAAATGCAAATTGGGCAGGTGATATCGACACCAGAAGATCGACTTCTGAAATTGTCTTCCTGTTCAATAATGGTCCAATATCATGGAACAGTAAAAAAAAAGCCTCCATCGCAATCTCATCTACAGAAATCAGAATACATTGCAGCCTCTCAAGCTACTAAAGAGACAATTTGACTGAGGAATTTATTGTCCGATATTTAGTCTCAGACAATCTGCTCCAACAACTATTCAATGCGACAATGCATTATTGATTAATCCTAGATTTCATTTCAGAAGCAAGCACATCAAGATTAAATACCACTACATCATGAGCAAAATACTCAACAAGAAGGTAAGTCTGAAATTTTGCAAAACCTAGTACATGGTAGCTGACATATTTACAAAAGGATTAAATCACGAAGCACACAAAAATTTTTGTGCTATCTTGAATTTGAAAATCGAGGCATTCAAGGATCCAGATTAAGAGGGGGTGTTGGATTTCGATCCTATCCATCCCTATCTCTTTGCTAATCTAGAGCCACTCACTAGTTGTTGTAAATACTTGTATAGTCGCACACTCTACAAAAATACACTTGTTTTATGACAGTCTGCAGAAATACAAACGAATCAATGACAATGTTTCCCCAATTGTTCGAATGTCTTTGCCTATTCGGTCATCCTTGATTATTCAGCCATCTTCGATTGTTCGGCCATCCTCAATAGTTCAGCTATCTCGAACCAGATTCGATACGGCCATCCTTGAACAATCGGCCGCAATCCGACTATTGGCGGATAAACAAGTACATTGAATCACGACCGGCGGACAAAATCTCTAACAAAATCAGCTACTGTCCGAAGGCGACTGCCAACAACACATAGTGCCTTAATCCTAACTGTAAAACATAGATTAAACATTCTTTTAATTAGTTAGCCATGTGTATATATTCAACAACTTATCAGTTGCTCGGTTGGACAAGAAAATAAAAGATCGCACATCCAGAGCGCAATTATTTTGTTCTTTCTCTCTGTTATTACAAAGTATTGTTTTAGAAAGATCGCGACTCTGACTGCATTCAAACTATATCTATTCGCGACTGAATAATCAATGTTCCAGTAATCTAGGGCATGTATTTTGTGATTGAATGCTCATTTTATTCATGTTCAAATTCTTTCTTGCTTGCAAATAAATCTATTTGTAGATTAAATTATTCGTATGACTGATAGTCTGTGTCGATTTGTCGCTCTAATTTTCGCATCTAATACGCTCTCGCAAAGCTAAATCTAAAACCAAGTTAATTCGTGCATTGCTATGGGATCGATTGTATCGATCCAGTGACTTCGAAGTTGTGATCAAGTAGGATAGACTTCGAACTATGTGCCAAATCCAAGCTAATAGCAATAACAAGAGGAATTAAGCTAATAGCCACAAAAATCAGAAACATTCATGATAGCATATCCACAAGATCTCCAAGGAATCACATTAAGAATGAGGAAATGATTACAAGGCATTGAGTGGAGCATGAATTCATGTGGATAGAGCACATGAGGCCTAGCAAATGACAATCCCAAAGCTCACATTCACAAAGTAGGAAGAGGAGATGGAGCTCCTAGTTTTATCTCTTGCAAATGAGCCAAAAGATTCTCAAAATGATGTCTCTTTTTTATTTGTAGACAAAGTCCCTAACTTAACAAAACATAACTATCTTGAAGAATAGTTAGCCCTATTAAGTCTTATTGATTGTGCATTGGCCCTTGTTGGTCTGTTATCCTTATTAAAATACTTTGGAAGGCCTAGGAGGGGGAGAGAGAGAGAGAGAGAGAGAGAGAGAGAGAGAGAGAGAGAGAGAGAGAGAGAGATAGATAGATAGAATGACACTTATGAAAATATAAATTTAAAACCTTAGCTTTTTAAGAATAAGTAACCATTACATAAAAAAAATCATGTCTAAAATTGCATGTGGCATACATAATCTTATCTCACTGATAATAGATTAGATACACAAATAAAAGCCTATTCAAAGATACACATGTATGAATGAGCTTGGTTTATGTGCATGTTGGAAGTAGCAAGCAACTCATGAGTACTATTTATCAGTCACTCTATTGATCTGATTTTTTTAATCAAACTCATTACATGTGAAACGTGACCAGCAGAAAGCAACTTGAAGGGTAGCGAGCTACATCAATGGGTGCAAAGTGATCTAACTCGTGTAGGGAGGCTTGTTATAAATAAATAAAAAAGATTCAAGCCAAGGCATACAAGGTAGGCAATATCCAAGTCATTTGAAGAGGGTCGTGCCTGCACTATCATTTCCTAGAGCTTGACTTGGCTGAGAAGCAAACCTTGGGTGTAAGGCATCCCATTTGAAAACATGTGATTGAATACAAATTCGTATAGAGGTATGTAGGTCACTCTTACATGACTCAGATGATAATAACATTTATCCAATGCAAATTAATGAAGAAGGGAGTATCAATTATCAAACACATATCACATAACACATAACATTTATCCTTTGTAAATTAATGAGAAAAAAATTTGTAACATTTACATATAAAGAGAGAACAATTACTTCCTTTAAGATGGACTTTACCACAAACGTCGAAATAGCTCCAACAACAATCCAGCCATTCCAGCTTTGCTGCTGCCAAGGAGGATCATGTCAATATAGGGTAGGCCGTAGGAGTCTTAAGGGACGGAAAGCTTTTACTAATTGAGCTTAGTTTGAAAAATCGTGCAAGACAATACCTAAAACAGAAGATCAGTGTCTATTCGCTTATAGTTATTCAGATGTCATCAGCTGTATACACTATACAAACATTCTTTGCCTAGCAGGCAATGAGCGCTGGACTTATATCTCTCATCACTCTCAACAAAAGAGTTAATATTTTATTTGACTCGTTGCAATGCTGCATACAAACAAGTTGCGGTATGATTTTTGGACTAATACTATCCGCATAAGTCCAAGTAATAAGTAGTTATAGAAGATATTTCCTCAGTTTACCACATGGCAGTTGCGCCTGATTTGGCCACTGTTGCCAGTTAGAACATTGGCAGCTGTAAGCTTATTGAAAGCCGATATGAAAGTAGTGAAGAATAGCTGTTGGTTCTGAGCAAATTGGGCAACCGCTACAGAAGTTCGCGAGTCTAGCCCCAGCTCAGCATCGATTACAAAGAGGCCTCTCCCATTCATCACATCTCGGAAATATTGGTTATCAAAGATCAAATTTGTGAGGTCGTTGTTGATGATGGTGTTGTTGTTCAGCGTTTGTGGGTTGCCACTTGGACATTGCAACCTGAGCTGGCCAGAGAAGACTGGTCCAAGACGTTGGTCTGTGGTGGGGTACAGACGATTTACAATGTTGACGCAATGTCCAACTCCAATGGTATGAGCACCTGCAAGGGACACATACCACACTTAAGTACAAACTCTGATAAGATTCATGCAAGCCCTCATGCAGAGGGCGTAGACATGAATATTGCCAATATCAAGCTGGATTTAAGAGCATTCTATTTGTGAATAAATTTGCGGGACTGTAGGAAGATAGAAATGGACAGATCAGGATCATTCACCTAGTATAGCAACGCTTTCTTCCACGGTCATCCCTTTCGATTGAAATATGTTCAAAAATTTATCTATGCTCACAGCTGCTGGAGGAATAGAGGAATCTGCTGCTTTGTTGCTGGCCGTCAGAGAATCCCTTCTGCCAGTTTGAACTGGAATTCTTGGGCCTCCCGTAATAGAGATAGAATCTCGCGCCACAAGGACGATAATGTCTGCGCAGGAAACGATACCTGGACAAATTAACTCGAGGGAAGCTTTAATTCGATCAATGAAGTCCAGCCGTCTTATACCGAAATTCTTGTCAGAACGCAGTTCGCTTTGGAAAGAACTAGTAGAATCCAAAAGAATTGATGCATCACATCCCTGCATTCAATGCATCAACATTTCAACACAATATAGTACGCTGAAAGTGGTGCAGCGTGCTCACAGCAAAGCCAGAGGTAAAATGAATGAAAGGAAGGAATGTAATGTCACCCACCCCAACTTGGCAATCATGGAAAGCCAGACGAAGTAGAGCAGCAGGTGCGGTTGGATCGGACAAAAAATTTCCCGTAAATGCTCCTCTCACAATGTTCTCAGCGTTGGGGCAGCTTTGAGAATAAAATCCAACTTTGAGACCACCATTCGTAGGTCCACCTTTGTTGCTGCCTCCACCGTTGACAGACCCACCATTGTTGCCAAACCCACCATTGTTTCCTCCATTATTTCCACCACCATTGTTGCCTCCACCATTGTTTCCTCCATTATTTCCACCACCACCATTGTTGCCTCCACCGTTGCCAAACCCACCATTGTTTCCTCCATTATTTCCACCACCACCACCATGGTTGCCTCCACCGTTGCCAAACCCACCATTGTTTCCTCCATTATTCCCACCACCACCACCATTGTGGCCTCCACCGTTGCTTCCTCCATTATTTCCACTACCACCACCATGGTTGCCTCCACCGTTGCCAAACCCACCATTGTTGCCGCCACTATTTCTACCACCATTGTTGCCAGCATTGCCAGATCCACCATTGTTTCCTCGATTATTTCCACCGCCATCACCATTTTTGCCGTTCCCGTTGTTTCCACTACCACATTGTCGATTATGATTGTTGTTTCCTTTGTCCCGTGGATTATAACAATCCAATGCAATCACTCTCGTTATAGTGCATTGGCCTACCAATAAAAGTAAGAGAAGCCCAGCTTGGAACGTTGGTGAGAGGGAGCAGGCGCCCATTGTTGCTCGAGTCCAGAAATCTTCACTGATCTAGCAGAAGATTATGCTATTGCAAGCTACAGCCAAAGCTTAGCTGCTACTCTCATAGCCGTGAACAGATAACTTTACAGCAATTACCAAGCCAACTCCCTGCAAAAGCAAATATCTTAGAGCTCAATCCAGCATATATCCCAGAGCTCAATGTAGTGACATAAATTGCTCTAGTCACTGGACTTGATTGAAGCTTTAATGAAAGCTGGAGTGGCATTAACAACGATGGGTTTTATATAGTCTCAGCTTGCCCATTGAAAAATCTATGCTACTTCGAGGAACCAGAAAGAGTAGTGTTGTATACGGACATCAGATGTCACGGGTCATTGCCTGCAATAAAGGTTGGACCTTGTGTGTGCTCAGTGCTCATCAGCTCACGGGTCACTCTCCATGCTCCCTCGGACAAGCCAAGCAACTCCAGTTTGGAAGTCTTCTCCAGTCTTCTCTTTTTTTAACAGAACCCTATGCTTTTCTCCCATTTCATATCAGGTCTCTCCACCCTTCAACTTGTATCAATTTCCTATTCAAATTTGCTATGAAAAGCTAAACTCCTTTGGGTTCATAATACTTAAGTTTCTTGCTTATTGCATTTTAGCCCATTCATTTGAAATCAGCCCATTGCTTAGTGGACTTTGCCCATTAGTCTTCATCACTCAAAGCATCAACTTGCTTTTTCTGAAAGGATCTTTACAAGAAGAAAAAAATCTAGTTAGGTATATAGTCATTGAGATCGTAAAGCCATGTCCAATCAAGGATATAAGTCAATAAAGAATGAATTTCACAAATACTTCATCCACATAATGCTCCCAAAAAAAAGCATTATTATTCCTTATGTCCTTTTTTTTTTATAGAATATTTTGTATGCTGTTATGGGCAAAAGGTGAGTCAAGTGTGGCCACTTGTCATGCCAAAAGTTATAATCCACACGAACTATAATGTAACAACTACTTGAATGGATCCAATGAATAATCAATTTGTTGTAATTATGAAGTGTATATACTAACACGCCCTCTCACTTCAAACTTTCATTTTTATATATTGGTGTTATGTAAGTAATCCTATCAACTTTCTTAACAAGATAAAAGCATTGCCTAGGCAACAACTTATTCATCATGTCAAATAGCATACTACTTGTGGGACACTAATTTTGCAACAAAGATCCTTGTTGAACCAAATCTTTAACAAAATAAGAAATGATTTCGCATATGTTTGCTTCTTTTATGGAAATTGGAGTTTTTGGTTAGAAACAAATAATCATGATTGACATTGTATATCATCATTCTATCTCGTCCTATTGCCATCCCACTCATCAAGCTCTGAAGTCAAATGTATGCTTTGTCGGCATGAGAAACATCCATGTATTATGCTTTAGTTGAAGATAGTGCATTTGATTTTTGCTTATGCAACTCCAACTGATTTGGCCCCCACAAAATTGAATGTATAACCACTTGTAGACTTATTGTCATGAATATCACCACCCCAATTTAAACTAGCATACCCAATCATGGATTCATGCATTTCTTTGAATAAAATCCCATTATTTGTAATTTCTGTCAAATATTTGAACACCCTCTTGGCTTTTATCCAATGACCTTCTCATATCGATCATGGTCATCGAGAAGAGTTGTACCATGGCCTCTGGTGCTGTCTCGCCGTAGACATCACAGGCGTTCTCAAAGACTTGGAGAAATCGCTGAGGATCAGTGTTACCATCGTACTTAGGTAAGTCTAGCTTTGGGGTCCTTTTTTCAGTACATGGAACATTATTTGCGAAAGCTCCGTTTGAGTGAGCTCGTGCATGGGATGATTCGACAGCATGGAATTGTGGTCGTTCGTATGGAGCTTCATAACGCGTAGGTTCCCATCTGTCGAATGGGTTTGTGGATGGCTCTTGGACTTGGGATTTCATCTTGGAATACCTGTTAAATGGAGCCTGCTCGGTAGATGGTGAGACCATCTCTGATGGATAGTCCTTTGTAGTATTCGGATCGTTAGGGCAATCCACGACAGCTCGTAGAGTGTCGTAGGATGGTGGAAATAAACTCGTGCACTTTGGGGTGGTGGATACGGTTGTCAGAATGCGGGTGTTGTGGTCTGTTACGGGTTGATTTCAGTTTGGGTTGGTCGATGGAGGTCTTTTGAAGGCCGTAAATTGTAATATTGCGGTCTACTGTGGTTTGTGACGGTCAAGGACGGATGTGCATCGGTCGGAACTTGAGTGAGGTTCCGGCTCCGGTTGAAATTTGACAGGGTTCCAGCTCCGGTTGAGATTGGAAGTAGGCCGTCGGTTGAGAGGGGACTGTGTTCTCCGGTTGAGATTCAAGAGCAGTGTTCCGGTTGAGATTTGAGCAGAGCGCTCCGATTGAGATTTGAGAAGGGTGCTCCGGTTGAGATCTGAGTAGAGTGCTCCGGTCGAGATCTGAGCAGAGTGCTTCGGTCGAGATTGGACTGAACACTCCGGTTGATATGTGATGGCAGTGCTCGGGTCGAGTTTTTTATTGAGCACTCCGGTTGAGAATTGATGGAAGTGCTCCGGTCGAGTTTTTACTGAGCACTCCAGTTGAGAATTGATGGCAGTGCTCCGGTCGAGTTTTTACTGAGCACTCCGGTTGAGAAATGATGGCAGTGCTCCGGTCGAGTTTTTACTGAGCACTCCGGTTGAGATGCGAGCGAAATGCTCCGGTTGAGAATTGATGGCAGTGCTCGGGGCAAGTTTTTTACTGAGCACTCCGGTTGAGATGCGAGCAAAATTCTCCAGTTGAGAATTGATGGCAGTGCTACGGTCGAGTTTTTATTGAGCACTCCGTGTGAATTTATTTTTTTTACTGAAGGGTCCGGTTGAGATATGATGGTTTTGTTCGATCGAGAGGTATGAGGTAGTGGTCCGGCTCCGGTTGAGATTGTGGAGCTCGTCGTGGTGAGGATCGTGAGATTCCGGTTGAGAAATGAGCAGGACTTCGGTCCAGATTGAAGGGATGAGCTCGTCAATGAATGTGTAGGAGCTCTCAGACGATGGTGTCGAAACACAGGAGATTGAGATATGGCTTGGTTGAGCATGTGTGTAGCTGTGCAACGACGCCAAATGTTCACTATTTTACTGAATCTATGAACACGTTCTTCTCTTTTGCTGCTTATCTCTCTTGGATTACCTCTGTCGTTATGGTTCTTTGTGATTATTCTTCTTATTAGAACGTTTACAGAGCAGAAGCAATATTCAAGGATGCATTACGTATTTCCCAGCCTATCAGTGGGTAACTCAAATCCGATACTTAGCTACATGCATACACTAGCCATGCAACCATCTACAACTCAAACAGATCAGGATTCAGCATACAGAGCAATCCTACTACTAACTACTGAATCAAAGAACAATCAAGAACTAGAATAGCTACTAAAACCAAAACTAGATTCAAGAAACAAGAAACAAGATTCCTAACAGCATTTAACAATCTAGGGATCAAGAAACATACATTACTTGATGCCTAAATTATCCAAGAACATCAAGAACTAGAATGTCAAGACTATGCAAGATTTACACCACATTTCTAGCCTCTATAGTTTACTTGAATGCTGATTTCTACAAGATTCCACAAGCAAGAATTGAAACTAATCCACAACTAAGCAAGAACAAGAAACAAGAATCTAGTTAATTCACAAGCAAGGAATCAAGCATGCTCATAGAAATATCACTCAAGATCATTGCCATGAACAAGGAGCTTAGTGATTTTCAAGAACTCATGGAGGATCCTCTTTATTAGCTCAAGAGAACTTGAAAATACAATCAAAAGCTCCCTCACAAGAGAGGGGGGCCCTTAAATAAGCAAGAAGGCTGCCCATGTGGAGCCCATGTGGCAATTCCACTAAATTAGAAATTACATGTGGAATTTGCCCTTCCACTAGAGGTCACCATCAAAAGGTGGCTCACTCTTACTATTTTAAGGGGGGGTCTACATTTATTACAACTATTCAAGGAAATGTTACTAGCTCCTACATGGTCATTCCTTCTTTGGGATACACCACGTAGGCTCACATAGTTAATCACTATCTTCCTAGCTAGTATTTCCTCGGTTCTCACGCTCGGCTCTCATATTCTTCTGCTCTCTTCCTTTTGAGATCTCCTCAGTCATGGACACATCCGTGAAAATCTCTTCAAGAGTTCCTGATGGAGGAATCATCATTTTTTAGTGTGTGCGAGGGTTCTCAGAAGCTGAATTTTCAGAACCCTCGTAGAGCATCAAGATCATCTTACCAACCCTCACAAGGTGCCTAAATGAAATCAGAGCAGTGAAATTAGCCTGCCTACATGGTCTGATCTTGAAGATCCAGTCGCATGGGCAAGTTGTGATCACTTCCTGCAAGAGTTGCACCCTCGCAGATAGCCTGAAACCTCGAAAACCTTCGCATGGCAGTCAAATCACCTTCTGAACTCCCGCAGACTTCCTTGAGGTCTTAGAATTTTGTGAAGAAAATGCCTGCCAAAATTTGGGTGGAACTGAACAAAGAAAAGTGGATTTCACCTAATATACACTCTAAATTCTGCTATATAAGGGCTGAATTCGAGTCATTTGTCACCTTTGCTAGCGAAGCTCTGCCGAAATTTACACTGAAATTACCAAGTTCTCCGTTTGCGACCAAACTTCCTACCAGCTATCATCAACTCATATTGAACATCGATTTGTGCTCTGAACTACACTTCTTGTCATCAACACTCGTTATTCACAGTTTTCTGTCGTTTTCACATCTTTTTACCATTTTTTCTACTTTTTCGTCCTTTAATCATCACGACTAATATAAGCTCCTCACCCTCTGAAGACTCTGGCACCAAACATGTGATCCAGTGTGAAATCCCCGAGGCCACACAGATTTGGCCCTTACCCTCTGACGCTCTAATCCAACCATGGCTGCAGACAACCGGCCCACTTCTAGAGGCAATGGGTTTTTATCCGGCACTTTTTTATTCTGAGATTAACATGGGCCTCGCCCTTCACGCTTACGCCACCTGGGACGAGCAAAAGACTCGCTTTCACTTCCTCTACCAAGGTACCACGTACAAGGTCAGGATTAACGCAGACTCAATGGTCACCATTGGCATTATGTCCGGTGATCGTCAGCCCATCTCCCATCTACAGCCAAGACTCTGATCAAACCTTTCATCACCCAAACTACACCAGAAATCCCACTCCAGACTAACAATGGTTACCTGATAAACGTTATCACGGAACCCGTCATTCAGGCGGCTACACATCTATTGAATAACTTTCTAGTTATTTCAACATTTCGCAAGGACAAAATCCATTCTAAGCTACTGAGTCAGATAGTGGAATCCTTTCTGGAATTCTCTGGCCCCTCAGTTGTGCCATACGACTGGCATAGCTTCCTTATTCGGAAACTAACCAACTCCATCAAACCCAACAACCATGAGCGTATCGCAGTAGGCCCCCTGTTGTGTAATTTTGCCTGCACACTTCTCGAGACGGAAGTGCACGGTTTTCAATGCTCATCCCTTTTGTCTATCCTCGTGCCACACACTAACATTTATCCACCATCTCAAGCATCCACCTCCTCCCAACCTGCAGTTACTAACACAACGGCTAGCAAACGAATGCGTGGCATTGCCTCTACATCTTCATCTCCATTTGCTACCCGAAGATGCGCCTCCACTACCACACTAACCACTCCATTAACCACCGCCACTTCTTCTTCCGTGCAACACCCCACTCCGATCTCTGTTGTCGCTACCTCTCTTTATGTTCCATCCACAACTGTTTCTGTGTCCATCCTCGTTTCGTCTGTTGATACCACTTCCATCTATGTTCCATTATCCACTACTCCATCCATCACCATCGCATCCTCCACTCCTGCCGCCACTGTTGCTTCCATACCATTTACTCCGTCTGATTCTCAATTGTCTCTCGACACTCTGGCGTGGATGCAAATCATCAATTTTTCACCCCCACGCCAGACACTTTTTGCTCTATCCTTACCTTCTTCCATACTCCACACCACCCTCCAGTTCTCCTCTGTTTCTCCCATCCTCTTGTTCGGACAAACCATCCTCACCCTTGTCTCCACAGTTGCTTCTCAAACCCCATCTGCTTCGCCAACAAAGGTTGCCAAGGGCAACCAACCATTGCCTGATGACGCATTTGTCCAAACAGTTTTTGTACCATCGCCAGATCGAACTGATCCTACCGCCCCAGATGGCATCTGGTCCAATGAGAACCTGATAGAAGATGATGACGACGGTACTCCACAAGTCATCGGGGCCGATACAACACAAGCTCCTACCAGTGCCAGTGTACCGGCTGCTCCCACAGACCTAACGATGGCGTACCAGACTCTGGGAAAATACATCCTGGATGGAGTAGCGGCCAAAGCTATCTTGGAAAGCAGGGTACTACACCTGGCAACAAGCAACACACAACTGCGAGCAGAACTCACCAAGCCGTAGCACGAGCTGATTTTGGAAACATGAACAAGCAGGGCACCATGAGATCGCCAAGCTGCAGCAGAAGGAGGAGGGCCTCAATAATTATATCCAAAGACTCTCCAAAGCACTGACAGAGGCCTCCACGAATGTGCGGGAGCTTTAATTCGAAGAGTCCCAACGACTTGCTCCCATCCACGTGCAACTAAACCTATTGGAAGCAGAGAATATGCGCCTGGGGACGGAGGTCAAAGCCCTACAAGATGAAAAGCTCATCTGGTTAGCCCAACCTGCACCAGACTCAAGGCTGTTCTCTCAATCAGAAATGAATCTTCTTCGATGTCAGATGCAGGTTTATGCCAAATCTTAAACAACACCCAGGCTGAATTCAATAAATAGCGGACAAGCACAACTCACGAGCTCGCCCAGGCCAAGCAAGCTCTCAAGGCTTGCCAAAAATTCATGGAAACGAAGGCCCATCCCACTCCCGTGGTAATTCCACCACCACCTATTTTTGATGTTAAAGTCCGTGGAGGAGAAAATAAACGAATTCCTATCAAAGTATCCCCACGAGTCATCAAGAGGCGGCTGACAGATATCATTTTCAGCTCAGACAATAAAGGGCCAAGAACTGCAAGCATTACCGACCCTCCAACCACAACCAGAGTGGCATCAGTAGTTGTTCGAAAGAGACCATGCGGCACTTCCTGCCATGTCCATGACGATCCAAATGGGCGGAATGTGACACCCCTCTGGACAAGATCACACTGCAAAATTTTAATTGGCCGATCATACCATCAGAATATGGTTGGACTACGGATGTAGATGCCAAAAGGGCTCTCACCATGTTCGCAAATCAATATATCAACTGTCCTGATCCAACAGTCCGCGCAACAGTCACTTATGCCCGGGACTTTGAACATTTAATGGGCATTGAAACCAAATGGGATGATTTTCTTTCCTCAATATTCTTTGATCCTAATAATAAGGTGCTAGCTTCTGACAAAGTCGAAGATCAGCTGCCAGTCGCTCGTGTATATTACTGAGCTGCATTCCTTGGAGATCCCTGGATGCGCCAATTCCAAGCATGGGTCGATCAAGGGTGGCTGACAGGATTCCACAAGTCCTTTCACATGCCCAAGGACTTGAAGAAACTGGACCGTCTCAACTTCATGGAAGACGTTACGGGCTACCTGATCCACCAAAGGCTGACAAAGAGGACGCTATACTAAACCGGCAGAGTGCCGAGGGACCGGCACTACTTCATGTCATGGGTCCTGTTGGGGGTATTCCCAACAAAGTGTAAATAAATAAAATCATCCAATAAAATGTGTTGCGAGGGCATGGCATCCTACGCGTATAAGCCCATGGCCCAATGAGCACGCAAGTTAAGTTGTAAATAAAATAATAGACTTGGGCCCTTTGTAATTAAAATAAAACTTGAGGCCCAAAGTCAATTTTAAACTTCGAGTTTACTTTTTAGAGTTGGGTCCAATTTTGGACTCACATGAATCTTGTGATTTCCAATGTACTAATAGGGTTTGGACCTCTCTATAAAAGGATGTACTCACTCATGGAGAGAGTCATCTTCTCTCTTCTCTATCTCATTTCATGCTTATACATGGTTCTCTTGGGTTCTACTATCCATTGGTGCACTATCTTGGTGATTGCTTGCAATTCTATGTGTAGAATGATCTGTATTTGCTATTTTTGGATCCACACGTGTGAAATACAGTAGCTTGCTGGTTTTGTACGGAAAACAACAGTACATAATCATTTCATTCAAGTTTGATCAAGTTCTATTAGTGTTTGCATCTCAAATTGTGTGTAGATGCTGATTTTTCTACATTGGTGAAATTTGTAGTGTATTTCTCTTTCTAACCAAAGATCATTCAAGTAGATTGGATCTTAAGGATCTGAAATCTTTCACATGGTATCAGAGCTTGTGTTTCAAGTTAAGAAGGAGGAAATCAGATCTATCAATGATTTGGTGAAGATATCAAGTCTAGAGCATGCTAGAGAGGATTCTACACCAAAATCGGATTTTTTGCTTTTGTAGATTGGATCTTTTGTAGATCAAAACACTAAATAGGTCAGTATACTTGTTCAATTCCGTTTTTTGAATTCACATGCTGGATTTGGCTGATTTTTGGATCATTGGTTCAGCCTAAGTGGTGGCTTATAGATTGCATATCAAATTTTCAGCATTTGTATGTAGATTTGGAATAGTCAATTTTTTGTGATTTTTTCAAAACCCTAATTTTGATTGGATCTCTAGATAGTGAGATTGTTGGACTTCATTTGAGTGTGTTTCAATATTAGGAAGTGGCAAAAGTCATTAGATTGAGGGTAGATCATAGGTTGATCAAGATTCCATGATTCTATGTGTTGATTTGCTTGGTTAAGTGCTAGAAGAGAATTTGTGAGATAGTTTCAAATCTTGGTGATTTCTTTTGAAAGCATTTGTTGTTGTTCAAAGGAGTGCTTTGTGCATTGAAACAGGTTGAAAGAGAAGATCAGGTCATTGCTACATGGCAACCTCAATTGGAGTCATGTTGGAAGCCAATGATAGGCTTACCTCAAGTAACTATTCATTATGGAAAGTGAGCATGGAGTCACTTCTTGAGATGAATGATGTTTTGGATATTGTTGTAGGTTTGGAGGAGAGACCAGCAACACAACAAGATCAATTGAGGTATGACAAGAGGGCCAAGAAGGCTCTACACATGATAAAGATGAATGTTACCAATGAACTTCTCAAGGAAGTTGGTAAGTGCACATCATCTTTGGAAGCTTGGAATTCATTGAAGAAGCTTTATGAATCCAAGTCTACTTCTAGAGTGTTGACTCTAAGAAGGCAAATCTTTTCTTGTTTGCAAAAGAATGAAGAAAGTCCAAGTACTTTTGTTTTGAGAATGAAAGCATTGAATGATGAGTTAGCTTGCATAGATGAAAGCATTAAGGAAGGAGAGCTTATTCAAGTGATTCTTAATGGCTTGTTGGATGCTCATGCTAGCATTGTTCAAAGTATTGCTATTCAAAAGACTTTGCCAAGTTTGATGGATCTTCAAGAGATCTTGATCAATGAGGAATATAGGCTTCAAGCAAGAGATGGATCTACATCGACACTTCAAGAGGATGCTATGTTCACAAAGGGCAAATTCAAGGGCAAAACCAAAAGCAAGTGGTCTAAAGGGCAAGATCAAGTGGATGCTTCTTCAAGTGGAAAAAAGAAGGATAGATCAAAGCTCAAGTGCTTCTATTGTGGCATCAAAGGACACTTTGCAAGTGAGTGCTACAAGAAGAAGAGAGATCAAGGAGACAAGCAAGGTAATCTTACTCTTGATGAGGATGGTTTGGATGTGCAAGATGCAAATGATGATGCTTTTGTGATGTCTTCATGTATGCTTGCTAATGATGGAGATCTAGATCCTTGGTGGATTGATAGTGGAGCAAGTTCACACATGACCTTTCACAAAGAGTACTTCACTTCTTTGTTGGCATATGGAGATGACAAGAGGGTGATCTACACGACCAATGATGGTGAGTGTGCAATCAAAGGGATTGGCACAATTCCTATTTCTCTCTCTACAAATAGAAATGTTCATTTGGAGGATGTCTTGTTTATTTCATCTATTACCAAGAATTTGCTTAGTGTGAGTCAAATGCTAAGTAAGGGCCTCAAGGTGGAGTTTGATGGAGATGCTTGTTTGATCAAAAGGAAGGATGTCTTCATTGGAAAAGGTAAAAGACAAGGGAAGTTGTTCAAACTTGATGCTTGTGTTATTGCTAACCAAGTTGGATGTGTTGCAAGGGAGCAAATTTCTATTCAAGAGGTTTGGCACAAAAGGATGGGACACCTCAACTTCAAGTCATTGGAGGTAATGGCAAGGAAGAAGGTTGTGATTGGTCTTCCAAGTTCCTTAAGTAATGACAAGCATGTTTGTGGGTCTTGTGCTTTGTCTAAGTCACATAGACTACCTTATACTAGATCTATTTCTAGATCTAGAAAGCCTTTTCAACTTGTACATTCGAATATTCATGGATTTACTACAATTAGCAATAGTGGAGCTAAGATGTATGTAACATTCATTGATGATTTTAGTAGATTTTGTTCGATCTATCTACTAAAGAGCAAGGATGAAGTGTATGATGTCTTTGTCAAGTTCAAGAATGCAAGGGAGAACCAATTTTCCACAAAGATCAAGTGCTTGAGAGGTGACAATGGTGGTGAGTACATATCTAACAAGTTCAAGGCCTTTTGTGATGAGCATGGGATCAAGAGGGAGTATACAACATCAAGGACCCCACAACAAAATGGAGTGGCTGAAAGGAAGAATAGAACTTTATGTGAAAGTGCTAAAGCTATGAGGTTAAGTGCTAATCTTGACAAACCATTTTGGGATCAAGCTTTGTTGTGTGCCAATTTCTTGTGCAATAGGTGGCCGAGTGCTATTTTGGATGGAAGGACACCTTTTGAGATGTTATTCAAGAGGAGGCCGAGTGTCAACTTTCTAAGAAACCTTGGATGCACATGCTATGTCAACATTACTCTTGACGATAGGACCAAGGAGGATCCATCTTCAAGAAGAGGTATTTTTGTTGGATATAGTGAGGTGAGTAAAGCCTACAAGGTTTACATTCCTTCTACTAACAAAGTGATTGTTGGTAGAGATGTCATTTTTTATGAGGGAAACATTCCAAAGGTGTCTTCAAGCATGATTTATGGTAAAGTAGATGGATCTAACATTCTTGATATTGATGAGAAGGATCCTACTTTGGATGGTGGTGATGATGGACCTTCATCAAGTCAAAAGCCAAGGAGAACATCAAGAGAAAGACAAGTACCTTCAAGGCTCACATATGATCAAAAGGGTAAGCAAGTAGTTTCTGGAAATTATGTTGCTTTCCTAACCTCTTTGGATGAGCCTACAAGTGTAGATCAAGCAAGGAAAGAAGAGGAGTGGATCCAAGCAATGGATCTTGAGTATCAAGCTCTTATGAAGAGTGAAACATCTTTTGGAGGATCTTCTTGTGTACATGGAGCTATGCAAGATGGATGTTATCTTGCTGTAAAATCAAGTAATGGATCTGGAAAACAAAGTTTGTTCAATGACTTTGATGGTCAAGTTGAAGATCAAGAGGTTGATATCAAAGCACTTCAACTAGTCAAAAGGGAAGGTGACAATTTGGAGCTAGTCAAGAGCATCAAAGGAGAGGTAATTGGCAAAGGTGTTATGGATCTGTTTTTGCAGCATATTGAAGACTCAAGTAAGGTCAAAGGAGCAGCAAGGAAGTGTTGTTCAAGTTTACTTTACTTGTTCTATCTCATGTTTGAGCAATTTCATGTGGATGTGTGCAAATTGTCAAGATATGGTAAAACTAGCTACATTGGTGGGCATTGTTTTGATGTTGGATTTGTACTAGAATTCTTGGCTGATTTTGCTGATGGAAATGAAGCTATTGGAGGTTCATTATGTCACTCATCCATGGCTAAGTTCTCAAGTGTTGAGCTACTTGGTGCCAATACTTGGAGATTGTCAATTTTTGGTGAATTCATGGTCATTTTCTTGTGTCAAGTAGATCTTGAAGATGGACTAGTGCAAACTACTTGGTTTATGGAGTCATGTGGTGCTGGATTTGCATCATTAATGTACTCACCTACTCATGGATTTCCAAGGTTTGATGGTTTCTTGTGGCAAGATGAAGATGGAGGCTCATTCATGGAGTATCATGGTGGATACAAGGCAACAAAGGACAAAGGAGGAGGAGACATGCAAGCAAAAGTTGATCACTCACATTTATTCTTTGTTTGTTGTATTTTTCCAGAGAGTTCAGAGTTGAAAGCATGGTGGAATCATTTCATTTACATTCTATTTGATTCTTCATGTTCTAGTCACATTTTTACATGTAAAATTGATGTAAGAAATAGTGAAGCATCCCAAGTGGACACTATTCTCTATATCAATTATGGTTGTTTCTATTTTGAGCATTACATGATCATTGAAAGGAGATCTATCCTTAGGAAGAAGATCATTCTTATGATGGATCAAAGTTCTATTGGCAAAAACTATGCTAGGAGCATTGGAAGCTAGGAAAGCGAGTTTTGAGGTACATCATTGGAACTCGAGATTTTGGCATATTGTATGAGGGAACATCACCTAATCTTTTTGGATTTTCAGATTCGGACTATGTTGGAGATGTAATGGATAGTAAACCCACTAGTTCTTATTGTATTTTCATAGGTGATGGAGCTATATCATGGATGTCAAAGAAACAAGCCACTATCTCATTGTCATCTAGTGAGGCCGAGTACAAAGCTCTTACACATTGCACAAAGGAGATGGTATGGATCAAAAGGATGATCAAGGATCTTCACTTGCTGGATTTTTCAGAGAGCCCAATCATCTTTTGTGACAATCAATCAGCCCAAAGAATGGCATCCAATCCTATCTTTCATGCTAGGAGCAAGCATATTGAGATACAATATCATTTTGTGAGGGAGCGAGTCATTGCAAAGGAGGTGGAGCTTCAACATGTGTCTTCAAGGGAATGTGTAGCTAATATCTTCACCAAAGCATTGGGAAAAGACTTGTTCATGAAGCATAGGACTTCACTTGGAGTATTATCAAAGTCTATGCTAAAACTAGTTGAAGAGGGAGTGTGAAAGATTCAACTAGTTTCATCACATTTTGCAATATTTTCATATTTGGCATATTGAGGCCAAAACTTGTTTTAGACTTAGAGGTTGACTTTTCAAAGCTCATTAGTCTAAATTTCATTTGAATAAACACTTTTTGAAAGTGTGGGAAAGATAGAATGCGAGTTTGAGTAGATTCAATTTGAATAAGTTGGGTACATTGAATCTAGACCCAAAATTGGTAGGGTTAGCATTTTGGTGGGAAAGCCAAGTGGCCAAATAGGGTTTGGACCTGTTATAAAAGGATGTAACTCATGGAGAGAGTCATCTTCTCTCTTCTCTATCTCATTTCATGCTTATACATGGTTCTCTTGGGTTCTACTATCCATTGGTGCACTATCTTGGTGATTGCTTGCAATTCTATGTGTAGAATGATCTATATTTGTTATTTTTGGATCCACACATGTGAAATACAGTAGCTTGCTGGTTTTGTATGGACAACAACAGTACATAATCATTTCCTTCAAGTTTGATCAAGTTCTATTAGTGTTTGCATCTCAAATTGTGTGTAGATGCTGATTTTTCTACATTGGTGAAATTGGTAGTGTATTTCTCTTTCTAACCAAAGATCATTCAAGTAGATTGGATCTTAAGGATCTGAAATCTTTCACATGAAGTACCAGATTTAATCATGTTTTCACATGATGGCATGGGTGGAGGACACTTCTCTACAGATATTACTGTTCGCAAACTTTTGCAATCCGGTTGTTGGTGGCCTACGCTTCATAACGACACATAAAATTTTATTCAGACATGTGATGTCTGCCAGCGAGCACTACGGCCTACTCGACAGAATTATGAACCCTTACATCCAATTTTATCGCAAGCACCGTTTGAAAAATGGGGACTGGATTATGTTGGTCCTATTCATCCCATTGCACAAGGATCTCAGGCCCGATACATTATCATCGCAACTAATTATATGACCAAGTGAGTTTTCTGTACTTTTGTCAAAGAGTCATTCGGTTGTCCTAGCATCAGGTACTCAACAATATCTGCCGCCCACTCAGGTACTGCTTCAACATAGAACAACGTAGCATCTGGCAGCTCATCATCCACTTCAGTATTACCCTTCAAATCTTGATAAGTCCATGCAAAGCAATCTTGATACTTAATAAGTAACAAACAGAGTGCTTGATACTGTTAAGGAGTACGTTGTGATCCCACTTGTACAATCTTTTCCGGTTCTCCTGGTTCTGCAAGATTCATTGGCTGCATCCTAGCTGGGCCATCATAAACCTCTTTAGATTTCGACATGTGTTCTTCAGTTCACGATGTGCTTTAGGTAACATGATAACCACATCATCCAGTGTATAACGTTTAAAATGATCTGGCATATCATGCTGGACTACATTTGCTTTTTCTTTTTTGAAAGGACTCATCTTGGATCTTCGTTTAGTCTTCTTAGCAGGAATTGATCATGGAGGTGATGACTTTCGGGATGATAAATATTTCTTCACTGGTGAAGACTTCCTAGACGATGATGTTTTGCTGGAAATCTGACTTGAAGAATCATTCTTGACTTTTCCTTTGCCTTTATCCAATAGAGGTGGCACTTCCTTTGAATCGATTTTTTGAGGGGGATTTTCTCATTTCAGGACCGTATTATAATGCTGCTTTGCTTGTTTCTTCGTCATTGAACCTGTGATCCTGTCTCCCTTCAATATAACTGCTTTGGGCGATTTGATTGTTGGTTCATCATGAACATTACGCACTCCAAATCTGGTCGGATCTATATGATGTAGAATCTGTTCATCCGTAAGTTCTGCATTGCCATCATAAGTTAAGACATGGCTCATTGGTATGAGATCATCCTCAATTGGATCTGTTATAGGTTCCGTTGATATCCAGACTACATTCAGCACATTTAGTGGAAACGTAATTGGCGTATCCAAAGTTCGATCTAATAAGGAAATCTCACTCATCTCTGATTGAATATCTTGTTGACACATATATCCTGCTGTATAATCAATTGTTGCAAGAGCTTCATTCCAATTGACAGTATCCATTTGAGAATTGTAGTGAACTCCCAATTTTTTCTCTGGTCGATCACAAGTGTGATCCGTTGTTGATGAATCGTCATCCGCTTTTTGAACCACTGGCTTGATAATCTAAGTCGTATGATCAACTTTAACTGCACGTTCACGATTTTCAAAAGTGATTTTGATGGTACCCCAGTTATGAATTACTTGCGCAACTCGTAACCATGGACGTCCTAAGAGAACTCGGTAGACATTTGGTGCTTCTGGTAAGTCCAACACGACGAAAGTAATGACGAACTGTACTCCTGCAATCCCGACAGGTATATCTTCCACCATTTCTCGTGGACGAACTGTCGTTTGGTCAGCTAGCTTAATAGCAAAAGTAGCAGGCTTAATCTTTGTAAGGCCCCATTTTGTACATAGCTTTGTAGAAATCAGGTTAACTCCTATACCGCCATCTATCATGGCTGTTTCTTTAGAAAATTGTCTATGTTGTATCGGCAGAGTGATATTCTTTTGTTCACTTTTCCAAGCGGCTCCAACATGGAGTACATCGTTAGATTCTTCAAATCCAGCACAAAAAAGAGGCTCCTGATGGTCTTCTGATTCTTCTTGAGCTAACTTTTGTGCTAAGACTTCTTTTGCTTTAGGAACTCTCCCAATGAAATATTGATCTTGCTAGACAAAATATTTATGAGTAATTCTGTATGCGGTGCTTCCGGTTCAGTCATTTTGAAGGGTTCTTCGTGATGATGTAATTGATCATTCATATTCGTACGTAAATTTCTTGGAGGCTGCAATGGTGAAGACCGAACTTCAGCTGTTACTTTAGCAGCTTCAAGTTCCTCTTCTTCTTGTAGATGTTTAATCCACTGTCTCATATCCTGATATCTTCGTTTTTCTGCATTAAGATGTGGATAGACTCCGATGCTGTTGGTGTATCATTCAATGGTATAGAATCAGCAAGTACTGAATCCACTACTGGTTCTTTTTGTTTTTGTGCTCTGGTGACCACCATCAAGGGTGGTTTATTCTGAGCTACTGATCCTTGCTTGATTGTTATCAAATTTACAGGTGCTGTAGCTGGGGGTGGCTTCGGTCTTGCTGGACAGTCTTTATAGCAATGCCCATATCCACAATCACGACAGAATGGTCCAAATTTTTCTTTATTTGGGCATTCTACAACTCTGTGATTTTCTCCACATGCAAAGCATCCAAGTGGTGCTCTGGCCCAATTTCTCGAGGCTTTTTGTTGAGCGGCAACATAAATGGCATACTATTCTGAAGATCCACCTTCCTGATCATTACCATAGCTCCATTGCTCAGCACTTCCGTAAGGTTCTGGTTCCATTAAATTGGCAGGAGAGCGGAGTATTTTGGTGGGGCAGGCAAAGCTAGACGTTTCGGGTATCCAAGAGTAGATTGTCGCAGTCTTGCTGCTGGATTGCCTCCATACTGTGGATCTCAAAATCCCATCTGGGCATACCGTTGCTGAATTATCCGAGGGTGGAAGTTGCAAAAGGCAGTCTCATGGTCAGGTGAACTACACAGATGGCAAACACTAATTTTCATTTGTTTTTTCAATTGAGGGCACTTGTTCACTGTGTGATTTCCTGTACAAATAGAACACTAGACATTTTTCCTGGTAGGAAAAGTCTTTGCAAACTTCTCAGGTTCCTTGTTCACTTCTCCGTGGAAATTTTCCAATGCTTTGATTTTCTCATCAAATTGCAACTGCAACTTTTCCATCTGTTTCTACTGGGTCTTCCCAAGTTTCTCGAACTCATTGAGCATCATTTCTGCAGTAGCATTGGCATTCGTTGATGCCATAGTGGTGGATGTTGTAGTAGTCTGCTCTGTTGTATAAGGCAACATACCGACATTCGGCTCATCATCTGAATCTTCATCCTCCTCCTGAATTGCATCGTCCATCGCATTTTGCAAAAGTGCGTACTCATTATGGTGTTTCAGCTCACGTCTGATCCGTTTAGATAGACCTGACAAAAACCACATAATCATGGCATTTTCATTAATCAGCTCACATTCATATCTAAGACGTTTCACCCTTTCGATGTAATCTCGAACCATTTTCCGCTTTCCCATTTTAATTCTGCTTAAAAGTAGGAAAGGATCTTCCATAAACTTCCGTAGTTTGAATCGTGTTATAAGGGCTCGTTTAACAACCTCCCAATCTGTACACTCAGCTTCATCTTGGTTATAGTACCAATCTTGTGTTGCATCTGTTAAGGCCATAGGAAACAGCTTAAGTTTATCTTGAGGATAAATCTCACCATAGACCTCACAGGATTCAACATAGATATGAAGAAATCTAATTGGATCTGTTAATCCATTATATTTGGGTAGATCCAATCGGGGTGCTCTTCTAACAATAATTGGATTGACCTCCTGTGGAGCACCTCCAGGAGTAGCTCCAGGGGCAGCCATCTTTACAAATTTAGATCAAATCGATAATGAGATTGGATATAGATTTTTCCAAAAAACTATCTCAGATTAGATCTGCTAGCTCTATTCCATTTTTCAAGAATCTGATTCTATATGATGAAAAACTACCCGAAATTCGATCGATTGATACTTCTAAAAAATGATTAATCTTTCAGAGTCCAATTTAGAATATATCAGATTTGATCCAAATTTTGACAGAGACTTGATCTGGAAAATCAAAAACTAGAAATAGGACAAAGGTTCTCTAGGCGAAGGATGTCTCGGCGAAGGTTCAACAGTGCTATTTTGGGATAAAAAGTCTCTGAACACTTTTCTGGCAATTTCCTGAAAAATAACCTTCGTCGACTTCTCAGATGGAAGATCTGACACAGATAAAACTATGGACAACCGGACGAAGATTTCTGACACAAGAAAATACAATTTTTGTAATCTAGCGAGGGTAAAAATCAAGATTTTTTGTGATCTGATCAAGAAGAATCTTCGTCGGACTCAAAAATAGTAGTTTACTATAGATAGAATGTTCTGAAAACTCGGCGAAGGTTCTGGCGAAGGATCAAGAGTAATACTGGTAATTTTGCAAAAAAGTGACTTTTTTGACAAAAATATGACAATATGACAACTGATCCTCTGAAAACCTTTTTTTTTTTGGTATTATTCTTCGCCGACCTGGTAGCAAATAGATCTGAATCACATCTAAGCACAGTGAGTCGGGCAAAGGTTCTTTTTTTGTATTTTTTAGGGTTTTGATAATTTTTGGTGTTTTTTTGGTGGTTTTTCTGATGTTTCTGGAAATCTGCTGGGAATTAATCTTCGCCCTTCAAACTGAAGGTTCTGTAAACAAAACTGAAGGTGTCTGAAACTTGGCGAAGGTTTCCTGAAAGAGGGTAAAAAGTTTTGAACTCTGATGACACTTTTTGCCTCTTTTTGACCAAATTTGACAGATTTGACCCATTTTTGTTATTTTCTCTGATATCTCAGATCCAAATGGATCTTAAGATTGGTGATTTGAATAGCTTTCCCTGTTTAATAGTCAGATTAGATTTCAAACAAGCAAATCCACTCAAATCAAGCAAAATCAATCCCAAACTAACCCTAAAATGCAGATTTAACACTATTTATGCCATGACAAGATGCCTAATGCAAGCTAACCATCAACCAAATATGCTGCAAACTGAAAAATTGGTGTAGCTCCCTGGCAATGGCACCAAATTGTAGTGGGTTTCTTTCCTTGCCTAACTTCAATCCAAGATCTAGTCAATCTAGCATCAAAGAGACGGAGTTAGTTGTCACGCATAAGTTCGATCCCATGAGAGCGATAGTAATGTTCGAATTTCAACATGAATGGAGGATATAACACTAACATCCATTAACACTAAGCATTAACACTACATCCATTAACCCTAAATCCACAACAATGATAGAAACTTACTCTTCTCTCTCTCCCTCTCTCTCTCACAAAAAGCATAAGAAATAGCAATCCCAATAATGATCAGATCCAACAATTAGCAAAATCCAAAGAAATCATGAGAAATGGAAGAGAAGAGAGGAAGAGCAAGGACATTCATCAATTTATTTCTAAAGATAACCAATCTGCTTTATTAAAATGAGGAAATGAATATGAGGAGCAACTCGAGTTGGTCCCTTTTTATAGTAGAGAGGAGGACCCTGGCCTCTAAATCCTATTGGTCTAGTCTTGTCTCTCTTTTTATTCAAATTTAAAAAAGTGTGAGAACCATCAAAATTGGAGGGAAACCCAACTTTGTTCACTAACTTGACATTTAGGCCTGCGACATTAAAAGTCCCGCAAAAAGGCCTAAAGTCCTTTTATTAACATTCTAATTAATCAAATAACTATGTGATCATTGGGTTGGACTTACACACGCAGGGTGCCAAATCCCTCTCACTTATAAACAAGGGTTAGAGTTGCCTTGGGATTCGCAAACCCTCCAACAGTTGTAATTAATATAGAAGATATCATTCAATGTGATTATTTGTAGATATTTTCAGTATATCTCATCCTAGAATCTTCATCAAAAGACTTCTTATGATATACAGTTACTATTGAGAATTGTAATTGACAAGATATATTTCCATTGCCAGTGTTATCACACACAATGATCAACTAAAGTAATTACTTCAAGCATTGTACTTATTGTTGATATTAATCAGAGTGCAATTATCTGTCTCACTACTGTTACAATTCACTTGCATTTGTTGAATCAATTCAGTTTGAACATTCTGCTACTAATTGTGGTGCTTCGGATCCACGCACCAAGCTTGCTCCCAGCTTCCGCACAATTCCCACTGATTTTCGATAGTAGAACTTTATTGAATTCACATAGTATCAACAAGCATGAAATACAATGGAGCTGGTTACCTTGTCTCCTCCCACCAAACTTTTTTGCATAGATCTGGAATGTCTCTCTCAAGGCTCTTCCACAATCCTCAAGCACCCCTTAATCTTGACTCTTTCTAACATCGACACATGGCCAATTCCATGCATAGTCGACTGTTGCCACTTCGACTTGTCGTAGGTCCACAACGAAGTGAAAAGTCCTTCACAAGAGGTGAAAAATAGGAGAGGCGAGGTGTGAGGAAGATTTTTTCTGGCTATTTTGCAAGTGTTGATAAATATTGTGTGTAATTGGGTTCCACACATGTAAGGCCAAAATGCCACGAGGAAACCCACTCCTAATGTAGGTCAGGTCAAGTCAAGAGAGTTGGTCATGTCTATTTGGTGGTCATCCCTACTTTATAAGACCTACACCTAAGTTTAAGATGAAAATTTGACCAACTAGCTACCTACCAAGCATAACTCTAGGATCTAGTCTAGTTCTTGTTAGGATTTTGTGTCTAGAATTGATCTAGATTGATCTTAATTTGAAATAGATTGATAGATCAAGTAATCTGACAACCAATCCCTCTTGAGGATCAGATTAGGATCCACTCTTGGTCCTTTTTGTACTTTTTCCACAGATAGTACAAATTTGAACCCCTACCAAGTTTGGGATCAAATCTCCTCACCAAAATCAAGATTCTAGCTTGCCCTCTCAATACTAGTTTTTAGCACCAAAACTTGCTAAAAATGGATTTGCATTAGATCAATGGCTTACGGTCTTGTACTTGGCTCTGATAGAATGTGAAAGTATTGTACTTTAGGACCATAAATGGATCTACAAAAGATCCACAAGAGTGATTGAACGCTTGCTTAACAATCTATCAAAAAACTTGGACACAAAAAAGTTGATCTAGATTGGCAATTTGACAAACAACAAGCATTAAAATAAAAGCCATTAATGATCATTGAAATACGAGCCCACATGTGTGTAATACAGGCTATAGTACGGCCTTCAAGCTGAGAAACAAGTAGAAATTGATTTGGTTGCATTTGGATCACAAACACTCAATGTACATAGTGGAGTAGCTTGAGATTGCCAATGAGCTCCAAAAGTATTATATCTTCTCACTATGGGAGCTTGGAATACATAGCAAATTTGTCAATTGAAGGTAAGTGTACTTTCTGGTTTCACAAGTGTGAAACACTGTCTGAGTACGGACTCCAACCTGAAAATCAAGTACACATTGATAGAACCTCAAAACAATCAAAACAAATGTAGACAAATGGAGAGAATCACTCAAAATTGCTTCCAAAACCAAGATTGATGTCTCACAATGATTATGGCCAAATGTGGCTCTATATATACAATAAGTGGGAGCTCGTGGTACTAATCATCCCTCTGATCCCACATGTGTGAATGTGCTTTGTCATATGATGATTCATCATGCAAAACCTGACACTTGGACAAAACCTTCTATTTTGAGCACTTTTGGTCTATTTTCCTTCTATATGGAAATCTACTTGGAAATCTTCTAGAACTCAAAATTTGCCTACTTCAGCTTATTCCACATGTGTGAGCTGTCCTCTACACATGGGATATGACACCTAACCAAAGGATGTGGCTCATGCAATCAATAAATTGATGCCATGTGTCAGATCCAATCTCCTATTGGACTCATCAAATACCAATGACTCTTTCTTTTGAAAATTGAAATGGATATGAAAAAGATTTGACACCTAGATTTTCCTTTTCTGGACTCACTCTTGACCCAAATAATCTCACACTTGAGATTTAGAATGAATTTGATTTGATTTGACAACAAACTATACCGCCAATTTTTCACAATGCTAAAAAAATTAGACAACTAGAGATTCACAAAGATCTCAACCATGCATGAATACTCAAATATGGACTCCTCCTCATTCTAGACATCCAATGGGATCTCAAATTGACCCTCACACTCTCACAAAGAAAGTTGAATAGAACTCGTTTGAGTTTCATACATACTATGTCAATTTTTGCTCAATAAATTGAATTCAATCACTCCTATTGGATTCTACCAATTACTCTACTTTTTTAGACTTGAAATGAAATTCAAAATCAAAAGTTGTGATTTTTCTCACTAAGATATTGTGCTTCAAAGAGCTAATGCCACTTAGAAAGATTTGATCACCTAGGAAAATACAAATTCTCCACCAATAACAACACATAATGAGCTTCTAGATCTTGCCCTCTACAAAGGAAGGAACTCTTAAAAAATTGGATCTCTCTCTACACATTTGCGCCAACTGTCATGGTGGTCACTCCAGCAAAATGTCTTAGTAAGACAGTTGGCTTTTCCAAATAATGTGGCAATGCAATTGTGGTTGAAAATTGTGCTAGTGGAGGTACCTCCAAAATACAAAGAGATCACATCATTAAGAACCTAAGAACATCCTTAGAAGCCTCTACATGATAATTTGAGAAGGAAGACCGAAGAAAAATAAACAAGTGACATGATAGCTATTCAAACTTGCCAATCAACTTAACATTCACCACCTCCCAAGTAGGAAAGAGGGGTAGCCCAATGCCTCTCCTCTCATCTCATTTATGGGTGGGAAAACAAAATTGTGGAGCACTTTGCAATTTGCCTTTTCTCACAAACTTCCTTCCACCAAGGTGATCAAATAAATTTTCCTTTGAAAAAAAAGGGTCTCACATGATAGATTAGTCTTTGAAGGTGCAGCAGGTATGAGAATGGAGGACCCAAATGTAGTCCATGTTCAGAAAATACGGTCTCTGCAGCTTCTACAACAACAACCACCTTCATTACCTATTGACTCTGGAGTCGGCGCTCAAATCCAAACAATTGTGGCTCCCATCATCAATGCAAAGCAGCGATCCATCCGTATCCATTCCCATCTGTGGTGGGTCTTTCTCTTTCTGTGATGCATGTTTGCTTTCTTTCTTTCTTCGCAGCATGTGTCGTAGTTTTACGTTGTTGGACTTGGACAAGCCTTTACTTCCCAAACAACTAAGCCACCTGCATCTGTTACATCGGATTACTGGCTCCAGCTTACGGATGGCCGTATAGGGGCTAATTATTAGTACCACCCTGAGTTAAGGGCCGAATTGCAAGGCCTACTATAGGTAACTCTGAAGGAGGTACATTGGCAGTGATTGACGTGTGACGTGTGGTGAGTACTAAAGTTGTTGCCAGTTGGGAATAGGCCTTAAACGGCCACCTTCTGTCAGAGGCACATCTTCTGAAGCAACCGACTCTGTGTTGCACATCTTTTGGGGAGCAGGCTTGGATTGAACTTCGAAGCCTAAAGGGTGGACGCTTTTTTGGTGTATCAATACAATATGATATGCATTCAATAAAAAATGTTGTACGTAGTGGCTGTTGGGAGTGCATGTTCTTAAAATGATCTGTCATCTTGGCAAGCGACATGAGCTGAGAGCAACGTTCTGTAATTTATTTTGAGACTTATCAAACCAATGGCAATTACCTGACAGTATGGGTTATTGTTAAAAGTTAGCCTTTGATCTATCTCTTTCGTTTATTTTCAATTATCAAAACATTTTGTTGCAAATTTTGGCAGATTTAATTTGCCACAACATCTTCCAATAACCCATTCCCTAATAGTATAGACCTTTCCCTTGTGCAGATTTTTTGTAATGCCTCATTCAGAATCTGTAACACCATTTGTTACTTGCACATTACATTATGCACTATATTGTGAGCATTAGGCCAAGGTTGAATTGAGAGCACAAAGCTACCAAGATGTCAATGAGCATAGAGCAAGGTTCAATCTTACATCAGTGTTAAAGCTAGCACTCCTCAATTCAAGCAACTAGCCTTGACTTAACATAGACTTTGCAAAATTCTGGATTTTTAAGGAGTTTTAGTTCCATTTTCACCTTTTGAAATATTTTTGGAATGCAAACAAGGAGAAAATTGATGACCTTGGAATGACATCCTGCACAAGTTTTGCCCTCAATGTGAGGAGTCCTTTTTTTGTAAGAAATTGCAACTTGAGAATTCCAAGTGAGGTTGAGAGGGACCCTATGTATGCTCTAGCCCAATTCAAGAGCAAGTTTATAATGACTTTTTGTGAAAACCTTTGGCCTTCTTGTAAAGGGTCTATTTTTGTTTACCAAAGGTTTTGTTTTGAGATGCACTCTACATTGCAAATTTTAAAATGTACTTGCTATTGGAGACTATGCTCATTCCTTTTGAGAGCTAGGTGGTATTTACCATTGTGACTGGACGTATTGCAAGATGGTTATTATTATTGACTGAATTTGACTTTTGAATTGTGGTCAGAAAGGGGAAGCAACATTATCTAGCCGATCACGTTTCGCGAGATGTTAATCATGAAATTCAATAAAAAATGTAGTTTTTTAATAGAAACATGTTTGAATACGAACATGAAATTAAGTGTGGTTACATGTGTTCTGATATAGATTACGGGAGGGAAGGTATGAGTAGTAAGAGCCTTTCAGAGAGCTTGTGGGATCATTGATGTATATCTTCATATGCACCTCAACTTGATATAATTGGTATCATTGTGATTGAGTTGAGTTAGGTTCCAGTGGACCACGAGAGTGGTTTTTTAACCTTGATCGTGAAGATAAATGTGACTGGTTACTCTTGAAAGAGGCATTTATCAAACGGTTCAAGCCTTTTTGCTTGATAGAAAGTCCTTTTGTCAAACTAAGTAATATCAAAATGACAAAAGACGAAAAAGTACGTGACTATATTGAACGATTTAAACGATTAAAAAGTCAAGTACAAGAGCAACCTACCGAGTCCATGCTCATCATTTGGTTCCTCATTGGAGTTCCCCGATGGATCAGACGTGAACTTCGTTCCAATGATGAATATACATCATTGAAACAAGTCATGTCTGCTGCCATTCGAGAAGAAGACGAGGGCTCAGATGTTGAGGAACCACGAGAACGGAGAGCACATCGTGCTGTCCAAGAAGCTCGACCAAACGATGACACACGAGAACAGTTATGGAAAACACAGATGGAGTTGCTTAATCACCAACACCAACAACAGATGGAAAAACTCACCAAAGAGTTTCAAAACACTCTTAAGTCTATCCAAAGTTCGATGCCAGGTCAGTTACCCACTGGCCAAATCCATCATAGACGAGAGAACACGTGGTGCCCTCACTGCCGAGGTACACACACTGGCAATGAGTGCCCTTCGTACCAACCGGTCCCAGATACCTCCTTGATCAAATGTGAAATCTGTGACTTTATGGGGCATACCTCCCTTTATTGCTATTATAACCCGAGGAATCAGCCTCACAACCAGTCAGGAGGACATTATCAACCTCCTCGACAACCATTTGTTTCACAGCAACAACACGTCCTATCCACCACGAAACAACCAGATCCATATACAAGAGTTGCCCAGACCACCTAGACATCAACCTCAACAACAGCTGGCACTCTTAGGACCACCACCACGAGGACAACAGGATTTAGGAGCACAAAAAAATAGACATCCTCAAGAGTCTGCACACACACACCTGGTAGAAAACTTCTACAATCAATCATATCATCCTGATACATCAATTCCATCATCTAGCAATCACCAGTATCAAACCGACAACTCATGCTCATGCAAACAAGCTGAGTATTTCACACCACAAGACAACCCAACTCAGCTAGCCATCCAAGATGGTTATGCTATCGCCACCGGACCCATGAGCAACCGCTACTTTATTTGTGATGAAACAGGACATTTCATGGCTGATTGTAAAGTTAAAAACCAATACCATGCAGAATGTCCCGACTGTGTTCACAAACACAGCTTCAAAAACTGTATTAAACAACCTAACGGGATCCTTCCAGCATGTCATATCACATCCGAACCTGTTAGAGTTCTGACTAGAGCACAACGCCAACAACACAAACATCAGCAAAACTAGGGACAATCAGCTGACCCACATGGAAGCCATTTGACGGCCTCCACAGCACCAAAAGATTACCCAGACCCAAAAGTGGAACAAAGACAATACAACGAATTTCGAGATGAATTTTGGCGAGAGGAAAAACATATGAACAGTCCGTTATCAGCTCATATCCCCGAAAAGGAGCAATCCCTCCAGGGACTTGAAGTATTTTTTGACCTCCTGCAAGCTCAACTCACCATGCTATTCCATAGTGCTATCAAATCCGTCACCGGACTTCAACGTTATATCCATCGTAGTTTTTAGCTGCCTCCTATTCCTGATGAACAGCGAAAACCAGAAGCGATTCCTAAAATTCCTCAGATTCCTATGAATCTGATGAATATAGGTGTTACTAAGGGAAATAGCATTATACTACCCTTGTCCTATAAAGAAGGTGTTTAAATGAAATCAGAGTAGTGAAATTAGCCTGCCTACATGCTCTGACCTTGAAAATCCAATCACAAAAACAAGTTGTGCGAGAGATCACTTTCTGCGAGAGTTGAACCCTCGCAAACAGTCTGAACCCTTGCAAAACCTTTGCATGGCAGTCAAATCACCTTCTGAAATCTCGCAGACTTCCGTGAGGTCTTAGAATTTTGTGAAGAAGGTCCCTGCCAAAATTTGGGTGGAACTGAACAAGGAAAAGTGGATTTCACCTAATACGCACTCTAAATTCCGCTATATAAGGGTTGAATTCGAGTCATTTGTCACATTTGCTAGCGAAGCTCTGCCGAAATTTACAATGAAATTACCAAGTTCTTTGTTTGCAACCAAATTTCCTACAAGCTATCATCTTCTCATACTGAACCCAGATCTGCGCTCTGAACTATAATTCTTGCCATCTGATACTCGTGATTTACAGTTTTTTGTCGTTTCCACACCTGTTTACCTATTCCACCGTTCTTTCTACTTTTTCGACCTTTAATCATCACTGCTAACATAGCCTCCTCATCCTTTGAAGACTTTGGCACCAAGCAGGTGATCTAGCATGAAATCTCCGAGGCCACACAGATTTGGCCCTTACCCTCTAACGCTCTGATTCAACCATGGCTATAGACAACCGACCCAACTTCTTGAGGCAATGGAATTTTTCCCGGCGCTTTTTAGTTCTGAGATTAACATGGGCCTCGCCCTTCACGCTTACGCCACCTGGGAAGCGCTGAAGACACGCTTCCACTTTTTGTACCAAGGTATCACATACAAGGTCAGGATTAAGGCAAACTCGATGGTCACCATTGGGATTATGTCTGGTGACCATCGGCCCATCTCCCATCGCCAAGCCAAAACTCTGATCAAACCTTTCGTCACCCACACTGCACCAGAAATTCCAATCCAGACTGACAATGGATGCTATCACGGAACCCGTCATTCAGGCGTTTGCGCATCTATTGAATAACTTTCTGGTTATTTCAACATTTTGCAAGGACAGAATATAGTCCAAGCTACTGAGTCAGATAGTGGAATTCTTTCTGGAATTCTCTGGCCCCTCAGTTGTGCCATACGACTGGCATAACTTCCTCATTCGCGAACTAACTACCTCCATCAAACCCAACAACTGTGACCGTATCGCAACAGGCCCCCTGTTGTGTAACTTTGCCTGTGTACTTCTCGAGGCGAAAGTGCTCGGCTTCCACCGCTCATTCCTTTTGTCTTCCATCCGCCATCTCAAGCATCCAGCTCCTCCCAACCTGCAGTTACTGATACAACGACCAACAAACAAATACGTGGTGCTGCCTCTACATCTTCATCTCCACCTGCTACCCAAAGATGCACCACCACCAATGCACTAACAACTCCATCAGCCACCGCCACTTCTTCTTCCGTACAACCCTCCACTCTGGTCTCTGTTGTTACTACCCATCTTTTTGTTCCATCCACAATGGCTTCTGTTTCCATTCCCATTTCCTCTGTTAATACTACTTCCATTTCTGCTCCATTATCCACTACTCGGTCCATCACCATCGCATCCTCCATCACTCCTGCCGACACCGTTTCTCCCCTCATGTTTAAATCCCTCCGATTCTCAGTTGTCTCCCGACACTCTGGTGTGGATGCAAGTCATCAATTTTTTACCCCCACGTCAGACTCTTTCTGCTCCATCCTCATCTTCTTCCATACTCCACACCACTCTTCAATTCCCCTCCATTCCTCCCATCCTCTCGTTTGGACAAACCATTTCCCCCGTTTCCACTGTTGCTTCTCAAACCCCACCTGCTTCGCCGTCAAAGGTTGCCGAGGGCAACCAACCGTTGCCTGATGATGCATTTGTTCAAACAGTTTTCATACCATCACCAGATCGGACTGATCCCACTGTCCCAGATGGCATCAGGTCCAACGAGAACCTGATTGAAGATGATGACGACGGAACTCCACAAGTCATCGAGGCCGATACAACACAAGCCCCTACCAGTGCCAGTGTACCGGCTGCTCCCACCGACCTAACAACGACATACCAGACTTTGGGCAAATACATCCTAGAGGCAGTAGCAACCAAAGCTATTTTAAAAAGCAGGGTACTACACCTGGCCACAAGCAACACATAGCTGCAAGCAGAACTCACCAAGCTGCAGCACGAGCTGATTCTAGCTCAGCAACATGAACAAGAAGGGCACCAGGAGATTGCCAGGCTGCAGCAAAAGGAGGAGGGCCTCAATCTATATATTCAAAGCCTCTCTAAAGCGTTGATAGAGGCCTCCACAAAGGTGCAGGAGCTTCAATCCGAAGCGTCGAAATGGCTTGCTCCCATCCAGGCGCAAGTACAATATTGGAAGCAGAGAATACGTGACATGGGGGCGGAAGTCAAGGCCCTACAAAGTGAAAAGCTCGCCTAGTTAGCTCAACCTGCACCAGACTCAAGGTCGCTATCTGAATCAAAGATGAATCTCTTTTGGCGTCAGGTGCAGGTCTATAGCCAAACCTTAAACAACTACCAAGCAGAGTTCAATAAATATCAGGCAAGCGCAACTCACGAGCTCGCCTAGGCCAAATAAGCCCTCAAGGCTTGCCAACAGTTCATGGAGAAAAAGACCCAGCGCACCCCCGTGGTAATTCCACCACCACCTGTTTTTGATGCTGCGTAGGCCAGTACAAGCCAGGACCAAAGCCAGCAAGCAGTAGGGGGATTTAGCCAAGATCAAGGGTCCGAAGGCCAAGACCAAGGACCAACGGATATGGGTGCTGAGACGCGGGACCAAGGCCAAGGCAAAGGTACCAGCCAAAGCCAAGAGGAAGGACATGCCACATCGTCTAGAGGTTCGCGCACCATATCTACCAGCCAGGCCTTCCAAAGACCAAAGCCTGTGGAGAAGAAAATAAATGAATTCCTATCAAAGTATCCCCAAGAGCCATCAAGAGGCGGCTGGCAGATATCGTTTTCAGCTCAAACAATCAAGGGCAAGGAACTGCAAGCATTACCCGCCCTCCAACCACAACCAGAGTGGCATCAACAGTTGTTTGAAAGAGACCCTGCGGCCATCAGGGCCTATGTGACAAGTTCGCAACAAT
Organism: Diphasiastrum complanatum; assembly: GCA_029204225.1. Classification (NCBI taxonomy): domain Eukaryota; kingdom Viridiplantae; phylum Streptophyta; class Lycopodiopsida; order Lycopodiales; family Lycopodiaceae; genus Diphasiastrum; species Diphasiastrum complanatum. The sequence goes on from CM055108.1 coordinate 16,610,536, forward strand.
TACAGGTGAACGCACACTTCCTGCCATGTACATGACGATCCAAATGGGCGGAATGCGGCACCCCTCTGGACAAACTCACAATTCAAAACTTCAATTGGCCGATCATTCATTCAGAGTACGGTTGGACTACGGATGTAGATGCCAAAAGGGCTCTCACCACATTCACGAATCACTATATCAATTGCCCTGATTCAACAGTCTGCGCGACAACCACTTAGGCCCGAGACTTAGAGCATCTAATGGGGATAGAAACTAAATGAGACAATTTTATCCCCCCCATAATCTTTGATCTTAATAAGGTGCTACCTTTAGACAAAGTCGAAGATCAGCTGCCAGTCGCTCGTGTGTATTATCAAACTGCCTTTCTTGTCGATCCATGGACATGCAGATTCTAAGCAGGGTACCAAGATTGGCTGAGAGGAGTCCACAAGTCCCTTCACACGCCCAAGGACTTGAAAAAACTGGACCACCTCACCTTTATGGAGGACGTCACAACCTACCTGATCCAACAAAGACGGGCGAAGAAGACCCTTTACTGAACCGGCAGAGTGCCGAGGGACCGGCAGATGAAGTTTGGGATACAATCGACAATGATACGGTAAGTGAGGCCACAACACCACCCATTCAAAAACCACAAAAACCTCGATTACAAAAAAATACCATTATTGCTACAAAATTAACCGAGCGACAAAAACAGATGCGTGCGAAGCTTAAACAACCAATCAAGCCCTTGTCAGAGGGGACAAACAACAAACACTCCGACAAAGCTTCCACGTCTGATAAAGAATCACGTCAAATGATTCCTAAAGTCCCAGAACATTTTGTGGACCCACCTTTCGATCTTCCACAGAAGTTCAAAGACTTTACACTGGATGACGTTGTTATCCAATTACCGCAGCCACATCGGGAACCTACACCAAGTTCCAATTCCTTTGAAGGACCCGCTAAGACAATTCCACTAAACCTTAAAGATCCTGACGAGGACATAGATCGAATAGTTCATGTTGGTGCACATTTGTCATCAACCCAACTGTCTGATCTAGAGACTTTATTACGCAAATACAGGGATGTATTTGCATGGAATTATACCGAGATGAAAGGATTCCCCCCTGAAATAGAAGTACATCGGATTCCTCTAGAAGACAATGCTAAGCCTGTTAGAGCTAAACCTTACCGCAGTAACCCAGTCTATCGCGAGAGGATCGACGAAGATATTAAGAAATTGTTGGATGCTGGCTTCATTTATGAAGTCCAACATACTGATTGGGTATCACCCATTGTGGTTGTACCCAAAAAAAATGACAAGCTTCGTATCTGTATTGACCTCAAGAACCTTAATGCGGTTACGAAGAGAGACCATTTTCCCTTGCCCCTAACAACCCAAATATTAGAGGAAATGGCAGGAGCTGAAGCTTTCAGCTTCTTGGATGGGTTCAACGGCTATTTCCTTGTTCAAATAGCCCCTAAAGATAAACATAAAACGACTTTTGCCACAGAGAGCGGTGTTTAGGCTTATAATGTTATGCCTTTTGGCTTATGTAACGCCCCCTCAACATTCCAACGGGTCATGCAACTGGCCTTTCAAGATCTGTTACATCGGGTCGTGGAGATTTATCTCGACGATCTAGGCGTACATTCTTCCACTGCTACGCACCTAGACGCCTTGGAGAAAATCTTCATTCGTTGTCGTAGGTTCGGCATCTCACTAAACCCTGATAAATGCCAAATATGGGTCACCCACGGGGTTGTACTCGGGAATATAATATTAAAGGACGGTATTTCTATCGACCCGTCAAAAATCAAGGTTATCGTGGACATGCCCCTACCTGCAACAATGAAGGAAGTATATGTCTTCCTCGGTCATACCAACTATTATCGCATCTTTATAATCAACTATGCCGGCAAGGCACGTCTCGTTTATTTAGTTGTGGTAGATCCTCGTTGGACCGAAGAACGAATTAAGGCCTTTGAGGAGTTGAAGACAACACTCACAACGGCTCCCATACTTTGCTCGCCAGATTACATGACAGAATTCCATGTGCATACTGACGCAAGTAAGTATGTTATTGGGGGTCTTCTTGCACAACCAGGCGAGTATGGCAAGGACTTTCCCATACGTTTCTTAAGCAGGCAACTGGTGCCTGCTGAAGTAAACTATACCACTACCGAGAGAGAAGCATTGGCAATGGTCTATGCAGTACAACAACTACGACATTATTTATTAGCCCAGACCTTTGCTTTCTACACAAACTATCAAGCACTCCTATATATCGTTAATAAGTCCTGTAAGACGGGACGAATAGCTCGATGGCTACTAATTTTGGAGGAATTTAATTTTCGTATAGTCATTCGAAAAGGGTCCCAACATTTCATGGCGGATCACCTTTCCAGACTACCAAGTGCTGAAAAAGTAACTGCACCAGTCAACGATGATCTTCCTGATGCATGCCTTTTTCAGATTGATACCACACCCCTATGGGCTGAGGAGATCACTTAGTTCCTCACAACAGGCCGACTAAAAAAAGGCCTGTGTAAAATGAAATTTTTTTTTTTTTTAATAAAAGCAGCGCCCTTTCAGTTAATTGTGGGACAACTTTACAAAAGGGGCGTTGACGACATTATTCGACGATGTGCCTATAAATCTAAGATACGACCGATAATATCCCAGGCTCATGAGGGCATCGGAGGTGGCCACTTTTCTGCTGAAACCACAACGAGGATTATCCTTCGAGCAGGATTGTGGTGGCCATCTTTGTTTAAAGACACGTTTGTTGTCATTAAAGCATGTGATGTCTGTCAAAGAGCAAAGCAAAATACCAAAACAGACTTCACACCATTGACTCCCATTATAGAAGGCAAAGCCTTCCATAAGTGGGGGATTGACTTTGTTGGACCCATCAGTCTAGCAGCGAAACATACCCAAGCTCGATATATCCTCATAGCCACATATTACGCCACTAAGTGGGTAGAGGCCCGAACAACGAAGGACGCCAATACAAAAACAGTTACACATTTTCTTTACGAAAACATTATTACCCATTTTGGCTATCCCATGGAGCTTGTTAGTGATCGCGACACACATTTTTTAAATGCTATCATTGATAATCTCCTACGCCATTACCTTGTCGTTCACAAAAAAAGTACACCGTACTATCCTAGGTGTAATGGCCAGGCTAAATCAACTAACAAGACGATCTGTAAGATTCTAACCAAGATAGTTGAAACCAGTCACTCTGATTGGGAAACAAAACTTTTCTCAGCTATCTGGGCTTACGCACCACCCCGAAGAAAGCCACTGGGTGGGTAACCCCTTTCCACTTAATATACGGTCAAGAAGCGGTAATGCCCATAGAATTCATAGTACCTTCACTACGAGTTACGGAGGCTTTTTCAACAGATCTCTATGAAAAAGCTTCCATCAAACAACAAGTCAAAACCAGGCTATTTACGCTAGCTCAGTTATGTGAGACAAGACTAATATCTTATCATGCACAACTAGTTAACAAACGATGCCAAAAAGCCTGGCATGACCGTCACCTACGCAATAAAGATCTACATTTAAGTGACCAGGTACTTCTTTATACATCAAAGAAGCACCCCGACAAGTTGAAGTTCAGAAGTGAAGGGCCATACGTTATTAACTAAATATTTTCTAATGGTGCAGTCCAGTTACAAACACTTGACGGGACACTCCTAGACACTGTCGTAAACGGTGGTCGTCTACGGCGGTACTACGAAGAGTTGTTCTTTGTTGACCCAATTTAGGATCTTTTCCCTTGAAGATCAAAAAAAAAAAATTATATTATTCCCTTGTACATCTTGCCTATTGTTCACCTCGTTCCTTGTTTATACTTCATATCATTACTTATGTACATTCTATGCATTTTTTTCTTTCTTTTTTCTCTTTCTTCTGTTCATACTCATGGGTCATGGGTGTTCTAGATCGACAACTGATAGGCTACTCCTTAAGAAATCATTCTTACACTTTGGCCACCTCATCTCTGTCTCACTGGTATCTCAGGGTAACCAGCATTCCTCGAGATACACCTCTTTTATAAGAACTTCTACTGTGAGCTACAGTCCTATTTTCCTTGGAGTTCTTCACTTGCATCAAACAGATCCATTTATGCATCATGAGAGTCCCTTCAGATCTCGACCGGAACCCTTCTTCGAATCTCGACCGGAGCAGTTTTGTTAGATCTCCCGAAGCAATCCCTTCAGATCTCGACCGGAGCCTTCCATCGAATCTCGACCGGAGCAGTTCCGTTAGATCTCGACTGAAGCAGTTCCTTTAGATCTCGACCGAAGCAGTCCCTTCAGATCTCGACCGGAGCCTTCCGTCAGATCTCGACCGAAGCGGTTTAGTCAGATCTTTACCAAAGTAGTTCCTTCAGACCTCGACCAAAGCAGTTCCTTCAGATCTTGACCGAAGCAGTTCCTTCAGATCTCGACCAGAGCCTTCCTTTGAATCTCGACCGGAGCAGTTTTGTTAGATCTCGACCGAAGCAGTTCCTTCAGATCTCGACCAAAGCAGTCCCTTCAGATCTCGATCGGAGCCTTCCATCAGATTTCGACCGAAGCGGTTTTGTTAGATCTCGACCGAAGTAGTTCCTTCAGATCTCGACCGAAGCAGTTCCTTCAGATCTCGACCGAAGCAGTCCCTTCAGATCTCGACCGGAGCCTTCCTTTGAATCTCGACCGGAGCAGTTCTGTGAGATCTCAACCGGAGCAGTTCTGTGAGATCTCAACCAGAGCAGTCATTTTGAATCTCGACCGGAGGACATACATTCAAATTTTACGAACCAGCATGTCCCATCTCCCTTGCAACCAGACGACGGCGACAATAAATGCCCTCTCACCGAAGCCATTCGCACCTCAGCGAACTACGAAGCTCAAGCATTTTCTAGCGACGATCTGTGGCGATCTTCCTACTCTTGACACCGATCCTGGCGCTCGACTATTCAATCCGTCCATCATCATCTTCACACCATCTCCCCATCATTACCACTCCCTTATGAGCGCCATCACCGAAATCTTCAACACAAATGTCGCCTGCAGAATACCTTATATCTCAAGTTTCGCATGCTGAGGGGTAGTGACACATGAGCACTTATCACGCTCCTGTCACACTATTGAACATCCTACAATCACAATCACACACCATACACCTTCAACCTGCTTCATCCCTGACAGATACACATCCATAACATTAAAAACATTGTCAAACACCTCCACTTCCTCCTATTCCACTCGCCATCTTCTTCACTCAACCTCACTCTATTCACCCACCTTTACTTCATCACCCACACCGCTCTACCCAACACAACCATCTTCCACATAACTCCCTTTCCAAACTCGTTCATACATCCCTTCCCCCACACTTTCTGAACCATTCTGCACCGCCACTTCCCATCTCAACCGAAGCCACTACATTAGATCTCAACCGAAGACATCTCAACCGAAGCCACTCCATCATATCTCAACTGGAGCCCAACCTTTCCCATCGCAACCGAAGCCACTCCATCAGATCTCAACCGGAGCCCAACCTTTCCCATCTCAACCAAAGCCACTCCATCAGATTTCAACCGAAGCCCAACCCAGCAGATCTCAGTCGAAGCCACTCCATCAGATCTCAAGCGGAGCCTAACCTTTCCCAGCTCAACCGAAGCAGTTTTTCCAGATTCCTCCTTCTTCCATTTTCCAACCATGTCGTCCAACCCCCATTCCAGTTCAGATGATCCCAAAGCAAGCAAGCTCGACATCTAGTTGTGCAAGCTTGACCTTACAGAGATGCAGAGCTGGTACCAGCAGGCGGAGTCCTTTTTCAAGGAAATCGAATTTCAGATCCCTATCTTGACAGGTTATCAAAGCCCCTATCTGGTACACATGGCATATGCAAATTGTCATACTACAGAAAGATCATGTCAGATCATAGTTCCCCCTATCAGGAATTATGTCTATAATGTATCCTTTGTGGCAGCTGACTTGCAACCTTATGGTTTTCAACGAGGGACAAACACTATCACAAGGACACTCCAGAAGATAGAGCAAACGACATATTTTAAATATATTGATCCCTCTGTGACCAAGTGGAAGAACAAGGATGGGTACAGGCTGGAAGCAATCAATGACAAACAACCTCAAGCAGCATGTGCATATCTCACCAGATGCACACAGAAACCTCGAATGAAAGTGTTGAGAGTACCCATGTCCCTGTTTCACATGTTGGCAGATTCACGACTGCATGCCCAGAACCTCTATGATTGGGCACAGTTTGCTTCGAATTGTCTTCATGAGTGCATTAAGCACAAGCAGCCTATCACGATATTAGGATATCTGATGACAAATATCACTCTGCACCAAGTACAAAACGGGCCAAAGCTCCAACAACAATTGCAGCTTGCGGACAAGGCATGGGATATTCTCATTGAACACAAGAAGCCCAAGCATGCAAGGACAACTTCACCATCAGGGTCCCAGGCCAACCGAGTCAATACAAGTATCCTCCCTCTGGTACACAAGCCAAGAAGCCCACCCCAGAATCCACAAGCAGCTGCAACCTCTGGAGCTCCACATGTAGATATCTCAAGGGCTCAGTTGCCAGGTACACGGCAACAACAAAGACAAGGGAAGCTTCAAGCTGGGAGCACATCACCGGTGGGATTAGTTTCACATGGTTCCACGTCAGATGGTGGCAGCTCGTCCACAGCATCACAACAACAGTCGTCACCCTCACATGTCATCGACGAGAGTGATGGAGCAACTACATCCACACTGGCACCTGATACGACAATACCTCAAGTCCCAAGTCAGCCAGATGAGGCCACCACCCCACCCACACTAATTACAACACCAATGCCACCAACATCACCACTGGCACAAGTTTTGGGGGGGGAGAGTGGGGATATCCAGTCTCCAAGACACGGGAGCAGCCCAGGCCCAGCAAGTCCACATATTGGACACATCTCAATATTTTGATGTTGTGGACCTGATGGAGATAAGCGACGATGAACCAGAAAAGGGAAAGCAGCCAGGAAGAAGTCAAACACCTCCACCTCCACCTCCACCTCCATTTTCAGTTCTAACACCACGCCTATTTTTTGGTTTAGCCTCACCATCCCACACCCCAGATCAGTACCCAACCCTCTCTAACCCTGAAAAGCTCACTGAAGCAGCCAAACACTCAATGATTGGCCTATCCGAAATGAGCTACCACATGCATTGGTTGGTGAGCCAACATCAAGTTCTAGAAAGCAAAGTCCAACATCAAGACCAAGAGATTGCATGATATCAAAGGATGGCCAAAGAAAAAGAAAAAGAGACAGTAGAAAGCAAATCCGTGATGGTCGGGCAGAAAACCACCTTGGAAGAGGTCCAGCAGCAACTGAAGCACCAGATGGTCCAAATCGACCAAGTACGAGATGGATCATCGGGTGCAATGACAGTCAATGCTCCTCCAGTCAAGCCCGAGGACATTCAAATTCAGGCCTCACAGGATTCAGCCATCCGGATGGAGAAATACATAAGGCTGATCCAAGAGCGAGAGGCCAATAAAAAGAATTTAAAAAACATTCTCGCGAAACAAGAGAAGATCATCCTGGAGTCCCAGAAGCAGCTTGAAGAAACAACGAAGGCCCTACAGCAAGTCTTGGACAAGGTGAACCAATTATGGGACACGACGTGCAAGGCCCAAGCAGATGCTCATGTAACGAAGCCACGGGACGATGATGGGAATGATGGAGCAGGGAATCGGGATGGGCAAACCCACCGATCAGACGGTAGCTCAAGATCGGGTGGCCAGAGAGCCAATGCTGCTTCCATGAGCTTTCCCTGACCCCCTCCCACCTTTAACCCTTCCTCCTATTCCGCATTTATTTTCTCTGAAACATTCATTCCAACTTACCCAATTCTTCTATCTCCTCTTTCTTCATCATCTCCTAGTCAAATAATGGGCCCATCAAAAGGTCCAGCTAACACCCACAAAGCCCGACGGGACGAGTTCCTCCAACAACTCCACTCCCCCAGTGCTGCATATAACTTATTATTTTTGCCTCCTCCTAAACCGTTCACCCCTGCACCTCTCTCCCCAGATCACTCCATCCCCAACCTTCCGGAGACTAACACAGACATTGGAGCCGATGATGACTTCTTGGCTGACCAACTGGAGACAAGAAGATTCTCGCCCAGGCCAGACATGGGTGCAAGTGAGCCGTCGACAAGCGAGCGAGCAAAAGAGAAAGACACGGGCACCAAGGCCCTTGATGATTATCTGGCAAGACTGTCCCAGCCGCATAGGACAACTTCCTCTACCCGGCCTAGAAGTAAACTGGCTGATACAAGGGAATCAAAGCGATTTGAAAGAAAATACCCTCCCAATATGAGGGGCGACAAAGAAGACATCGATCAAAGCCAATACTCCACCAGGGACGAGATTGTTGCCGCACTACAACCGCAGCCAGAATGGCAAAGCAAAGTCCTGAAGGATAGCAGGCGACTCTAGGATTATTTGAGGGCACTGGCATGGAAGCGAGTGGATCCTTTTTACATGCCGCTCAAATGCAGAAACCCATGGCCGGTGGAAAATCCTCAAGTGGAGTTAGTAAACTGGCCAGTCATTTCAGAAATTACAAAGAGAACCTCCCCGGATGATCTGAGGCTATAGTTACTAGACTTCAGGCACAAATACAAGTCGAGTGCCGATCTCTGCATGCAAAAAAGTGCCGAGTATTGCAGATCCATGGCCTTCCTGATGCAACAAGAATGTTTCTGGGATCGAGGTCTGGATCCCATTAGTATCAGCCCAAACACAGCCCTCCAGTCAGAAGAAGACCACGTAATGATGGCCAGGCTATACTGTAGAGCAGCCTTCATGTCGTCACGCTATGTGACCATGGTGGAAGACTGGCAGGAAATGGGCTTCGTAGAAAAAATAAGAGAATATCTGGGGCCCCTTAATTTTGGAAGTAAGCTCCGCTTCCAAGTTTTTGAAGCCCTAGGCCGGAAAATGAGCGAGCGAAAGCAGACGGCGCGACGACGAGGCAAACAAGATTCACAAGAAGTGCTCAAGAGGGCTGGTATGTAGCAGCCAATTGAGGGACTTCCAATTTTGGCGAATAAATTTTGCGGATAATAAGCACCTGGTTTTACAGAAGTAAACGAAAATCCACGTTTTTCCAAGTGCCAAGCGGAAGACATCACCAGTTTTGCAGTGGGTCCTGCAACAGATTAGGGGTGGATAATGTTAGCCAATTCTCTAGTACTGAGCCAAGCTGAAGACATAAGTTATCTCTCACCCATGACCGAGGAGGTCTCAGAAGGAAGAGAGCAGAAGAAGCTGAGAGCCGAGCGTGAGAGCCGAGGAAATACTAGCTAGGAAGATAGTGATCAACTATGTGAGCCTACATGGTGTATCCCAAAGAAGGAATGACCATGTAGGAGCTAGTAACATTTTCTTGAATAGTTGTAATAAATGTAGACCCCCCTTAAAATAGTAAGAGTGAGCCACCTTTTGATGGTGACCTCTAGTGGAAGGGCAAACTCCACATGTAATTTCTAATTTAGTGGAATGCCACATGGGCTCCACATGGGCAGCCTTCTTGCTTATTTAAGGGCCCCCCTCTCTTGTGAGGGAGCTTTTGATTGTATTTTCAAGTTCTCTTGAGCTAATAAAGAGGATCCTCCACGAGTTCTTGAAGAACACTAAGCTCCTTGTTCATGGCAATGATCTTGAGTGATATTTCTATGAGCATGCTTGATTCCTTGCTTGTGAATTAACTAGATTCTTGTTTCTTGTTCTTGCTTAGTTGTGGATTAGCTTCAATTCTTGCTTGTGGAATCTTGTAGAAATCAGCATTCAAGTAAACTATAGAGTCTAGAAATGTGGTGTAAATCTTGCATAGTCTTGACATTCTAGTTCTTGATGTTCTTGGATAGTTTAGGCATCAAGTAATGTATGTTTCTTGATCCCTAGATTGTTAAATGATGTTAGGAATCTTGTTTCTTGTTTCTTGAATCTGGTTTTGGTTTCAGTAGCTATTCTAGTTCTTGATTGTTCTTTGATTCAGTAGTTAGTAGTAGGATTGCTCTCTGTGCTAAATCCTGACCAGTTTGAGCTGTAGATGGTTGCATGGCTAGCGTATGCATGTAGCTGAGTATTGGATTTGAGTTACCCACTGACAGGCTGAGAAATACGTAATGCATCCTTGAATATTGCTTCTGCTCTGTAAACGTTCTAATAAGAAGAATAATCACAAAGAACCATAACGACAGAGGTAATCCAAGAGAGATAAGCAACAAAAAGAGAAGAACGTGTTCACAGATTCAGTGAAATAGTGAACAGGTAATCAGCTTCATCCATGTTTGATCTGATTGTTGGTAGTTCTCTAAAAGTTCTGATGGATAATTGGTAACAGATTCATCAGTCTTTGGTGAATTTTGCCCTTTAATTTGCCATAGTTACTGAGATCGAGGTTTCTGATCTGCAAATTTAGAGGACTTATTGGCATAATATGATGATCTGCTTTCTTTTTTATCCCGTCTGGATCTGGATCCTTCTTGGATTCTGTTAGATTTTCTCGATCTTGCCAGATTTGGCCGAATCTTGATGGATCTAGCTTGATTTGGCTTGATCTTCCTAGATCTAGTGGTGATGGTTTAGCAGATTAGCTTTTTGTAATGTGCCTTCACCAATCTGGATCTATCTCACTGTGGTGGCCAGTACTTGTGTAACCGGCTACCATTGATGGGTGTATCAAATGGTGTCCCATCTAGCTTTTGCAAATTCATGGCTCCATGATTAAGAATATTCTTGATCCGATAAGGACCTTCGCCTATGAATTTCAACTTTCCCTTGATCGCCTGGGTTTTACACATCAGGACTAGATCTCCGGAGCGAAGATCCTTCTTTTGTAACCTGTGATCATGCCATGCTTTGCATCTTTCCTTTTCAACTGCCAGTGCATGCACAACTAGTAAGCGTGTTTCACAGAGTTTATGCAGAGCTTCGTGGCATAGTTGTAGAGATTTGGACTCATTAAGACGTTGCGTGGTGGCAATCCTTAATGAAGGAACTAGAAACTCTAGTGGCATTATAGCATCCTGACCATATACCAATTGGAAGGGTGTTTGATCAGTGCTTCCTTTATATGCTGTCCTGAATGCCCACAGAGCAGCATGCAACTTATGTTCCCAATCCGATCTGCTAGCTTCAACTGTTGGATGATTCTGCTTGCCCATTACCACAAGGATAATAAGGTGTACTGGTTCTGTGGATCACGAAGAATTCCTCCAACATGACCTTGATGGTCTCATTGATGAAATGGCTTCCGCGATTGTTGACTAGCTCCACCGGACATCCAAAGTGCACAATGATATTTTTATAAAGGAACTTGGCAGTGGTCCTAGCATCAACTACTCTTACTGCCTTGGCTTCGACCCACTTGGTGAGGTAGTCTATGGCTACGATTATGTATCGAGCTAGGAACTCCTTGTCGCAGGGTGAATTGGACCGATGTAATTCAATCCCCACTTTTCAAATGGTGCTTGGGCTAAGACCGGGTGCAGTAGGTCATAATTCAATCTCGTTGGTCTCCTATCGCACTTTTTCAAGTATTCCTCCATATCCTTATGAATCGTCCCAATTTTCTGATCATTGGAATCAAACTAACTCTTGCAAGCTCTTATGTGTCTTGGTCTCACTAAGATGGGACTTCGAAATCCTCTGCGAGAGTTCTTGCTCATCGGAACTGAAAATTTTGCTATCCGTGAGGGTTCACTGGTACTTTCCCGTCTTTTTTTCACTAGGAACTCTCGCACAGGCACTTAGACATCAAACTAACTCTCGCAAACTTCTCTGTGTCCTGGTCTCAATGAGATGGAACTTCAGAGGGCTCTGCGAGAGTTCTTATGAAGATTTGAATTTTTTTGAATTTTTTCAAGGGTTTTTTAAATTTTTTATGATTTTTCTCTGATTTTCACAATCTGCTTGGAACTAACTCTCGCAGGCTTCTATGTAGGTCTGGGATAGTACCCTAGAGCTGCTGCCAGTTATGCAAGGGTCAATTCACATTGGTTCTGGAGATATAAAAATCTGATGAGATTTTAGGCTCTTTTCCCCTCCAAAAATGCAGATTGGTGTGTTTCTTGGGTTTTTTGGCTGGTTGGTTTGAGTTTCAGGCCCTTAGAGGCTGTTCAAGGCCTCCTCTCACACCTCCTCCGCTAGCTGTGAACAGTCCAAACACAACAAAAAAAAAAAAAAAAAACAGAAAACTAACTCTGAACTCCCAAAAATCTACCTAAAACTACTCTAAAAAGCAAGAAAATAGCTAAAATGCAGCTAAACTAGTTAGTGGAAACCTATCCCCGGCAACGGCGCCACTGTAGGGTCGAAGATCTTGCGTAGTATAGCCCTCCCGCCTGTCAACCAGGGTTAGATCACTGGATAAGTGTTCACCTACAAATGAGCTCTCCACATTGACTTATACTTGAAGGCCCTTGTTTTACAAAGAACCGTCAAAACCTAGGAACCTGATAATTTAGTTAAGTTACAAGCCGTAGTAATTAAGTATAGAACTAAGTCACTTACAAAAAGGTTCCATGGGACAAACCCCCAATGGACCATATGACTTATTTTTATAAGTTAGGTTCCATGGGACAAATCCCCAATGGACCTAAGCTAGAGCTGCTTTAATTATATAACGTGAACTGATTTGAATTACAATATGGCTAGAATACTTGCAGGGAATATTAGCCTACATATCTCCTAAAACAAAACACTAAGATAGACAATTATATTCACAGATATCTATGGACGTTGGGCTTAATAAATTTTGAAAGGCTCACAACATTCATTACTAAATTGTTGAGTCATAAAGTATTGATTACACGATTATTTTCATCTCCTGTTGATTGCAAACACTGAGGCATCTTTTTAGAAGGAGGAAATTCATGGATTGACATGCCATCCATGTCCATAGAAGGCTCCATAGACTGTTTGCAAAATTTTGAACTACAAACTGTAGCTTGACGTTCCATCTTCATTTCTGGAACTCAACCTTGCAACACATTTTGATTTGAAACTCGTGATTTCTTCTTCCAAGAAATGAGACTACATCTTTATCATCATATGTTAGTGGAGATTCCCCTACACAAGTTGACCTTCTAACAAAAACTTGTTGTAGACCTGCTTTTAATGGTCTACTCAAATATGCATGAAGTAAATCAAGAAGTCCTCTAGACTTCGAAATGCAAGATCGATTCGGAGTTGATCTACTATGCTACAGCTCTTATGTAGCTAAAACAATTAGATAATTGCCATGCAGACTATCTACAAGAATCTTGGGCTTGCAGTTTGAATTGTTTGGTGTTAGAAATCCATAAATCATAATATGGATGGACGGACTAGGATTCAAACCCACGACCTCCCTCATACCGGATGGGATGCTCTACCATTGAGCTATCCACCCTGTTTGATAGTTCTCTCTAGAGTGTAGATTGATATTCCAACACCCCCCCTCAAGCCACACTTGGTTGGGGTCCTAGTTGTCACCTGCCCCACAACTTGGGCCACCTAACCATGGCTTTGACACCATGAACTGTTAGGTCTAACTTGGCTCTGATACCATGTTAGAAATCCATAAATCATAATATGGATGGATAGACTAGGATTTGAACCTAGGACCTCCCTCATACTGGATGGGATGCTCTACCACTGAGCTATCTGCCCTGTTTGATAGTTCTCTCTAGAGTGTGGATTGATATTCCAACATGGTATCAGTGTGAAGTTTTTAGCACGTGTGAACTTCACCACACACCTTACAAGATCTTACTGAGGTGTTGTGATTGCACAAGATTGATCAAAGAACAGTATGCTTGAAAAATTTAAGACAAGAGCACAATGGCATACATCTGATGAAAAAATCTAACTCTTCACTATGAGAAATGAATGTCAAAAATAATTCTAAGTGTTCAGTATGGGAAAAAGAGGCTGCTCTCAGGTAGAGAGAGAAAATCAAACATGAATAACTCAGGTAGAGAGAGAATGAGTCCAAAACACCAAAATTTCAATATTCACAATATGGCAAAACATGCCCAGCTTTCCCTACATGAGACTCGACTTGAATTCCTATAGTGGAGTTGCATGGAAAGTGCACTTAACTGAACTAATTCACCTACCAGAGATCCACATGTGTAACTGCATGCATGTATGTTGCATGTACTGCATGTCAACTCATAAAACTGCCTAGACATGTGTAGATCACTGAAACTACTTTGCATGTTGCATGCGCTGATTGCATGTGGCTTGCATGCATACAGTATGACTTTGTATATTATCTAAACTACTGCATGTCATCAAAATAGAACCTATCTAACCCAAATTCGACCTATACTTTGATCCATAAAACCTTCTTAGTTGTGGTTGTAAGAGATTTGTATTCAGCTTCACAGGATGACAAAGAAATAGTTGTCTGCTTCTTTGATAGCCAAGAAACCAAGTTCTCTCCAAGCACTTCTAGATTTCCTTTCCAGCCTGTCTCCTACAAAATCTGAATCTGAAAAAGCAATCAAAGTCAGATCTTCTCCTTCATAGAATAATCCATAATCCAAGGTAGAAGATATATACCTCAAGACTCTTTTAGCCAACTTCCAATGATATAACTTTGGATCCTACATGTGTTGACTTAGCTTATGAACACAAAAGCTTAGATCAGGCCTAGTCAATGTTAACTAAATAAGTGAGCCAATAAGACTTCTAGTGATGTCCTCAAAGGATTTTTCATCATCTTCCATAGGAACTTCTACAGTGTGCTCCATAGGTGTATCTATGCCTTTACAGTTCTCCATATGGAATTTCCTGAGCATGGAAAGTGCATATCTACTTTGTCTTATAAATGCATGACCTTTCCAAAAATCTATTTCAAGGCCTAGAATATAGTGAAGAGCTCCTAAGTCCTGCATCTTAAACTCAGTACCAAGTGCATGCTTAGTTTCTTCAACTAACTTCTCATTGTTTCCACAAAGAATGATATCATCTACATAGATGAGAAGTATAATTACAAAGTTATCTACAAACTTATAATACAGAGAAGGGTCATATTCACTTAGACAAAATCCGAGTGATATGAGATAGGAGTTGAGCCTTGCATACCAAGACCTTGGTGCTTGTTTCAATCCATACAGACTTTTGAACAAAAGACAAACTTTTGATTCATCACCTTCCTTCACAAAACCTGGAGGTTGCTCCATGTAAATCTCCTCCTCAAGGTAACCATTGAGAAATGCATTGGAAACTTCAAGCTAGAACATTCTCCATTTGTGAAAACATGCAAGAGAGATGAGTATTCGAATTGTTACCATCTTTGCAACTAGTGCAAAGGTGTCTTCATAGTCAAGACCTTTGATCTATGAATAACCTTTGGCACAAAGCCTTGCTTTATACTTACTGATAGATCCATCATGATTATACTTGATTCTGAATGCCCACTTACATCCGATTACATGCATGCTGTTTGGTGGCTCCACAAGCTCCCATGTGTTGTTTGACATCAAGGCTTCAAACTCTTCGGTCATTGCTTCAACCCACTCTTTGGATTGAAGTGCTTCTTGAACATCTTTAGGCTCTTTATCTGATATAAAAAGTGCATGATAGGAAGTTTCACCTTCCACTTGCCTTCCTTCAACATCATATGTGAGCCTACTTGGCTCAGATCTTGCTCGTGTAGATCTTCTTGGTGTGGTAGCTTGAATTTGCTCCTCCTCAAGCCTCGGCCTCACCTATTCTTGAACAGCATCAAGATTGATGATTGATCTTGCATGAGACTCCTTGACCTGTGCGTCATCCAAGTTAAACTTCTGACCTTCATGGAAGATCACGTCTCTACTAACAACATTCTTGTCAGTAGAGGGTAAATAAACTTTGTATGCCTTTTTGATAGATGCATATCCTACAAAAATTACTCTTACAGCACTAGGATCTTCCTTCTTCCTAGTTTCTAGAGGCACGTGCACAAAGCATACACAGCCAAAAATCCTAAGATGATCTACCTTAGGTTTTTTCTTATACAACATCTCAAATGGTGTCTTTCCTCCTATTGCAAGATTTGAAAGCCTATTACAAAGATAGTTTGCACATGCAACTACCTCTCCCCAAAATTCTTTAGGCAGAGAAGCTTCTAGCCTAATGGCTTTTGCACATTCACACAAAGTTCTATTTTTTCTCTCAGCAACTCCATTTTGCTGAGGAGTATATGAACAAGAAAACTCTCTTTGAATACCCTCTCTCTCACAAAAGTCTTTAAAATTATTGGAAGTGTATTCTCTTCCACTATCACTTCTCAAAGCTTTCAACTTGAAAGGAAACTGCTTTTCTACATAAGCTTTGACAGTAAGAAAAACATCATAAACCATGGCTTTTGAAGACAACATATAGATCCAAGAATATCTTGTATAATCATCTACAAAAGAGACAAAGCAGTTGGCTCCTCCTTTGCTCTTAGTTGATGAGAAATGAACATCAGAGTGTACAAGCTCAAATGGTTGCTTTGTCTTGATACTTGATCTAGGAAAAGGCCTTCTGTGTGACTTTGCCAGTACACAAGTTTCACAAGGTAGAAGCTCCTTTGACAGTGTCTTTGGTAGACCAACAACTTTTCCTTCTTTGACCATAGATTGCATGGCTTTGAAATTGGGATGACCCAATCTCTTGTGCCACAAATCCTCCTGTAGGACCTTGGTCTCATAAGCAATATTTGAAATGTTAGCACTCTCCCTAGAATCTAGTTTGTACAACTTACCAATTCTAGATCCTCTAGCAATAACTTCATTTTCTCTTGAGATTATACACTTGTCAACTTGAAACTTGACATCCAATCCACTATCAAACAATTGTCCTACACTAATGAGATTCTTGGTTAATCTAGGTACATACAGTACATCATGTAAGCAAAAAGATTTTGATGATGATGCATGCAGTGGAATACTACCTATTCCTTCAATTCTACACTCTACATCATTAGCAGTATAGATTGATCTTTTTGCACCTAGATATGGCATGAGATTAGTGAAAGAGTTCCTAGAACTAGACATATGGGAACTAGCCCCACTATCTATCCACCAAACTTCTTCATTCTTCAAAAAAAAAGATGAAAAAGTAGACATCATTAATGAATCCTCTCTTTCACTCTCTACACCCTCACACTCATCCTCATTAGTAAGGTTAGCTTGCTTAGATTGGTTCTTCTTCTTGAAACAGTTTGATGCATAGTGTCCTTTCTTGCCACAAAAAAAACACTTGATCTTTGACAGCTTCTTTTTGCCACTAGATGTTGCAGCTTGTGAGGACTGATCCTCACCACATTCTTTGGCTTTGTCCTTCTTGAAGTGTTGTTGTCCTTTGCCCTTGCCTCTTGACTTGTCTCTGATGAAGAGTGCTTTGTCATCTCCACAATCTTTCAATGAAAGTCTGTTGATCCTCAGCATCTTGTTCTCTTGCCTACTTTCTTCAGCAATGAGAACACCTTGCAGTGTCTCCAAGGATGGAAGATCCTCCCTGACCGCATAAGTCTGCACAATATTGTCATACTCATCTCTAAGTCCATTTATGACTACTTGAACAAGTTCAGTGTTCTTAAGAACATCACTATTACCAGCTAACTCTTGATGAAGATCCTTAACTCTCATGACATATGATGGAGCACTCTCATCTACTCTATGATAACTTAGATATATTTGGTTTCTAAGTGTAAGCAATCTAGAAGTATTTTTTATTTCATAGATTGTTTTAAGAGTATCCCAAGCTTCCTTGGCAGTGGTGCATGTGCTGATCTCTCTTAACACTTCATTGGTAACATTCATTTTTATAAAATAAAGGGCAATTCTAGTTCTTTTATGAAATGCTGCAGCTTCATTAGGTGCAGCAGGTTCTTCTTCAGCTCCACTCACAGTATCCATTACATCATGTAGAATCAATAATGATTCCATTCTAATCTTCCACATTGCATAATTGGAAGATGTTAATCTCTCACTGTGCTCTAAGAAATGTGAACCAGATGAAGACATCTTCTCTATGTGATATTCTAGTAATGATAAAAAAATGGAGTTGAAAGGATGTTGCTTGCTATCTCAATCTAGGATCTAACACAGATGTTGATCCACCCTATGAAATCTAGCAACAGATGTGAGAACAAATTCTCAACACAGAAAATCAATCTATCTTGAATTTGGATCTTGCTTCAATCACAAAAGAAGAAGCACATGCAAGCAAGAAGTCTATCTCTCCCACGAGTTTCAAAGTACTGATAAACTCTCTAGGAACTTACTTTCAACTCAAACACAGTAATATGTGTGAAATGAAAAGTCTAAGACCTCAGAACACTCACTTCTATCCAATTCTACTTGATTGACAGTAAAAATTGATGAAAATGGTGAAAAAGACAGATGTGTGCTCACTTTGGCATATCCCACAAGTTGAGTACCCTCTCAAACTCTCTGATTGCCTAAAACTCTACTAAAAACAAATCAAATTGATTCAGAAACAAGAGCAACACATTCTACTCTTCAATACCTATCCAACAAGCTATAGAACATCAAATTTGGGTCATTCCTTGAGAAGTAGCACTCATTAATGGTTTCACACATGTGAGCTCTCTGTCCGTACAGAGCTCCATTGGATCAGATCAGCCTTGATTTTATCCAATTATTGTCCTCAGATTGCTTGTTTCTCAGCGAGTTTGAATACCTCTCCCAAATCCGAGTTCTTGCAAGCAAAAACACTGATGATCTGATGTATACACCCTCACCTCTTTAAAGCATTAAGCTCTGATACCATGTGAAGTTCTTAGCACGTGTGAGCTTCACCACACACCTTACAGGATCTTACTGAGGTGTTGTGATTGCACAAGATTGATCAAAGAACAATATGCTTGAAAAATCTAAGGCAAGAGCACAATGGCATACATCTGATGAAAAAATCCAACTCTTCACTATGAGAAATGAATGTCAGAAATAATTCTAAGTGTTCGGTATGGGAAAAAGAGGTTGCTCTCGGGTACATGATTGGCTATAGTTCTGAAAATACCATCATGAAATTTTAGCTTGATAGTGCCTTCAACACTAATGTGGTGGGTACTCAAATCTACTATATACACAAGTCTGTTCTTACTATATGCTAAAAATTAGTAGATCAATTAAAGCTACAAGACATATGTTGAGTGGCACCAGAATCTAGGTACCAATAGTCAAAATCTGGGTATATTCTAGTTTTGGGCATAAATGCACTTTCGTCAACTTCAAGCTCTTCAATCTTTGTAGCTTCAGCTGCTACATGGGCTTGAGATTCGTTTTTCGTCTTCAAGCTTCTACAATCCTTGATCATATTTTTCTTTTTTTTTGCTATTGAAGCAAATAATATTCGATCTATGCAATGAGTGCACGAGATAAAAATGATATTGCATGTGCTACTTTCCACCAAGTCAATCTCAACGTACATGAGAAGTGTGTTTGATAACCAAATATGAAAGCACCTATATTTTTATTGAAGTAGGCCTCTAAATTTCGAGGTTCTTTCATTGAAGCCTACTTTTTGCAGAAATATCTTTGACTAACACAATTTTGCCTTTGCGAAGCTAGGACACCCATAAACGATGTAAGTCAAGACAAGTTGCATGTAAAAGAATAGTATATAAATCTCTTTATGTGGCTACCTACCACCTCAAGCCAAATAAGTGATACAAGGTGATTGATATTCTGTGATCACTAATAAGCTTAAAATGAAAAAAAAAATAGTAAAATGAAAAATGAAAAAAAAATAGTAAAATGAAAAATTGCAAAAAAAACCCTCTTTGATGCTTAATCTCACCTAAGAGTGACACCTTAGCTTTTAGCAAATCATCCCAATAGCTTTACCGCTATTGTGATGGAATCTTTTCAAACCTTACAATCACTCAAACAAATTGAGTAGGGTTGAACAACGCGACTTGGATCTCAATCTCTTTTCTAGAACTCTCAATTGAAGCCAATCTATGTCAAATTCTACAAAAGATTTGCATAGATGCTCTATATGCACTAGAAACTCTCAAAGGTTTCACTTGGAGGACAGATCCAAGGATGTTTTCTAGCAAATTGATGCTTCTAAACTTGACCCTATCACTCTTGAACAAATCTAGAGTGATGGTACAATGGATTTTATCCTCTCACCTTGCATATCACTCCTTAATCTATGAATTTTGGCAAAATCTCTCTCAACTTCAACATGCACTCAAAAAATCAGAGAAAATCATTTAATGCTCCTAATTCAAGCTTCAATTTTAATTTTTTGGCTGATCTAATCCAAGAACTAATCAAGGGATTAGATTCTCTATAGAAAATGCTTGATTTTGCATTAAAAATCTCTCAAATTGGGTGTGTGAGTCAAATTGTACAAATTTTTGAATTTTCTCAGCCAAAACCGGAGATGTACGACCTCACACATGTGAAAAGGGTTCCTACAGCCCACAACAAGATCTGGACCAAAAATTTTGAGGATAGCTATCAAATCCAGCTCGCTACACAAAATTTGACTAGTTTCCAAAAAACTGCTAATTTTGGCTTTGATTTGGATTAACCCTATCAATTTCAACAAAAACTCTTGTACTTGGCTCTGATACCATGTGGAAAAAGTACAAAAAGGACCAAGAGTGGATCCTAATTTGATCCTAAAGAGGGATTGGTTGTCAGATTACTTGATCTATCAATCTATTTTAGATTAAGATCAATCTAAATTAATTCTAGACACAAAATCCTAACAAGAACAATCATTAATTGAAGGTAAGTGTACTTTCTGGTTTCACACGTGTGAAACACTGTCTGAGTACGGACTCCAACCTGAAAATCAAGTACACATTGATAGAACCTCAAAACAATCAAAACAAATGTAGACAAATGGAGAGAATCACTCAAAATTGCTTCCAAAACCAAGATTGGTGTCTCACAATGATTATGGCCAAATGTGGCTCTATATATACAATAAGTGGCAGCTCGTGGTACTAATCATCCCTCTGATCCCACATGTGTGAAGGTGCCTTGTCATATGATGATTCATCATGCAAAACTGACACTTCGACAAAACCTTCTATTTTGAGCACTTTTGGTCTATTTTCCTTCTATATGGAGATCTACTTGGAAATCTTCTAGAACTCAAAATTCGCCTACTTCATCTTATTCCACATGTGTGAGCTGTCCTCTACACATGGGATATGACACCTAACCAAAGGATGTGGCTCATGCAATCAATAGATTGATGCCATGTGTCATATGTCTAGAAAACTAGTTTTTGGCCTTTTTAGCCACTAGAACTTGAATTAAATCATATGTACATCCTACATTTATGGTACATGACAAGTACACTAGTTTCACACGTGGGAACAGACTCCACACATGTGTGTTTATCTATATACAAGATTTGGATGTTATAATGTTATAAATTAATGTTATAATGTTATAATGTTATAATGTTATAAATTAATGTTATAATTTCAATGTTGTGGATGGTTCTACTTGATCCAAGCTTTGAAGTCGCAAAGATCAATACAATCGATTCCATAGACATGCAAAAATTCGATAAGATGTGAAAACATGAATAGATCAAACAAAGTAAGTGAGTCATAGCTAGAGCATTACAATCAACATTAACTGTCAATCACAAGAATGATTCAATCTACAAATTGTGTAATTTGCATGTAACAAATCAGACAAAATAGAAAGTAAAACACTGGACACGACTTTGTTTACTGAAAATGATTCAATTAAGTCGAAAGTGTGTATAAATTTTGAATGCATACAGATTCACGATCTTCTTGAAACAATACTCCCTAAACAAAGAGGAAAGTCGAATAATTGTGCTCCGATTGAATGATTCATCATATAATCCATGGATTTGTTATTGAATATTTATACATGGCAGCAGTGTAATTACAAGAATGCTTAATAAATAGATTTATAATCTAGATCAAGGCACTACGTGTTGTTAGCAGTTGCTATTGGACAAAATTTGTTCTATTGGAGATTCTGCGAAAATCACAGGGGCATGAAGTTAGATGATCGACTCAATAACATCTTCGACAATTGTCGAGTCAAGTGTCTTTGATGGGTTTAGGGTTTATGGTCGACCATAGCAGGTTCAACGATTGTCAATTCGAGGTTTGTCGAGTTGATACATGTTTTCGATTTCCATATATTTCTACAAACTGTTTGAAAACACATGTATTTTTGCATAGTATGCGACTGTACAAGTATTTACAGAAAATGAATGGATTTAGATTAGTTGTAAGATTAGGGATGGAGAGGACAGGAATCCAACAATTTCAACTTCTGTCCTTTCATTTTGCTTGCCATATCTTTGATTCTTTTGAGGCAAAGTGAAGGCTATCCACAATCATCACTACTCCACATCAATAGTGCATTGGATACTATGAAAAATGCAAAGGATTAGCTTGATTAAACCTTGTACATATGTATATAGGTGGATCCACCACATGTGGAAGATTTTCACATGTGTGAAGGACAAGCATACTTTTAATATGTCCATTTGCCATCATTAGATTAGACCTTTGGCTTCAAACTTGTGTAGATTGATCTTTTGCATGCATTTCTTGAAGTACAATGCATTGATTATCATTTGAGGTCTGATCTCTATCCTCTATCCATACTATTACCTATTTTCACAAGTCTAAATCGGATTTGGACATAAAATACTTTGTTTAGATTTCTCTTGCTTGCATAATAAGATTGTGATATTTTTAGCTTTTGTAAATTGATAGAAATGGCAATAGTAATGCAACTAATCACTCTTGCGGATTGAATGAATTCATTTCATAAGTTTTCATATATACTTACTAAACGCACCCATTTTTAAGGTAATTTTGACCTACTTTTATATAGCTTGTTGTTGGAGCTAATCACACTTCTATCTGACTGCAACTCCATAGTTGGTGAATAGTTGCCTTTTATTGAGAAAGACCTCCTAGATGTCTCAAAAATACAAAATCGTGTATTCCAGCCGTCATGTTATATTATTGTCGACAAAATAGTCTGTTCATATGAACCACAGCTGAAAATGCATTGGAGCATGAGTGTTTAGAAAATTTGGGAGATCATTACTTCGAACGCATGGCTTTGTCTTACCGTGCGTTACAAACAAGTATGTAAAATACAATGTCATATAAATTTTAAACACGTTTGAAAATACTTGTTGCTTTGCAAGAATATTGGATAACAGTTTTTTTTTTCAATAATTGATACATGTGATTTTAAAACATTAAATGTTCAAAATATCAGTTGTTTAAATAAAAGATTGCTTATGTTCTTATAAAAAAAATAGCCAGTTATTTAAAATGTGATCTGGTTAAAAATGTTCACATGTCGTCATAAAAAATCAAACAAACATTGAAAATGTTTTTTATTTTTTGCCAAAGTTACATAGCATGTTGTTATAAACTACATGGCTAGATTGGTAGTCATTTTTTCACTTATAATTATTATACTCAAAATTTGTAACTTGTTTGTCATAGCAATACATTAACAAAATAAAAAAAGGAGCAGAAGTGCCCCTACTACTGCCCTTTTTGAGCTCTTTGTAGCTAGCCTTAATGGCACTTGTCCTCAAGGTTTATGAGTGTTGCTCTGAGTATTATCTAATTGGCAAACAAATTACCTCCGTTCTTGCTACTTGTAGAGGTATGGCTTTATCTAAAACAAAAGTTTTCCTAAATGTTCACCATATGCAATAAACTATGGTGAATCATTATAGCAAAGTCTCGATGTGTATCTTGGTGGAACAACATACAACACCATATCATTGCTTGTTCAATATGAAAAGTTGTTTGTGCTAAATGAATTTTGAGGATTAGTTTTAGGGCAAATACATCCAAGGACATTATGTTACAAATGGTTCCTAGAATTTGAATTTGCTAATTTTTTGCTTTTAAATGTACAAATGATTGTCTTTTTAAGCCATTATATTTGGATTGCAATATCATTTCTAGACAGTTTTGTTGCATACTACTCTAGAAAGAGGAATATGGCTAGTTCTCAAGGTAAAGCCTCATCATAGGTATGGCACTACACTTACTTTCCTATGCATACACAAAAGTGTTTGTACTCTTAAGGTTTCACTTAGATATGAAAACATAACACATATAAGAGCTTGTTTAGGGTTTTAAAGCTTAATGCATAACTCAAACGTTAGCATAATCAATGAAGTTATAAGAATGCTTAACTTTTGCATATTCCACAAAAACATGTTAGACATATGTTAGGATTTTAAAATGTACTACAATTTTTTGTGTTTTTTGACAATGATAGTCAATTTTTGCTCAACCCTTGTCGTCGTTAAGAAAATCTAACTAAAAGGACATAAATGAACTTTCTTTTATTCAAACATCTCTCTTCCTCATTGTAACAACTTGTGCGACTGTGTGTGGTGGGAGGATGGCAAATAACAAGTAGGTGCCTTAAAACTAGCTTCACCTTATAGTATTATTGTAGTGTAAGATAGTTTTCAACTTTATGTAATCTTGTTATGCTATAAAATGAAGGGTTCAAAGGGTTTGCTCTTGACAAGATGGACTATGTGAACTCTCTCTCTCTCTCTCTCTCTCTCTCTCTCTCTCTCTCTCTCTCTCTCTCTCTCAAAATTGTCCCCATGCATTTTTCTACTATGTATAAGTATTCACATGCTAGTACCATATGATGTAATCCCAACAAAATCTTGTAGGAATCACATTGCAAGTCAAAGTCCCTCCTAGACACACCTTGAATGGAACAAACTATTGCAAAGAGTAGGAAGAAGACATAACAAATGTTTTTTTTTTTTAATTATATAACAAAGCAAGTAGAGAAAGAAAGGATGTATGGATCCACTAGAGATGTAAACCAAATTAGATCTTTTATTGGGAGCTGGAGAAGAACTACATGAGAAGATTTGGATCAAACTATATGAAATTCTTGTGTTTTGTCCAAAATAATTGATTCATGTCTCTCCCAATCAAGAATCTACTTTCAACAGATTGTTATATTGTGGAGTTATGCCATTGACAGTAGCAAACTTGAATATGTAGAAATATGGACATCATCTTGGAGAATGAGAGTGTCCAAGATGAAGTCAAAGCAAAGAAAGAGACAATGGAATAAGGGTGAGAAGAGATTGAAACAAAATTTGACTTCAAATGGAGAAAGGGTGTGATTGATGGATACATTTTGAACGAGTGAGGTTTAAGCATATCTCAAAATTGCGAACGTTTTAGTTGGTCTCGCAATTGGCTATACTATGTCTACTGCAGCTTTTCATTCTTTAGAGATCAGTCATTAGCCCATAATCTCTATAATTTAAATTTCTCATCTCAGGGCTTTCATTTGCCAAGAAGCCTGGTTACTTGGCATAACTGTTTTAAACTTTGGTTAATATTAGCAAAAATGCTTGTCTTAACATGCACAATGCATAATGAAATGATCACACGTTTGTTAGATGCACGTAGTGTCCTGCAGATTTTTCAAAAATCTTACAATACAATTTTCCAGCAGTTCACTTGCAGCAAAGGATATGCTTGACATTTAACCAAGCTCACTGCTGGAACCCGGTAGGTCCTCACACAAGAAGACATAAGAATCCCATTGCTAGTAGTTTCAGGTCATTACTCTTCTCTAAATCACCTGAATTTCATCATCAATCTTTCTGCTTTGCCACATAAGTACAGACCAGACAAAACTGAAGCAATATCATTTAAAACTTTTGCAATAGCAAGCCTACTGCCCTGAGGAATAATGCTAACGCTTCCATACAGATAGAGCAATTACCACTCCCAATAAAACTGCAGTCAAGGCTCCAACAATTGTATATTGAAAGAATTTATTTGGATTGTCATGAGTAAGCGCCAAAGTAGGAAATTTTTCCTTGTTGCTATGGCTGCCAAGGTCTTCAGTACCCACACTTTTCTTATAGGCTGGTCTGCTAATCCCTGGATTGATTGATTCTATTGCTGCAAAACTTCCCATAACTTCCGGCTCAACAACCATGGACAGTTCCAAGGGATCATTCCTTCCAAATAACTCCCTGCATCGCTCATTGACATCCTGCAACAAAACAGCAAATAAGAATATCTTTCTGAGCTGTAACGACAATGCCTGAATTTGAGTGAAGGCATTAGGACAAATGGCAGCGTTCTTTTGATCAAAATATTATCATGAAATCTTTGAACAAATCTGTTTAGGATCATGATTAACCAGCAGAATCTACCTGGATAGTCTCATTTTCTAGCAAATAATCGGATATGAAAACACCACTTGACCAAGGCACAAGCACTCTTCGAGGCAGTAAAAAGCTACACGGAAGGCTCCCTTTACTGTTCCAAAAAAAAAGCAAAACAATGTTTCATAATCGGTCTCCGAACTAGAAAGTGCTCCTCTTAAATAGATAATAGAACCCTGTGTAGCACAGTTAGATATTTTCAAAAGTTTTGACAGCAAGAACAACCAGGCCAAGGGGTGCAATGATGGAGCATTTAACATCCCGTCCAGGAGAAAACTTATCAAACAGCTACTAATGCCGGTTAAGAAGAGATATAGTAACCACTAACAGCTAGTATATACTTCTGTGATGTATTACTTGTAAATACTTGTAATATTCACAAAAGCGTAGATACGTCGAATCATTCAAATGTCAAGTGATCAATTACCATGTATTTGGATTAAATACTCATACTTAAATCACTATAAAAATGATGTCAAAACCTGCCTGCAAGATGCCAAAAGTGCATGAATCCCATTTGCTTTCAAAGAGGATCCCATTTCACTACCATTTTCTCCCAACTGTGCATTCTCCAGCTCTTGTTCTGCTACATCACATAAAAGATCAATCCTGGATCTCAAGCTTGCCACAATATCCTCCTGCAAATCATGTTACCAGTACTCTGAATTATGATACATACAAGGCCAAGAGCATCCTTATAAAAAAAGTATAAGTCAATGTACCAGGCTATAAAAGCTCCAATAAGGACCTCTAAGTGATCGAATTTTCAAAGCATTCATCTGTGCTGTTTTGCACTTTTGCAAAAAGAGAAACTATAATATGGGGAGAAGAAAAAAAAGTCTTGGTTGTGCATGCATACCTCATTCACCAAGAACTTCAGAGAATACCCTGCAGTTAAGTCTCGCAATATGCTATTAAAAGTAGTAATGGAAGTGCCAGGAGAGACTAACAGACCTTGAGATAACTGAGAGCTCTTGCCAAAGGTTCCCGCAATAAAGCATAAGCACGAGCATGAACTGTGCCATGCAAACCAACTATTCCCACCACGACTCCTGCCAGCAACAGCAGTATGAAGACTTTTTAGATCATTAAACTTCATATTCCAAAATTAGATCATGTCAAAACATTTTTCTAGCTTTCATGTAAATTTCTTATACGACTTAAGAATGCTGAGTATACATAACTTATTTAACATGTATGTAGTTAGTGACAACTCAGTCGATCATTCAAATATCCTACGAAGACTGATTGAATTTGAACAATATGCACAGGCACATATCCAGATCACAGATGACAATAAGAAAAATTAATACCTTCTCTACTCTCTTCTTGATTGAATGGTAGGAGAAACTGGACATCATGCGAGGTGTCTGATGCATTTCCAAGGACCAGTACATTTTCTTCTGCCTGCTGAATTCAGAAAGTTAGGGACCCCGGACCACATGACAAAGAATAAGCATGCATCTTAGCATATACTGTTTCGATCTGCAGAGTAAAAAATACAGTAGCAAATGAATATGTAGCACTACTTTGCACCAATTGGTCCACTACATACATTCCAATCTTAAGACCAAAAAATTCTTCAATTAAAGAGAGCTTAACCTTCCTTATTTCCGTCCTTCCACTTCTCACCATCACTTTGCTT
The DNA here is from genome assembly GCA_029204225.1 of Diphasiastrum complanatum. NCBI lineage: Eukaryota > Viridiplantae > Streptophyta > Lycopodiopsida > Lycopodiales > Lycopodiaceae > Diphasiastrum > Diphasiastrum complanatum. Next base: position 16,638,456 of record CM055108.1, read on the forward strand.
TCTTAGGTTCACATCCTTGGTGATCAAAACTAAAAACTAAGCACCCTATGACAGCCCTTATTCCAAGTTGCTTTTAGCTACCATGAGAGGTTAGTGGTTTGGATTAAATATTTTCATTGTCTTCCATAACAATACACCTTATGAGATGGACACTCAAAATATCATCCTGCATGCACCATCTTCAATCGAGTTGATTACATCGTGAAGCTTTCTTCTTCAGTTGAGTGGAACAAATGATTCAACTTATTAAACCTTGTGGTATTGACTGTAGCTGGTTAGGTGATACGTATTTGAACCTTTCTATCTGCAACTGAACTTCTCTACGGCCTCAAGGATCATCTACCTATACTTACTGTTACAAATTGAAAATGCATTTATGCCCTTGAAATTTGGAAAACTGATTGGCCATATTCTTCTACAATCTCTTTACCTTCTCAGTTATAGCTCTCCATGATATAAAACCTCGTATGCATGTTAAACAATGATGGAAAAGCTTAGATTGATCCAAACAAAATTACCAAGTACTTCAATGAAGGCATCTGTGCACCACAATAATCTGTGAGATACAAGCTAGCTCACTTTGGTGGTGTTGTGCAAACTATTTGATTGGACGACTAAGTACTTGAATAAGATGTGGAAAGTGATAGATCATGGCAAAAACATCCATCAAGTCCAGGTTTCTACACTGTTCAATTTTATACATGAAAGATCCAGAAAAAATGGGGGAAATAGGATTTGGTAAATCTTAGGCCTAGATGATTAAAATTTGATATTAGACAGACCAATATGAATCATAGTTGCTTGAGACCCTGAAAAACAAAAATTTATGGTACAAACTATGTTTTCTTTGCAAAACTCCAGATCGAGACACTTCATCATAAGTAGGAAAAATCATACATCTTTAACCGTCAACGAACAAAACAATCATTTGTGCCTACAATACAAATGTCATCCTCCATAACCGCTTCATCACACACGTAAAAAATCTTCTCTCTTTGGGGGGAGTGATGCTGATCTTGAAGAAATGGTAGTACACTTCAAGATCTAAGCTCAGCCTTTTCTCATACAGCATTCAAATTCCAGAAAGTTGAAGCCTGCAAACTGATTTAGTAGATACTCAATCTGAGAAGATTCGATTTGAATAGAGCTCATGGTTAGACTGTATTTAAATTCAGTGGCATAATTATCAGTTGATTCAATTCGACTAGATTCATATTGTGATTCATATCTATTTGTGAAATTAAAATATATCCAATTTCACAAATTTATATAGAGAAGTCAGTGTGTCATAAGGTAAAGCTTAGAAACAATATACGAGCAACTCAGAAAGTCAAAGGATCCAAGTCAAAACAAAAATATAAAATTCAATAAACAAAAAATCTTAGCCAAACAGCATTGCTTATGTCCTTAGTTGCCAGTTCCAGAACGCATTCCGTTCCGGAACAGGATCCCCAAAAAAATTAAAATAATACGTATTTTTTACAAAAAAAAAAAAAATCGTATCCTGAGAGTTAATATCCAAGGAACTAACAACCATATGCCAGAGTTTAAAATAGCTTAAATGTAATAAAAATAGCACAGAAAAGAATTAGCTGTAAACTATCTAGAGAATTCAGACCTAATAAATACATCTGTCTATTCTGTCTGTTGACTCCATTCTACCTTAACAAAAACACATTAGCAGGGGTATGTTCATCTCCTTAGGCTTTGTTTCACGTCTTCAGGATGGACTAAAGCTTTGTGTTTTCAGATGGGGGCCGACGAAATCAGGATGAGAATAACAGCCGGTTCTGATTATATTCAATGCATCCCATTTCTGGGTGGAAGAGCGACGTCAGCCATCAGCAAGTGTTCATTGCTTAAACTGAAAACACTGTTAACTTTCAAATACAACCCATGGAACTTACTTCATGAGTAAAAGTTTCCTTCACGTTTTTTGAGCTAAAATAAAAATAAATTCCAGATGCAAAAGTCCCTCCACAGAATTTACCTGCCCGATAACCCATGAAAATCGATAACCAGAAATTGACAGGCCCATAAAAATTTGACTGCTGGTAGATCTTTTAGTTTTGTGAATCAAGATATCATCAAAAATGATGCATGAAAACCATGTACAACCCATCATACGACGTCTGATTTTACTGTATATCACTATATTCGCTCTGATACCACTGTAGGAAAGGTTCTGCGAGTTCTTCCTCAGAGAATGCGATTAAGGGTTGAACAAATCAAACGAATATCAGCGTTTTTAATCACATCTGAATCTGATCTATGTACTAATCATAGTTGCACAGAATCGCGATTCTGGGACTGAGCGTTTCAAATCGTGTTTCTGAGAAACGCGATTCTCAGCCCAGAATCGCATTCCAGAATCGTGCAAAAAAAAAATCAATAAATTAAAAATTTTGAACACCTCTTCACGGCCAGAATCGCGCCAGCCGTGGAGGTGTTAAATTTTTTTGTTTTGAGATGTAGGCGTGTGGATAGTCGACAGGCATCTACTCAGCGATACGGAGGTGGTGTGCACAGTGCCAGGGGGATCTGAGCTTCGTGGAGATCGAGACGATCAGTTTTCGATTTTTGGTGTAGGCTTGTTATTCTATTTTTGATCAGTTTTTCGATTTCTGTGCTTGCCTACAGCTTACCAAACATTTTTGGTAAGTGTAGGCTTGTTATTCTAAGTGTAGGCTTGTTATTCCCAAAGGCTCGCACTGGAATTATTCTATCCCTCTCCCTGTCTCGTGTATTTTTTGGCACTTGCTATGATCTTGCTAGAATCAATGTGACGCGTGCTCGGATGTGTTCAGCTCTGTTTTAGGCTGGTAATGGTTTTCAAAGCAATGTGTTTTCTTCTACTGAACGGTTGTTTGCTTGTTTTTGTTCGCAGGTTTGATCTCGTGTGGACACGATGCCGGTGCAGGGCCGAGGCCTTTGGGGCGAGGTTGAGCTTACTGAGGGGGATGTGGCTACACACCATGGCTCGGGAGTCCGTAGATGGAGATGCTTGCATTGTGGTGGTCTCTTCACAGGATCACTTACCAGGGTTAGGGCTCACTTACTGAGGGTCAGAGGGCCGCGTGGGCGGGCATTGGGCATATCTGATTGCCCCAGGATTTCCGATGAGGAGAGAGAGAGAGGTTGTCTATTATGTACGGGCACGGTGCTGCATCACAGGTTTCTGGACAAGGACAGGGACAGAGACAGGGACAGGGGGCAGGAGCAGCTGCAGGTTCACAGGCAGGGGTCACAGGTATGCAGGCACGGCCTACTACGGGTGCAGAGCCTAGTACAGCACGTTCTGGGCAGGGTTTAGGTGCAGTGCATGGTCCAGGCGGTGCCACTCCAGTTCCACCCGCAGCAGCAGGGCTTACTTCAGAGGGGAGAGCGTCACATGAGCAGGTTGGATCAACAGCAGCGGGTCCTTCTCGTCCCTCCTCTTCTTCGGCGGCAGATGCAGCACATGGTTCGACAGGTCCTCCCAGAGATAGTGATACACCCACAAATCAGCCATCCGGTCCGCGTGTTAAACCACGAGCGCCATGTGCACAGCACAGAGAGGTTAGGCCCAGACAGCAGACCCTTGATCGATGCGGGTGGCAGAGAGAGCAGCATGCCCGGTGCACTCGACTTGCTAGCCAGTTCTTTTACGAGTGCGGCATTTCCTTTGTTGTTGCTGACACTTGGGTGTCCAGAGAGTTTTGTGCACAGATGGCAGCCGTGGATGCTACATGGACGCTTCCCAGACGAGAGGCATTGCGAGGCAGGATGCTTCGTCAGGAGGAGGAGACCATTACGCGGGAGCTGAGTTCCATTCGCTCAGCTTGGCAGATGTATGTACTTTGTTTCCATAAACCCATTGCATGCGTTTAGGGTTGACTCGTGGCGCAATTTTTGCATTCGGCTAATGGGTGTTTTGTGGCAGGTATGGATGCACGATATTGAGTGATGGATGGACCGACATTCGTCGGCGATCCGTCATCAATGTCTTGGTTTCTTGCCCGCTTGGCACAGTATTCCTACGTGGCGTGGATGCCACTCGAGATGGTGACGCCATCACAGCCGATTTTATATGGGAGGTTATCAGAGATGTTATTGTTGACATTGGAGTAGAGCATGTGGTTCAGGTTGTCATGGACAACGCTTTGAACTGCAAGCAGATGGGAGAGATTATGATGAGGGAGCACCCCAGCATTGTGTGGACACCTTGTGTTGCGCATTGCATAGACTTGCTCATCCATGACCTGTGTGAACTTCCATGGATCAGAGAGGTATTGGTTTCTCCATTTGCTATGCTATCTTGATTGACTCCTGCTCCATGCTGCTAAACACATCTCAACTATTGTCTAAATTTTTCACTGGATGTCTGTGTTGCAGGTCACTTCTACGGCCATGCGCTTGGTCACTTTTGTTACCAGGAAGAGGCGTGTGCTGGCCCTATTCCGCACCTTCTTGCACCTGAACCTGAAGAAGCCAGCACCCACACGCTTTGCCTTTTACTTTTTGGTGCTAGAGCGAATAGTATTAGTGAAGGACGCATTGCGGCGGATGGTTTCCAGCGAGTCCTTCCGAGAGTTTATGGACGTCCCACGTGCGGCGTTTTTCCGGTCCACTGTGTTCGGTGAGCCGTTCTAGAGAGATGCTGAGGAGATTACTGGGGTCCTTCTATCCATTTTCAGAGTGCTGCGTCTGGTAGACCGTGAGGGGTGCACTCTCGGCCTCATTTACGAGTTCATGGACCGCATCGGCGAGGGGATTCAGACATCAGCCTTGGTCGAGCACAGGTATGACTCTTTAGTGTCTAGTTTGTTGTTTCTCACTCAAGTCTGATTCGATTCTTTTATGTTATGGCAGCTATGGTTACATGATTGTTGTGATTTGCCTACTACAGGAGGCGCGAGATCTCACGTATCTGGGAGGCCATATGGGACTACTTCCACCAACCCATCCACGCCGTAGCCCACATATTGCACCCCTTGTGGCGCGAGACTCGGAATCGGGACGATCGAGAGCTGCACTAGGGATGGGTGGAGTACGCGGAGCGCGTATGGCCTGGACCAGGCACGTGTGATAAATTGCTCTGCAGTAGTGACTGTAGTGTGCTCATAGCTAGTGTGTGAATTCAAGAGGACTTACACGAGCCATGTTTTTTCTTCTGCCAACAGGTCCGATGCTCACTAACATTGCATACCAGCTGTTGATCTTTGAGCCCTACCAGTTTCCTTTCGATGGAGAGCAGAGTCGACGGAGGGAGGATATGTTGAGGCCTGTTTCATGGTGGGGCTACCATGGGTGCGACACAGGTGACCTACGACGACTAGCCGAGAGAGTCCTTGCATAGGACTGTTCAGCAGGAGCTTGTGAGCGAAATCGGAGCACCTGGGCCTTGTATCACACGCAGAAGAGGAACAGGTTGTCCATCGAGCAGTATAGGCGGTTGGTGTTTGTGAACACCAACGGCCGTATGCTGAGGCGCACACGAGGAGAGGGACAGATGCTCGAGGTGAGTCACATCATCACCCCCTATTTCTTGCTGTGCTTTGACGAACTGAATTGCTTTTGAATTATGCAATGAATTGCTGACAACAATGTATTGTTTTTGGTTGCAGGTGAACCCTGACACTTGCTTGGTGGATTTGGCAATCGTTGCTCCTCGGGCACCACCCACGCAGGAGGAGATGGATGATGAGATCTATAGAGATCTATATAGACAGGCGCAGGCTGACGCACGGGCTCTACGGCGTTCGAGGAGGGCAGACAGGCAGAGGTCTAGGGCTGAGGAGGGGGATGATGAGGGCTTGGAGGGTGGAGAGGAGCTCGGGGCTGCCTATCGGGAGGAGGAGTGGGTTGAGGGAGATACGGAGGAGGATGAGGAGATGGGGGCGGAGGCACAGGGGGATGACCTGGCTGACTTGCTGGTGGACCCTGATGCGGAGACAGAGGAGGAGCCAGCCATTCCTACACGTAGGCCTAGGGGGAGACCTAGAGGTTCTGGGAGGGGGGGGCTGAGTTCGCTTTTGTAGACATGAGTGGAGCATCACAGGTAGCCGTCGGCCAGGCATCATCACAGTGGGTAGGGCCATCCCAGGGCGTTGGATCACAGCCACCTGACACACAGACACGCAGGGGTAGACACAGGGGTGGGGGCAGGCAGAGGGGGGGCAGAGGAGGGGAAAGAGGCAGAGGCAGAGGTAGAGGCAGGGGGAGGATCCAGAGCCAGAGCACGCAGTAGAGAGCCAGAGCACACGGCAGAGCCAGGGCCACACCACGGCATATGGCTCCCTCCAGTTCTGATTCATCTACAGACCCTTGGGATCTGCAGTCAGGCACAGATTCAGATGATGGTTCCTACCATGACTCTGACGAGCCTTAGTTGTGTAGTTTTCATTATGTTCATGGAACATCATTGTACTCCATTTTGGTGCCATGTGGCCCGATATTATATATTACGATGATCCTATTCACAGCAGTGTAACGATTCAGTACTGTTCTTTGAGAGAGAGAGAGAGAGAGAGAGAGAGAGAGAGAGAGAGAGAGAGAGAGAGAGAGAGAGAGAGCGGGGGGGGGGGGGGGGGGAGAGTATGGCTGAAAAACGATTCCATATGGTTGAAAAATGCTTCAGTACGGTTTAGGACGATGCAGTATGGTGATTGGTTCAGAACACTTTGCATGGTTTTTGTTTAGCATGATTCAGCATTTTTGTTTAGTTTGTTGGATCTGAGAGAGATAACGAGAGAGAGAGAGAGAGAGAAAGAGAGAGAGAGAGAGAGAGAGAGAGAGAGAGAGAGAGAGAGAGAGAGAGAGAGACAGAGGGAGTTAAATTTTGGGGCATCATGTTTTTTTATTAATGCACCTGGGAGTTAAAGCGTAAACCTAGGAGTTAATGCACCTAAACTAGACCATCCTGCACCCGAAACGTTCGGCAAAATACACAGTAATTATGCTCTTAATTAGAGCTTTCACCTGATACCCATATTGCACAAAAAAAAACCAAAAAAAAAAAAAAATTAAAAACGTTTCTGGAAAAAATTCCATATTTTCAAAACGCGTTTCAAAAACGCGTTTCTGAACGCATTTTAGAAACGCAGTGCAACTATGGTACTAATAGAGCAGTTCTATTATGATTAAATTATGCATGCGAAAATATGGGTGCAGAAATTGGAAATTGTAGGAAAAATAGTAATTATTCTTCCACAGAGAACACGATTAAAGTTCGAAAGATGGCACAACGGCTCTACACCACCTTCTTGTACATACATTTGCCCTAATGTAAAATTGTATATAGATGATCATCATTGTAAGTTCATTGGGACAGACACATTGTAGATGCTTTCACGCATCGATTGTTTCTATCAAACTAATTGTTAGAATAAGCTCATGGCTGGAGTTAGCTTCTTGAGCATGTGGTTTCATTCATGATTGTTTTGTGCTCCAAGCATCCATCTGACTTGTATTTTCATATACATCTATCTAAATCAATTGTCTTGCTATTGAGTTCAAATTTTGTCAGTGTTGTATGTTTTGCTATCTCGTTTTCTGTCTAAATTTCTAAATGGCTTTGTCTGATTGTCTACTCTTCCGCTCTCACAACAGCAAATAGATTTTTGTGTTCGCCTAAGTAATTGATTCCGATCAACATAGTGCACGCACCAAGGAAACACATTTTCTAGCTTTTGATAACACCACATCATTTAAACCTGCCATTGTAAAAGAATAACACTAATGGTTCAAAGATATTTTTGTGTAAGAGCAATTAATATTCTCGCTCAATATTTATATCATATATTGTTTTTCTTGAGACCTTCACTGGTAGTTTGGATAATTTTGAAATTACAGTGAGCCCTTCTCAAATGACTAAATAAACCGGCGGGATTTGTGGCATAGGTTAAGCGCACACAGCACATAGAGGTGTCAAGAAAAATGGCATTGCTTGCATGAATTTCTTGGATTGATTCATCCTGAGAGTTATTTCCTGGCTTATTCTTTCCTGAAAACCTGATTCTGAGCTCTGCCTGAACCACTGATTCTCAAGCTACAGTTGGATCTTAAGCCTTTCCTAATACAAATTCAAAAAACACCATATAGACAGAAAAAAAAAAAAAAAAAAACGTTCCAACCAAGTACGTTCCGGAACGAACAGTACGATACGTACAGTACGTTCCGACGACCCAAAAGGGTCGGAATTGGCTTCTAAGCTTATGTCTCATCAGTACCCACAAGCATAAGTTGCTAACTGGGTTTCAAAAGAATCCGGATTCGTATTGTGATTCAAACCAATTACATGAGCATTCAATGAAGAGTTTTTAGTTTTTAAATTCCAAAAAGTTTCCAATAAAATGCCAGAAAGAATAGTAGTTTAAAGAAAAGAAATCCTTGAAGATTCAAATAAAAACCCATAATGTTGAAAGAAATCGCTATTGCCGGTTGCTGCCGAAAGAATTACGATCTAAAAAGATTTGTCTCTTCTGGAAAATAATTAAGAACATGTTTCTGTTTTTGTTTGTACGATTTTTACACCCTACTACCTAGGTTACTTCCATATTTTTATGTCATTTTGGCGTTTAATAAAGTTTTGATTATTTATTTGGGAATGTAATGCTACAAAACTTTTTTCTTTACGTTACTAGAAGTATATCTTAGCTGTGAATTATCTGAAATGTAAGATACTTTGCATGTAAGTAGTAAGCTAGCTCATCTTAGGGTGCAGTATATTAAGGGCTTACTGTAGTTGACTACCGATTGCACAAATGGATCAATACTTAAGAAACTAAAGTTTTAGAGCTATAACAGGTTTCGCACTGGAACTCGAGCATTGAAATACATAAGGTATCATAGAAAAACGACATTTCAACAAAGAGTTAAACATGCAACTGTTCATCACCAGATTCAACTATCAAACTCATGAATAATTACATCCACATCATTCTATGAGCATTTGGATATTCTAACAAGCTGCTAGCCTGCCGGCCAGAATTATTCTCAGAAAAAGGTTTCAACAAAACCACATCATGGAGATTTTAACCCAGCCCATTCCCACTTGCAGCACCACTTCACAAAAACCTGCCTTTTTTAAGACTTCAATCTTTGAAAATCAACAGGGACCTCTGGCAGGGCAGAAATCTTAGAAACCCGTTCCGACCTTTACAGTTGGAACATACTGCATGTTCCATACAGTACGTTCCGAAAAGTACTGGATCGGAACATGGCCTTTTAATCCAAAATTAGTTACTACTCAGTGCTCACTGTTCAATAATTACTAGCTATTGAAACTGCAAACAAATCAACAATGTTTTACAGAATTAGAAACTAAATAATCAGATTTAGGATAGGTTTGTGCATTGATTCACTGAAGGTTTATCAAAGACAAATGGATTCTTGACAAGAAATTGATTACAAAGTCAATTTTTGTTTAATTGAATTGGCCGATTCCAATGCGAATAAGAATTCTGAATTGATTGACTGATGTCAACATCTGAATCAGACTTGTGCATTGAGATCAGTGAATCGGAAAACATTGGCTACTTAAATGTACAAAATGTAATATTAAATCATAGTTGCCACATTGGACCTTAAAGCTTTGCAACTTTCAAGTCAAAGATGCCAATGTTGGCATGGCCAATACTGATCTCCTAGATAGAAGTTCTCGTCAATATACGGCTTCATGTGTGACATAGCCATCTCTACTCAGGTATCTTTAATAAATATTTTAACTTTGAACTGCTACGATAAATAGGTTGCTGTCTAGATATGAAGGCCCAATGAGTTTATGTTCAAACCTGAGTTGCAGCGGATCAAAACCTAACACTAGTTGCTTAACCTTCAATACTAAGTCACCATTTGTCAGTTTTCAAATGTCATTGAAGCATAAAATAGGAGTCCATTATACTTTCAGACAGTTATGCACCAAAACTGACAGCTATGAGATCATGAATGAACTTGCCAGCTTAACAAAAATTAATGCATCATCTTGACTTCGCAGGGGCATGCACTCAAAGTAGAATGTCTTGGGCCTCACTCAAGAGAATTACTGCTCCAGTGATATTATCTCTCCGTGGAAATTGTACTCCCTGGATTTCATGAACCCTTTTTACTCTACTTGTTTCGGGTGACGGATCCAAATTGATACGAAGTAAGTCCAAGAAAAGAAATACCATTATGCCATCCACAAGAACTGGAGCAGCCTTGAGGCGTTCAACCTCATGTTGAATTTCATAGAGTAACAGTTTTCGTAATGGTTGATCTTTCCCAAAGTCCGTGTTCTCCAGCAGCGGTAATCTGAACACAAACGCTTGATGCATTCAATCCACCTTGCCCAGAGTTTAGATTTCTAGTCAAAACCTTTGCACAACAAAAGTAAAGATCCATCATCTTAAAAATCAGAATCCAGATAGTTATAACAGATCTGAGCTCAAAATATATCCATTAAAAACGAATCGAACAAAAGGTTTTGCATGAACCTGATCTTGAAAGTATGATGGCACGTAAAACTGTGCAAGGTAGGTCTAAGTTTTCCCAGTTTCCACTCACAAGGCTTAATTGATGCTGGTGTGAAATTAGACTCCAACAAGCAGCTTCTACATGATAATCTGCAAAATTTCCCATATTAGATTTCTCTACTGGAACTGCCAAAACAGACCTGTTTTTATAAAATATGAAATATGTCCGATCTCTAGAGCAAGGTTTCATTAACATACCTTCTGGGAGAGGACGAAACTTGCAGCAATAGGGGCTCAAAGACAAACTCTGCATCTGCCAAAAGCGATTGTGTTGATGCAACAGCCCTCACTGCCTGTCAAGATCCTATTATATTCTCTCTCTCTCTCTCTCTCTCTCTCTCTCTCTCTCTCTCTCTCTCTCTCTCTCTCTCTCTCTCTCTCTCAAACATACATTGATACACACAAACTAGAATAAATTAGATTCCACGAACACTCCCCCGTACCTTTGCCTAGTTACTCTACTACATTCCACTCAACTAGATTCTATCAACATGCTATTTCAACATCTATCTCGCATTCAGTCATACATATAGTATACTCTCATCAATAATATAGCCACACTTATTTAACAAAATAATTGATAAGCACGTTTATCCTGGAAGGACTGTAATGTACTGTAAGGATACTAATAAGCCAATCTCCGTAAGTTAACTGCACACTATATAGTGATAAACACTCACCACCCATCCACAGAATCGACTCACCCCTGTGCACTAGAGCTATCGACCCAATGCCACGCTGGATCAAGCCTCGGATGATCACTGAAGTCTCATACCACCAGGCATCATTCTTGGCTCTCACTGACATCATCAAGATGGCTAGAGCAAATATCCTAGCTACACTTGTGCTTGTACCATCAACGGACTCCCATATAAACTAAATGAATGATATTGAGGTCCTCCTACCTTCTATACATAGTACAAGTAGGCCCCATCCTAGGTACAATCCACGCCTCGATTGTCAAGACCATCACCTTATGTATGTCATTTTGACCCTAACATTTGCTCCCCCTTATGAACTTCCTTCTCGAGGGAGTAAACTAGGAAATTTCAGTCTCAAATCTTCTTCTCCCAAGTGTCCTCATCCCAACTTAACTTTCCAACAACAAAAATATTTAGAAACCATAGGGTTTCTCAACTAATGTCATCATACATCTACGACTTTCTCCAGTTCCAAGGGTACAATGGATGTTGAATCCTCCAACTGATGAAGTTCGTATTTAAGGATAAGGTTGTCCTTTCCACTTAGCCATTCCTTTGAACTACTTAACATGGAATACAAGATGGAATTTGCCCCCTAAGAAAGATTAGTCAATATCTAGACGTAACGTGGTGGACCGGGACGCGCGTTCGCGTCCGCATCCGGACTCGGACGCGCCAAAGGTGTGTCCGGGTCCCCGGACGCGTCGTTTTTTTTTTTTTTTGAGTTTTTTGTTGTTAAAAAAAAATTAAAAAAAAATTATGGACGCGTCCATGTCCGGACGCCGAACGCGGACACGGATTGCCCGCGTCCGGCCCGGACGCGCATCTCTGATTTAGACCAATTGATCTTCTTCAAAATCTTATATGGACTGCTATATCTAGAAGAAAGCTTATGGCATGATCCGGTTCGAAGCAACCATTCTAGTCCTATCCTTAGCCACCTCCAACATCTCGTGCATATCTTGCAAGAGATAGTCAATTGCAGCCTATACCTTGAGGGATATCGATGAACATGGCCAAAAGTCATACATCATCAGCATGAACGGACTATGTCCAATGGCAGAAAGATTTGCACTATTGTACAAGGAGAAATACTTTTCCCAATATGACTTTCATCAGTTGGTGGATTTTGTTTGCTGCCATGCACCGACAACTACGCACACTAACATGTAGCACCAAAATTGTCAATAACCCCAAATCAACAACACCCGTCAATAGTTGCAAACACTAACGCATGGCACCAAGATTGTTGATAACCGAGAGCCTACACCTGAAGGATTTTCTCAAGTACCAAGTAGTCACATAATATGTACACTCTCTAATACCTCTTGAATTGAATTCCATTTTTTGTTTCTCACAGATTTCCATTATTTTGCTGTGAAAAGTTTGTTGATGAATCGATACTAGTGTGGAAACATACAATAAATCGAAGATAAATGCCACTGATTTAATACAAACCTACTAAAATCCATAATTAGTAGGCCTAAACCGGAAATGAAAGTGAAAAGAGCCAAAGAATATGTGACGGTGGCGTATCTAAGAATGAACATAAATCTTGCTATCGACTACTTTCCTTAAAATTGTTAAGGTTCATAGGATGTCATCTCACTAAATGTGACTACACAATCCCTTTACAAGCTCCTTTCATTCTTGGACCTTCTACAATTTAGGACCATAATATTCGGCTCAAAGGTTCATTATCCTAGGGGCCAATACAAAAACCAATTCTACAACTTCCTAGTCGCAAAAATCGTAAGTGACAATAACTTATAAGGTTTTTACTCCCACTCCCAAGTGCCTAGCTGGTCCTTTCAAATCCAATCCAGATATTGGATTTTCAAGATCCTAGTTCCCAACCTAGTCATCCCCAATCCCAAGAGCCATCCTGGAAATTACTCTCACACAAGAATTATTTGCGACATAGATACTCATTCCGATCCTTTGTATCGAAAAAAGAAATTCATATTAAAGAACCCTATGTTATCCTATTTAAAAAACCATATGTTTCTATAATATATATTAGATAGTACTAAATCAATATACATATTATTTAGATAACAAACATATATAGTTTCATAACATTCAAAACGGCCATGTACGAACATCATTCCATACACATTTATATTTTCTAAAAATCAAACACATTAGTAACATGTTTAATTTGTTTTTCTTTTCCTAAAAAAATGCCAACAACATGCGGCCTATAGCTCAAAAACTCTAGAAACGTGCCTAAAAATCTGTAGGTCATCAGATATACTTATGTGATATAGAGATCGACCCACTACAGTTTCATGCTCTAGATGTAGGTGTTGGGGACCGAACCCCCTTGGGTCACAAACCCAACTTGAAGCTGAATGTCGACTGGGCCAGGAGATGGTGGATGGTGAGCGCTTGTGCACAGCCAGGATGAGTGCTAGCTTGAGGTGGGAGATGGCTGAGGGCTCTGGCAGTGGTATGGGATTCTACAGAGGGGTGGATCGTGTGACGTTCAGTTCTTAGTGGGTAACCGCACCGGCACCTGGCGGCTTGCGGCATATAGAGATTGTAACATTTGGTATCAGAGCCACCACATTCCGTAGGCAGGTTTGCTTGATCCAGGAGAGGCAATCGGTAAGTTCTGTATACTACTGATCCTGTTTCCGGCCGTTCAATCCTGAATTTGATTTCCATCTGATTTTCCTCAGTTTGCTGCTTTTTTGAACTTTTGGTTTAAAAAAAACACAGTTCCCTGCAGCTGCATGCAAGCGCGCAAGCACCACGCAGGAGCATGCTGGCCGTGTGGACAGGCGGTCAGCAGGGGGCCCACGTGGGCAGGCAGTCTGTGGGGGCAGGCAGGCAGCAGCCTGCGGGCTGGGGGTGACGGAGCAGGCAGCGGAGGAGACCTGTCCCGCCGCTGGCTGCGCTGGTTGACAGGTCAGGGGAGGGGCCACGTGGGCCCTGCGGGTGGGGCCAGCAGACAGGTGCGCTGCCATCTGGGCACCCAGGTGTCCCCCTGAGCCCGAGGTGGCTACAGGCAGAATTGCCGTGCGGCAGGAAGGTGGCAAGGATTGCCTATTCCATGTGAAAGTTATGTTGATGGTGGCTTGCCACCCAACTCCTCTCTCTCTGTTATTAGCTACCATTTTGGATGGCAACCATGGACAATATCACCTTGAATGTGTGTATAGCTTCCAAGCTTGAGAGTGTGAGCGTATTCCTCCTCTTGTTCTTGTCTCTATTTTCTTTCACCATTGGAAATATGGATCCTAGCCCTTCCACACAGCCTACTTCTCCTCCTACTGAAGCTATGGCACCTGCTTCTACCTTGGATTCTGATACTTTGTTGTCGGCTATCAACAGCAACAGATTGTTGATATGCAAGCAAGAAATGCAAAGGATCAGCAGGAATTGAGGGAGCTGACGCAGTTAAGGCAACTACTGCACCAGCCTTTGTTTACTCCCGAGATTTTCACTGGGAAAAAGAAAGACAGAGCCCTTGAAGTGGTCACCTCATGGATTGATCGGTGGAACTCGCACTTTTCCATGCACGATTCTTCCAACGAGAATAAGATCAACCTCGCAAGCATGTACTTGTGGAGTAAAGCTTTAACCTGGTGGCAGGACTTGAGGGGTAAGCCTGAGGCAAGATTGTGGGAAGATTTTTGCAAGGCCTTCAAGGTGGCCTTCCTTCCTATACTGGATGACTTCGACTTTTATCGTTAGTATGCAACGATACATTTGGGGAACGGGCCCCTTGATGGGTACTTGCAAGAATTCCAAGAGGTATATTCTCGTTTTGCTACTAGAATAGATCCTGTGTTGGTTAAGTTGCATTTTATTCTAGGATTGCCTAGAGACCATCAGCTACAGGTTAGGAGGAACCAGCCTTTTACCCTCGATGATGCGGCTCACTTCGGCCGTAATTACAATTACAATGACACTCATATTGTGGCTAGGCTTGAGGCTGGTGTTTCACCCAAGGCAAGAAACCGTTCTTTTCAAAGAAAGGAAAAGACAAAGCAAAGGAGGCACCTTTGGGTCCCACTAAATCGTAGAAAACATCTACTATGGACTAGGAGACCTTTGCAAAAGCTAGAAGCGACAATTTGTGCTTCAATTGCATGGAACCAAGTCACGTGGCAAAGGAATGCCCACAGAAACGGAGGCAAGCTAAACGGGCATCTTTTAAGACGCTAGGTAACTTTAGCATCTCTAGTATTGATCTTTCCTTTGCTAGTAATTCTGTGTGTGAGCATTGTTGCTTTAACACTACAGTTTTTGGCCCACGCGACCTCATTCGGATGAAAGGGGTTGATCGTGGCCAAGCCGTAACAATTTTATATGACGATGGTTCTGCACACAATCTTATAATTCTAATTTGTTGCAGAAGCTAACGGTGGAAACAAGGCAAAGTGACCACTGCTAGCCCAAGTCTTAGCTCACTAATCAACGCAACCATCCAAATCAGTACTGCTGCAAAAACTAGCAGGCTTCACACTTTTATCATTATGGAACAAGATTGTTCTGATCCAATGCAAGATAACTGCTAGTCTCAATTCTTCAAAACAATAAACCAATTCTCACACTCTGTCTACTGCACAACCATCACTAATATTTTTAGTCACCTTCAATGTGATAGTTTCCGATATCAGCCACTCAAGGTTTGTTAATTCTAGTTGTAACTTCACATCTGAATCATTGTAACTGAATTATGATACCATATCTGTATACTGTGGGACAAGAGTGCTCATTACTTTAGCTCAAAAATTCGAGCCCATGGAGTGTCATTTAAGATGTGAACTCCATCTTTATGGCAGTTCTGAATTCTCCACAAGTTTCTCACCTGCTATGATTTTAAGGTGCTGTTTGCGTCATGTCATGTTCCCTGAGTAGCATTTGAGTGCATTTGGAACATTCTCAATTTTGAACTAAACCTCAAAGTCCTCTGGGAAATATGAGTCCCATAAAAGGCCTGATTCAAATTGAAAAAACTAAATTGGACTGGTGATGAGTCTAAACTTGTTCTTCTGTGTTGTTTTCAGGCATCTGAATAGAAAAGATTCACCGAAGATCTCGTTTTGTTACATACAAGTTGATGGACATCATGGTAACAGGCTACTACAACCTCATTTTTGCATGTTGTTTACCCTCCTAACACTTAAGTAAACTTCGATCATTCTAAACCATCAAAGCTTTTCAAACTTACGTTTTCAAACATTTCAAACTTAGATATTACAAACTTCAGAGATAATCAGTGCATTATACGAAACAATTTGGTATATTTAAGTACATGCAGAACTTAAAGAAATCATTCATATGTACAATTTCCAAATGCATGTAGCCTTTGCAGTTGTGCATTTTTTTCATGTGTTCACAAATGTTTGAATTATCCAAAGAGAAAGTTGAATTGTAAAATGTTTACCAGTCAAAAATACCTACAATGTGAAGTCTTAACAGCTGACCTGCCACAAGGTTGCAAGGGAGTTTTTGATCGAAACTTCAGTACCAAGGCAATAGATTCCAACAACATGCATTCCACCCAACAACATCCTCGAGACCTGAGTTAGAAAGGAAACCTTTTAGCTCATCAAAAGAGTTTTAAAATTTCAAACATCATCATAAATGCAATTGTATGACACCATCACGTTGACATGGCAACGACTTTTGCACATTTCTTTGTTCAAAGGTAGCATACTATGCTACAATGACCCACACATGCCATATCAAGTTCAAAGGTAAATTACTATGTTGCAACGACCTGCCACATACCATATCAAGTTCCTAGTACATCTTTGGCAGATGCAGTGCATACCCAAATGCACATTTGCAACGAAGGCGCACTAAAGATCAAAAGCTGACTTTATGAAGTTCTTTTTCACAGAAATAAAAATATAAGTATCACAAAAACTAGGACCTTCTATAAATGCTAAAAAGTCTGCATAGCAATCATGTTATAAAAACATTAAAACATCAAAACTAGCTATGCTATCACCAAAACTAGGAGAGTTCAGATACCAATCAGGCTTGCAATTTGATACACATACCCACCTTTCACATTTAAGGGTTTTGAAATTTTTTTGTATTTTAACCTTCATATGACATTTGAATGTACGTTTCAAGGCTATGTTTTTACAAGAATGTAAGAAGATTTTGGCCTTTCTGAACATTGGATTTTGTTGTATATTAAGACGAAAATCTTAAAATTTGGACCTTGCATGAAATTTGACTTTTTAAATCTACCTTTCAAATAGAAGGGTACATTTGCTTTTCAACTAACACTTTGCTGGATTTCTTGGCTTTCTCTGAACCGATACAAGAGAACAGAACAAGGGTACAATGAATACTGACAAGACCAACCCATCATTGAAATAACCTTCAATTGAATGTTAAGGAACAGGGCAAACTATTCTACGAAACTGCTAATAAAATTAATTTTCATGCGAACCTTTCAATCAAGTGTTGTTGAGGATGAACATGTTGCAAAGTCACTTGTTCTTGTAGAAACAGTAGAAAGACAATGACTTGTTGACTAAAAAAGTGGCCATTTACCTGTCGAGCATGTTCTGCAACCCAATCTATGTCAAGCATCAAGGAGCTCGAATCGATGCTCGGCTTCGCTCTTGCCGACTTCCTTTTATCACCTAAATCCTTGGACTGCTGCTGGGTGGTTGATCCAAGCACTTTGCATGCTTGCTCTCCATCTTTAGTTGGTGTTGGGACTAATCCAAAAACCACGTCACGGTTGGATCCAGTAGATAATCTACCTATTAAGAGTCCTATCTGCACACAAATAGTTCATCCTTATGCCTTGGAGCTCACTTGATTAACACTTCTCCGCCGAAAATAGGTCTTATCAACTCAAAAAACCATACATCAAAACACCTAATGGAAACGAAACTGGCATCACGAAATCCATCCAGCAAAACTGCACGGAACAAGAATTAGATGGCAATAGTAACAAAAGGACAAAAACATGAGAGGTATTGCAAAATTTTCCAAAACAATATGGTGTGGGATTGAGGGGTTTCTACAAACTGGTCATGACAACATAGTAATCTTTAGGATAAAATTTGACTGCAATATGGTGTCCATAGTTCATTGTTTCTTTGATTGATTCAGTTCATATCATCATTTTCTGTGAGGTCTTCAGCCCTGATTTTTTGAACATGTCAAAAAATTTCCTTCCCAAGTGTTCCAAAGTCCTTTTATTAAGCAGAATGTTAAACACATTACAGAAATGATTGTGCATAAATTGAGATCAATTTATCCAGAAAAGCCGACAGAAGAAGATGAATACGAACCTGCACAGAAGCACTTGATGCAAATAACGAATCCAAAAATGCCTCGATCTGAGCCTCGTCTCCCACCACAGTCCTCACCATCTCTCTCTCACTATAGGGCTATTTTTAATCCCCAAAGCCTTAAGATTTATACCGCTAATCCTACCCCTAATTCAAAAAATCAATCCTTATCTGACCTGCAACCAAAAACGGGCAAATGTTGAACGCGATTACAGGAAAACCTCAGATTCTCATCACTGCAAGGATTGATCATAAGAGTTTTCACCATCGATTACAAACCCACAAGCTACCTATAAGTCTACCGCCCTAGCAAATCTTTCAACATCGTTATTGACACCCACGTCCTCCATACTGATTTGTTTCCAGCATAGCAGACCTATCTCAAAAAAAAATCTGCACAAAAAAAACGTGGAATGACAAACTAAATAAACAAGAAATAGTGGCAAGCCACAAGGCCAAGGTGAAGGTACATAGTTTTGTGCCTTTGTGAAGGTACATAGTTTTGTAATGGGAGTTGGTAAACGGAAATAGTCTATGGAAAGCCGGTACATTTTTTTGTGGTACATTTTTTTGTATCACTAGGTGGTAAGCAAAAATTGGATACTAAAGGTTGGAAGGTTTTCAAAAGTGGAAGAAGTGATGGGATTATGTGTGTCAAGGTTAGTATATTATATTGTGTATAAATAATATATGGGGGAATGGTCACTCTAGGAATAAGTTACTTCATGAGAAACATTTGGAGTTATAAGAATTTGTCGAAATATGGTTTACTTGGCTTCCATATATTGTTGTGAGTGTTGTGATTATTTGTTGGAAATTGTATTGATTCATAAGTGTTGTGAGCTTTTTTGTGTAGGTGTTTGAAGAAAACATGTCAATGTTGAAGTCGCCTAAAATTGTTATTGGTGTGTGTGTTTGTGAGGTTTTCAAAATACAATTTAGTATTTGTAGGAAATTGGATATATTGGAATTTGGTTTCCGGTATATTGTGATTATAGTCATGCAATGAGTTTTGTCTTCATTAAAAGATGCTTTAGTAGTTTCTATATTTTCTGTATTGTGGATATTATAGTTATTGAGAGTTTGATTGTTGTCATAATATATGGTGGTTCCCGAAAAAAAGTAGTTTTGGATAGCATGGAACCTGTGTTCTAAATTAGTTGCATAATTGTAGTTTCGAGTTTCTTGTAGGCAAAGTATATTTGAACTCATGAGGCTGTAATCTGTAGAAATACCAAGTGCGTGTTTTTGTATTGATACGGTGTTTAAAGATTGAATAAGTAAATGAGAAGATGGATAGGTATTCATAATAGGAATTTGGAGTTCCCATTTTCCATATGTTCGTAGGCGCATCATTTCGGTTTTTATGGATGCATGAACTTTGAAATGTTGATTTTGGAGTGGTGAAGTGAGGTATAAATTTTAAATATCTCATATTCTAGATAGGGCTGTATATGTAATGCCATGTTTAGTACATCCTTTTGGAATGAAAATTAAGGTGTCAATTGTTAAGCCCTGTGCACGATGTACTGTACGGGCACTTGCAAGTTGTATTGGAAATTGTTTGCGTGTAATTGTGTTTAGAAAAGATGCACCTACTTGAAATTCTTTAGTGATTTTATAAAAAAAGTGTCCAAGTATTGTAGATGTTGTTTATTGCATATAAAGATGCATGGGCCATTCTAGTTTTTTTGCCAGTGCGTGGATCTAAAAATTCAATCCAAATAATGTCTGTAGCTGAGATAGTTGTTCTTGTTTGGAATATGTCGTCAGCTCCATTGACGAGTCCGTCTTCAATGTCTATGTTAGAACTGCATATTTCAACGAGCATCCCTGATTTTACAAGTATGGTCTGTGATAATCCATCAGTCTTTCTTGACTTCTGAGGAATAACTATTGTTTTGCTACATGTATTTGAACGGGTGTCTATAGCCTGTAAACAAAAAGTGTGGCCACGTGCCTGCTCGTAAGCCTGTTTATTATACGTTTCCATGTCTTGGTTGGCATAGGTTTGTAACTATGCCTATTAATCCAAGCAATGTTTTCTTCATTGTGTTTTGACTCTCTGATGTTGTTCAGGATATGAATATATGTAAGATCACGTTGTCATATGGTCTCATCTAATTCATAACATTTTACGATTTAGTTCCAATATGAGGTTTCAAATATATCTACTGCTCGATACAATCTTCTCGAAAATTAGCCAGTGTAATTTCTGGGAAGAAGCATGGATGTATGTGTAGTGGCGCAATTTTCGTAACGATTGTTGCTTGGGTATAGATCAATGTGAAATTCGAGGAACCGTAATCGTTTCGAGGGTTTTTTTTATGAACTGTAAAATTACAGAGCTTTATACAATCATTAATAACCAAAGTCTCGAAATTCGGGTAGTACATTTGTTGGATAGACAATGTAATTGTACTATTTTCACATATGTCTACCAAGTCGAATTTCATGTATGTCGCGTATGGTACGTTCATCATAAAGTTGCCGTACTTCGATAGGATTTGGCCCTCGAACATTACATTCTGCAATTCTAATTCTATGTCTTCTATGTACACCTGTCTAATTGCAGGTCGCGATTTTGATGTAGGTGCTTCAACAATGTGCAGTCTTTTACGGACGGGTTCAATAGTAGGTAACTCCACGGGTCGTTTAAGTGCTGAATGTATTTTGTTAGGCATTCGATTTGAGTACACTGTATCAACAGTCGTAGCTGTACATTCTGTATGCAGTAGATGCTAAAAAGTAGTGATCACTATTTATGTGAACCGTGCATCATACGTAAAATGTATTATAACAATTCGTTATAAATATATAGGAACCTATTAGTATGGAAATGACCGCATACAATATACATGGTACTAAATATGTAGACAGTGTTTTTTTTTTTGTGCAGGGCTAAGTTCTATTCACTGATATTACCTAAACTTTCATGTCGTTGAACATCTTGTTCTATTTGTTGGACTTCATCTGCACAATAGTGCATTCATGTTAGGTTGACCACATACAAATAAAGTTATATAAGGACCAATATACCTAGTTTGTGTGCATGGCAATATAAAGCTATCATCGGTAAACTTCCAAAGTAGGTTTTTAATTCTGTTTGTTTTTCAAGCACTTAAATTATATTTGGATTTTTTTTGTAAAATTGATATAGAAAACCTGCCGTTTTCTAGCAATATCTACTAGCATACCGTCTGTTAATAGAAGAGAGGTTTCTTTTTCTATCTGTTGAAGCTCTTCTGCGAAAGCACAATACGTTTCATGGGTATGCGGTATATTGAATTTAGCATAACTATAAAATTGTGCAAGACGTGTTGTTTTAAGTATGGAATTGATTTATTGTACTGTAATAAAATATTACCATCAGTAAGTACAAAATCGTCGTCGATTTCTGAGGCTGCGATACGTGAAGTAGCCATCTGTGAATATAGAAAATATAAATCTATAACAACACATTATTGTATGAAATTCAAATGCACGAAATTATAAGAAAGGACTTTGCCTTAAAGGCAGAGAATAAAACCAAATAAAACGCAAGTCACATGAAAGTAAATTTAAATATACAAAACTATATACCAAAACATGAATAAATTTTATGTATTATTACATTTATAAGTTTTTTAGTTCACACGAAAAAGTTGTTATTTTAAAAGCAAACAATCAAAATAGCATCCTAAAATAAAGAATTCCAAAGTTTGAAACTACTCTAGCAATTTGCAAATAGCAAATCACGTAGTTTTGCCATCTTTCGTGTGAAAATTGTCAACATTTTGGACATATAGGCCAAAATTGGCTATTTTAGGCTACTGGTGCCCTAAAATTGGGTCCTAGGTTCTAGAGAGAGGAGAGAGAGTCATCTCTCTCACCTATATTAGGCTAAAATTTGTGGAGAACAGGTTGGAGAAACTTATTGTATTGTTGAGAGAGATCAATAGATCAATGTCACAGTTTCTTCCTCCAATCAGAGCGTTGCTTTGTGTATTGTCTTCAAGCTTTTGTGTATGATCTTAAGAGGTTTCCAAAAGTGGTAGGCTGCTGTTGTAGGGCTGGTATGCTGTTGTTTTTGGCTACCATCAGTACCTTTTATTAGTTTCTTTTGTCTCTTGAATGCTTTGTCAAGTTCATGTGTATCAAAGGTAGCATTAGGATGCTTTGCCATTTCTAGCTTTTGTAGCTTGTTGTGCAAAGATCTTAGCCAAGTATTTTGGGAGTTTGGATCCATTCAAGATCCACTTTTTTAACATGGTATCAGAACTAGTTGGCTGTTATTTCTAGTAAGGTTTCCATTTATGGTGATATTTGGATGTTTGATCAAGTTCTAGCATGATTATCCATTGCACTGTTGGTCAAATCTTACTAACATTTGTTTTGTGAGTTGAACTTGTGGATCAAAAGCATATTTCAGGTCTATTGAAGATCAAAGGCTAAGAAGAACCTATTTTGGATCAGATCATAACACCTAATCATTTGTTGATTGTGAGGCTTGTGCATATTCAATACTAACAATGTTCTGTTCAATGTATTGTTGACAATCTCCACTTCTGTGGATGAACACTCTCCTTTGTGGATGAACACTCTCCTTAACTGGATGAACCTTCTCCTTAAGTGGATGACAAATACTCTTTGAGTGATTTTGTATTTCTCCAAAAGGCTGAGAAAAGCTCTCACTTGGATGAAAGATCCCCTTTTGGGTGAACAGATTGTCAACAATCTTTTGCATAAATTTTGGTGTACTTTGTTGAGCATGTAAGTAACTCTCCTTATGTAATTTGATTGAAGCTTTTGCTGAAAGGTTTTAACCTTTATGCAAATGTGTTTTCAGGTTCTTAACAGGTTGAGGAACATTCTCATGTGAAGTGATCTTAGATCTACATCTAAACACCAAGATTTGACAAGCTAGTGAAGCTAGTCTTGTGATTCACTAAGTGTGCTCTTTCATTCACCTCTAAAGCTTGTATTTATCATTTGCTAGAGTTTTTAAACTTTTAGAAGTGTGGTTTACATGTGGTTTTACAGGTTGAATTAATATCTCAGTGTGTTGATCATATGTTGATCAAGTTTGTTCAATTCTAGGTATTCTTGGCAGCCTGGTCTTGTGTATTTTCTAAGAATGCAAGTAGCTCTTCAGATCATAACTTGATTTGGTCACTTGCTGGAAAGTTTGAGAGCTTAAGCAAGAGTGTGTTCAGGTTGGTTTGAGTGTGTAATCCATTCTTAGTGTGTGCAAAGTGTTGCATGTGTTTCAATCTTCCTTTCTATGCTTGAAAACTAGCTAGGTTCAAGATAGAAGTGTTTTAGGGTCCTAGATCTTCTGAGATCTCCTTATCCATCATTTGTTGAGAGGAAAGTGAGTGTTAGGTGTATTAGGAAAGAGCCTAAAAGTTGAAACATCATTATATTCATGGCTTCCAATGGTGGGATCATGTTAGAAACTAATGATAGGTTGAGTTCATCAAACTACTCTACCTGGAAAGTGAGGATGTAATCCTTACTTGAGTTGAATGAACTCATGGACATAGTTGCAGGAACTGAAGAGAGACCACCCACATTTCAAGAGCAACAAAGGTTTGATAAGAAGGACAAAAGGGCTCTTCATATCATTAAAATGAATGTTACCAATGAACTTCTCAAGGAAGTTGGTAAGTGTCAAAGTGCAAGTGAGGCATGGAATGCCTTGAAGAAGCTCTTTGATTCAAAGTCCACATCTAGTGTATTGACCCTAAGGAGGCAAATATTTTCTAGTAGGCAAAGAGAAGGTGAAAGTGCTCATGCATTTGTCTTGAGGGTTAAGTCCATAAGTGATGATATATTGATGAAAACATAAAAGATGGTGAAATAGTCCAGGTTATGTTGAATGGTTTGCTAGATGAACATGCTAACCTTGTGCAAAGTTTTGACATTCAAAGAGTCTTGCCAAGTGTGTTGACTTGCAGGAAATATTATTGGCTGAAGAACATAGGTTGCAATCAAAGCTTGATGGTGCATCCTTGCAAGGTGGAGGTGAAGAGGCTTTCTTCACAAAAGGCAAAGTCAAAGGCAAAGGTAAAGACAAAGGGAAATGGTCCAAAGGTGGTAACTTGGATCATGATGATCACTCTTCCTCCTCATCTTCTACTTCTTTTAGAAAGAAAGATAAGTCAAAGTTCAAGTGCATTTATTGTGGGATAAAAGGTCATTTTGCTAATGAATGTCATAAGAAGAAAAGAGAGCAAGGTGAGAGGCAAGGAAATCTAGCAATAGATGAAGAAGAGGATAGCATTTCTGAATCTCTTGTTATGACTTCAAGTTTTCTTGCACATATAGATGGGAATGATCCTTGGTGGATTGATAGTGGAGCCTCATCTCAATTGACAAGACATAAGGAATACTTTTCATCCTTATTGTCTTATGAGGGAGAGAGCAATATCATCTATACTGCAAATGATGGTCAATGTGACATCAAAGGCATAGGCACAATTCCTATTTCTCTTTCAACAAATAGGAAAGCTGATCTTGAAAATATATTGTACATTCCTTCAATCACTAAGAACTTGCTTAGTGTTAGTCAAATGATTGACAAGGGGCTTGATGTTGAGTTCATTGGAGATGCTTGTTTGATAAGTAAGTGTGGATCCTTGATTGCTAAAGGAAGAAGGCATGGTAAACTTTTCAAACTAGATGCATGTGTGATCTCTAAGAATGAATAATGTATGGCTAGGGAACAATGTGGGGTCGATGACCTTTCGTAGTATAGCCTTCCGCTTGTCAACAAAGGTTAGATCACTGGATAGGTGCCTAACTATGCATAGATGCTACTTTTAGTTAAATTCCTACTTTCTCCCTTAAATATACTCACCACTATGCTACTCCTCTTTAACTTAACTCCTCTACACTATCATTCATCATAGTTTGGGTGAAGGGAAGGGATAGAAAAGAAGAGGTTCAGAAGAGAAGAGAGGAAGAGAGAGAGATAGAGATTGAGGGTGGAAGTTAGCTCAAATGCTCCTTATGCTTGCTAATGGAAAAGCATTCACTATGGCAAACAATAAACATGGGAATAGAAAGCAATGGAAAACACAATCAAGAGCATTAGCAAGTAGTGAATAGCAAATGAGGATGCTTCTCTTCCAAAAATGGTAGAGTTTCCTCCTTTTCATTAAGCATGGAAGTAGTGTACAAATGGTGTCTTTTTATAAAATGGGGAAGGCCCTTGCCCCTCAATCTTATTGGCTAATATTCACAATGATCCTAACCATTCATCTTGGACCCAACTTGATCCAAGGGTCCACAAAAAATACATTAGAAATCACAAGATTCATGTGAATCCCAATCTAGACCCAACTCTAAAAAGTGATCTCTAAGTTTAAAAATGACATTGGGCCTCTAGTTTTATTTTAATTACAAGGCCCAAGTCAAGTTTATTTTATTTACAACTTCAATTGCGTGCTCATTGGGCCATGGGCTTATACACGTAGGATGCCATGCCCTCGCAACACATTTTATTGGAGGATTTTATTTATTTACACTTTGTTGGGAATACCCCCAACAGGACCCACAGCCTGAAGTAGTGCCAGTCCCTCGGCACTCTGCTGGTTTAGTAGAGCGTTCTCTTGGACCGCCTCTGGTGGATGAGATATCCCGTAACGTCTTCCATGAAGTTGAGACGATACAGTTTCTTCGAGTCCTTTGGCGTGTGGAAGGACTTGTGAACTCTTGTCAACCATTCCTGATCCACCCGTGCTTGGAATCGTTTCGTCCAGGGATCACCAAGGAATGCAGCTCAGTAATATACGCGAGCGACTGGCAACTGGTCTTCAACTTTGTCGGAAGCGAGCACCTTATTTGGATCAAAGAATATGGAGGGAAGGAAATCATCTCATTTTGTTCCAATGCCCATTAAATATTGTGGTTGATGGAGTGGTTAGCGGCAATAGAGACACATCGTTGGGTAACAGGTGGAGATGTGGAAGTAGAGGCAGCGCCACACATTCGTTTGCTGGCCATTGTGTTAATGACTGCAGGTTGGGAGGAGGTAGATGCTTGAGATGGTGGGTAAAGGTTAGTATGTGGCACAAGGGTGTGAAAAATACAGATCCTAAGTGGATCTAAACTCCAAGATCATTGGCTTGAATGCTTGCACTCCAAACTACATAAGCTAGGAATTGGCAACACATTCTATGCTACCTAGAATGCAAAGAACTTGATCAAAAAGCATTTACCACAAATGGAAACTTCCATAAACATCAAGTGCGGCCCAAAATAGCATTATACAGTCCATAATACATCAGCCTACCACTTTTGGAAAGCACCTAAGATCATACACAATAGCTTGAAGACAATACACACAACAATGCTCTCAATGGAGGAAGAAACAATGACAATGATCTATTGATCTCAATGAAGCATACAAAAGGTTTCTCCAACCTGTTCTCCACGACTATTTATGGATGAGGAAGATGACTCTCTCTCCTCTCTCTAGAAGGTACTTGACCCTAGATATTCCCTATATAGGAAAAATAGCTAAAAATGGCTTATATGACCAAAATACATCAAAATGGTCTCATTTTGAAGGGTATGAAGTTTGACAATTCATCATACTGAAAAAATACAGTAAATAAAAACATTGTGGCCTGGTTCACACGTGCAAAACTCCAGAACCAAAACTATTTACAATTTTAGCCAATTTAGGCCTCAAACTAGCTAGGAAATGTTGACAATTTTCACACTCCCTCTTCAACATTGGATGCTAGTTTCAACATAGTCTTTGAGCACATTCCAAGATTAGATCTATGCATTAAATATAGGTCCTTTCCCAATGGTTTGGTGAAGATATCAGCCACACACTCCTTTGAAGAGACATGTTGAAGCTCCACCTCTTTGGCAATGACTTGATCTCTCATAAAATGGTGAGCAATCTCAATGTGCTTGCTCCTTGCATGAAAAACAGGATTGCTTGCCAAGCTTTGGGCTGAAAGGTTATCACAAAGTATGATTGGAGTCTTCTCTGGTTCCAGCAAGTGAAGATCCAATAACATCCTCTTGATCCAAAGAATCTCCTTGGTGCATGTTGTTAATGCCTTGTACTCGGCTTCGGTGGAAGATAGAGAGATAGTTGGTTGCTTCTTTGATAGCCATGAGACCACTCCATCTCCAAGATATATTGCAAAGGCACTTGTTGACTTCCTATCCATTTGATCACCTGCAAAATCTGAATCAACTCCTTGGTGCTTGCTTTAGCCCATACAAACTCTTTTGGAGATAGCACACATGATTAGGCTCATCATGTGAAACATAGCCCTCGGGTTGCTCCATGTAAATATCTTCATCTTTGCCACGGGTGCAAAGGTCTCATCATAGTCAATATCATATTCTTGAGCATACCCCTTTGCCACCAACCTTGCCTTGTACTTGTTGATTGATCCATCTTAATTTGTCTTGATCTTGAAGATCCACTTACAACCAATTGCCTTCTTGTCATTTGGAAGCTTTACCAACCTCCATGTGTTGCTTTTGATGAGTGCTTGATGCTCATGATCCATGACTTGGATCCATTCCTTCTTTTGAATTGCTTCACCTACACAAGTTGGTTCATCAAAAGAGGTAAGAAAAGCAAAGTTAGAGTTGTCCACCACTTGCTTTCCTTTTTCATCATAGGTTAGCCTTGATGGCTTAGCCCTTTGCCTTTGAGTCTTCCTTGAAGTTTGCTTTGGAGTGGCATCTCCATCTTCATCCAAGACATCTTGCACATCATGATGATTAGTAGGCACATCAACATCAACATCAACAACATTGGAAACATTCTCTTCATGAAAGATGACATCCCTACTTATGACAACTTTCTTTGTAGAAGGAATGTACACTTTGTAAGCCTTGCTTACTTCACTATAGCCAACAAACACACCCTTCTTTGATGAAGGATCTTCTTTAGTTCTATCATCAAGTGTGATATTGACAAAACATGTACATCCAAAGATCCTACAATGCTTGACACTCGGCCTTCTACCATAAAGAACCTCATGAGGAGTTTTACCATCCAAGGAAGCACTTGTCCATCTATTACATAGATAGTTAGCACATGCTAAAGCTTCCCCCCAAAAAGACTTAGCAAGATTAGCATGTAGTCTCATTGCCTTGGCACATTCACAAAGGGTTCTATTCTTCCTCTCGGCCACTCCATTCTGTTGTGGAGTCCTAGGACTAGACATCTCCCTCTTAATCCCATGTGCTATACAAAAGTCTTTGAACCTATTTGAGGTGTATTCCCCTCCATTATCAGATCTTAAGCATTTGATCTTTGTATTGAATTGGTTTTCCATTTCATTCTTGAACTTGACAAATGCAGCAAACACTTCATCCTTACTTTTAAGAAGATAGATCCAAGTATACCTACTAAAGTCATCAATGAAAGTTGCATACATCTTTGCCCCACCATTGCTAGTTGTACTAGAAGAATGAATATCAGAATGCACAAGTTGAAAAGCTTCTTTAGATCTAGAATAGATCTAGAATAAGCAAGTCTATGAGATTTGGACAAGGCACAATGTTCACAAACACTATTGTTTGCAACAAGACTTTTAGGGAGACCAAGAACAAGCTCTTTCTTTGCCATTACCTCCAAAGATTTGAAGTTGGGATGGCCCAACCTCTTGTGCCAAACTTCTTGGTTTGTCAATTGCTCCCTAGCCATACATCCTTCATGATTAGAGATCACACATGCATCAAGCTTGAAAAGTTTACCATGCCTCCTACCTTGAGCAATCAAGGATCCACATTTACTTATCAAACATGCATCTCCAATGAACTCCACATCAAGTCCTTTGTCAATCATTTGACTTACGCTAAGCAAATTCTTAGTGATTGAAGGAATGTACAAAACATTTTCAAGATTTGCTTTCCTATTTGTTGAAAGGGAAATAGGAATAGTGCCTATGCCTTTGATGTCACATTGACCATCATTTGCAGTGTAGATGATGTTACCTTCTCCCTCATAAGACAATAAGGATGTAAAGTATTCCTTATGTCTTGTCATGTGAGATGAGGCTCCACTATCAATCCACCAAGGATCATTATCATCTATGTTGGCTAACAAACTTGAAGTCATAACAAGTGATTCACATGTGTTATGTTCTTCCTCATCTATTGTAAGATTTCCTTGCCTCTCTCCTTGCTCTCTTTTCTTCTTATAACATTCATTTGCAAAATGACCTTTTATCCCACAATAAAAGCACTTGAACTTTGACTTATTGTTCTTAGTAGAAGAGGAAGAGGAAGAGTGATCATCATGATCAAAGTTACCACCTTTGGACCATTTCCCTTTGCCTTTACCTTTGCCCTTGAATTTGCCTTTTGTGAAGAAAGCCTCTTCACCTCCACCTTGCAAGGATGCACCATCAAGCTTTGATTGCAACCTACGTTCTTCAGCCAATAAGATTTCTTGCAAGTCAACCACAATTGGCAAGACTCTTTGAATGGCAAAACTTTGCACAAGGTTAGCATGTTCATTTAGCAAACCATTCAACATAACTTGGACTATTTCACCATCTTTTATGTTCTCATCAATGCATGCTAAATCATCACTTAGGGACTTAACTCTCAAGATAAATGCATGAGCACTTTCACCCTCTCTTTGCCTACTAGAAAATATTTGTCTCCTTAGGGTCAATACCCTAGATGTGGACTTTGATTCAAAGAGCTTCTTTAAGGCATTCCATGCCTCACTTGCACTTTGACACTTTCCAACTTCCTTGAGAAGTTCAATTGTAACATTCATTTTAATGATATGAAGAGCCCTTTTGGCCTTCTTATCAAACCTTTGTTGCTCTTGAAGTGTGAGAGGTCTCTCTTCAATTTATGCAACTATGTCCATGAGTTCATTCAACTCAAGTAAGGACTCCATCCTCACTTTCCAAGTAGAGTAGTTTGATGAACTCAACCTTTCACTAGACTCTAGCATGATCCCACCATTGGAAGCCATGATTCTAATGTTTCTTCAACTTTTAGGTTCTGTCCTAAAGCACTTAGCACTCACTTTTCTCTCAACAAATGATAGATAAAGAGATCTATGAAGATTTAGGACCCTAAAACACTTCTATCTTGAACCTAGATGGTTTCCAAGCATAGAAAGGAAGATTGAAACACATGCAACACTTTGCACACACTAAGAATGGATTACAAAATCAAACCAACCTGAACACACTCTTGCTTAAGCTCTCAAACTTTCCAGCAAGTGACCAAATCAAGTTATGGTGTGAAGAGTTACTTGCATTCTTAGAAAATACCCAAAACTAGGATGCCAAGATTACCTAGTAATGAACAAACTTGATCAACATATGATCAACACACTAAGATATTGATTCAACCTGTAAAACCACATGTAAACCACACTTCTAAAAGTTTATAAACTCCAGCAAGTGATAAATACAATATTTAGAGGTGAATGAATGAGCACACTTAGTGAATCACAAGACTAGCTTCACTATCTTGTCAAATCTTGGTGTTTAGATGTAGATCTAAGATCACTTCACATGAGAATGTTCCTCAACCTGTTAAGAACCTGAAAACACACTTGCATAATGGTTAACACCTTCCAGCAAATGCTCCAATCAAATTACATAAGGAGAGTTACTTACATGCTCAACAAAGTACACCAAAATTTATGCCAAAATTGATGACAATCTTTACAATATGCTCTTCACAATGGAGCTTACAATATGTTCACCCAAAAAAGGGGATCTTTCATCCAAATGGGAGCTTTGCTCAGCCTTTAGGAGAATTACAACTCACTCAAAAGAGCATTTGTCATCCACTTAATGAGAAGTTTCATCCACTTAAGGAGAGTGTTCATCCAAGAATGGAGATTGTCAACAATAGGATTGAAAAGAACATTGTTAGTATTGAATATGCACAAGCCTCACAATCACAAATGATTAGGTGTTATGATCTGATCCAAATAGTTTCTTTTCAGCCTCTGATCTTCAATAGACCTGAAATATGCTTTTGATCCACAAGTTCAACTCACAAAACAAAGGTTAGTAAGATTTGATCAACAAAGCAATGCAAAATCATGCTAGAACTTGATCAAACATCCAAATATCACCAAAAATGGAATACTTACTGTAAATAGAAGCCAACCAGCTCTGATACCATGTGAAAAATACAGATCCTAAGTGGATCTAAACTCCAAGATCATTGGCTTGAATGCTTGCACTCCAAACTACATAAGCTAGGAATTGGCAACACATTCTATGCTACCTAGAATGCAAAGAACTTGATCAAAAAGCATTTACCACAAATGGAAACTTCCATAAACATCAAGTGCGACCCAAAATAGCATTATACAGTCCATAATACATCAGCCTACCACTTTTGGAAAGCACCTAAGATCATACACAATAGCTTGAAGACAATACACACAACAATGCTCTCAATGGAGGAAGAAACAATGACAATGATCTATTGATCTCAATGAAGCATACAAAAGGTTTCTCCAACCTGTTCTCCACGACTTCCCTACTATTTATGGATGAGGAAGATGACTCTCTCTCCTCTCTCTAGAAGGTACTTGACCCTAGATATTCCCTATATAGGAAAAATAGCTAAAAATGGCTTATATGACCAAAATACATCAAAATGGTCTCATTTTGAAGGGTATGAAGTTTGACACTTCATCATACTGAAAAAATACAGTAAATAAAAACATTGTGGCCTGGTTCACATGTGCAAAACTCCAGAACCAAAACTATTTACAATTTTAGCCAATTTAGGCCTCAAACTAGCTAGGAAATGTTGACAATTTTCACAAAGGGTAGATAGGAGGGATGAGCATTGGAAACCGCGCTCTTTTGCCTCGAGAAGTGCACAGGCAAAGTTACACAACAGGGGGCCTGCTGGGATTCGCTCACGGTTGTTGGGTTTGATGGAGTTTGTTAGTTCTCGAATAAGGAAGCTATGCCAGTCATATGGCACAACGGAGGGGTTAGGGAATTCCATAATGGATTCCACTATCTGACTCAGCAACATAGACTAGATTCTGTTCTTGCGAAATGTTGAAATAACCAGAAAGTTATTCAACAGATGTAGAGCTGCCTGGATGACGGGTTCCGTGATAGCTTCTATCAGGTAACCATTGTTAGTCTGGATGGGAATTTCTGGTGTGGTTTGGGTGACGAAGGGTTTGATCAGAGCTTTGGCATGGCGATGGGAGATGGGTTGACGATCACCGGACATAATGCCAACAGTGATCATCGAGTCGGCGTTAATCTTGACCTTGGAAATGGAAACGAGCTTTGTCCTCGTCCCAGGTGGTGTAAGCGTGAAGGGCGAGGCCCATGTTAATCTCAGAATGGAATAGCACCGAGTAAAAACTCATTGCTTCAAGGAGGGGCCCGGCTGTTTACAGCGGAGAGAGAGTCATCTCTCTCACCTATATTAGGCTGAAATTTGTGGAGAACAGGCTGGAGAAACTTATTGCATTGTTGAGAGAGATTAATAGATCATTGTCACAATTTCTTCCTCCATTGTGAGCATTGATTTGTGTATTGTCTTCAAGCTTTTGTGTATGATCTTAAGAGGTTTCCAAAAGTGGTAGGCTACTGTTGGGAGCCTTGTTTGCTGCTATTTTTGGCTGCCATCAGTACCTTTTATTAGTTTCTTTTGTCTCTTGAATGATTTGTCAAGTTCATGTGTATCAAAGGTAGCATTAGGATGCTTTGCCATTTCTAGCTTTTGTAGCTTGTTGTGCAAAGATCTTAGCCAAGTATTTTGGGAGTTTGGATCCATTCAAGATCCACTTTTTTCACAAGTATACCATGTGGCAACCTCATAGTCCATGTGTTGGCTCTCACTACATCAAAGCTAATAGATTTATTCTCATTAGCCCAAGGTTGATAACAGTTTCACTAAAAGTTTAATTCAAACCATAGGAGCAACAAACGTGTTCTGCTACATCTGCATTGCAAAATCACTCATTTCATAACATATGTTTTTTTTCCATTATTTGACCTCATATAAAAAAAAACCAATTAAAATCCATTAAAAATAATCAAATGCTAACTTCCAAGCATTACAAAAAATTCTTTTGAACCATTAAACGTAATTAAAAATAGTAACAAAACCAAAATAATTTTGCATGTTATGGGGGACCCTAATCTAGTTAGGGTTTCTCCAAACGAGTTATGCAATTATGGTTCAAACTAAAATAATTCCTCAATTTTGTTATTGTACGGATAATATAGGACACTAAAGATTAGTTCAAAAAAAGAGGGGAGCTACTTGGGCAGCCTCAAATGTCATTGCTCCTTAAAAACAAACAACAAAAATCACCTATAAGTTTCATGGTTATGATTTTTATCGTCAATTCAATTATTTTCTTGAAAGGGCTAAGATTTAGAATAAATTATAAGAAAAGGTTATGGAAGCGAAGTTGGATGCTTGATTGACAAGGGCAAAGTCCACTAAACAATGGGTTGATTTCAAATTCATCCAGCTTATAGTGCAATAAGCAAGAAATTAAGTGCCAAAAACTGAAAAGGATTAATTAGCTATTCATAGCAAATTTTAATAAAAACTCTACGGATCAACGCACTTGCTTTCAGCATGCAGTGGCTCTGATACCATATGTTACAATCTTACTTACTGCAAACCTCCAGGTGCCGGTTAACCACAAGAAACCGAACGATTCACATTCCACCCCGCCAAAGGACCTAATCCGAGTCCACCCACCGTGCCCTGGCCTGTGACCGCCGTATCAAGCTGGATCCGACCTCCATCCCAGACGGCGTCCCATGCCACCCCCTAGGCTCTCAGCCATCTCAAAGTGCCAAAAAATGAAAAAGTTTTAGTTTTTCATTCCAAATTTTAATAGAAAATTTGATCCAAGTTAAGCAAGAAATTAAGTGCCCAAAAATGAAAAGGATTTAGCTTTTCAGATCAAATTTTAATAGAAAATGGATGCAAGCTAAAGACTGAAGGAAGAAATTGGCCATATTGTTAAGAAATGGGAGGAAAACAAAGGGTGGCAGTCTGAAACAAAGAAAGAAAAGCGTGATCACTGCTGCTTCTAAGAAAACAACAAAAATTGCTAGCGAAAGTTGCAGCTGGGCTTGTCTGAGGGAGCATGAGAGTAACCCGTGAAGTGCATCAGAGATCAGCTGAGCACTGAGCACGCAAAAGTTCTGGCCTTTACTGCAGGCTACGATCCGTGACACCTGATGTCCGTCTGGAAAACACAACAATTTCTTGCTCGGAGTAGCATAGACTTTTCAGTGAGCAAGCTGAGGAATTATAACACCCATTCCACCATTGCTGTTGTTGCCCCTCCAGCTTCTGTCAAAGCTTCTGGTGTTGCAGTGAGTTGAATTGGTAGTTGCTGTACACATTTACGAAGGGAGTAGCTAAACTTTGACAAGGGTGAGCTATAGCCCCTGTTTGCATAAAAGTAATTTGTAAAAGCATAATCTGCTGCGAGACCAGAAAAGGTTTCTAGAGTCGATCAGCAATGGATGCTTGCTCTCTCTCAACGAAGTTCCAAGCTGGGATTCTCGTACTCTTCTTGATAAGCCAATGCGCTATAAAGGGAGTGATTGCACTAGATTGTAATAATCCACGGGATAAAGGAAATAAAGATTATAATCGACGTTGTGGTGGTAAAAACAACGTCGGGGTGATCAGCGGCAAGCAAGGTGGTGGAAATAGTGGAGGAAGCAAGGCTGGGTTAAGTAATTGCAACAACGGTGGTCTCCAAATTGGATTCTATTCGCGAAGCTGCCCGAACGCTGAAAACATTGTGAGAGGAGCATTTGCGGGCAACTTTTTGTCCGATCCAACCGCACCTGCTGCTCTTCTTCGTCTGGCTTTTCATGATTGTCAAGTTGGGGTGTGTGATTATAATTTATAATACATTCGTTTCGTCCATTGATTTCATCTGCCGTTTCTGTGAGCACCTCTTCAAGCATACAATGTGTTAAATTGTTGCTGCAATGAATGCAGGGATGCGATGCATCAATTCTTTTGGATTCTACGAGTACTTTCCAAAGCGAACAGCGCTCCGACAGAAATTTCGGTATTAGACGGCTGGACTTTATCGACCGAATTAAAGCTTCTCTCGAGGCAGTTTGTCCAGGTATCGTTTCATGCGCAGACATTATCATCCTTGTTGCGCGAGATTCTATCTCTCTTACGGGAGGCCCAAGATTTCCAGTTCAAACCGGCAGAAGAGATTCCCTCACGGCTAGCAACATCGCAGCAGATGCTTCTATTCCTCCAGCCTCTGTGAGCATAAATAATTTTTTGAGCACATTTCAATCCAAGGGAATGACCGTGGAAGAAAGCGTTGCAATACTAGGTGAATTTTCCTGAGATGTGCTTTTCTATCTTTCTACAATCCAATTATTTTCTTTACAGATAGAATGCTCTTAAGATCCAACTGAGTAAGACATTAGAATCTGGTAGTATTCATTTTCACGCACTGGAGTCTGCATGAGGGATTGCTTGTGATCTTGACAGATTTTTGTACTTGATTGTTGTGTGTGTCCGTTGTAGGTGCTCATACCATTGGAGTAGGACATTGCGTCAACATTGTAGATCGTCTGTATCCCACCACAGACCCACGTCTGGGAGCGCTCTTTTCTGCCCAGCTCAGGTTGCAATGTCCAACCGGCAGCCCACAAACGCTGAACAACAACACTGTCATCAACAACGACCTCACAAATGTGATCTTTGATAACCAATATTTCCGAGATGTGATGAACGGTAGGGGCCTCTTTACAATCGATGCCGAGCTGGGGCAAGACTCCAGAACTTCTGCAGCTGTTGCACAATTTGCTCAGAACCAGCAGCTATTCTTCAGCACTTTTATATCGGCTTTCAATAAGCTTGCAGCTACCAATGTTCTAACTAGCAACAATGGCCAAATCAGGCGCAACTGCCATGTAGTAAACTGAGGAAATATCATGTTTTAAGACTCATTACTTGACTTATGAGGATAGTAACAGTCCTGAAATCATACTACAGCGTGTTTGTTGCAGCATATAAAACGTGTCAAATAGAATACTAACTTTATCTCTGAGAGAGATAGCAGATGTAAGTCCAGCGCTCATTGCCTGCTAGGCAAAGATATACGAATTATCGTTTGTATACAGGTACTGATGGCAGCTGAATAACAGTATTTGAACAGCCATTGATCACCTGTTTTGCATGATATTTTGAGATTGCATTCTCAGTTCCGAGAAGCTTTGTTACAGAATGTTAGCTGCAAAAAAGGTGGCATTATACAGTATATATGGTGGCTCCCATTTTCTATCCAAGTTAAATTTCCTCTTTCAGCTCACTGATCAAAGAACAAATCTTTTGAAAAAAAGATGATAACCTTTATCTGATCAACTGGAATCAATCCAGGCATCAAATAAAAGCTTTGTTGGGTCATTGAAAAAAAGATAAATAAATAATTCCCAATTCAAGGCAAAAGAAAAATGCCACATAGTGAGATGTTAGACATTGCTTCTTGTATCAAGGCAAAGAAAAATGCCACACAGTGAGATGTTAGACATTGATTCTTGTATTAGAAAATCTTCTTTTTAGTGGCCTTTCCACCCGATAAAACAAACAGCGGCAACAGTATTTGGAAAAGCCAGTTGTCTTACTAAGACATTCTGCTGGAATCCACCATGACAGCTAGCTTACTGGCATATTATGCCAGAATGGCCACCCTTGACAGCTAGCTTACTAGCCTATTCAGCCATAATGCCACCCTTGACAGCTACCCTCGCACCCCAGCATTACGCAGGGGAAGGCCTCTAGCCCTCGGGCCTTCGGTGCTGGTCAAGGACTACCCTCGGGCAAGGCCCTCCCAGCACGGAAGGCCCTTGTGCAGGGCCATCCCCCCCCCCCCCCCCCCCCCACACACACACACACACACACACACACAACAAGCATGCCTTGCTAAAAGCAAATTGATAATGTGTGCGTGCTATAAACAAAAAGCATGAGATACCTTACACACATAAGATCTTCATCGGACAGGCCCACAAACAAAACAACTAATAAAACTAGAAAATTTTTGCTATGTTTTACATTGGGGAAGGCCCTCGCCACAAGGTCTTGAGAGAGGGACCTTCCTCTCTACATAAAGGATAGCGAGGAAGGCCCTTTCTCATGGATGAAAATGTATATCTCACTTGATGCAACTTTATGAGCCATACATAATATGCTTTCTCATATTGATTTTTGACCCTTTTATAAGCACAATGTTCCTTTAAAAAAAATCTATGGACAAATATGCCAAAAAATAAGGCAAGGTCATTATCAAATTTCATCATACCCAAAAGAAAGATAGGTGAGCTCAATATCAAATTTCATAATATGCAAAAAAAAAAGTAGGGTGAGGTCACTACCAAAGTTCGTAATGTGAGCTTCACTTGGTTTATGAGCATTCATAGACTCTGGCAAACGCGCTCAACACAAGTTTTTGAGGAAGGGCCATCTTTGCAAGATTTAATCATGTTCAAGAATGTGAAAGAATCTTTCGTGTAAATCCTTTATGCTTGGGAAAGATCTTTTTAGGAACCGCTGCACCCAATAAAATGTGGCGAGGCCATTAGGCCGAGGGATAATTGAATAATCATTGAACAAGATGTAAATGTCACTAAAAAGACTTTTCCCAAGCTTACAATACAAGTGAAAGTATTTTTATGACCCATAAAGACTTTTTACGAGTAAAATGTGTTGTCCCAAATTCTTTATTCGCATAAAATGAGTTATAAACCGCTTTTGAAAAGTTTTATGTACTTCAAGATTTATGGATGTTTCACATATCTCTTTCACAAATGATCATCTAGTTTATATTCTATTGTACGATCCTTCTCAATAAAACAACTCACGCACATAGTTAGGTCCCATAAGACGTCTTTGGTTGAATTCTCAATAAGGTGTGGCACTTGAGCAAAGATCCTAGCAATTTATGGTTCTAAATCATCAAGGTCATTAAACGAAATCTTGAGACTAGACGACCAATTTAGTGATGGGAAAGGCCTTGGTCCAAGGGCCTTCCACTCTAGGAAGTAGCTACCCAAGAGTGCTGCCTTACCAAGGTGGAAGACCCAACACCCTCCAGCCCTCCCATGTGTAATGCACAGGTGCGAAAAAAAAAATTATGTGATTTATTTTTGTTCTCTTTTTTTCTCAATTCTTTGTAACTTTTTGGTGTTTGTAAAATAACAAAGTGCAAAAAAAAACGTTGTGTTTTGTCTTGCAATTTTAGAAAAGTTTCTAGTGTTTTTTGTTGGTTGAATTTGCATGTGGACAACCAATGATGGGCTACCACATGGCACATGCAAATTTTGATGAATTTTCATGTGCCATGTGGCAACCTATCATTAGTTGTCCACAAGCACATTCCACTGAAATTTTCAAGTGCTATGTGTCAATTTTCTAGGCTCACAAAAACTTTTTCTTTGAAACTTATAACGATTGCTTCATCAAGCTGAGAGTTTTGGTAAGAAGGCTCACAAAAATTTCTGCTTCTGAATTTACATGAATTGCTTCTAAAGGTGCCTCCAAAATACAAAGAGAAGGTTCTTCTAGAATACAAAGAAGGGGGGAGAGAGAGAGAGAGAGAGAGAGAGAGAGAGAGAGAGAGAGAGAGAGAGAGAGAGAGAGAGAGAGAGAGAGAGAGAGAGAGAGAGAGAGAGAGAGAGAGAGAGAGAGAGAGAGAGAGAACTGTAGCCATTGTTTCAGAATCTATAAGTAGGAATATGCGCTTATCAGCACTACTGTATTGTGTTCCGATTCTCTCTTTTATACAGATTTGCTACTGTTCAATTATTACGTTCTTGATTGAATGCAATTGTCTTTCTCACTCTCTTGCACACAAACACGGTTATCAGAGACAGAGGATCACATGGTTGTCCAAGACACCTAATGCTTCACAATCCTACTGTTACGGTAGTCTCAGACTCCTACTCTGATAACCCAAAAAGGACAACAAGCTTTTGATTCCATTTTCTAATCAATCGCAGTTATTACTATGTTCATAATTGTTTTTCCTTACTGTTGGTAGAGACATCGTTACATCGTAATCGTCTCTCGTGTTCTGCTTCTGTCATGGCTCCGCTGCAATTGCAATAAATCTTAGACCACGCAGATCACCATCATACACCAACAAAAGTGGTATAGAGCGTTGGTTCAGTGGATTACTAGAGTCCAAGATCTTTTTCCAAAAGCTGTTCTAAGTTGTTTGTGTATAATTTTGATCACTATGGAAGGCACCTCAGAGATCTGCTTGATCAATAAATTCAACAGAGATGACTTCCACATGTGGAAGTTCAAATGAGGATGATCCTGATTGAAAAGGAGTTATGGGGATACGTCAACGGTTCTGTAGCCAGATCTGCAGAACCTGAATAGCTCCCAGATTGGGAAGCCAAGGATGGCAAGGCTCTTGCCATTGTATCTCTAAACCTTAAAGACACTCAAATTGCTCATGTATCCAACTACACTACTTCCCAAGAAGCATGGGATACACTCACTAGCATCTACGAGACCTCAGATGTCTCGATTCGTCTCTTCTTGAGGAAGAAGGTAATGACACTCAAAATGAGTGAAGGCAACTCAGTCAGCGACCATCTGAACGAGTTCAAACAATTGTTGAACCAACTGGTTGCAATAGGTTCCCCTATCTCAGAAGAAGACTCTACCATGTCTCTTCTTGCCAGTCTTCCATCCTCCTACGATAATTTAGTGCTGCTTCTGAGCAATACTCATGCGCTGTCTTTTGAAATATTGGCAACAAGCTTATTACAGGAAGAAATTAGGAGGAAAAGCTTGTCCACATCTAGAGTACCAAATCCATGGCACTCTATTCAAACAAGCAGCAATCCAAGAAGAAGAAAGGCTTCAAGGATAAGAAGACAAAGGCAGAACAGCCAGCAGCATTACAACCACAACTGTAGCAGCATAGTCACTCATCGTCCAAGACCAAACTATGTTGCAGATATTGCAAAAGAACCAACCACGACATCAAGGACTGTCGCATCCTCAAGCACAATGAAGCAAAGAAGAAGATGCAGCAGCACCAAGAAGGCAACTCTGACACAGTCAGAGGATCTCAAGATAAAGAGAAGACGCTGATGGTACAAGATCAATCCAGTAGAGATGCCCATCACTGGTATCTCGATTCAGGTGCTTCTCAGGACATGACGCCATGCAAGGACCTCTTCTCTACACTCACAGCTACAGAATCAAAGTACAGTTTCTTTGTTGACTCCAGTTCACACCAAGTTGAAGGCCAAGGGTCTATTCAACTGCAGTTCTCTGATGGCATCACTAGGCAGCTTAATGGAGTACTTTATGTACCCAAATTAACAAAGAACCTTTTATTTATTAGCAAGATCATAGATCAGGGCTATAGAGTTTTGTTCACTGCCAACCAATGTACTATTTTAGATGAGAACTCAAAGGAAATCTTCTCTGCCTACAGAGAAGGAAATTTGTACATACTGAGTCACGATGTTGCACTTTCTATGAGTTGTTTAGATGCTAATTTATGGCATCAAATATTAGGTCATTTAAACATGCGTTCAATCTTGTATATGCATCACAACAAAATGGTCAAGGACATGAATATAATTGTTGTCGCCACAGCTAATCAGACTATCTGTGAAAATTGTCTACTAGGAAAACAACCTAGAATGAGATTTCCTAGAGGACAAGCCAAAAGGACGAAGTCCATCTTGTCACTGATACACAGTGACTTGTGTGGTCCTATGAGCGTACCTTCATTAGGTCAAGCTCTATATTTTATCACATTCATTGATGATTACTCCCGATTTGCCAGAGTTATGTTCATAAAGAACAAGTCAGAAGCATTTCGTTGCTTCAAAGACTCCAAGCAATACGCTGAGAATCAAACTGGTCAAAAAATCAAGGCCCTACGATCTAATTCAAGGGGAGAGTTCTTGTCAAATGAGATGAAGGACTACCTATCTTCATGTGGCGTGCACCACCAGTTTACTACGAGCTACATTCCACAACAGAACGGAGTAGCAGAGTGGAAGAACCGCACATTGTTGGAAGCTGCACGATCCATGACAGTAAATTCGCATTTGCCAAATAGATTAGTGTTTCAAATTTTCGCCAACACATTTTCTCAGATTCATGGCCTTTTGTAAATTTTCAGGTTCATAGTTCATTGTTTCAGATTTTTGCATGCAAATTACGAATGGCACCATCAAGGAAGCCGTGCTCCTCAATCGACTCCGTGCTTCTATTCAACGAGACAGATGATAATGGATTATGGGTGCCAAGAAAATATTCAAAAAACTCTTGGGTTTTAATGCATCCATCATCAAGAGGAGCATTTCGAAAAAGGAAAAGGTCAAAACTATCATTTCGATCTTATTGGAAGGCCAAAATTTTGGATTTCAGAACATCATCAAGAGGAAAATCTACTTCTGAAATTCTAGTCCAACATGTATATATGCATTCAAAGATAAATGTGCAAAGATTCAACCGTCAGGATCACAAAAAAACAAACGGTGAGTATTGATATTTTTGATACTTTGATTTTTGTCATTCATAAATATCTAATAGTAAACTTGCCAATCTAATCATTTTTCTCTTGCAGATTTATATCCATCCAACATAAATGAATGGGAGCCGAGTGGATCTTTAGCAGGTGTGTTAGATGTTATTCACACTGATATTGGACAGCTGCAATATCGAGGTAGAACTCTCTCCAATTGAAGTTGTCATTGTCGATATTTCCCGAACGGCATCATGAAGTAGAAAATCAAATTCTCTATGTGTATTTGTAGCTGAGTTTAATTTTACACATAGAAAATTTGATACTCCCTCCTTATTTATCTTTACAGAAGGAATCTTCAGGCTCCAATGCCGACTGCAACAACCAAAATACAAATATCGATAAATCCATATTTATGAAAGAATTCCTTACTTATTAAAGCAATGAAGCATGCAACAATCCAGATTAAAGCAACAAAAACAAAAGAGCAATCCTTATTTATTTTCATATGGAATCAAATAAAATTTTGCCACAGGACTGCATTCGATAAAATAGACAGCCTTCTCAAAATTGGCTTCTTTCGCATTTATGGCTCCCATGAAAAATGGACTAACAACAAAAACTGTACCATGGGAATCGAAACTAATACTATTCTGCAAAAAAGATACTCCGGCTTCTACTATTACATCTGAAATTTCTGAGGTTTTATCTTTCAGCTCGGCACAAAATTTGGGACCTAATCTAAAGCTTGTACGTGTATCTAGAAGAAAAAAATCAAAACAATTGTCGAGAAGATCAATTTTATTAGCTAGGTAGGCCACGTATTGATTATAATGGTCAGAATCAAAGTAAAAGCTGGGCTAGATCGTATGAAATTCTAACAAAAAGATTATGTACAAGAGCAGAAACAGAAGTGGAAAGAATATTTACATATTTTCTCTATTATTTTGTCTAGCTCCTCTTGGGTAATCAACACTTTTGGTGATGACACCTGCTGAGGAGCTGGACGAATAATAGGAGGAGGAAGGGGTGAAGATTCTTGATCTGAGTCAGATTCTCCAGCATCTGACTCATAACTCAGGAAGATATGGGGTGTCTTGGCTGGGATACGTCTAGGAGGAAGGGAAGCAGCTGGCCTTCGAGATCCAGCCTTCTTGGGGATAGGTTGCTTCCTCTCCCTCCTAGAGGTAGTCGACAAGTCGGTTCTATCCAGAGGCAGGTCTCCGGAGGTGCTGACATTATCAACATACAGACCAGAATATCGGTCCCAAAGCCTTTTGAGAATGACGAAATCCTTTGGCATGATGGTGGCACGCTTACCATGCATTGCCAAAAGACAAATTTCCTCAAAAAATTGGGACATAAAATCTTCTACAACAACTTGTAAGGCCTGCATGGCTGTCACGACAAAATGAACATTCAACCCAAGTGATAGAGTGACATTCCTTACAGATCGGCCAAAAGGAGCTCTAGGGATCAACAATTCAGTTGATCTCGGGAGTTTTCTAATCTCCCTCAGCCAAACCTG
Source organism: Diphasiastrum complanatum (assembly GCA_029204225.1). Classification (NCBI taxonomy): domain Eukaryota; kingdom Viridiplantae; phylum Streptophyta; class Lycopodiopsida; order Lycopodiales; family Lycopodiaceae; genus Diphasiastrum; species Diphasiastrum complanatum. Next base: position 16,681,958 of record CM055108.1, read on the forward strand.
CTTCCTGCCACGTCTACGACCAGTACCAAGGGGAACACGGGAATGGGATGGTTGTATAGTGGCTATGGCACGGGCAGTGGATTTGGTCCTGGCCATCATTCTCAGAAGAAAAAAATTAACAAAAAAAAGGTTTGAACAAAAGCAAAGTGGATGAAAACAAAAAAATTTGCGATAAAAGGGCGCTTGAGATCGATACCAGAACTTAATATTGGTTTCGAACGCAAGATATACACAGAATATTTTACGAAATGAGATGTGCGTTCGAAAGCGATATTGGACTACCATCGGTATCGGTCTCGAGCGCACTATGAGAGGGCGGAAGCTTGAACTGTGAGAGAGCACACTTGAGAGTGATATTGGGAGCGAAAACCAAAAATTCTACGAAAAAAAATGAAAATTCCGAGGACTTATATATATGAAATTTTTGCACGTGTGAAAAGACGACTGAGACACGTGTCGTCAGCTAAGTGGTCCACATGGAATGTTTGTACTGACAATGATGACTCAATTATGAGGCCACGTGGTCTGGGACACGTGCACCAGTCCTTTTTCGATGCGTGTCATTCTCGCACGTGACACATGTCAAATCAATCATTCTAGGTACGACGCATCAATTTTGACCAATCACAAGTCGACACATGTTCCTTCGCTACTCCTCCACACGTGCTAAATTTTTTTTTATAAATAAGTCTTTTCGGCTTGGATTTTCACACAAATTTACGATTTCTTGGCCGAATATCGATTTCAAGCGCGTCGTTTGCACTGATACCCTTCGTTGACTAATTTGCACCTGGAACCGATACTGCCTCGTACAGTATTGCATTCAAGCGCGCATTGCATCTCCTTTCTGTTGTGCTTCTGTGTTCTTGTGTTCAGATCCGATACTCCAATTTGTAATCTCTCTCTCGAGCGCACATTGCCTTGACGTGCTTGCCTGACCTGTAGTTTGTGCCTGAGAGTGATATATGGAATTTTACGTCTGTTGTTTTTGATTAAAATGTCTAATTTTGATTCTAGTTTGCTTTCTTTTTTTCATGAATTTGGTATTACTGATAGTTTGGAGTATTTCAAATTTCTTTTTTCTCCTTTTCTTTCTATTCTTCCTTCTATAATTGAAGGCCCTGGTGTGGAGGCATTTTCTGAGATATATCTCAAATTTAAGTCTCTGCTCAGTACTTCGTTATGCAGATCTCAGAATAAGGACATGATTCATTATCAGGACGTAGTGGCACTCGACAAGCATATCTATAAAGCTAAGCTTGACAGAATGTTTACCAAGTTACATAATGATTTCAAGTTTGTAGATGAGTGCCCAATTCATAATAAAAAATGTAGATTTGTTGATTTTCAGTCTGCTTTTATTTTTTTTTCTTTTGTTAAATATTTCTAACGATTCAGAGGCTGTCCCTTCCACTTCTGAAGCTGCTTCTTCTAGTGGCACAAAGTCTGAAAAGTCAAAGATTGTAGATATAGATACTTTTTTTTATTGATACGAGCGTTAATTTAGATGATTGTTCTGATTTCGATCCTGCTCAAAATAGGGCATCGTTTATAGGCCCTAGAACACCCACTACCCTTTCTCCTTCTGATAAATCTTTGATCACTTTGCCTACTTATAATATAGATAATAATTCCCTTTTGACAATATCGGATATATCGGATCTTTTTTACTTCACTGAAGCTGAGACTCTTTGCATTTTGAGCAAAGAGCTTGATGAATTTTCGGATATAATTGATTCTGATGCTGATGATCTTCTCCCTGGTGTTGACGATGTACATAATGATAAGTTTTATTCAGGGAAAGATTGCTTGAAAATGGCTGTGGAGAAAAAAAACAAAGAAGATGATCTACCTTCTAAAGAGGCGTTTTTTAGAATCCAAAGTCAACTTGGTTTTCCACAACCAACTGTCTATTCACCAACAATATTGACATCAAAAGGTGGATAGAATATTGATGGAGAGACAGTAATCAGGTAAGACAAAGTTGAATGCGTAAGTTTTTGTATCTTATCACGTACTAGTAGATTCGTTATGTCAGATTATATACTGGAGCTTACTTTGTTTTTTATCATTTCAGGAAACAATTTTCCTTGATGATTTCGCAATTTGTCGAGGAGGGCAGAGATCTTCTGTTGGAGAATTTTCAAGAGATCATGCACTGGGGCACTATTCTTGAGCATCTCATTTTCATCCAAACAAGTTTTCATCTTTGTAAATTTTTCTTCACACTCCTTTGATATTTTCCTTGATTCCTCTTCCAAATAATGTATTCTTTGCATTGAACATCAAATTCTCACAGTAACCCAAAAGGCCATTTTTACCATGACAACTGACTCACTGAATGAAAATCTGGATGTTGCAATGAACATGGATCAATAGGATACAATGTTCCTGATGACCATAAATCTACATGCTTTAGCTTTTCCTCCCTGTATCGGACCATATCATAAGTTGACAATTTGGGTCGCTTTGAATTTCTTGTCCTGAGCGGAGCATAGTGACAGATCCACATGAAGATGATAAAGCTTTGTCATCAGTACAGTAGTATAGTAATAAACAACACAATGACAATAACAAAGCTGGAGATGGCGCTAACGACTCTGCTGGAGATAGAGATGCCACTAAACACTTGTTTTTGACCCTGGAGATAGAGATGGCATAGGCTTTTTTCAGAAATGTCACTCCTAATTCGAATTTTTGAGTGTTCCCAACTACTAGGAGGGAATATTTCAGCATTTTGAAAAATTATATTTTAACTATGGTTAAGCACCAGTGAAGTTTGATGTGACTAAACTAAGGTGCATTCATTTACATAGAAAATAGTGCGGGCAGATGTGTAAAGAAGTTAGAGAATGATATTATAATTACTTTATAGTTATTTTTCTCTCTCCTACATGGCATTTCTTATAGGGCCCTTTTTGGGCCCATATTTTCTCTAATGTATGATGAATTTGCCACCGTAGCAGAAGCACTGTCAATGCCCAATGCAGACAAATGGAAAGTTGCCATGGATGCTGAATATCAATCTCTAATGAAGAACAAGACCTGGAGTCTTGTCATTCCTCCTATAGGTGTAAAGCCAATTGACTCTAAGTGGATCTTTAAGCTAAAGCTTAAGCCAAATGGATCTATATCCTGTCAGAAATGGTGAACTCCTGCAACTTTAATGCAGCACGAACAAGACACGAAGGTCGAACGATAACAATTCGCAACAGTCAACGTGTCTTTGAGTCGAAGCACGAACGATTCGCGAATCAATCGCGAATTGTAAACACATCTCCAGGACCGCAAAGCGCAAAATGGACGCAAAACAAAAAGAACAAAAACACACGAAGAGAAATCTTATGCGCTGCCAGCTGGCAGCTCAACAGGCTTCATGCCCAACTGAAATGAATTTGTGGATGATGTTGGAGGCAATCGAGATACCACAAGAGGGGCCAAGCACGATGATGATGGACTCCCAGAGTGCCATGTATCTGTCCCAAGATCATGTCTTCCATTCAAAGACGAAGCACATTCCTCTGAAGTACCATCACATTCGAGATTTGATCTCGAAAGGAGAGCTCCAGGTCCAGTTCATAAAATCAGAAAGTATGATTACAGATCTCCTCATGAAACTGTTCGACAAGCCAATCTTTACCAAGCAAAGAGAGACAATTGGATTGAACGAACAAAGCTACAAGGTTCAAGAGGGAGTGTCAGAAATGGTGAACTCCTGCAATTTTGTCACAACACGAACAAGACACGAAGGTCGAACGAGAACAATTCGCGATAGTCAACGTGTCTTTGACTCGAAGCACGAACGATTTGCAAATCAATCGCGAATCGTAAACACACCTCCAGGACCGCAAAGCACAAAATGGACCCAAAATGAAAAGAACGAAAACATATGAAGAGAAATCTTACGCGCTGCCAGCTGGCAGCTCAACGAGCTTCATGCCCAGCTGAAATGAATAGCAACGACATAGACTAACTAACTAGTTGATTAGCGTTAACTACTCTTGTGATTCTACGTTTAGCTATCTTGTAAACTCCACACAATGGAGGTATAAACAATCCTCTCTGGAGCAAAACTGTGTGAAGAGAGATAGTGAATACAGAGATCTGTAAGAAACAGAGAGAGACGCAGCGAATAGATGAAGAAAGCAAAAATACCATAGTTGTGCATGAAAGTCTGCCAACGAGCAGAACACAGTGAAAGAGCAGAGAGTCATTCCGCCAATGAGCGAGACACTAATGATCTTGCTTTAAAACCAAACTGACAATATAGTCGTTCTATTTCGTGTATCTCTTGGCCTTGTGCTGTGTCTCTTGATTGCTAGAATAAAACATGTTCTGTAATGCGTAGTCAAGTGTCTGGGATCCCGTAAGAGCTTTCGCACGAAAAGAAAATTCAAAGACAAAAAATTGTTCGCAAATCAGAAGAGAGGACGAACACGAAACAAACTAGAAAAAGCTTCCACGACATATCCAAATGGAAAGCTAGAGTGGTGGTTAAAGGCTTTGAACAAGTATATGGGATAGACTACATTGAGACCTTTAGTCCAGTAGTAAAACATCAGTCTATTTGTACTTTATTGGCTATATCTACTGCAGAAGATCTAGATATTCACCAGATGGACGTCCAGACGGCATTCCTACACAGATACATACAAGAAGATCTCTACATCTATCAACCAGAAGGTTACATCCCTCAAGGCAAGGAGCATCTACTATGCAAATTGCATAAGGCATTATACGGTCTGAAGCAAGCTCCAAGGGCCTGGTGTGATAGAATAAATCGTTTCTTGTTGCAGCACGACGTTACCTCCTGCACCGCAGATCCAAATGTGTATCTAAAACCAAAGGGGGCAAGCTATGTTATAATAGCACTATATGTTGATGATTTCCTAATCATTCAGCAATTCAAATCAGTTGTTGCAAGAGACCAACTCCTTACTCTCATTAGAGTTTGAGATGACTGATTTAGGTCCAGTCCATTACCTACTTGGAATGGAGATTCACAGAGATAATGCGAGCAGAAGGATCACCATAACCCAACAATCCTACTTACTTAATGTACTTCGAAGATACGGCATTGAGGATTGCAAGCTCATAGACACTCCTATGGATCCAGGATGCAAGCTATCCAAAGACATGTGCCCCAGAACAAAGGCAGATCAGCAAGAAATGTGCAAGTACTCTTATCAGTCTATCATAGGTTCTCTCATGTACTCTATGATTTGCACACAACCTGATCTAGCATATGATGTAAGCACACTGTCGCAATTCATGTCCAATCCAGGCCTACAACACTGGAAAGCTCTACAAAGAGTTTTGAAGTACATTCAAGCCTCAAAGCACTATGCCTTGAGTTATAACGGAAATACATAAGCTGCACGCTCTTTGGTTACTTATTCAGACTCATATTGGGCAGGAGACGTGGATACCAGAAAATCCACATCAGGCTACATTTGTTTCCTCGCAGGAGGACCCATCTCATGGAACAACAGAAAGTAGAAATGCATTTCTCTGTCCTCCATAGAATCTAAATATGTCGCAGCTACGTCAGCAGTGAAGGAGATTTTATGGCTTAGAAGACTATTACAAGATCTGAGATTCCCACAGTTTGGTCCAACTATACTCCAGTGCGACAATCAGAGTTGTATAGCTCTGTCGTTGAATCGACGAACTCACACAAGGACCAAACATATAGAGGTCCAACTTCATTTTCTCAAAGAGAAGGTTCAGAACGAAGACGTTGCACATAGTTATTGTCACACAGACAGTATGTTGGCTGACATTCTGACAAAACCATTGTCAAGAGATAAGCATTCTACTCTAGTAGAATTGTTAAATCTCAACTTGAGTCCAGATTCGTAGCATTAAGCTTAAGGGGGAGTGTTGGAGTTTAATCTTCTCCTACTCATCCCTTTGCCCTCCTACTCTCAAGAATTCCCTCTCTCTAAATCAGTCTGCAGAAATACACGCAAATTCAGAAACAGGCAGAACCGCAAAGCTATCAGTCTGACTGAAGAGCACCGTTAAATCAATGTTTACGGAGAAGCACAAGTCAAATCGCAAACCGCAAGAAATCGCAAACCACAGGGAGTCGTTAAAACCCGTAGGTTACTATCTACGAGCACTTGCGGAATCTTCAATGGCAACGAAACTTAAAATCTCGTCGTCCACCATAAGTGACCTTCTTACGATCTCCTATGACGGAAAGAGTCGTGACCAAAGTCACTGGAAAGTTCTTACGATCACCTACTTACGGCTATCAACGAAGTCGACGAACGACGAACAGCTTTCGAGTTCCTACGAAGTCAACTGACAATTGTTGACCCATCTCATCGTTTAGCTCCGTAAGTTATCACTTACGGTTACCAATGAAGGATCCAAACAATCACCTGCTGCGATCACCTGTTGAACGAACAACCAGCGGTTGTTCAAACGACTGTGGACAAACTATGGCCATCACGGCCTACATCCTTCCACTACAACGCATACGAAGGATACGTTACTCTGTACTTCTCATCCTTCACGATGCTCCAATAACGAATCTATGGATCTTGTTTAAACGGCTGTTAATCATCTTGTAAACTGTAATTAGAATAAGAGATTCTCTTACAACTATATATATATAGATACATATAAACAAAGAAGGATATAGAGTGAGAAAATCAGAGTAGTGAGTTGAACAATCTGTAGATGCACAGAGCGATCAAACGACCAAAAGGTCTTAAGTAGCTAGCTCCTTAGAGTTAGTGATTTTATACACAGAGAGATGTCGGAGAACATCGGAATCGATTCTTGGTATCTTGACTCTAGAGCAACACAACACATGACTCACAACAAAGACTCATTCAAGGACTGCGAATTATACACCCACTCTTGAATTGTACAACTTGGAGACAACTCATCTCACACAATCCAAGGTGAAGGACCAGTGAGGGTTGAATTTCAGAAGGGTGAAGTCAAGTTGTTGTCCAACATTCTCCACGTTTCAAATCTGACCAAGAATCTGCTCTCCAGTTAGCAGAATCATTGATTCAGGTCGGAGGGTTGAATTTGACACAAATGGTTGCACAATCTTTGACAAGTCCCCAGAAAGCTCTAGCTTCCCGAAGTGGCAATTTATACAAGCTCAGCCACTGCTACTCTTCTAACAGTCAAGCTCTTTACACCACTACGTCTGAATCAACTGATATGTTATGGCATCTCAAATTAGGCCATCTCAACTTCAATAGTATTCAAAAAATGTCAAAACAAAGTTTGTATAAGATCTGCCTCAAATCAACAAATCGACTTCTCCATGTGAAAGTTGTATTATCAGCAAGCATACTAGAAGTCCATTCATTTCCGACTTAGTTCACACTTCTAGAAATTTGCTGGATCTTGTACACAGTGACATTTGTGGCCCAATGCAGACTGCTACCACAAGGGGAACACTATATTTTCTTACCTTCATCGATGACTTCTCACGATAGACTGCTACTTACTTATTGAAAAACAAATTAGAGCCATTTAAATTCTTCAAGTAGTTCAAGGCGTCTGCAGAAAATCAGACCCAGAGGAAGATCAAAACACTACGCTCAGATGGAGGGAGGAAATTTATCTCCACAGAATTTAAAGAATTTTGCAAGGCAAATAAAATACACCATCAATATACAACAAGCTACTCACCACAGTCCAATGGTGTAGCTGAGAGGAAGAATCAAACATTTGTTGAAAATTCCAAGAGCATGCTGGCCCATGCCTCTCTTCCAAAGAAATTCTGGACAGAAACTGTTAATATAGCAGCCTACTTACAAAATCGATCCATCACCAAAGCCCTGAATGGCAAGACACCTTATGAGGTGAAACCATCACTCAAGAATATTAGAGTGTTTGGATGCATTGCCTATGCTCAGATCCCTAAAGATCTCATGAAGAAGCTGGACATCACAAGCAGAAAATTGATTTTTATTGGCTATTCTCCATATCACAAGGCATACAAGCTCTACAATCTGGAAACCGAAAAGACACTGAAGACAGGCTAAATCGGTACCATCAACCGAATCAGAATACATTGCTGCCACGAATGCTACTAAGGAGGCAATTTGGTTGAGGCACCTACTAGCAAAAATCAACCTTGCGCAGTCACATCCAACAACCATTTTCTATGACAATCAAAGCACCATTGGTCTCTCTCTCTCTCTCTCTCTCTCTCTCTCTCTCTCTCTCTCTCTCTCTCTCTCTCTCTCTCTCTCTCTCTCTCTCTCTCAATCCGAGATTTCATTCACGAAGCAAGCATATCGAAATCAGGTATCATTATTTAAGAGAGAAAGTGCAAAGCAAGGAGGTATCAATAGTCTACTGCAGGACGGAATCAATGGCAGCAGATTACTTCACAAAGGCTCTATCAAAGGAGCACCATCTCAGATTCAACGACATGTTAAATCTGAAAATCAAAAGGATCCACATTAAGGGGGAGTGTTGGATTTGATGCTCAGCCTCAAATCCCTTTATTAATGAGCATCCTGAAAAGCCGTTCAAAACAGAGATTTTTCCGACCCTGGGTCGGGTCGGATCGGTTCGGATTTTTCCAACCCTTCACTAAATTATCCGAGCGTGTTCGACCCTAGATCGCGAGTCGGATCGAGTCTAATTTTTCCAACCATGGAAAATTCAACCTTCAACATATTTTTTGACCCAGTGTGAATTTTTCGATCCTTTGTATAAAATCCGACCCATTGTGAATTTCGACACTGTCAGTCAGAAATCCGACCCAACGACTTCGCGTTGACAATCCACCTATGTTATACGTGTATTTACAGTTACAAGGCGATTGTAATTAATGTAGAAGATAGCATTCAATGCAAATTAGTTGTAGATATTTTTAGTATATCTAATCCTAGAATCTTCATCAAAAAACATCTTCTGATACACAGTTACTACTGAAATTGTAATAGACAAGATATTTTTCCATTGCCAATGTTATCACACACAACGATCAGTTAAAGTAATTACTTCAAGCATTGTACTCATAGTCGATATTAATCAGAGTGCAATTATTTGTCTCCCTACTGTTATAGTTCCCTTCATTTGTTGAATCAATTGAGTTTGAACATTCTGCTGCTAACTATGGCACTTCCGATCCACGTACCAAGCTCGCTCCCAGCTTCTGCACAAACCCAACTGATTTCCGACAAGAAATTCATGTCAGAAGAGTGATTCTTGAAAAGGAGAGTAGAAGCATTTTTTACATTTCTGGCTTATCAAATGTGATTTTTAGCAAAAGTTTGTATTATACCAAGGCACCAACCAAGAGGCCCCAACCCAGGTTCGGCAAGCCCAACCCAAGCATGTTGTACCACCACACTTTTTCAACACATGTCTTGTTAAACAATAAAACACCACACATATAATTGCAATAACTAGTTTGTATGCAATGTATTGAGCTTGATGTATCTAGACTCTACAACAATTGTAGGGCCTCATCTATTGAAAATTAGTGTCTGTGATCTTACTTTCCATTATTCTTGACAACAATCTCTCGACTTTCATGATCTACCTTCAAACGCGCAAAAATGTAGAGTGTCCTCTTAGAAAAATGTCTGAATACAAGTGCCACAATATTTCATTACATGACAAACTCTTAGGAGCTTATTGTTTGTAGCTTGCTTTCATATATTTCTTTATGATTGGCAAGTTGAAAATAATTCGTCGGTCCTATTGGACTGATGTGTTCCTTCGAAAAGGATGGCCCACAAAAAATTTTCCCAACCTTCGAGACTCAGCATGAGAGCAAAAGAAAAACGTCACGATACACCACAAAGGCAAGTTTTTTTATTTTGTTTTGAAGATGAATATCATTGAGTAATTAGTCGTTTTGCAAGCCACACTTGCCCTAGAAAATTGGCTTACACATTGTCCACATCTTTCCTCTTCAACAATGTTTAGAGCTCGCTTCATAATATTGCATGGGCAGGGACTTATGGTCCGGGCATGTATAAGAAGACCTTGAGGCCTTCAAAATATAGACAACCTATCCTCCCTTGTGTGGTGTGGTGGTAAAGGTTTCTTGGTGCTAGAGTGAACAATCTGCATTCTTAAGATCTAAAACAGTAATTAATCCCATTATGGCACTATAACATCATTTTACATCTTGGACACGGGAGCCCCCATGTAGCGTATAATGTCACCTTTTCATGCAAATAACATTCTGTAACAAAGCTTTTCCAAACTGAGAACGTAATCTCAAAATGTTATGCAAAACAGACGATCATTGACTGTTCAATGTAGTTATTCAAATAACCATCATTTTTGCCTAGCATGCAATCAGTGCTGTGCGTATATCTGTTATCACAAAGAAATAAAGGATGAAAACTAGGCAGCATTAAAGGGTTTTATGTAACAAACCATCAACAATTCCAAATCATCCTTTAGTACATGTTTGTCACGATTTAGATCAGAAAAAACTTTAAAAAATAAGTCGTTTCTGGATAACATTTAGCATTGCAAATTAAAAAAAAGAAAGCAACTTAATAGTGGATAATCAATGTTTACCACATTCTTCTGCAATGATAAATTGATGAGAGAGAGAGAGAGAGAGAGAGAGAGAGAGAGAGAGAGAGAGAGAGAGAGAGAGAGATTTCAGTTTATGGTTCTAAAGTGGTCAAAAGAATAAACTAGTAGCAAAGCAACATTCAAAATTTACTCTTTAGCTTCAGAATCACATCAAACAAAGGAAAGAAATGGTATAAACATACTCCCCTACATTGACGGCATATTCATTTGTCATTAATAAAAACTCAACAAATTTGCAAATAAGACTCACATGCAAAAAATTTGGCACACTTCAAAAGAGCATGAAATTCTGCTCTCTGGAAGGCCTATAGTATTACAATCAATGGAACTCAGAACTTCCAGCACTAGCTTTGTTACCAAAGCATGTGATAAGCAAAAAACTAACGAGGTGACAAATGCTACATTTGTTTCTGAGCAGTATGGCAATTGGAGTTCTCAGACCCTCACCATCGATTGTGATTCCTATCCAGTTTTTCCCCTAATACTCTACCATGAGTTGACAACTCAGATGGATGGGTTAGCAGTAACTATGCCTTTGAATAGCTACAATACAATACTTTATGCACAGGTTCTAGCTGACGGCACATGCTAGGAGCCCGTTAAAGTTGCTATATCAGAACACCTGTTATTGGCAAGCTATTTTTGCAGGAATAGAGCTAGCAGCAATTTTTAAAGATCTCTAGAATGTATTAACGTGCCAATAGATGGAAGAATTTTGATAATAAATCAGTTCGTGAATCAGACCCTTTTTGACTTTTTTGCAGACAATCCTTTCTCCTCAGCCTCCCTCTTTCTGCGTTTCAAAAGCTCTATATCCGCTCTCTTCTTTGACTTGCCCATCTGCAAAAGAAGGAAATTATTCTCTCTCTCTCTCTCTATCTCTCTCTCTCTCTCTCTCTCTCTCTCTCTCTCTCTCTCTCTCTCTCTCTCTCTCTCTCTCTCTCTCGCTCTCCATTTTGCATCAGAATGATCATGATATGGTCAAACCTCAAGCAGCACAGAAATCACTGAGATAGACCACACCAAGTTAGGCATCGCATTATCACAAACAAAAGGTTTCCGCTTTCACTTTGAACTTACCTGCATGGCTTCATACAATTTCCTTGACTTCCTTGTCATCATCATTTGCGCCATAGCAGTATCATCAACAGCCTCATTGGGTACATCTTTTGGAACTACCACGTGACCCTCCTCTTCAGTCTTGTCGTCAGAAACATCCGTGTCAACTTGCAAGGAAGCTGAATAAGTAATACCAGAAAGTTCTTTGGATAAATCATCCATGTAAGCTCTTTCCACGGCAGCTGCCTGCACAGGAAATTTCAACTTTCAAGCAAGCAGAAAAATGAAACAAATCAAAGACAACAAGACTCACCTTAATGGTCAACTCAAGTCCCTCAGAAATCCCAGAAACATGTTTTGTTCCAAGAAATAAAAGGATAAGAAAATCGCCCCTCAGCGAGAAAGAACTTTAACAGGATCAAGAATAAGAAGGTGATAAAGACTGATTCTGCCAGAATCATGGTGCTGATGATTCCTAAAAACATGCAGATAACAATCAAACAGATATACATGTGCTCCACTTCCATACCTCAATTTCTCTTGCAGCTGCTTCCGCATGCTCGCTATGACGTGCAACAGTGGAAGCTAGAAAACTTTGCTGAGCCTCAAATTCTGGCTCATCTGTGCCAGGAAGAGGAAGCAAATGGTTCCTTGCAGCAGACTGCAACCGTTTTATGGCTTCAGCATACTCAGGGACATGACCCTCAGCTTCATTGTTGACAAATGGAGACAAATGAGGTGGAGGTATTCTGCAAAAAACAGACTGTCAAAACAAAATTGTTTTCACACTAAAAAACACAACTTCGCTATGTGTGTGAGAGAGAGCACACACATATATCTGTGTGTGCTGCGCCACAAGCTTGTGTGCTCTCTGCGCACATGCGTATGTGTGTGCATGTGTTGCAGAGGAGATTAAAGTTTTATTGGAATCCCCAAAATGCATATTAGCCCATGAAAGCCACTTCAGAATACAGTGAAATTGTGAGCATAAATATTTCAATCAAACTACAGGAGATAATAGTTTTATTAGAATCCACAAAAGGCCTATCAGCCCACGAAAACCACTTCAGAATACAAAGTGAAATTGTGACCATAAATATTTTAATCAAACTAGAGTTAAAGTTAACAACAAGAAACATTCCATAAAACGCCTACTCGTGAAAGTAGCTTTTTACAATGTTAACAAGCATGAACATAAACGCTGCCTAGAGAACTAGGTAGCTAACATCACACGAGTTCAATCAGTTTGAGGCGTCACATCATAATGGCGAGCAAAAATAGCATTATTAATTCCTGTACGTGTGAGGTAATGGCATAAGTTTTGATATGTAAGCGTTGACAAGCAATACATAGTCTTCGCTTGTACTCGAGCAGTTGCCAATACCATCTCTTAGTTTCTGCGCTCAAGTGGTGAGAGCTAACCTGCAGTCTTGCTATTATATGTAAATGTGTGGTAGAGATGCCACATATAAGATGCTGACATCTCTATACAAGGATTCAATTTCTCTAAGGCAGTTTCTGTCTCTCATGGATGAACTTATCATGCAAGAACTGTGACTTATCCATTTCTTTTAACTAGTCTTCACGCTTAATTTGCCAATGTGCAAACCATTTTTTTATGCAACCAAAATCAATGTAATAGTTTTTGCCACCTTGGCAATCCAGAAGGTCATGTTGTTTGGTCTCTTGTCGTACAGTTCTTCACTTTTCAAAGTACCAAGTCACCTTGAGGATTGCTCGATATTCACGGAGGAGGTATCATTAAGCATAGAAAAAGCTACGTGGAGGGGGAGAGAGAGAGAGAGAGAGAGAGAGAGAGAGAGAGAGAGAGAGAGAGAGAGAGAGAGAGAGGGAGCGCGTGCAACACTAGCCCAATCAAATAAAGTACGACCTGTACACCATGCCTCTGCTGCATATAATGTTGTGGGGGTAACAAGAGTATCAAAAAGCTGACATTTACTCTAAGCGTCCTAAATAAACTTCCGAAAACAAAATCTCTCTATCTGGAGAAGGGAGGCACAACCCTTCCCAAGTCTAGCTACAAGAGCCTGCCGCATACCAAATATAGGACCAGTAAAGAGGACCCCCAGGTAAGTGTAGGATGATACAACTTCCTACAGCCTGAACCATCAACATATAATACAAATAGTGTGGGGGAGAGGGAGTAACCCTGCTTCACCCCAATGGTACTCCATATATGATCCGAGGTCATCAATATATAATACAAATAGTGTGGGGGAGAGGGAGTAACCTGCGATATGCCAATGTCACTTCGAAAACGCTCACAAAGTGCAATCACCGCCAAGACTATATCAATGGAGAAGCCAAGATCAATAATCTTTGGATGAGAAGTGAACGAGGGACAGAATCAAAGGCTTTCTTAAAGTCAACAAAACAACAGGAAACCTACAGTCTCCTATTTTGGCTTCCTCTATGATAGCTCGAAGAGTGACGACATGGTCAGTAGTGGAATAATGAGCTCGGAAACCAGCCTGGCCCAATGCATGTAGTCGCCTGATCTCTGATTTTGAGCTAACCACAGATTGGAGAATATTACTGTACAACTTCACGACGACATGCCCGATAATAATGGTAAGGTAATTACCAAGATCCATGGTCACCATTCTTGTGAATGGGGCAGATGAACAGGAAGAAGGGAAGCCAAAAACAACTGCTCGATTGAGTAAAGTGGCTAGAATAGGTGAAAGTATGGTTGCAGCATGGATCAGCAAGTCAGATACAAGGTCTTCTGGGCAACACAAAGAAATGGAAGATTTGGGTAACAATTAAAGTTATAAGAATGATAAAAATCTTCATGATATTTTATTATTACACTCGTAGTTGAAAGAGAACAAGCGTTATATGTTCCCACTGGAGAATGGACTTCATTCAATAATGATTCCAAATAGAATTTCTTGCAAACAAATACAAAATTGTTTGAGCATTTATCCACATATGAAATGACAAAACGTCTATGAAACTTACGAAGAAGAACTTCCTCCTCATTAGAAAATGAAGTATGAGTATTGGAAGATGGGACAGATGAGACTTTTTTCAAACTCAAACTTACGTGATTTAGACTTTAGTTTTCCCCCAGGTGCCTCAAAAGTTTTGTTTTTGTAGGTTGGGGAAGGTCGAGTGGAAATGTAAGTGTAGTTACCAGACATAGTTTTTCGGCTAGAAATCATAGCAGACATTCTAAGCTGGGTTGAGAAAAAAGTTTAAAATCTCTCTAAGAAGCTGATAGGAGCAAAACAGTGTTGCTCAAATGATGTTGATGATCATTTGTCTACCAGATCCTCATTGACCTGGTAGCACCTGCATTTGACAACTATTCTGTTTATAATATCTACAGTTTGCAGCATCTTTTGTCAACAATGATGTGGCGAATATTTGTTTCTCATTAAAATGGGGTTATGCCAGAATGGTTGGAGTATCTCTTGCAAAGTTGTATGGTACCTTTCAGATTGCCTTTGTGATTGTGTTTGAATCGGGTTTGAATCAGGAAAGATCGGCTTCTCCAAGTTCGAACCAGCGAATCGATTTTAAGGTTCCCCCCCCCCCTTAATTTCTACCCTTCGATTATGTCAAAAACAAGTGCTTTCTTAGTGTTAATCGACGTGGAACTTCCAACTCCTGAATCTTGTTCTTGTTACCTAACAATACCTGTCATCTGTGGTTTAGGGTTCTTGATCCATCTATTGCCTGCAGTTTTAGCTATGATCTATCTGATATCATCAGTGACATTAGCTAGAGGCTACCAATTTCCATATATGACTAGAAAGATTGACCATTGTTACACGTCACTCAAAACATTAATGTCACACCGTACACATTACAATGTACAATGTACATGGCTAGTTAATAGTAAATTAGCAGACCGACAAAAACTCTCAAAAAAACCCTCAAGGCTCGCTCTCGCTCGCTCGCTCGCTCTCTCTCTCTCTCTCTCTCTCTCTCTCATCTGGAAAATGTGCACACCCAGCTCCCACGACAGTCCTCTGGAAAATGCGCGCGGTTGAACAGAAGGTAAGCAAATTTTTTTCCCGGTTCAAACCGGGCCGGTTCGAAACGGCCGTTCGAATCGTGGTTCTTTGAACAAACCGTGATTCGACACAACTATGATCTCTTGGGCAAAGATGACACTTTATTCAGACTTTATCATGCATAGCATTTTTCATTTTTTGTGAAATTCTCATGTACCCAAAGATGCCAAAATAAACCATCAACAGTAGCTCAGTCAAAATAATCTACCACTCACTTTGTATTAACATAGGAAAAATTGCAGTGAGTTGTGCGGTGATTATCAGATCTCAATCATACTGGTCTTGTGCTGCATTATCTTTTTTCTGTATTACAGCACTTTTTTAGTTGGGCAAATAGATAACACTTCATGTGTTGTAATATATAGACAAGAGAAGGCAAGCTTGCAGAGCTTGATCTTATATCAACTGACCTTCCTACAAGGTACTCATCAACTGGCAGCAATATTCGGCTATTAGCGCAATCATACACCCACTGTGGCTGTATGTAGTCTCTTGAAAGAAACATATGGCCCTGAGTGGGTCTGTCAACAACCTGCAAAAGTTAAGTGAGAAGCTGAAGCTTGCAGGCAAAACAAGAGTGCAGTCTTGAACAATAAGAAGTGCATATATAACTCTCAAAAACTGACTATGCTAATCACCTGATGTGTTATGCTGTCATCGGACTCTTCATAAGGTGCACCCCTTCCATCCCATGATACAGAACCACCGAATCCTCGAATGACAAATAACAGAGACTCCCTTGGAACCTGAAAGACCAGAACTTCACACAAACACAACGGTCTGAGAAAATGCTGAGAAGACAGCTGTAGGACATTTTCGCAGAAAAAATTGTGGATGTTCTAAAATGACATGCATAAGCGCAAAACATAAGCTTTCTGGAAATGAAAGTGAATCACCATAAAAGTTTTTACAGAGGAGAAACTCCAATTACTTCTGAAGGACATTTTTTGAATCAAAACTTATGAAAATAGACAACAAAAAAATATAAGTTATGGCCAACCTAAATCTTCTTCTGTAATTTCCAATCAGATTTGACAGTGCACTAATATTCGACAAAACTCTAAAATGCTTTTTGGTATTATTAACTCGTGGGATCATAGAGAATCAAACCAGAATGGGTGAGCCCAACTCAAGCACAATACACCAACTCACCACGTGGGAAGATCAAAACTTTATAATGAAAGCGGATGCTGCAGAGATCCAAATACTAGAAAGAAGATGACAAAGAAGTACAATTTCCAACATCTTTCCACAAAATGACTGGTCAAGTATTTCAGACAAATCTAAGACAAATACCTTTTAGTTTTTTACACTCTACACACAACGAGTTTGCAAACTCTTCTCCTTCACAGAAAGGCGCTCAAGATGCAAAACCGTACTTCCTCCTTAAAACACAGTAGAATACATTATACACACAAAGATCTCACACAGGTCCAATACAGGTCCAATACCATGTTGTAACTTCAACATATGATAGACCTTGTTGCTTATCTTTATAAACTAGATTCTAGAATCTCACAAGAGCATTTAGAAACTCAATTTTAAACTATGAAAAGATCGCACACAACATCATAGAGACAGGTCACAATACGAATTTTACTAAATGCAAAACATAGCACAAGCACAACACACAAGTACCTTTGATTCACCAACACACATCAGGAAACGCACAAGCTCCAACCAAGCATCCCATTAAAGTATGATATCTAGTGCAACTAAAATCTCTCACTTGAGTATGGGGTTTCTCTTAGTAGTGCCGCATGTCACAAGTACCCTACACAAGTTTGGTGCCTCTAGGGCCCATCATCTTTAGTCACTGCTACCATTACCTTTAGATGGTCCACTACCTTAGCACTAATACTTCAAGTTCAACCTTTAGCCCTTTAGCACCTAGACATGCACTTCACTTCATAATTAGAAATGAGAATAACTTGAGGGGGTCATAAATGAAAGTTAATGCATAATCGAAATCATAGAATATTAAAATATACACCCATTGGAACCAAGTTTTCCTTTGCTACACTTTTAGATTGTGCAAAGCACTGAATAACAATGACTCGGATCAGTATCCATGCACCTGGAAGATGTTTTAACACATCTGTGAATCCTTTTGCGAAATCTTCTACCTGGTCATACCTTGTTGCACATCATGCAACAAGGTATACAGAATGAGCAATTACTGAAGCAAGTTTAATCCAAAGTGACAAAACATAATCCTCATGAGGTTTGATCTCTCTCTTGGTAGCACTCCTTCCTTAGCACTATAGATTTTCAATATGCAAGCTTTGGTTTTGATATCACTGAGAAGGCATGAAAAGGAATTACCAACCTGACATATGCACTGCATACACTTGAATTCCTAGATTTTGAAACCTACTATTGCTCCTACTTTGTGTGCCTCCTAATTGGGTTCCAGAGGCTGTAAACAAAAAGAATTTAGGTTTTTTTCTTTTGGTTCGGACATTCCTGAACGATCCAGCAGCGAAACATTGTTCCACTGCAACTAAGATCAAAATACAACAAGAACATGCACTCAATAACAGATCATCATTACTCCAACAGAAGCTTAATATACACCTATGTTGCACGTTCCGTTCCGGAACACGATCCAGGAAATCCAATTAGGGTCTCCCGGAACGCAAATTTTTTTGTTTTTTTTTTGGGGTGCCAATATGGGTATCAAATTAAAGATGTTTTCAAGAGCAATTCACTTATCTAGTTTGCTCGGAGTTCCAAGAGGGGTGCGGTCCAATTTTGGGCCATTAAGTGATTCTTTATCGAACATCTCTATTTCTGTATTATGTGAAATGAAATCACATGGAACCGTCCTGAATGACAGCAAACTGACAACAATTATGAAGTATAAGCACCGATCTCAGATTTTGTGACAAAAATGTGAGTCAACTCACCTGCTATTCAAAATACGATTACATTATACAGTGCCAACAGTTGATTATGTAACGTGTTCCTTAACACAACTTGATTATGACATTTTTTTTATGCACAGATTTGTTGGTTGTGCTTCTCAACACAAGTGGGCTTCTTTGAGACAGTTTTAGCTCATTCATCACTCTACGTTTCATCCCTCTTATCTCTGGCAAACCTTAAGCTCTTTGGAGTTGCTCTTGCAGGGTTTGAGATCTATTTGTTAGCTGTCCAACAGCTGCTAGTCATAAGTATTTTTGGGAGTAATTCAATGTGGTCTCAGCAACACATTATGACTTCTTTGGGAGCTCATCTTGATCTAAATTAAGCATTTGTTACCTAAGTTCTGGTGTAGTTCAATCTTCCAAGGAATGGGACTTTTGGGAGCTCATTTTGATTCAACTTAACCATGTACTATTTAAGTTCTGGTTGTTGAATTTTTCCATTGTTTTGCCTCTTGTGATGAAGATACTGTACATTCTTGTTGCCATCAAAAAACAGAATGTGTATATCAGTGTTGTCTGCTGCAAAAACGTTCTGGAACGTCAGCGTCCGCGACCTGGATTGCAATTTTTTTTTTTTGTGGAAAGAAGACTAATGGCCAATTTTTGTTTTGATAGTTTAGTCAGTATTAAATGAACTCGGAAATCATCAATGAATGCATCAGAGGAACAACGTATTGATAAACTGGAAAGAGGCAAAAATAACATTGCATAGAGGCTAGAGCCATAGTGATCTGGTTAATTATAGAAATAGAGATCCTAAAAGAAAAGACAAATCATGTCACATAGCTGCCGCGAATCGCGATTCACGATTCACGGAAGAGAATCGCTGTTCAAAACAAATACAAAAATTCTTTCGAGCTGGTTTTTGGCACATTGTTTCAGCTATATATCTACCCTGAAATGGACCATGCTATACCTGAAACTACTGGCAACCTGCATAAATGCACTGCTCTTGTCAAGAGCTTCAAGCTTATACCCAAATTGCCCACCCAAAAAACAAAAAATTCAAACAACGATTCTCAAAATCCTGACAAAAACCACAAATCGCAGTTCGCTAGTGCACCTATGAATCATGATCTAGTACACAAAAGAGATCAAAAGTGCACATGGATGCATTCCAGCAATTTTTGAGGCATGCAAATCACAATCTGAAGGCTGATACATCAGTGAACCAACACCATGAACCCAAAGATGTGAATTGTTTTGCAAAAATGTGAAGTCCAAACTCCAATATGAATGTGAATTCCACGTTGTCCTGAAGAATGCAACCAGTGCCTTCCATGGCCCTGCTCGTACTCTAAAGTGGTGAGCTCAACTTTTCAAACAGGCTGCTAGATAACACATTTGAACAAGCTAAAGAAAGTAATGGATTCCAAAACCTGGAAATTCATAGAACTTGGCCATAGCACAATGGTCACAGTCAAATAAATAGGCTATGAAGACATTGTTTCTAACAGTCCTAACATTTGTTGATAATTCAATCACTTGTAGACAATAGAACCTTCAGGCTTCCTCAATATCTCTTTTTTTCTAACAGATGAAAGGCATATATAACATGTTGAAAGTAACTGATGTGATTATAAAAGAAAGTTGATTTTTTCAAAAGTACTTCCTAGTCTATCTTCAAGGCAGGAAGTAAATCCGCCAAGACGACTTCATATGATCAAATTAGTCATCTAAATTCTACTTGCTCGTTACATTTAACCTTTGTGGCTCTCTACCTGATTTTCATGCTGTTTATAATATCAGATACTCTGCTCACTTTTTTGAGTAAATAAGTCTTTATGAAAAAAAATAGTTCATCATTCGTTAAGCAACATGCCCAACAAACTTAGGGCCAATAGAACATTTATGAAAAGAATAAAATAAAGAATAGTCAAAAGTATAGTACCTCCCGGCTTAGATAGAATTTTAGGTCTTTAAAAAGACCCTTACATAGCTTTGTTTCTTCATCTTCCTCCTCTTCAACAGTATCCTCTTTCTCTATTATAGCAGACCCATTATGACTGTCATCCGTCTCTGTATTGATTCCTGCTCTGTCCTTCTCCATCTTCACGAGTCTGTCCTGAAGAGAAGCCAACCTAGCTTGTGATTCTTTCAACCTCTGCTCCTTTTCTTTCAATCTCTGCTCTCTTTCGCCGAATTCCACATCTTCAATAACAGATTTCACTAGGTCATCCTTTTCTGGCTTAGTGGACTCATTATTATCAGTCTGCAGCTGCGCTTCATTAACCAGTCCCCTCATCATGCCATAAAGCTCTGAGCCAAGCAGCAAACATGGTTTCAATGCTACATGGTTAACTAGGAAAACGTCATATTACTCATCAGAAGACTTCATACTACTCATCATTATTCCGTACACATGGGGAGGAGAAACGAGGCCCAGGATGTACGAGATTTGGAACTACTGAAGCTCCACTAGGACCTTTGAGTTCTAAAAATAGCATGTGAAGATTCTTGAATGACGTAGATGTTCCATCTTCATAACAGTCCTGCCTCGAATGTAACTAAGCTTCTACTTCAATAAAATGGTAGGATATACTGCTCTCAACCACACATTCTAAGTCCAAAAACATTTCACAAAACGTTTCTTTCTATCATACATGCATGATAAGTGACGGGTCAGACAAACCTGCAGCTGCTTGTTCAAGATCAGCATTCAGAAGTGGTGGATATTTCAAGCCAATGGAGTGATAAAGTTTGAAATTCACGAAGCCAGTAAGCACCTGATACCCAATCAATAAAGCTTCAATGTAAGTTTTCAGCTCATGACACAAAGCTCAGAACACAGCCATTTAATTTCCACGTGATATTTATAAGACTCCAATGTAACTATGTAAGAACGAAGCATAGTTGCACTGCGTTTCTGAAACGTGTTTCAGAATCGCGTTCTTTTTGAAAAAATTCCAGAAACGTTTTTTTTTAAAAATTTTTTTTGGGTTTTTTTTTGGGCAATATGGGTATCAGATGAAAGCTCTAATTAAGAGCATAATTACTGTGTAATTTGCCGACTGTTTCGGGTGCAGGATGGTCCACTTCACGTGCATTAATCCATGTTGGGTTCTGTCAAGGATAAAAATTCAAAACTAACCTCTAGCATGTCTGTTACGATCACAGATGGTCCCAGTAAGTGAGTTTTCGCTCAGGGAATGGAAGGCCAAGTCAT
Organism: Diphasiastrum complanatum; assembly: GCA_029204225.1. Lineage (NCBI taxonomy): Eukaryota > Viridiplantae > Streptophyta > Lycopodiopsida > Lycopodiales > Lycopodiaceae > Diphasiastrum > Diphasiastrum complanatum. Next base: position 16,703,710 of record CM055108.1, read on the forward strand.
GAAGAGGCCTTACCGTCGGGGCCGGGGTCTACCGGCAACCCCCGGACCCTGCCGTTGTGGGGCGTTGCCCCCCAAACCCCCCACCGGGGGACCGCCCCCCGGACCCCCTGTTTCTCGGGGGGCTACCGCCCCCCGAACCCCCTGAGCATTTATTGAAAACCAGAGCAATTAACAACCAATAGCTATTGAAAATAAGATCTGTTTGTGCCCCATCTACTGCACTTTTGAGAGGCAAAACGCTCGTTTGACCATTGATCCCCTAAAATAATTTCAGCCATAAGCTATTTTTCCAAAAAAAAAACAAAAATTTTGAAACGCGATTCTGTGCAACTATGGTTCAACGAAGGCTGATAACCAGTGCTAGCGGAGGGCAAAAAAAAGAGGAGTAAAAATAACAAGAAAGCATCTTTATAACCAGCCTCGAAGACTTACAAAATAGCAAACAGCTACATAGGTACAAGAAGTCAACAGTTTGATACAAAAGCAAGGAGAAGTATAGTTTGATGCTTAAGTGTGCAAAATCTCAAACTACTGAAATTTCCTTGAGAGATTCAAGGTTTGGGTACATTTTACAAGTGCACACCCTACATAGAGCACCAACCAGCATCGTTGCATAATCTAGAGACAAACACATTCAGGTGTTTCCATTTGATACTATTAAACTATTCAGTTCATTAATGATTCTTGAATCCTTAAACCATGGTTCTCAATGACACAATACACCTCTTCAACTAGAAAGTACCTATACACAACACAGCTCTACAAAACGTGTAAAACTCCCTTTTCAAGCAAGGACATGCATTAAACTATATATGCATCCCATCAATTAACATATTTACATGGCTATGCAAGAAAGAAGCAAGAGGTTGGTTTTCATCCCAAAGCTCAAGAATATACTTGCTCCCAAAACCTCAATAGCAAAAAATGAAGAAGTGTACGCATAAATTGACAAATACCACAAAGGATCCTTCAAGGCAAAATGTTCACCTCATAAAACTCCACAAAGGTAAGCATGACACGAAAGTCCACATCATCTGGGAGAACTTGGCTAAGAACATGTGGAGTTAACCATGTGATCTTCTGCCCAGCAACCTCGACCTGCAATACTCAAGGCAATGCTCACTCAATTAGGCCCTTGACATCAAGGAAACATAGCTATAATCTGTAATTTTTTCAGATCATCACATTCTTATTTCTGCAGTCCAGCTGTCCTATTAGACATTATAGTGGCATTACTCAATATACAGCTTATACAAGCAATTCCAAATTGGTTGGATCAAACCCCCAGTAGCTTCAAATCATAGTTGCACTGCGTTTCTGAAACGCGTTTCGGAAATATGGAATTTTTTTTCAGAAACGTTTTTTAATTTTATTTTTTTTTGGGTTTTTTTGTGCAATATGGGTATCAGGTGAAAGCTCTAATTAAGAGCATAATTACTGTGTAATTTACCGACTGTTTCGGGAACATGATCGTCCAGTTCAGGTGCATTAATCCATGTTGGGTTCTGTCAAGGATAAAAATTCAAAACTAACCTCTAGCATGTTTGTTACGATCACAGATGGTCCTAGTAAGTGTGTTTTCGCTCAGGGAGTTGGAAGGCCAAGTCATGAAGAGGCCTTACCGTCAGGGCCGGGGTCTACCGGCAGCCCCCGGACCCTGCCGTTGGGGGGCGTTGCCCCCCAAACCCCCTAAGCATTTATTGAAAACCAGAGCAAATAACAACCAAATAGCTATTGAAAATAAGATCTCTTTGTGACCCATCTACTGCACTTCTGAGAGGCAAAACGCTCGTTTGACCATTGATCCCCTAAAAAAATTTCAGCCATAAGCTATTTTTCCCAAAAAAAAAAAAAAAATTGCGATTCTGGGAGGAGAAACGCGGTTTCCGAAACGTCTCTTCCCATAAACGCGATTTCGTGCAACTATAGTTCAAATACATAATGAAAGGGAATGGGAATAAAACAAAACAAAAAAGCAAAGGTTTGATTGATTTGTATAAAGTACCAACAATTATACATTTAATAGTAAGTTGCGTCGGAACTGTGAAAAAAAGGAAAAAACCTGAATTCTTTTATTTATAGCCAGTGGAACCCTCCTAGGAGACACAAACTAGGAGCGATAATAGGTCTCAAAATCTAGGGAATTCTACTGTACGAAGTGCGTCCATGCCTTCTCAGTGATTCCAAAGCCAAAGCTTGCATGTTAAGAATTAAGAATCTAGATTGTTGAGGAAGGAGTACTACCAAGAGAAAAAATCAAACCTCATGAGGATCAAGTTTTGTCACTTTGGTATTCGAATTAAGCTTTCTTCAATTACTAGTAGTTGCTCGTTCCGTACGTGTTAAAGAACACAGTACCTTGCATGATTTGCCACAAGGTATGACTCGGTAGAAGAGTTCCCAAAAGGACTTAAAGATCTGTAAGAACATCTTCCAAGTGCATGCATACTTGTCCCAGAATATTATTGTATCGATTTATTTGATAGTTCAAACAAAACTATAAAAGAACATAATCAGATTACAATAGAATAGAGAAGCATTCGATCATTTTGACATAATACTGAATGCGATAAACTATGTGATCAATTCAGTAGCATGTACAAATCAGAAGAATCGTGAGCACAAAACAATAGCGGATGCTCTAATTATCTAATTGACTCTGTTTGACACTCCCGCTAATAAGCAATAAGAGTTTCTAGCAATGCGCTATATTAATCTCCCGGATCAATATGCAAAAGAGCTGACGTAGCTGAAGAAGAAGAAGTTAACCTAGAAAGTGATCAACTATTTATACTAGTTATGAATGTCGTTTAGGCTTATCCAAATGACAAGTGAAGACAGCTATTCGGTCGCAGATTGCAATTGGAACTTAGCCATATTGCATTGTCACTTATCCAGTTGGGCTTCTCGGAAACTACTTGCAAAAAACATTAGGGTAAGTCGTTAGCTTTAAAACAAGTGGAAACAAGTTCTGTTAACATTCGATAGTTTGAACACCTTCGATACTTTTTGTCGTTGTCGAACCCGACTGTTAGCCATTTCCGTGTATTTCTGTGGACTATGTAAAAACATGAGTAAAATTGCAGAAGATGAATGGATGTAGATTAAAGATCGAATATTCAGATGATTCTGCACTCCCCTTTAATCTGAATCCATGAATGTCTTCACCTTCAAAATTAGTTCTACACAAAATCTTTTGTGTGCATCCAAGCTCAGTGCCTCCGTGAAAATATATGTTGTCATGTCTCACATTCAACAGTACTCCAAGCTTACCTCTTTGTCGAAAACTTTAGTGAGAAAAATATTATCTAATAATGTCAAGACATTGTTACCATGCAACGCTTTAACTGAAAATCAATAGAAAATGATCTGATACCAGAAAGTACTGCTCTAATACCATATTTAGAAGAAGGAAAGCATGCTCGATAGAGAAAAATTGCATTCGATAGATGGACTATCGGGCTTTGCGGCTCCACTCATCATTGAGGAGCTTGTTTTGGCCTAGCCTCCTTGAGTGGAGCTCTCAAGCTTCCTAAGCCAATTTGTAACCAAGCTCTTGCCATTTTTCTTTCAAACTTAGCTTAGTGTGCCATGGACCCTGTTGTGCCCTCGGGCGACCGACCGTCTTCACCACCCCCTCATCCTAAGTTAGACACTGTCCAGCTTGTACAAGCCCTTAACTCCTTACAATACCAAATCCAAGAAATGCAGTCTAGGCATGTCGCGGCCGAGCAGGACCCACTCGCAGACTCGCAGTCCGCAGTCCTGTACCCCATGTTTAACCCGAAATTCTTTTCGAGAGAAAAGGAGGACCTCCCGCCTGAGGGGCACTTACAAAGCACACGCCAAACTTTTTTGAAATCATGATTGAGAACAGAACTCATAAGCTATGTATCAGATTCTCAGACATCCCGACGTGGTGCTTTCATGGTTAGATCGGTGGAATAGTCATTTTTCCATGCACGATTCACCTAACAACATGACGATTGCTACTACCCTTCTGTTTTTACGTGGCTGGTACCCCTACCACTAGGGACGCCTTTCAAGAAGACTTTAAAATGACTTTCCTTCCAGTCCTTGATGACTTTGAGCATTGGCGGCATTTCACCACCGTGCAGATGGGTAGTAGGTCGTTAGACGCCTACATACAAGAGTTCCAGGAAGTCCTACCCCGATTCACTTCGCGAATCGACCCTGTCTTAAAAAACCTTCATTTTATTTTGGGGCTTCCGAAAGAGTTTCAACTTGATCATGCAATACAAATTCTAAATATTGATCTGTCGAATCCCTAAAGATTCTAACGTATTGCGGACAAGGAAATGTCATAAACTATCTCCACGATATAGTGGTCCATACAAGGTTGTAAAGAAAATCAATCGGGTATCAACTAGATCTTCCGATTGGATTGGGGTTCATCTTGTTTTCTACGTGAGTCGTTTGAAAGAGTGACTTAGTCGGAAGAATTCCCTGATTCCGGAAGGTGAACTGGTAGTCTGGTTGAATTGGAGGATCTGACTACCTTTGTGCCTAACGTGCCAGAGAGGGTTGTTGATGTTTGTCGACACCAATTGAGAAACCGTTTGGATTTTGAATTTCTGGTACGTTGGAAAGGCAAGTCAGATGATGAGGACACATGGGAGAGGGAAGACCACTCTATTACGTACCCATATGGGCAAGTAATGGAATACCTAAGGTGACGGTCTCATTCCATGGGACAGAACACTGGTTTGGTGCTACAGGTCATTTGGGTGCCATGTGTCAATGTCCTATTGGCACGAGTCGGCCCTTTGTTATGGACCCGCGTCAGTGTGCACAATTGACGCGTGTCGTTCGTCAAGAGTGACCCCTTTGGTTGGAGATGACCCTACCTAGACTATGTGTATAGAGGTGGACCCATGAGCCTGTCATTCATTCTCTCTTAGAGAATCAAGAGCTCTTCCACTGGTGGTTAGGTCGGGACGTTAATCTAGGCCTCAAGATGTAGGCAGGTGAGGGTCGAGGGTAAAGCATGGTGGTATGGGACACCATGGCTTATCGAAGATCCGAACTTGCTTGATGGTAGTCTGCCTCCAGTGCACGGGGGGAGAAGTGGCCGTACCTCTATGGTTGGGCAGTAACTAAGCGTTCATCACCTGATTGTGTCTTAATAATGACCGGATTCGACGATGGGGTTTCTAACATTTGAATACCTCCAGACAATCCTACCAGATGTTGCAGAGCAGCAGGCCTGCAACGCTGAGCTCATGACTTTTCGAAGAGACCGCCTCACATATCATAGGGCCAAGACACATGATAGAGTAGGCCACTTGAGGCCAGTGTCTTGGTGGGACAAGTATGCAGGGTGCACTCCTAGGCTACAATGCATAACATCAAGAGTACTCTCAGAGGACTGCACTACAACAGCTTGTGAGAGGAGTTCGAGCATCTACTCCCTCATACACACCAAGAAGAACTCTCCACAGGTCGGTTAGAAAGGCTAATGTATGTGAATTCAAACCTATGCCTTCTAGAAAATATGAGGGAGACCAAAGAACCCATGCAAATAATCATTTGAACTTTCAATTTTCGAGTTAGTATTTGAGGTTGAACTTGAGCCTGAGCTTGAGTGCTCAGTGTTGAAACTTGTCACTTATATCTTGATACTTGAAAGTTGACCAATCTAAGTCTATTCGCATCAGCCCTAATAACTAGTATGATCTTCATATGTTAGCAAGATAACTCCTTGGCCCAATCCAAATCCCAATCTTGTGAAATGGTTTTATGATGTTCATACACCACAATGGCAAGAACATAACAAAACACACTTAGAAAAAGGCAAATGTAGGCGAACCTTGGACACACGTATATACGCCTACAGATCTTCAATATCAAGAAAGAAAAATAGGGGTAAGGGGGGCCAGGGAAATAATTTGGGAACATGGTAATATGAGTATATGGTGTACAAACAATGGACTTATTCACTGAGTTGGAGTTGTCAAATGAGGGAGTTCTCACCAAAAACCCCATATGAAGCATTGTAGAGAAGAAATTCTTACCGAGATCCACCTAAGCCTCTATTCCTTTCCTTTATAAAGAGCACATACAATATCAGCTTTCAAGAAGCAACCTGTCAGGCACCAACTTAGTACCTGATTCATCCAATGCATTCTAACTAGTTATAACTGAACCAAAAAGTGAACGGAAGAAGTTCTAGATATAGTTATCAACTTATCCGTGGACCGCAAGCATGAAGAGGAAAAGTTTTTGCATCATAGAATCATCAAAATCACTCCGTACATCCAAGATGTTTGGACTTAAATTGTGCTTTGTTATCAGACTGAGTTTCAGGACATGAATCCACAAATCCGACATCACAGGTGCACATGAAGTCTGATTTAACATTATTTTCAGATGCAGTGGTGGAATTTGTACTCACATCAAGATAACAATATTTTTCAAACCCATGGTTTATTTGGATGAAACAAAAAGGATAAACAAATGACCTGGAAAGGTTTATAAACTTGAAGAATCGATCTTAAATGCCTTCAGATATCAAAAAGTAGAAAACAGGCAAGAAAAATCCACTAGCCCCTTGTCTTCATTGGTTGGCAAAAATCTTTCAATGTCAACAATGTCCAATGGAGAATACACGTGATACCAATTCAAGAGTGCAATGATCTAGTCCCTCTTAAAGTTCAGGTCCCCAAGTTTGAGTTCCAAATCCAAGAACAGACAGTCAAACAATAATTCAATGAAATGAAACAAAAGCCCTTCCCAATACTTATTAGAAGAGAGTCTTCATAATGCAAGATAGCAAATTTAAAAACAAACAGCGGATAGGAAATAAGGCATTGTCCTTACAAAACCTGGCATCCCTAACTACAATAAAAATTGGTATTGCACAGCAGGGAAATAAAACAATGACAGGCTACAAATAAGCTTGCTCTGTCATTTCTGCAGCTGATCAGCCAATAATACAAAAAACCAACCTAAGACATACTCCTAAAGGGTGTATATATCCATGAGAGGACGAGGACAATGCCAAACCCTATTAAGCAAGACATGCAAATTAAATATTACCGAGTCCGACAAAAAGGTCCTAAACCATCAATTCTACATTGCATACCACTAGATTATTCGCGAGGATAGTCAGACTCATATCATCACAGCCCAAGGACAGACATACCTGGTAGTAGATGCCCTTCACTGAAATAAACACTTTGCGCAATGAATGTGTCCTGGTTACAAAGGCTTGCCACTCTAGACTCAACCTACAAACACAAGTTGAATTTGTTTATTCAAAAGATGCAAAAATGCTTCTTCCATAGACAAACTATAAAATATCGTGGGTCTACGGTTGATTGCTATGTGATACGTGTACTTATTGCTTGCTTCAAGGTGTGGTTAATGTCCCACGTAGGGTTAATGTTAGAGGTGTACTTTGTGGGCCAACACTTGATTTAGATACACCATTGAATTTGCCATGTCATATGGAGTACCTTCGACAACTATGAACGCGTTCCACAGGAATTTTATGGGTTCTGTCTGCAGGAAGTGTTGCAAATAGATGAATCATTGTTAAAGGATCATCCATGTCACGCAGAGCATCAATAAAGGATGGGTACCTGAACAAGTAGAAGAAATTTTGCTTCAAGAGCACAATTTCAAATTTTATTGCAATATGACAAACAAGATATAGGATACCATTGATGTTAGAAAGACATCAACAATTGATAGAATTGAACAAAAAGGATCAAACTACAAATGGAAATAGAAAAACCTAAATCTGCAAATGTAGGATACCATTGATGTTAGATAGACATCGACAATTGATAGGATCAACATGCAAATGGAAATAGACAAAACTAAATCTGGAAAGCGGTAGCACCTTTCCTTTACCAAATGATCAAGAGAAAAGGAGGGTAGGTTCCTTTCTAGTCGCTCAGCCAAGTCTCTGTTTAGCTTTGCCTTTGCCTTCTTTATCTTCTTCTCATGGACCTTGATTTCTCTTTTTTGCCAAACATTGAACCAATACTAAAAAGTATGAGTTACACACAACACCAAAAAATATTGGTGGAAATGTCATGTGAAGCACCCTTGAAATGTAACAAAAATCACAACAAACTCCATATCTGACTTTAATATGGGGCAATTTTATCACTCACCTGCTTTTTTCTAGCAAAGGCTCATGGGCAAGAAAATTGATGTCCTTTACGTGGTAGTATGTTTTATTATGTCCCTCGAACTTCTTTTTTGGCTCTCGTGGATGAATTCCCTTCAAGATGCAAAGGCGCCTGCACAAGTCACAAGCGTCTAATAAAAATCTGAATTTAACTTGCGCTAGGCCTACGCCTTCACGTACCCAAACTACAACAACAAATTGCCATGTGGCAATAATCATCTTTGTGGGGTAAAATAAATAACAAAAGATGTACTTCACCTAAATTCAGCAAGCTTCAGCTGAAGACGATTTAAGGCCTTATTTCGAGTGATATACTTCGCAACATTTCCTTCCTTCTTCTTTCCCTGTCCAAGTTAAAAAAACGGTAGATGGTCATTGAGATTTCAAATAACTTTCAGAAAATTGCACCATGCGGAACATCTTGTAACTAGCAACAAAGCAACTCATCCAGAAAACCTCAAAATCCATATCGACGCCAATAGGTATAATAAACAGTTGCGTACCGGAGGCCTATAGTGTTTTGGCATTTTGCTGGCTGCAGCAAAACGATTCCAGAAAAAACAGCTTGAATTGAAGGACAAACCCTAATGAAAAAACCCTGAAACAAACATCACAGCAACGTGTTAGACACAACTCCGCACATCCTTCTTCTTGGTTAAGTCATATCAAGTATCGCATCGCACAATATCCTGTTTCAGATCTGCAACAGCAATACGGTAGAAAAAAAGCTTAAACTGAAAGAAAAATCCTATCGAGAAAAATCTGAAACAAAACATCACAGCTACACATTAGACACAATTCTGCACATTCTTCTTCTTGATTAATTATATGAAGCCTGCCATTGCACAATATCCGATTCAAAGGTCATAGGTAGAGCATAAGCCTCAGTTCTAACCGTATTGCTTCGTAAACTCAATTCCAACCTAGCTCTGTTTTGTCACAAACGTTGCTTTGCCTAAACTGAACCATCAACCATACGTCAACTTCTAAATACACATCAAGACACGATAATGACCCAATTTCTGCAGCTATCGAGGAAAAGTCCTATGAGTCGTTTGGAGTATTTGCGAAGGTCTGTGACAACTGATCCAACCAGGTAGAAAAGCAGCAGAAACCTGATCGGATAGTTCGTTGCTGAGAGAACGACTCCACTTCCTCCTCGTCGCTCGCTCGCTCTCGCTGCTTCCTGTACTCCGTCTCGCAGCAGGAGGTGAATTAGCTCATGTCTTTTTGCACAACGGGTTCGTTAAACCCTAGCCCTAGCCAAAACCCTAATTTGATGAAAATAGCTTAAAATCGGACCCTTACGGAGGAGGCCTGTTCCCTACAACATTCACTTTATTCTCAAACCAAACTTAAAATCAGTTTTTAAATTTTTACAAAGGAAATGGTGATGCCAGAACTAATCTGTGGGACAAATTTGTTTTTGACCAAAAAAAACTTTTACAAGCACCTTCTGGACACCGGAAGGTGCACGTAAAAAAATTTACGTTTTTTACATGCACCTTCCGCCCGGAAGGTGCGTGTAAAAAAAATTTACGTCAAAAAAAAAAGAAAAAAAATGTAAAAACGGAATTCACGAAAGGGAAGGCCCGGTTCCTCGGCCCTTCCGCCCGCGGAAGACCGTGCGCCCTCGGGCCTCCGCCCTCAGGCTCACACTCTTCCTGGGCGGAAGGGCCTCGGAGCAGGACCTTCCCCCCCCGTTATACTTTTATTTGAACATGCACTCTCTAATTGGTGAGTGAGTATGAGGGTGAGGGAGATAGAGATTGCAGCGCGTCAAATTGGGGAAGCACAAGTCACAAATGTAATGTATTCCCAACTCGGAGTGACATGGCAATCTCAGCCTCACCCAGAGCTTTAAGAGCTGCAAGGACACAACCTCTCCACCAGCACCTGTCCACCACCCTCGAGCCTTGAGAGCTGCAAGCACACCACCTCTCTTCTGCCACCCTATGCTTGGACAATGGTGGGTGGGCCCATAATAGAATGCCATCATCCATGCTACTTTAATTTGGAAATATGTTGTCTTTGTGACTTGTGCATCCTCACTTTAATGCACTACAACGCTCCCCATCCTAGTCACACAGTGCATGCTTTCACAAAGATAAAGAGGTGGTCTGCCTAGAACCCTTCACACATAGACACTCAAGGATGGTGAAGAGGCATTGTGCTTGCAACTTCCAAGGCCTTCACCACCCTTGAGTGAGGGCAAAGCCAAACTCCCAGAGCATTCCCAATTGGGAATGTGCTATACCCAAGTCATAAATCAAGCCCCATGCCGATTGAAAAATTTGTTACACACCAGTCCTAGTGTGTCACTAGTTGAATTGAAATTTTCCTTTTGCTAACGACTTTTTCCAAATGCTAAAATACTAATGATAAGTTAAATAGCATAAACTCATAACATGATCAACCTCCAAGCCTTGCACATCTACTTGATACTAACCCCAAACCAATCCTTAAGAGAGAATTAACAACAACAAACACATTCATACATCAGTACCCAAACTATATGCATGAAAATGAATCATGGAAAGAAATGCAAGTAGTAGAATCTTTAATTCAAGGAGCAACAACATTTCAGTACATAATACATGCTATGAAACTCGTGGTGGAGGTCTCTATCTATACCCACGAGCTGTAGAACCCAATTGTATCATAATTTGGAGTCCACATCTTGCAACAGAGTGAACCCCAATCTATAAGGATTTGAGTTCCACCTCTTACTAGATAATAGGAGACCTCTTTATAAAAAACATAACTCAAGTTGAGAGAGTCTAAATTACTAGCTCCCACATGGCTTTCTATCTTTCGGGAAATACCATGGGGCTCGCAACTGTATATTTTAGCCTAGCACTAATAATTCTCGTGCTCTCAGACTCGGCTCTCAACTTCATCTCTACTGGAAACCCTTTTTGGGTGATGAGACACTGCATCGACACATCAGGGGCATGGCATCAGCTAACATTACCCTCCCCCTATAGTGTTGCAGGTTCCACTGCAATGCCTCAACTTTGACACTTGGAAAGGCATGGATCAGCATTTGCCTGCGTAAAACCAAGAACTTATTGGTTGATCATGTCGCGCTTCTCAGCAACACTTCAAAGTCACAACAGATTATTAGGATAGCCCTGCGTAACCGAGAGTCTCTTGCTTGTTCTTTTCAATTGTCTTTTTTTCAAGACACTTACCAATGTAAATAAGATTCTTAGATACAAGTTGATGATTTTGGGTAGTTGGTATGGCATGGATTTGCCCTAACTACTTGTCATAGTCTATAGACGCTCATGAGTACACATGGGGTGTAAGAGGTCAGTATGGCACGGATCTACTTTGATACGCGTGACTATGAAAAAAATTTACCCATTCTGCTATTGATAAATGATTACATGTCTACCATTCAAGTTGGTGTTTCTCGCATAATTCGGTGGTGTTTTAAGATAAAAGCTTCAATTGAATACGTTGGTAGCGTTAGAGATGGTTAATCATAATACTTGCGGGAAGATGCTCAAATCAGTTTGTCGTATACCCCTTTCTATAGCATGCTTTACCTTAGCATACTGGATCATTGCTTATCAAAAAAATGATTGCCCTCATTTATGTCATAAATAAATGCTCTTGTTTATAAATACAGGTATTGTGTTTTATTGCATCTTAAGTCACGATCATGGTTCAAAATATAATATAACGGTAAGATAGCTTGCGGACTCTTGCATAGCATGGATTTGCTCAAGAAGTCACGAGAACTGTACGAATTTTGGTATGGCATGGATTTGCCCCAAACTTCATGTGCTGGTCCAAGCTACTTACACATTTGCAGTTTGTTTTATATTATATAGCTTATTTCCAAATGCATTATATTTCATATGTATAAGTAAAAGATAAGGACCAAAACCATCAAACTGATCAGTATGGCACTTGCCCTGATACAGTAGTGATATGGTTTGGCCTATCGCTATATGCAATTCTTAGTAAGAGAAGATTGGACTACGAAATGTTATCTACATTGCAAGCTGATTAGTTGAGTTAAACGTATTTTGTACATGGATAACAACTAACATTCAGCGTTCGACACATGTTTTCCTCACTATGCTAACTTGCGCGGTTTTGTGTGGTGGGATGGTGACAGGTACCAGTTGGATGTCTTGAAATATGTTTTGCTTTACGGTGCTTTCTAGTATTGTATACTTTTCAGCTATGTTTTTCCTTGTTGGTTTATGAATAAAGGGTTTTTAAAGGTTTTGGTCTTGACTTGTCAAAAGGAGCTTTGATCTGTTTATCTCTCTCTCTCTCTCTCTCTCTCTCTCTCTCTCTCTCTCTCTCTCTCTCTCTCTCTCTCTCTCTCTCTCTCTCTCTCTCCCCTTCAAGATAGAACAAGAAAAAAAAACATACACAAAAAAAGCTTTATTAGACACAAAATAAGCTTTACCAGACACAAAATGTTCCATCACCTCAAAGGATGAAGATGGAACCCTAGTTATAGGCCTGTATAGGCTAGTAAATGACTAATTAGTAGTTAGTGTACTTAGAATATTGTTAAGTTTGGTTTTTATATAACTAGTCTAGTTCCACCAATGGTTGTGTCAATCATACATTGAGAAGAAAGTTTTCGATAAATTGACTTGTTTGAAAAATGAATATGTCTATTGCTAATTTATATTTTTTAGCATTTCATAAAAGATCATTTCATGCTATTTAACATGATTGGTATGGTATATTATTTAAGTAATGGAAAAAAAAAATCTCTTGAAATGAAAACTATTTCCAAAAAAGAAAGACAACTGAAACATTTTAAGAGATTCCTTTTTTTCTTTTCAAAATAAGTTTTTTTTTAAGAACTAATCCATCTTTTGAAAATTCACAAATTTTGGCATTGAAGAAGTTAGGGGTCACCATAGCATGCGACATTTTGGTATCAAATTAATTGATCCATGAATTAATGTGCTCAACATGAATCTCTTGAAATTTGAAGATATTTTGTGGATGCGTTGAAACTTTCTACTAGTTTCTAGAATTTTGGATTGTTTGTTTTTATGATTTATAAGCATCATTATGAGTTATTTTGATTGTATTTTGTTTTCCATGGTGTAAGTGATTAAAGTGTGAGTTTCTTGCAAGCCTTCAATGTTTTTCAAACTTCATTCATAAAAATTGAGGTTATGTTATGTTGTTTTTGTATGTGTGTGTGTAACCAAAAATAATAATAATAAGAGACATTTTTTTCAATAGATTGTACAATCAAAACTCACTTCGCTGTAAATCTGTGTATTTTTAAATCATGTAAATATTTGTATCATTATAGTATCAAGTCAAGCGATTTTCAGAAGTTGTTCTGCTCTCAGTTGTAGGGTCATTTTTAGAAGTCAAAACGATCGTAGATGACCGTAAGTGAGACAGTGATAGCACATTGCGGGGTTATGTAGTTCGGTTACAATTAGTTAGGAATTTGTGCTTAAATACAACTATTTCAGCCGATTGAGAGTACTAATTGTTGAGTGTTGACAACTGGTAAAGGGTGAGAGCTATCTTTGGTCTTCTGTTATTTACTTGCTCTGAACATTTACACTGCCAGCAACAAGAAATGTTTGCCTTGTGTAAGTCCTATTTTGGCAGAATGGTTAGAGTGGAGTAAATGTTGATATATTGAAAGTTGTTCTTATGAACTGGAATAAAGTACTCTTTTCATTGTAAATGTATGGAATGGTGTAATGCGATGGATAGTGTGAAATGTTTCAGTCTGTTTTAGCAGAATGTTACATTTATGTGTGATTCTTATATGTTATTCCTCTGTTACAATGGACAAATTTAAAGCTTGGTTGGGTCAAGTGGTTAGGCAGTCATTTTCACCCCTAACACCGTTTTGGTTCCATTGCCAATTGTTTCAGGTTGTATGATTATTCTGGACAGTGTTGGTTTTCAACTGTGGGTGGAATTGTCGGTCTTTGATGACAATTTTATGGCAATGTCCCCTGGAGCTAGCAGTTTAGATCCGAGGCGTTCCACGTTCACCTGTGAGTCGTACATGGGCGGCTACATTTTAGTGTTTTAAAGGCAAAAACATGATAATCTTGATATGCATATCCACCAATTTTTAGTTGTATGTCAAACAAATCACAAGATGGAGAATGTTAGAAAGTTGGAATTATTTTCAGCTACTCTAAAGGGTAACACTTTATAGTGGTATTCACAATTTGGATTACAGGAGTTTATTGGGGGTATGCCCAACATACTGTAAATAAATAAAATTGGAAAAATAAAAAAGTAGAAAGTGTTGCGAGGGTCGTGGCATCCTGCATGTATAAGCCCATGGCTCAATGAGCACGCAAGTCAAGTTGTGGACAAAATAAAAAGACTTGGGCCTTATTGTTAATAAAATAAAACCTGAGGCCACAATGTCAAGTTCATAAACTTAGTCTAAACTTACAAAGTTGGGTCCAAAGTGAAACTCACATATATCATGTGATTTCTAATGTACATTTTTAAGACCCTTGGATTAGATTGGACCCAAGGTGAATGGTGAAGATTAGAACTCATATTTTTAGAAGTAGCCAATAGGATTTTGGGGCAAGGGCCTTCCCCATTGATAAAAATGCACCATTTGTACATATTTTCCATGCTTAATGAGAAGGAGGAAACTCTACCATTTTGGAGAGAAGCATCCTCATTTGCTATTCACTACTTGCTAATGCCATTTTTGTGTGTTTGCTACTTGCTTTCTAGTTTACATGCTTTTTGGTTTCCATTGTGAATGTTTCTCCATTAGTGAGCATAATGAGCAAATGAGCTAACCACCACCCTCAATCTCTTTCTCTACCTCTTGCTCTACTACTTCTATCTTTCAATCCCCTTCTCTTCTCTTCTCTTCTTCTCTCCCTCTTTCACTCTAAATCATGACTAGTATGTGGTTAGTGTAGGGGAGTGTAGTGTTAAAGGTGGTAGTGTTAGTGTTAAGGGTAGAAAACAAGTAAAAGTAGTAACTTAGTATAGTTAGGTACCTATCTAGTGAACTAACCCTCTTTGACAGGCGGAAGGGCTGCTCACCGACAAAATCTACACCCTACAAATTAATATTTGTTAGCCAATTATTAGTCTACAAAGGAGTAAATAGGAGTCCATTTATTAAAATAATGGAAGCTTTTGGGCCCTATGAAGCTTTACAATGCCTTATACAATGTTATGCACATTTCAAGTACATGACACTTCTCCCACTTATATATTCTTGTTTTAAAAAATTTGAAGTACATTGTTGAACTTGATCTATTGATAATATTGTAATTTTAAGTAGGCATGCATCACAACAACAAGAAAGGCAATTTCCATCGCGTTTTTCGAGATAAATTTGCAAAAAACATTTTTTTTCAAATTCTAGAATGTTGAAGGAGTTGACAATTTGAAAGGATCAATTCAACCAAACAAACACAATGTTAAGTGCTTCGAGGCAAGAAAAAAAGAATTGCTCCAACAAAAAACTCCACACATTGTATTCAAACTGTATATATTAAAAGTACATGAAAGGCTAACTAATTAGCAACCAAGGGACTCGAGAAGGATCGGCCCACTATCTAAAAACTAGAGAGAGAAAGTAGCCATCATTCAGACACACGAAATAACAGCAGACGCATTTGCATTCCAGATCAGACACAACAAAAAAATCATCTATATTGATCTTTCTCTGATTTCTTCAAGCATTGCATGCAAATCCACGTAGTGTGTTGGCATGGGAGAAACACGGTTCTCTCACGAGTAATTGTCTCGCTTTACTAGCGAACAGTTGGATCTACAGATCCTAGACACAAAACTCGTCTCGCACGTAGGCGGACTTGTTGTCTGTATTTCGTCTTGATTGCTTACTAGCATCAGACTACTTCATTACATTGTATGTGTATTCTGTGACAACCTATTGGAGGCAAGTAAGGATCCTAAATGAAACCTTCGTGGCAAGAGAGGTCATTTTGCCTCAAAATGTTACAAAAAGAAGGCCAATCCATCCAAGAAGAACAAAGCAAGGGGGACGAGGTGAAGGATGGAGCTTCAAGTTCAAAATGCAAAGGCAAGAAAGACAAATCCAAGGATGTCATGTGTCATACCTCTCAATCCAAGCCAGACAAGCTAGAACAAGGAGGCAACCACCACACCTATGTTGAAGAGAACCAAAGATGAAGAATAACCACAAGCTACTACAAAGCTCATATCAAAGTGAAGCTCAAGAGGAGATGGATTCCATAATAGAGGGTGAAGAGTACATGAATTCATGTGATGGGGCACATGAGACCTAGCAAGATCAAGATCCCAAGGCTCACATTCACAAAGGAGGAAGAGGAGATGGAGCTCCTAGTTCTCTCAATTGCAAATGAGCCAAAAGATTCCAGAAATGATGTATCTTGCCTACTTATAGACAAGTCCCCTAACTTAAGTAAACATAACTATCTTGATGGATAGTTAGCCCCTGTTAAGTATTATTTAGCCTACATTGGTCCCTTAGTGGCCTATTATCCTTATTAATTACTTTGAAGGGCCTAAAGAGGGAACCGCCTTGTTCTTAAGGCTAATAGCTCCTTTTGGGCCTACAAAGCTTACAATGGATTTTAAGGCATTGATAAACACTGATGTACTAGAAGTACATGACACTCCCCCTACTTAAACATTTTTGTCCTCAAAAATGAAGACGCTTGTCTTATCAGCTTGATCGCCTTGGTTAAGTAGTCATGACTAAGGATGTGTCGTCCAAAAAATAATTTATTGCCTCGTTACAGATCCAAAGCTGTCGAATTGAATCCATTTTGCTAGCTTCAGACTGTAATCATTTTTCCCATGGAGGAAAAATTGATGGTCGAAGTAGAGGTTGATGAAGCACCATATTGCTTGTTGGTAATCAATCTGTATGGAATGGACAGAGTGTGTCACTGCAATATTCTCTTTTGTCTGCTTCCTCGACATCATACTAATTCGGATGCTTATCCAATTCCCTTGGATTTTTGGTTTTGTCTTGCATCCGGCTCTTTTGTCGTAATTGCCAATCCATGTTGTTTGACTAATTTGACGAAGAAAATTACAATTCTGTCATAGACAATGGTAGTCATGAATTGTTGTTCATATATAAATGCTCTATACGAAGTAGTCGGCATGAATATTGAAACTCGGCCGTATGATGAAACATAATTCTGGGTATACTGTTCACTGAAATATATTTATTCAAATTGGGTCAATACCTCATTCATAGGTGTTTGTGAATATTTGACCTGACCTCAAAAATGGACTCTTGTCTTGAAATATAAAATTTGCAGTTGCCCATATAAATCGTTGAAGCATCAATCCCAAATAGTGAAAATACATTCCAAAGTTGAAATAGGGATTTGACGTTTCGATTGTTCCAAATAACCATTGATGAACAATCATTGTTGACATTACTCAATTGAGGATTTATCACATTAGAGTCCACTGAGCAATGTAAACCTCTCCAAAGAAACTGATATAGATTGATGGCATATTTTAAAATCAGCTTCCTATAGAGTGTTGGTTGATTGAGATAATATTTCCAATCATTATTCACATTCATACATCCCAAATATGCACGTGAATTACATATTGGCTTTTGTATTCTAGAGAATCCAAAGGAGTAAGGTTCTCCAACAAAAGCCACTTGAAGCTCTTGACTAATGAATCCATGAGGCATTGAACAATAATCCAAAGTATTGATACAAGTAGAATTTTTATGGATTAATGAAATCTCTTCATTACTACCAATATCCATGTTGAATACCTCATACTCCCTTAGATCATTGTCAAAAATAAAATTATTCTCAAAGGCTCCCATATCAATTTGACATGGTTCGTAGATCGGGTTCTGATAATAACCACTCAATTCCAAGCCATGGAATGTCGGTGTCATATAGTCCTCAATGCGAAAGTTTGATGACTGCCTTGATCGACTTTTTTTGAGCATAGCAATATTCTCAATCTGAAGATCCATAGTTGCTTGTTCATTGACCAGATTAAGGCATTGATGTAGGTCAAGTTCCAGACTTTGATGTTTGAAATAAAACTCAAAAGGATGTTATCTTCACATCCTGATCTGAATTTTGACTTTCGTCTGAATCATGATTCTCACCATCTAATGTTGCAACTTGATCCGAATCGTGAATTGGACTTTTGTTGCCTGCAATTGTATCTGGATCTGGGACTTGACTTTCATCGTCGCTTTGTTCTTCTGACTCATTGTTATCACTTTGCTCATCAGACTCATTGTCATCGCTTCGCTCATCTGCTTCATCATTGTCACTTCGCTCATCTTCATTTTCAGTTTCTTCACTTTCTTGTACCTGTTTTGTTTGTTGATCCACTGATGCTTTTGTGTATACACTCACTTTTTGGATCCACATTTTCATTTCCTCAAACCATCTGGATTTCTTTCCTTTCAGCTTCCAGCTTAAGCCTTTTTTCTTGTTGCTCGTACTTTAACATATTCCATAGTTTTCCTTAATCGAAACCCAGGCGGGAGAGAAGTAGATTGTAGACTGTTTTCCACAATGCTCCGATATTGAGGTTGTAAGCCATGTATATAGCATTGTGCAAGATATACTTCCCCATAATTGAATATTGGGGCCATTTGTTGAAATTCTCGATTGTACTCAGCAACTGTAGTTGTCTGGTTCAAAGAACACCATTGGATGAAGTCGGATTGATTGACGACCTGTCTACAAACTCTTTTGAAAGTTAACCAGTTCTCAAGAAGAAAGTCGTGAACGATGTTCCACCATGATTGAACACGTCCTTGGAAACCCGACGAAGCAAAAAAAACCATATTACTATCACCAATACATCCACTATAGTAGAAGTTATAATCCAAATCTTCTAGCCAATTGTCTACATCAATGGAGTGAATGCTTCCATCAAAAGTAGGACTAACGTATTCAGACAGTTGTTGGTTGTAATAATAAGGTTCCCGTTGAGCAGCAACTTTCCACCATTCATTGATATGGTTTGTAGATAAATGCTCCAGAGCAAGTGCATGATCCATCATATTGCGTAACTCCATAAAACTAGCAGCATGAATGGATTTGGAAGAATGTGGTTGAAGCACATTTCTGATAGGAGTTTGAAGAGAATTTAAATAGTAGCCCAAGTATTTTTTCACTCAAATTTTGTCTTCTAAACCAATGCCAAGAATTGTTGATTAAATTGTTGTACAGAACTAGTTTGTTTGAGAGATTCAAATAATTTCTCATAAAATCTGGTAATACTATCGATGCAAGCAATTTTGAATTGACTCCAAAGCTTTCTGTTCGAATGTGCTTGAGTATCCCACCATGCTCGAACTTGTCCTTGCAAGCACAATGAAGCGGAATAAATTTTATCCTCTTCAAAATAATGGCGATGACAGAAATAACCTTCCAATTTAGTCAACCAATCATCAATGCTGATTGAACTTGGTTGTCCGTCAAATGCAAGGCTGTAACGTACGATTTCAGATTGTATTTCATCAATAGATGGAAGATGAATGTTTTGAATATAACTGTAATCCATCATTAATGACTAGTGAAGACTTGTGGACTATGAATTCATTGTCTAAAATTTATTCAGAATGGTATTTTACAGGCTGGTAAAATTGCTCTTCTCCATCCACTTAAAACTCAAAGTTCTACGATGAGTTAAACTGAGAATAGCAAAAACTTGTAGTTCATAGAAATTGAGCACTTTTGCTCTTTATAACATTGAATTCCAAGGTCAAATAGAAACATAAAGTGGATATGGAAAATCTATGAGTTCCGTACACCTGATATCGAATTCAAGCACAAATATACTATTAGAATAAGTGCACAGAAGCAAATGCGCTCGAAATCGATATTGGAGAAGAAAAGAAAAGAAAAAGTTTGTTTTTTTTTTTTTTTTTTCTGGGTATCGGTTTCAAGCGCAAATAGGTTAGCCGAACTTTTTGAATAGTCCACCCGTGCTTGAAAGCGATATTGCAAAAAATTAAAATTAAAAACAAAATTAATTTAATTTTAAAAAAAAAATGACGTAGAAGGCTTACGAACCTTTCAAAATGAGGAAACTGAAAAAAAAATTATAGCAAAAAGAAACCTCAAAATTGAAATTTTGGAGTGCCTCTCTCTCACCAAGAAATACAAAGGAAAATTTCCAGATTTCTAGCAAATCTAACCCAGCTTCATAACTCTCTCAATATTAATCCAAATCACACAAACTTAGTACCTCTGAAAAGCTAAGAACAAGCTCTGTCAGCTTAGGTATCAGGTCAATGATTGAAGTAATTTGATAGGTCA
This sequence comes from Diphasiastrum complanatum, assembly GCA_029204225.1. Taxonomy (NCBI): domain Eukaryota; kingdom Viridiplantae; phylum Streptophyta; class Lycopodiopsida; order Lycopodiales; family Lycopodiaceae; genus Diphasiastrum; species Diphasiastrum complanatum. The sequence continues at coordinate 16,724,155 of CM055108.1, forward strand.
AATTTACAACAGGACAGGTCTGAAAATTTTGAAGAAAGAAAACTAGTAAAACTAGAGCTAGAAATCAAGATTTGTCATAACTTTCTGAATACTAATCCAAATGAACTACAATATGGACCAAATCAAAGCTAAGACAATGCTCTAAAAGATATGTAAAGAAACTAGCATAAAAGACTCAAATCAAATTTGAAAAATTCAAAGAAAATAAAAACGAATATATAATCACCTATTTTGATAGCTTTTGGGAAAATTGAAATAGCCTTTGCATCCCATACCCAAATTGCTTGAAAATTGGTGCTAATGAAAGCTAAAACAAGGCTCTAGAAGTCTATGGAATCAAATTAGAAATTAAAAACGCATTTATATGCTAGAATGAGTTTGAACAGACCTAAAAATTCAAAACTTAGAAATTAGCGAAAAGAAAGCTACAAAAGCAATAAACTCTTCAAATGAAATGAGATTCACGTTGAATCAAATGATTATTGGATCTTAAGCTCTGATACCACAAATGTCATGTGCCATACCTCTCAATCCAAGCCAAGCAAGCTAGAACAAGGAGGCAACCACCACACCTATGTTGAAGAGAACCAAAGATGAAGAATAACCACAAGCTACCACAAAGCTCATATCAAAGTGAAGCTCAAGAGGAGATGGATTCCATAATAGAGGGTGAGGAGTACATGAATTCATGCGATGGGACACATGAGACCTAGCAGATCCCAAGGCTCACATTCACAAAGGAGGAAGAGGAGATGGACCTCCTAGTTCTCTCAATTACAAATGAGCCAAAAGATTCCAGAAATGATGTCTCTTGCCTACTTATAGACAAGTCCCCTAACTTAACTAAACATAACTATCTTGAAGGATAGTTAGCCCTTGTTAAGTATTATTTAGCCTACATTGGGCCCTTAGTGGCCTATTATCCTTATTAATCACTTTGAAGGGCCTAAAGAGGGCACCGCCTTGTTCTTAAGGCTAATAGCTCCTTTCAAGCCTACAAAGCTTACAATGGATATTTTAAGGCATTGATAAACACTGATGTACTAGAAGTACATGACAAAGGAAAGGTGTTTCCTTTGTGAAAAGATGCATGAGGCTTTGAGTCTCACAAGCACTTACAAGATTTGTCTTCAAAAGTCCATCACCATACATGTCAAACCTTTAGAAGTTTTTCATTTGGAGGTGCATTGTTTGGTTCAAGATGCAAAGATAAATGTCACTTGGATTTATTTCATGTCCTTGGAAAGCATTTTGCTTGAAACTTTAGATAAGCTTAAATTTATTATTACGATCCAAGAGAAACCAAACAAGATTAAGGAGGATCAATCACAAAATGAAAATAGTTCCATTTATGCTCTCATGACATCTTATGAAGAACTATTTTGCTTTGAAGAGATTTTTGTATTTCAAAGGTGGATTAAGGCCATACTAGTTGAGTGTGATGCCTTAATAGATATCAAAGCATGTTTTCCTTGTAAACTTACATTGAATATGAAGTCAAGGAAATGGAAATGTCTTCATAATGTATTCTCTTTTGGTTTCAATAAGATCAAGAATGACGTGTTCGTTCATAATGTTGAAAATTGTAAATTTTCAATCTTAGAGGCAAGTTCTCAACTTCTTATGAGAATAAGTGCACACTTATATCCATAATAAGCAAGTAGTTAGCCTTACTGAGATGGAACTACTTTTTGATTTCAATATTAGAAAAATCATGCCAGATTGTGGTGATTTGTGGACTTATGTTTTTAGCATAAGTAATCTTGATTATCATAGAAAGCACACATTGTATGGTCATGTTTGTTGTGATCATTATGAGACATGGAGGTCTCAAATTTCCAAAAAGGAGGAGCATGCACATCAAGAAGGAGAATGCCTCAAGGTCAAGCATCTACATGAAATTTGGAAGGAATCAATTTTGGAGGTGCTAAGATGGTGCAAATCTCTCAAGTTCATCAAACAAGTCAACAACAAGGAGGCGCTATCATGGATATGGTGATCTTGGATCTTCATCAAACTCATTGGCTGATCTTCACGCCTATGAACCTGCAATGATCAGCCTTAGGTGTTGTAGATAGATGTACTATAGATCTATCAAGCTAAAAATTGAGTGTTGGATTTGACAAATTTCACCTTGATATTGTTAATGGTTTGATATCCATGTGGATCCACACGTGTGAGGATGTAAAAAGTCCACACATGTGAAATGTCATGTGGGCAAGTTTGTCGTCAATTTTATTGACGATATATTGGTTTTTAGTAAAGCGGTTGAGGAGCACGAGGTTCATCTCAAGACCGTTTTGGGCAAGTTACAAGCTTCTGTCTTGTATGCCAATGCTCAGAAGACAGAGTTGTGTAAGACTCGTGTCAAGTATTTGGGTCACGTAGTGACAACTGACGGTATTTCGGTTGACCCAAAAAGTCCACACATGTGAAATGTCATGTAAAAAGTCCAGATCCATTGTATATAGATTTCATATGAGTCAAATGTCAAATCTCCTAGATTGTAGAACTTAACTCCTAGATTGTAGGAATCTAGAAGGTCAACACTAGCAACCAATGATGATGTGGCAAATTAGTGGGATCTTATCTAAAATGGAAATGGATAAGAACTATTTGATCCATGATGGATTCATTTGGAAGAAATGATGAGAGACATTGATTTGGGAGCAATCTAAGTGTTTTCACTCTACTATGCATGTTCTTTGTGAATGAATGCTTAGGATATGATAAGTAATAATTTTTGCTATTAGCAGGTCGTACACCTACTGTACTTCACACACGTGAAGGCTTTTGATCATTATTTTTTATTGTTCTTGCTTGGAAGTATAGAAATTGTCAAGTAAAAGCTAGTTTTGGATGCTAGTTTGGAGATAGATCAATATTCCAAGTTGCCAAACACTCTTATTGATCTTTTGTAGATCTAATTGAGTCCTATTTTGACATGACATAAATATGGTAGAGAGAAAATTATAAAACTGTGAAAATTTTATTTATTTTTTCTTTCATCCTTGTTTCTTTTCTCGTTTTTTTTTTTTGATAAAAATATTCTCAAGATGGAACCTCGTCTTTTTCACTCCTTTGAGCCTTGTGATTCTTGACTTCACATATTGTCTTTTAAGCTTATTGTGTCATCCATAGCCATATTCTATTGATATTTGTAAAATAATCAAAGATTGGCTATTTCAATTGCCAATGTTCAATTCGTAGCATAAATAGTGCCAATGTGAGTGTCAATTTGTAGTAAATAGAATATACATAGATTTGATCTTATTTATGGATGATAGAATATCTTATTAATATCATAAGGTAGTCACCAAAACATCCATTCAACATTATATCCATCTTATCAATAATAGGAAAATTTTCACATTAAAATAACTCTCCAAAATCATGTCATATGGTGAATAAGCTATGTTTTTCATATAAGTTTGCAAAGCTCAAATATAATCAATATGGATATTTCACACATTCCAAATGGAGAAAGAGTAAGTGCATCTTATGCATTGATTAGATATTTGTCATTCATTTGATACTTGACCAAAGAAGCACTTTCTCAATTTCCTAGACAACCAGCACTTAACTTAAATTGCAATACTCTAGGAAAAACAATTTCACAGTTTGAAAGTGCAACATATTCGTAGAAAGTCGAAACACTCAACTCCTAATTTACAGTTACAAGTTCCAAAATCCAAACCTGCCTATCATATATCAACAAAAGCAAGCCACACTGAGTTTAAAAAACAAATACGGAAGGCTTCATGCAACCATCTTTTAAAGCTCAGTATTTCAACTCAGGACTTAACAGATCTACCTTTACATGCACCAAAGGGCCCAACAAGATTTATATAAAAGAAGGAAAACTTTAGGAAAGCTGATACAACTTGATCGAAATGCTTATGGAAAGAGTCTTCATAATCTAACAACCGTATCAAAGTGGCTTATGTCCTCATTTTCAAAAAACTACAACTTTCAATATTTATAAAAGATTGAGAAAGTCACATCTGAAAAGGAAAAAATAGTACGCCATAGCACATTCTAGATGCCGAACTCATGAGCATGATGAACACAACCATATGTCAAAGTACAAGCCTCGATCGTGGCTTTCAAAAAAGCAGAGAAACAAACAAAAAAATTTCACTTCACTTTCACATGGAGACTACTCCCTTAGTAATGAAAGACTGGTTCAGACAACGTATGAGAACCCAAAAAAGCTTCAGCCATGTTCTAAAGTCCACAACATATCCAAAAGCCTCATCCATACAGAAAAGAAACACTCCACAGGTTATGGATAGACAAACGCCTGAAACCAAAAACTAGCTTCCAACATATAACTAGTCATTGCAAATCAGCCTCCATGTCCAACGAAAAAATCACACGTCCTTGCAATCATTTGCTATTTACTAACTTCAAGAAATCGTCAAGCCAAACATATTATTAAGCATGTTTCTGAGAACCACACACAGAGATAATGTACAAATCAAATACTACAACTGCCTACCTTGAAAACCAAGGACTCTTTACAAATTTGCACTTTCCAGTCAAGAGTGTGAAGTTATAATGGCAGCAATTAGAAAAAAAATCTTCTTTTAGTGGAAGCAACATCATGTTGCTAACCCAATGAACCTACTACAAGGCAATGTAATTATTTGATTTCTATCTTAGATACATATGCTAGGTTGCAACAACAGCTTGATAAGATGCATCCTCGATTTCTTCTTTCAAGCAACAATTTTAAGCTTCTTTCTCTTAAAAGCATTGGCACACATTTAGAGTCACTTTTATGTAGACTATTTTAATAGCATAAAAATGAGCTTATATTATTTTTCAATCTCGTTTTAGTACTTCTTCTTAGTTACATAGTTCAACTTGAAGTTTCCTTGATATGTGCAACCATGCAACAAAGATACATATGTGCACATAGTAGGAGAATTAGATATCTTATGAATTTTAGCCAAAACTTTAAGTGTTGAGATATTGTTCATGTCAAGACACATACTCGAGATGGGGTTCATTTGCAAAACAAAATTTGCTTGTCATTTCTTTCACGCTTCTTCCAATAATCTTATAACTTATTGTGAAGGTTGATGATTCACTTAAAGAATTTCAATCATTATCAGGGCTACTAAAGCCGAACATATATGTCTATTTTTAATACAAAAAAAATGACTCTGGAGAAACCACAAATGATCTAGCAAAATTATTTTATAGGTATAGGTACTATATGCCTTAACCTCCACACCACACTTCAAGGGGGTCGGATAACATTGTCATGATAACACGCTCCTGAAGTTAATCCAAAGAAAGCTATAAAACAAATTTTCCTAACTGTGATTGTACAAAATGTACCATGAACCTTTTCATCATGCGTCTCTACTGAAATCTTACATCAATTGATGGTCCAGATTGAGTTTGAGGATCATCACTACCTAAGGCATAATTATAGGACCTCATTTTTCTACAAATTTTCCTAACTATGATTGTACAAAATGTACCATGAACCTTTTCATCTTGTGTCTTAAGTAAATCTATGGTCAAGATTGAGTTTGAGGATCATCATTATCTAGGGCATAATTATAGGACCTCATTTTTCTACAAATTTAATTGCTTGTGATTCTCAATCCTTACAATACAAAGTTTTGATGGATGGAATCTTGAAAATACTTAAACCCTCATGAATGAAATCTTGAGAATTAATGTGTTTCAGATTTTCATGACACATTATATGCAACGATGAGGGTTTGTCGGCCCATGGTAAGGATATAATTGCTCATCCTCACATCTCGCCGCTAGCAATGGGGGGGGCCTCCAAACACTCATTGTCTAGAGTTCATAAAGCCATTTCAGGGTGTTCATAGTTGATTTTGGAAATCCATCTAAAGCTCCTGTTCCTTGCTCCTCCAATCAGCTGTGCTTGTTTGTGATGGTTCAATGAAGACAAAATAATTGGGGCCAATAACACCTAGTAGTGACAAGCTAACAGTAGAGAAAACCCAAGGGACAGCCTTCTGCATTTACATATAATGATTTAAAAGTCCTGCTTTTAACCTTCATGTATCCAAAAACTAGCTAATAATAAGTTTTGCTCCATTCTTTAACAGAGTACTTTGTGACCAATCTTTGATAGGGCCATGATTTTACTGCCAACCAATAGGTAAAACTTGTTCCATTCCTTTAAAATCATTGAATTGTTAGAGGTTGTTAGGACCCAGTTGTAGTTGAGGCCTTGCAAGAGCATAAAGACATGGATAAGTGAGTAATTCTATCTACCAGTAACTCCATCAATATCGTGTCAGGTCTCACTCATTGCAGCATTTTCATCATTCTCCTGAACGTCTGCAACATGTGCAGCCCAATAAGGTTTCTGTGTTGAGGTAAAGTTGCTTCTGAAACTTATTGTCTATATGATTGGGTTCAGCTTGTTATTTGGATATATGCAGCACAAAAACTTCAATTAGATATATTAAATCTAGAATTGAAAAAAAGACCGTAAAATAGACTGATGAGTACATGGTAGTTCAAGAGCTCCAAATATGGCCCATGGTAAACATGCCCCTTGCACCAGGCGACGCATTGGTCAGAATCTCCAAAACAGCATTCTTAAAAAAAAAACTCTCTAAACAACAAAACCCATCAGTGTTCCTATGAAAACAATCAACATTACACCTGTATAACTCTTCTAGTCAAGAATAATTAGGATGCTGCTTCCGCTATTACCGCAAACCAGATGGGTATTGCACAAACTTGCTAAGACTTAGGTGCTGCACCTTATACCTCAGCGAAACAGATCATGAAGTCTTTGCAGGTATAAATAGCATCCCAAGACTTGAAACATTGCCAAAAGTCATTAGGCTTGAATTCAGCTTCAGCCAACTGAACTACTCGGAAGTCTCATGGTGAGCTGTAAGACTAGTTTCACCAATTTTGATTGTAGTAATTGTCACAATGCAAACCCAGAACATTGTTTTCGCTAGAGAATGTCTGCAGCTAACAAAACTGTTATCTACTTAGACTGTTGGCACACTTTCTGCCTAAAAATCCCAATGGTAATTCTCATCAGAGATGGGGACAACCCAATGCTAAGGTTACCCAAAAATAGCAAAATAATGGTCACAGAAACTACAAAATTGTAGCTCAAGCTCTAGATTCATAAATAGCTTGACGCTTGAAGCATATACTCTAGATGGCAGGTAGAGAAATGATAAGATATCTCAACCAGAGGGCACAAATACTGCATTGGTGCTGAAAAAAAGCCAGTACTGTGGCCCAATAATATTTTATGTTTCGAATGGAAACAACAAGGGCCACTCTGTTAGAAATCATTCTGAAAATACCTCTCTGGGCTGACAATTGAACTCAGCGAATCCAGAACAATGTTTTGTGCGTTTCCTCTCAGTTCTCCATTTTCCAAAATATTTTTCTGAGGTTGCATAACTTTGCTATCTGATGATGTCAACCTTGAGAGAAAATCAGAGCTCCAAATTGAATCCAATTGATGTGACGCTGCCAATATTAAACCTGCAATATCCCTAACTTTTAGTCAGCAAAGAACATCCCACTTGAAACAACAAAAGCTACAGCCTCAGACATTTCTGAAAAGCACACTTACCCAGGAAAACTGCAGATGGTCTACCAGGCCGAGACTTGAACTCCGGATGGAATTGAACACCGACATAATAACAGTGTCCTGGCAGCTCTAAAATCTGGAACTCCACAATGACACATGTCAGTATACAATAAACTAGCATGACAAGAGTTACTGGAATACCAAGCTTGCAGCTGCAGTTTTCTTTAGCTAGATAAGGATGAAAAAAATTTGTGCTCAATTCAACGTTGAGGGAAAACATACCAGGTCACCTACCCTTATCACCATTATCTGCTAAAATACTATGCAAATAGTGCTTTTTGTACCCTTAATCACAACAGTCCTTTAAAATGTGAGCACATTGTTCCTTACATCAAGATCTAAGAGAAGTTCAATGTGCATGTCATACCTCCATTCTTTGACCAGTTTCGTCCTTCCCAACAAATCTAAGTCCTGCTTTTTCCAAATTGCTTACCATCTTTGGATTAACCTGCAAATAAGTACATCTGCTCACATGCATTGACCTGACTCCCAACTACATAGCAAAATTATGCTTCTTTCCCTCCCAAGGATGCATTCCCATGCTTTGAGCCAGCAAGGAGTATCTTTGCATTAGGACCCTCTACACGAACCTCAGGCCAGCATAATTCTGAAAGTGCTGAGAAGGGAAAGAAAAAGATCTACTTTTTTTCTCAAGCAACATCAGTGAAAAACCTCCACCAGTGAACTGTCCTGTCTCTCTCCCGAAACATCGAACTCAGAGATTCATGAACACTCGTGTAACAAACTTTCCCTGTATCTTTTCTATATCAATGCTAAGTCTAGGTTAGTACCCAACATAAAAAAAGCAGACGTGCAATCTTGAACTTATGGATTTCATCCATTACTAGACATCATGCATGGCATGAACCAAATACTACAACATTCCTACTGAAGTGATTAGCACCCAAAAGTAAAAGTTCACATGCACAAATATGTCCACGTGAATACTTTGTGAGTAGCTTAACATTGCACCAAATTCAGTTAAGCATATAGGAGAAACGAAAAAAGGTAGTTTGACCTAAGAAAATCACCTCATATCGATGACGATGCCGTTCATCAACAAAAGTTTCTGTTTGGTACCTTGAATAAGAAGATCAAAAGGTGAAACTTTATCAACTTCTACTTCCAGCAGCTCATGATATTTAATCATAAACAACATGAGCATGAAAAGAGATCCTACAAGCTCAAGGCGGAATATAGAATAAAACTCATCCATGTAGCCTGAGGCCTTGAATACCTCAAGAGAACTGTAAGGAATCAGCATTCCAAGATCTAAGTACATATGTCAGCATTGAATGTGGCTTACAGTTTTGATACTAGACAATCTGGAGTTTGAAAATATGTTCTTCTAGATCCAAGTCTCATTGTGCCACCCATATGAGTTTTTGAGACCTGAGAAACGTGTGAAAATTGTTGTTTATAAAAAACTTTCAAATCAAGAAAACATGGCAAATGGATAAAATGACATGGGACTGGGTTGCCAAAATCTCATAAAATAAGGTTACAACATTCCAAGGTATGCTATCATGGCATTTTAAAACTAGTAAGGGCAGTTACTTTATGACATAGTGGTTAGCTTGACAAGTGAACTCTTTGTTGCCATCTATGCTTTTGCTTGAATTTCAACTTTTGATGTCTATAAATGATGACAGTTTGCAATGAAAGGACACAATAACTTACCTCTGGCATGAAAATAACACATGGATTTGGCGTATCTGGTTCAAACTCTGTGCTGTTCGCATTTTCTAAACCAAGAACCTGAGCCAAGGTGTGAATATTAGAACTTCCAAGTTAAGATATAGTCAACAAACCTAAGCATCTCTACTAGTACTTTTCCTATGCATCACATACTGGATCAACTTACCGATCTTGTGAACTCTATCACTGCAATCTGCATCCCAAGGCAGATCCCTAAATATGGCACATTACTTTCGCGAGCATACTTGGCAGCTAAGATTTTGCCTTGAGCCCCACGTCCCCCAAAACCACCAGGTACTACAACTCCATCAGCACCCTGAGATGATATAAAATATTACGAGAATACTTGATACCGTCCTAACAGCTTGGCAACTTATATGAGCATACTTTGTAAACTTCCAGTACTACACTTCATAAAGACTGTTCCAATACTGCCTTTGTAAAATGCTATGAGAAACTTCACTTACCCGCAAAACAGACCAAGCTGAAGCATGTGTGTCCGGTGTCTGCAAAGATAATAACTTCAATATTCATATTAAAAAATGGATCTCAGTTTTTAACTGACACAAACTTATCTAGGGATATGAGATTTCATATGGTCCCTCCAGAACATCAGAAAAGGTACAGAAAGTGCCCAGACTTTGGTCAACACTTTGAGAACATGGAGTGTAGGCTTTCATGGAAAGAGGGGAATCCGCAGTAACATGAAGCTGAAACAAGGATTCATTCCGAAAAATGTAAGAACTGTAAGCGCTGGATCATCGCAATATAAATTGAAATGGTCATACCTCATTCCTGGTAGAATCCTCAAGATCAGTAGCTGCAACCCACTCAATACTCAATTTTCTTGAACAAGCAATAGAGGCATGCTGAAGAGCCTGCAAAAAGAAACAATAAATAAGATGCCCAGAGTTTCCTTACAAAAGACATCATGTCAACCAAGTGAACCTTGCATGAAAATCTACAGGGGCCTTAACTTACAAAATGATATGGCTATTTAATGGGCCTAATCAAGATCGAAGTCCAGCACTAGAAGTATATTCTTATCAGCAAAGCAAAATGCTACTGCAGATTGTCTAAGATAAATAATTCCAAAAGCAAAAAAAATTGGTCATGAAAATATTTAAACAAAAACTTCCGAAGCTCAATGTGAGTCAACGCCTCAAACTGTCCTGTCCCACGTTTCCGGACCACACCATTCTACAATGTCTCTACTCCATAACAGGCCCATCTATGAAACGACTACCTTGGAGTGACTACATAGAGCTGCCATATAAATTGCAGACTTTAAGGATCTAGGAAAGGAAGGTGATCCTCTTGATTGATTCTCCTGAGTACATTCTTGCCATAGTTACATCATGATATACAGAAATTCTTCTCAAGCAACGGCATACACAGAGCATGGGAACAAGATCTTAACCACAGATATAAAACTCGAACACCTGAGATAACAAAGAATACTAGCTAGCTACCCTTGCTTGTGGCACCACTTGGAGCTTGAACTCAGCCAAAGACTGGGCAGCAAACCTTCTCTCCTAGTGGTTTCCCCTCTACACTTCACCTACAAGAGATATTATGGGTGTGTCCCTTCCTCTACACCCCTAGGTATGAACATGGGAAGACATCAGGGGATCAAGGAGTCTGTGACACCCCCAGATATGGTATGCCTTTCTCGCGTTATAATTCTTAGATGGCTATTTCATGAAAACGAGGGCTTCAACCCTTTGCTAATTATGCCATAAGTCCTTGCAAGGTCAGTAGATATGGTTCTGCATTTGACCTTTAAGGACTAAAGCGAAACTATCTATACTTCGGTATGTAATCTTCTTCTGTAGAACCTACAATAGTCCATATGGTAACAAAGCCTCTATTTAAGTAGTCATAGCCTTTGATCACCCTAACCAGTTAGTCTCTTTCGCATCTCAACCAACAGGAACTGAGAAGTCAATTACTTCTACCACTCAGCACCTGTGCAACAAATAGATTCCACCAAACGTACACATATAGCTATCATCAAAATATTATATCAATCGCCAGCTGACAATAGGTGAAATATTCTAGGTTGTTGCACCAATAATGTGCAGATATGAGTGCATCATCTCCAATCCCTGGATAAAAACACCTCCGAAACCATCCTCGATGAAGGACCAATAACAAAAGATTCTTGAGAACCTTCTCTGTCAACTCACGTAAGAATCATATAGTGCTCCCTTTCTATTCAACATTCTGATAATAGGAGTCAACAATTCACTCTTTTCTGTGCATCATCCCAAAAGAAAGAGCCAGGACCGATGCTATAAATTTTCGGTCCAAGATCAGACCCGAGGAATTTAAACTGATGCCACTCCTCACTTACCAAAAGGAGTCCAAGGGCCTCGACATCTCCGAAACTGCAACTCAATGTACTTTCTTTACTGTTTTCGGAGGAGTTTTATGAGCTCTCACTGATACCGCATACTTGACATGTACCTTTTAGTCTTATGTCTTTTTAATAAAGCTCTCTCTCTCTCTCTCTGACCATTTTCTCTCTAGATGCTTTCTCTCTCTAGCAGTTCTCTCTCTCTCTAGACCTGAATTTATTTCACATTTTGCACCATACATTTTTCGTTTGTGAGCAGAATTGAATCATATCGTCATGAAATTCTAATAAATTCCAAGTTTGGTCAGGCTGAAATATTGTGTTTGTGGATCTTCATATTCCTTCTTGCATTTCAAACTCCTCGCATGATGTGGTTAGTTAATTGGAGATTTCAATCACAAGACATTAGTAGCAAGTCAAATTGTGGTCAAAATAGGGAAAATTCTGTTTTCTATGAAAGGATTATGTTCCGTGGATTTTCTTCTTCTTGTCCACAAGTTTGTTGCACTTTACAACTTGTCAATCAGACATTCCAACCTCTAAATCTTGCATTTCCCACTTTCCTTTTCCCATATTATGTAACTTCATCTTTGTCATCATTTTTTTTTTTCACTCATTTTAACTTCATCCACATCAATTTTATTAATGTTAAATGTTGAAAAACAGAAGTTGATGGTTCTTACTTGCATATTTTCCTTCATGGCAATTTCTCAACTCATGCCAAGATTGTCACTTCTTAGCTCTATCCATAGAACCCACGGTTCCCAGAACCGTGGAAGGAACCATACCACGGTTCCTTGAACCGTGGTACGGTTCCTCTATTTAGTTAATTAATTAATTAATTAATTACCAAATTCACAGATTTCACAGATGATTTCATAGATGATACAGATTTGACAGATTTCACATGATGTACAGATGATTTGACAGATGATACAGATGATTTGACAGATGTGAAATCATCTGAAATCATCACTGATTTGACAGACTTCACAGATTTCACATGATGTACAGATGATTTGACAGATAATTTCACAGATGATACAGATGATTTGAGTCATTTGACAGATGATACAGACGATTTCACAGATGATACAGATGATTGACAGATTTCACAGATTTTTTTGGCCCTTTTTTTGCATATTTTTTTGGTGGGAAACTAAAAAAATAATAATTAATTAATTAATTATTCAGTACGGTTCTGGGCAAAAAATTTTAAAGAACCGTACGGTTCTCAGAACCGTGGTGAACCGATAACGGTTCAATGATTCTATGGCTCTATCATTGTATGTTATGGGTCCTCTAAGGATGCGGGATTGGCAAGCTGGTTAAATGGACAAGACTCCTATTTTGAAATCTGTCCCTTGAGCGATGCTTGTAGGATTGTATTGGTTGCTACATAATTCTAAATCTAGCTACATGTGGAACTAGGTCACTTCCAGAAGATTCCTGAAGGACAGGATTTGCCGCATGTGTTCCATGGGTGAGGTGGAGATAGAGGAGCACGCAATCTTTGGATGCCCAATATACTATAAGATCAAAGGAAAATACTATTTTCTTACATCTTATGAGGACTAGACATGTGTAGATGTGTAGCTTTGATGGTACAAGAGATATTTGCTTGCAAAGCGATATATGCCAAACCACCACCACTACCAGTACCGATCAGCGCTCCCTTTTGTTTAGAACACACTTGAGACGTACTATTAGTCTTATGTAGGAGCAACTTGTGTGAGATAAGATTGAACACACAAATAGGATCGTCCACAAGGCTTCCTGCTTTCTTTCTGCAAGCTCACCATCGCTGGAAACTCCTGGACCACGTCCATGATGTGCAGATGTGGCCCATGCGATGGTTGAGTAGCTGTCATATCTCAGAGCATAAAATATGTCAGTCATCGATGTACAGAAAAGTCTGCTCAATTTCAAGTTGCCTTAGTAGGCTTCAAATTCCAGGAGTTTATTTCCACCACAATGAGAAACTCACCATCGCTGGAGCTCATCGCCTCCGTGAAGCTTCCTTCCAGAGTGCCTTATGGCTTCAATGGCACCTTCCTGTCCTCGTTAGAAGTATGACAACTCGCTATCTGTGAAATGCAGAATGCGTGGGCCAGCAGGGTCGTTTTACATTTTTTTTTAAACTTACAAAAAATCGTTCCGACCCAGTACGTTCCGGAACGTACGGAACTGTCGGAACGGGCTTCTAAGGTACTTATAATAATAAGTTACCATCATAAGAAATGACAACTTACAGGTCTAAGTTATATGATTAAAAGCATAAGGTATTATGATATTGGCTCAAGGATCATGTAAAGGAATTACAACTTGATTCATATGGTTTAAATGAAGCCCAAGGTCCCAAAACTCATTGAAGAGGAGGATGTGACATGGCAATTGCATGCAACTAACAAAATGACTCACTATCACACATGCATGGCCTCTCTCTCTCTTTCTACATGCATGGAGAAGGCTATTCAAGGGAGGAGGGCCACCCAAAATGAGGAGGAGAAATCAGGTGCATGCTGCCAGGAAGGAGAATTCATGCTAGAGAAACTACAACCGAGATTCCCTAGCTCAAAAAGTCGGAGGACACTGTACGTGGTGGGTGACACTCAAGCATAAGTCTCTCATCTCAATATATAGCTAGTTTTCTCTACATACCTCGGACCACCTCTATGGTATATCTAGATCTATGAGGACATCATCATAAGCACCAAATGATTATATGTGCGTGTGAATACTTAAATTACTGCACAGAAATCTACTGGCAACTTCAACAATTGTCATTTGAACCACTGTGAAGGAAACCAAAAATACGTGAAGAAAGAATGAAATGCGATCAGAAGAATATGAATTGCGGATGTAAATACTAGTTCAAAGTGATGAGTAGTCATAATTCAGTAGAAGGACATTTTAACATTGACCATTAGAACTATTCTGACTTTATTATGACACGTTTGTATGAACAGAACACATCATAGTACATCTATCATACACCAAAAGTTCTAGTGAGAAATTGGGGGGACCATTGTACCAACCTTCAGCACTGAAAGGTATGAATCAGAAAGTCCTGTATACTTCCCAACCATGGCAATTCTGACCTGTAATGCCACACTTACAATCATAAATGCATTAAAACAAGATACAATTCACACCATCCACTCAAAGACGACAACTAAAAAGCTAGATGGATGCTAATGTACAATCCCTAGTTTAAAACTCGGCTTACAGGAATTGACAAGCTATCACACCGCTCCGCTCTTCGAGTCCATTCTTCCAACTCAGGATGCAGCCTATTGCTGAATAAAGAAAGTTACAGAGTAAAACTTTGAAAAGTCGACTCATTACTCAGGATGTGGTCGATAGAAAAGCTTTTAGCAGCGAACTTGAAAAATAATAACATGCATAAGAATTACAGTATGGAAGCTAAGAAGTGACTAATTGCAAGAACATATTTGTCGAGCTTCTACCTTAGGTTTAGTCCTCTCAATATTGCCAAGTGAGTCTTCTGATTCTGTAAAAAATCAAATGAATGCAAAAAGTCAATTGGAACACTACTTGAAGCAAATCTCAGCCTTTCCTAACTAAAAGCCAGGAGAAGCTGAAAAAATGGGAATTGACAAAATAAGGTTTCTTACTTTGAGCAAAAGTGGCACATGCCATATATTTGGCACATCATGAATGCTAAGAATATGGGCAGCCTGCTCACACAAAAAGCAAAGATTTGACTGTTGACTTACACAATGTATAAATCCACCAAAAGTTCAGATACTAAGCTTGTGTTCTATCTAGAAAATATTTGAAAATTCAAACGATATCAAATAGAAAAAAAAGTGGCTTGTACCGGAACATGACAAAATTGTGAAAGCTTTTCCTTTGTGGAATGTTCCAAAGGCTGCAAACAAAATTTCTCTGTGAGTAATTCATAGTGAATTGGAAAATGCAGAAACAGGTCAAATTAACACATTAGCATCAACAGAAGCAGCTAGTCAAACTGTCATTACTTGTGCACTTCTGCATGCGAGAAGATGAGGAGTCAGTCCCAAGGCCCTGAGCTCTTGGACACTATGCTGTGTTGGCTTGGTCTTCTGGCAAGTAGACAAACTCCATTGTTACAACAGTACCACTCACTTCCATGCTAAAACTTAAGATATGAACACAAAAGAGTATTAAGCCCTCTTGACTAGGAGATAAGCACCTGCTCACCCACAACACCAAGGACAGGCACTAGACTCACATGTACGAGACAAAAATTCTCAGAGCCTGCCACATTATAGCAAATTCAACTAAGAGCACATGACAGAGTTCACCAGCATTGATTACAGCAGAAACCAGAATATGCATAAAATGGGAGAAGAATGATAATAATCCTACAAAAATGGCATCTCCATCAGTCACCAAACACAAGAAAAGGCCCTTACATACCTACACGGAATTGAAATTGTCTGAGAGCTTCAATAAAGGCCATGGATTCAATGTCACCTGCCACCAATCAAAGGCCTCAGCCAGAATTGAATTCACTTCTAGAAAAGCTCCAGCTGGTTATAAAAAGATATTAGGTGAACAATACATTAATGCATTATATCACTAAAGAAACCATCTACAGAAACCCTTTCTGAATGTCTGGGAGAGTGACACTTCCAGAATGAGCGCATTTGATAAAAGTTAAACTTGTTCACGTTGCTATTTATTATCTATGCTTATCTGATCAGTGATGCCATTTTTCATTATTCTCTAACCCACAGGTTTTTAATTTGAGGGTTGAAATTAGGCTTTATGTTACCAATCATATTCATGGTTCAACACATAATGCAAGTTTCCACTCCAAATGACAATGGATGTTCAATGGATGTGCCAAAATGACAATGTATCTGCATTTTTACTTTTGGAGCCTAAATTTCAGGGTACTAGTGCTAACTTATTGCATTCCTTTTGGACAAAAACAAGATTCAATAAATATTTTGCCCAGAAAATTTGCCCCTGGCATTCTGAATAAACCGTAAAACTGCCACTTGGAATGAGGGTGTTCCAAATGCAACAGAACTACAAGACCATCTAGAACACAAGAAAATAAATTGTAGCTACCGACAGTTCCACCAAGCTCAATAACACAGATATCAGCTGACCCTTCCTTCCCATCAACTGGAACTGCTGCTACTCTTTCAATCCAGTCCTGGATTTCTCCTGTGATATGAGGAACAACCTGCAGAGATGCCATGCCATGGAATTCAATAGATCTTTTCCTCCCTAAAGGAAACTCGATGTAACACTCAAATTTTAAAAATGTCCATGATATTTCTGAAAAAAGAAATGTCCTGTCATGATGTTACATTCCCAAATTTACTAAACCATTTCTCCTGATCGTTAGAAGTGTCTACATGATTGCTCACTCCCATCATCTAAAGTTTGTGCTCAAGCCAAAGTATTCAGGCCTCTGAAATGGAAAAGATATCTTTTCTGTTTATGTCAAGTGACTGTGATTGCCAACCTAAGAAGAGCACTTTGCAAAACATGTGAATAGATGTACCCAACAGTTAACGAAAAGAAGAAGCTTTGGATACAGATGCCTATGTATATGTTGCATTTAAGATGAATGCATGTCATATAATGATGACATAAAATTCTAACTTGCTAGATAAAAATCAGAATCCAAAACAATCTCTTTTGTGTGAAATCGATGCTAGGTAAAGGAAGAGCCCTCATCTCACAAAAAAGTAATTAAATAGCCTGAACTAAGTCCATCATAAAATCTGAAACCTGCAAGCTGCAACACACTTAGAATAATGGAGATCAGATTATCCAACTCGCCCTGCAGGCATCACCCGAACGTGAACTTTACAAGCATAAACAAGCATCCACATTATGAAATATAGGCATACAACCTGGCAGAGTGGACTCTGATATTAACAGAAAAGCCACTTGAACTTTTGGTACCATGGACTGTCTGTTTGAACTTTCTAAGAATGATTTTCAGAGAAGTACTTAAAGAAGCTAATTTAGGGAACTCTCACTAAGAATTAGCTTTTGAAAAGCATATGCTGTAGAGCAACTGTCCACAAACAGCACAAACAATGGACAGCCCACCACAAGGGTCAAGTACAATGGGAAATTGATCAATGTTCAGTTTGGTGCAACTTTTAAGCACACATATACTGATCGACCTTATATTTACTCCAAATTGGATCATGGATGCCAAGACATTCACATGTGACTAAGAATTAACAATCAATTTTTTATGGAAACAAACTAACAACCTAACTCTAGATAGGAAGTAGAGATCCATAAAAAATGAGTATCAACTTGTACCTGGACAGTCTTGCCTAAGAAGTCTCCACGGCGCTCTTTGTCAATAACCGCCTAAAAAAGTTGCACCCAAGCATCAAACATCTCAAAGCAGGCTAAAACACTATCCTTTTCAATATACACTTGAAACAATCAATTTAGTCTCCATTGAAGAGCTAGCATGCTCAAAGCCTGTTATGCTTCAAAGAGAAGAGAAATGGGCCAAAAAAAGGCTTGGTGACTGGAGCCTTTGACCAAGATTGAGGCAAATTTGTTGGCCGTTGTAATTACTTCCAGCATTGAGGCAACCATGTAAGTTGACAAGTAGTAATATAAGGTGTACCTGATAGATTTTGCCTGTTGTAATGTTGTTGTCTTTTGTTAGTGTCACATCCAGAAATCGCTCATAGTTTCCAAGGTCTAAATCAACCTGAAACCACAGAAATGTAAAACAGAATGTAACAAAGGCTGCTCAAACACAATGGTGCTTGAACTTCTGGATAATCATGACTCCAAATGCAAATGAATACATCCATACATGTGTCTTCAAGATTCTCATGTCTTTCACCCAAAATACAATTACTTCTCTCTAAAACATAATCTCCACAAATTGCGGTTCGACTTTCGAACCGCAGCTCGAATTGCTCGAACCAAATGGCGCCGTTTTGAACCAGATTTCAGTTAAAACTGGACTAATGGCAGAACAGCGTCGCAAGCCCGATTCGGGCCACATTTAGGTATTTGGTGGGAGAGAGAGAGAGAGAGAGAGAGAGAGAGAGAGAGAGAGAGAGAGAGAGAGAGAGAGAGTTGTATTAACGTCTTTTCCATGCCGCATATAAGACAAAAAACAATAAATCCAAATATGATGGAACAGTGCCGTCAACCAAATAAGAAAAAGTAAGCTATAGCTAACCATTATACAAAAATAGTTCAGGAATATATGGCGCGAAGACGCACCCATTTACAAGGTCAACTGAATGTCAAACTCAAACTCAATTCTATTCTAACTCAAACTTCAAGCTCATCTATTTCATTTCAACTAAATGTTTAGCCTCAACAAAACGGATTTTACCATCTCTGTATCTGAGATGCTTCCTTGTGTCCCTCACTTTTTGCAGAGCCTCTTTTCTTTCCATCACTTGTACAAATGTGAGGTCTGTGTCCAGGAAAATTTTGGTATCTTTTAGTTTATGTCTTTGACATAGTACTTCCCGTCGAGATTCCAACGAGGTGAACCGTAGGACCAGAGTATTAGCATCTTTCTTGGTGCGCCAGGCTGAGTCCAAACCTTTGTCGTGATGATGGAGAGTAGCTTCCAAAAAGTGTTTGGTTTCTCGAAAAACATACTGAGAATCCAGGATGCCTCTGACACCAACATTGAGAGCCAAAAGCCAAAGTGTAAGATGGCGAGTTCCTACCCATACATAAAAAGGGGCAAGAGGTTTGTGCATGCTCCCATAAAAACCCCCATGCACTCAAGCTAATCTTAGGTCACATATCCCATGCAGTCCTCATGCACTGCTCCACATGTCTCCATAGAAGTACCTAGGTCCTCTCAAGGTTATTAGTTACAAAACTAGCCTTGACATGGAATTAAACCGAGGCATAACCAACAATCTTGAACACAATCAACCAAAATCTCTTGGCCAGGGCGGTACCATAATAAAAATAAATAAATTTAAAATTTTTTCCCGTGTTATTTTTGTAAAAAAAAAAAAAAAATGGTACCGCGGGACCGGTACGGTACCGCGGTACCAATACGGTCCCGCAGTACCGGGATCCGCGGTACCCAGTACCACGGGACCTATGATCTCTCTCTCTCTCTCTCTCTCTATATATATATATATATATATATATATATATATATATATATATATACACACACACAAATAGCCTATGGTGAATTTCCCTCACACTATTCGTTTAACTAATTAACCTTATTTAGGAGTAATCCAACTAAAGTTAATTGCCAATGTTTTAAAAATTCCAAATCTCTAGGTGTAGATCTCAATTGTAATAGTACACCATAGTTGCAAAGAACCGTGATTCTGGGGCTGTAGCGATTCACGAATCGGATTCGCGATTCGCTGCCCAAAATCACAAAAAAAAAATGTGAATACACCTTTCAAAAGTGAATTACATGAATTCTCTCACTATGATTGAATACATCCTTCTTCCTAATGCAAGACATGCTTGGGGGTACGACATATGCAGCATCTAAGTATGACAAATTTTCAGCATGATCAGATGATTTTGGTGTTGACTAGGCTGACACATGACAAACAAGAGATGTAGTAGCCTTGTTGAAGTGCAAGTCCATATGGCACGTGATCAGCACAACACAAAATGCACAAAGATTTGACAATAAAATTGAATAAACAATGAAGAAGTTAACTATTCTCATAAGTGATTTCTTTGGTTTTTGTTTATACGAAAAAAATCGCCAATGCAACTATGGTACACACCACATTTAGATTCTTGTCAATAAATCTTTCATAACAAGATATGTTAACTCTGCAAGTAATCGTTCACTGACTAGTTTAAGTGCACCAAATAAACCCAGCAACCAGGAATACATAGTACATCCATACAAGATTGATTGTGCACATATGATAATAATCTCACCATGACCCAGTACATACACATATATCATTATCTAGCAGATTCTTCCAAAATCTGCATATGTTACTCACAAATCTCATTGAGAATCTGTAACTCAGCTACTAAAGAATTCTACTTCTCATGAGTAAATAACATATCTACACATCCACTCTCACAAGTTTTCGAACTTACCTCTAACAACATAATTTCTTCCACTTAATCAACCCCTTTGCAAATCCTAGTACCCAAACTAAGATTAGGTTGATCCCATACAAACCTTTGATGATCAAACTTACTCTTATCCCGCACAAAACTGGGATTAGTAACTTTTGATCTTACTCTGTACTACTTATAACGATTTCAAATTTCAAACTACCCCTAGTTCTAGATTGTTCCACACAATTCCTAGAGAATTTTTCTTGTTCGATAAGTTCCAGTTTTGTATCTTACTTTGGATTTGTCCAAAATGCTTTCAGACAATCACATTTCTATCCGTCATTTGGCTTTCATTAGAAAATTGTGCAACTGATAGGTCCTCTAATAGACTTCTACCCATCACTTCAACTAATTTCTTACAAAAGTTGGCTGAAGAGATGACACATGAAAATATATGAAAAGTTAATACTAAGTGCCTTCCATAAAGGATTCACTCTATTACTATCAGGATTTCTCTTTCAAACAATTTCAACTTGAGTGACAGTAACCATCATCCATCTGATCTATCTATGCATAAGAGACAATCTGGGTTTAAGAAATTGAAATACAACTATCTTGGAACGACTTGAATTCCAAGCCTTAACCATACATCTAGTAATTCACATGAAGATAACAGTCCTTCAGAAAAGAAATAACTTCATGCTAGAAGGATCATATGAAGTTAATCTGATGTCTAGTATTCGAGAAATTTCAAAGAAGGGTTCTAAGAAGGTGAGAAATAGCTTTAAGGGTTTCCGATTTTGTAAATTATGAGATACCCCCATTGGGATCTAGACTAAACCTCAAAATTTCACAAAATACCCCATAACATTTAACCAATGGTTTTCTTTTTCCCATATCACGAATAGGTACTAAAATTACCATTGATGATCAGATCTTAAGAGTTCTAGAATTTCCTTTTTGAAATTACTGATGTCCCATACCACCAGCTCTTCCTCCAAGGAAACCCTTAACTGCCTCATCCAATATTCCAAAGATCCAAATAATCCATCTGGATTCCCTATACCATGTATAGGCACATATCTGTCACAACCAAACACATGAGAATCCATATATTTTATCCTGATGGATACCAATAATCCATTTCTAAAATGGCGATTCGACAAGGCCCACATATGGTTTTACTGACACGTTGTCAACCTCTTCTGGTTAGTAATAAGCTTTGCAAATCCCTCCATCAAAGAGTATTATCTCTACGAGAAGACTTTTTCTAGTACTAACAGCTTAAATGTGATCCATGTGTTAACTAGGTCCTTTTTCATCCAAATCATAATAAAAATTACGATCATTCTGATGCGTGTACATTTCCATCTCCATTATTCCCTACTGCTATGTGGCATGCTTGGTTGATATGTGACTCACATGGTCAATTCACATAGCCTAGGATTACATTTTTGGTGCAACAAAAGTATGGAGGGTACATATTCTTTAATAAATTCTTTTAATTCCTATGGATCTTTTTACATTTAAGGAGCTTCTTTCATGATGGTTATATGTATATGGGTGGCTTGTTATTTTAGCTATGGTAGTCACGATCTATGGTACAGGTTTGGTTTCCTAGAGTTATCTTGTCAAAGGCCTTTGTAGCATATGTTGTTCGATATGCATGTCCCTTTAAATACCTTGAAATCTACGTGGTTGGACGTTCTTTCTTTTTTCTATGGTTTCTAGCATCTTCAAGTGGTAGGCTTGGTCTCTCAGGTTGGCTTTGGGTATGTTTGACTGTTGACAGCATGGTGCAATCTCATGTTATATTTTGATGAGCATCTTGGTGTATTAGGATGGCTTGCCATCTACTCACATGTTTGCAACATGGTGGTGCGCTTCTCTAGTTTTACTGGTCGACGTAGTATATTGCTCCTCAATTCCTTTGTACAACAACATTTTGTAGTGACAATAGCAATATTCTCTTTGCTATAGGCATTTGTCCTTCCGAGTTGGAAATCTGAAGTTTTCCTTTTGAGGGATCTTTATGAGGATATGAGGAGTTTTTTTCTGGAATTCTTGTTCTCTCAGAGTGACGCAATGAAAGCGTGATGATCTTATAGTCTTATAGTATGAAGGGTCTATTACATTGGCTTGGCATGAGATGTATATGATTGATGGTGCTAGCTTATCCATCCCGTTGGCATAGCTTACTTTTTTCATATAAGGTACTAGAGTCTTTTTTTGGTATTTGGCAATTACATTCTTCATCCATATTTGAGGTATCATGTACTAGTTGATGCTTTCCTTGGGTGTTTTGAAGAAACAATACTGGGTGATGCGGTTTATTAGTTGCAGCCATATTCCTCTTGATACAGCTACAACATTTTTCCTATGGGGATGATGCCTTAGAGATCCTACTAATAGCTCAATGTGGTATTCTGAGCCATACAATTGAGTTGGTGAATTCACACTTGTAGGAGCCTTGCAGGACACATTTATCATGATGCCTTCATTTGGCATTTTTGGGCCATCCATGTTCCTTGACAAAGCTTCATGTTGGGCTTTATATTTCAACATGGATACTCCATGCAACTTAATACCATGTGACTTCTTTGTGCCTTGTACATGGCCTTGACTTTCATCGACCACGTGTACAAAGTATTCAATTTAAAGCTTTATATCTTGCAACAACTAGATTACCTTTATTTTCAATTGAGTATATGTTTCATTTTATAGCACACATTGAGGGCAATAACTTTAAGGCTTGGAGTATCAAAGGCGTACATACAGTACTCAAGGAAATTTGCGGCCCTTTTTTTAAGCTGCATTAAAGGCACCTACTAGTTGGGCGCACTGTTTTCCTCCAAAAGTGTTGTTGCCCTTATTATTCAACTTATGCACAAAGGCTTCCTGACAAGTTCCTTTACGGTTCTCCAGAAGACTATAAATAGGGATCAGAACCACTCATTTGTTAGCTTTGCATACTAGCATTGCTTGAGCTCTTCATGGGAGAACCTATTGTTATTGCTTGTAGGGCTATACCCATTAATTATATGTGTCATTCTTAGTTGAGACACTACTTGAGTGTCATCCATAGTCATTTATGCTTCATTTGATGCCATGCATGTGATCATATTCACTACTACTTCCCTCTTATCATCTTTCACCAGTAATAAATATTCTCCAGATAAGATCACGTAAAGTGACCTTAAAAGTTAAGTTCAAAGAGAACCTACGTTGCACGGCGTTCCGGAGGCATGGCGTTCTGATGTTCCAGAACATCAGAAGTTGGAACCCACAGGAAAAAGAAAAAAAAATCTTTGTGTGGTGGTTTTTTTATGGTGGTGCACCAATTCACGTGTAGCATTACTAATGTTTTTTGGTATTGCACACTATCATATTACAAACTTCTAAGTGTTACCATTTAGTCTTAGACTATTTCTTGAGACAAGTTTGTCTTTATTATGAAGGAATCTCGTAAAAAACTTATCAAATGGGATTCTTCTTCCTTCTTTTGTTAATCAGCAATCAACCTAAAGTACTATTTCTCATTACCGTTAGTTCCTATTATTCAATCAGCCTTGGAATAAAATTATTCATGCAAGATTGTCGATTGTATAATAAATGTGAGCTTTTTGTTTTCTAAGGCGGATCAGGAACTTAAGGATTGATCTTGTCTTCGTGAAAATTGTTTACATTTAGAAATGGTTCTCTTTCTTAAATTGGAGATTCATGACATTTTAAAAAAAGGCCCAGTGTCTTCATAAGTCTGTTCTAGAATTTAAATACCTTTTATCAGGTGAATATTCTAACCATTCAGAAGGTAAGTGCTTAGAATATGATACTTGATACAATGTATTTAAATGTGTTTTTAGATACCTTTTTATGGCTTTTTATCTTTTCTAAGACACATAAATTTTTTTACAAAATAAGCCAAACAAAACGTTCCAAAATTTCCGAAACGTGATCGGAACTCTACATTCCGAAACGCAACACATCTATGAAGAGAACTCAAATAGGTCCCATCCACATGACTTAAATCACCAAATTTTAAGTTCACATGCAAAAAGAGACCCCGAGAAGAAAATCCAGTTCATTCATGAGGTTTCAAGTAATAAGAACAACAAAAGCATAATCTAAAAGGACCAAAACTTGCTTATCAAAAGCATACACCCAATGACAATAAGTTGGTAAAAACAAAAGCATTTTACGAGAATAGAGCTTACTTCTACAACTTCATTGAAGCTAATGTAATACACATCACTTTGATGACTATTAAAAAAGAATTTGGTAGGCAATTACTCAAGCTACTCAACTCAAAGTATCATAGGATGTAAAAGTATGATAGGCTTTGCTTCTAACCTCACCACCATCATCCAAAACAAACACCTCGCCATGCTCAAAAGGGGACATGGTCCCTGCATCCGTATTTAGGTATGGATCTGCATTGCAATGAAATTAATGTAGTTAAATATGCTCTACAACACACATCCAGCCAAAAAAAGCCCAAAATTCCCAACAAAATTTTAAGATAAATCAAGAATAGAGCACCCATTTGACACTACAAGCGACCAGGGCAGCTTTGGAGGGATCAATCATTCTCATGCAAAGAGGGAAGAAGGAACAATCACAAGAAAGAGCCAATTGATCAATTGGGAAGGCAATAAGTGGGAGACCAGGTAGGGAGGTAGGAGTTAAGGCACCAGCAAAGAGAAGTGTTATGGTCACGGAAAAACCTTAAAAATCTAGGGTAAAAGTATGCAAAGTGTTGATCCCTCATAAGAACATGGAGTCCTAGGAACTCAACATTAGGGATGACCCTATTTTGAGTTATGTGCATATTGATTTTCCCTCACAGGTGTGGAAGCAAACCAAAACGCTACATGTAAACCTAGTTAGGGTAGCATGCAGATGTGCATCTCGTTGGCTAAGGTTATTGACGAATTTGTCCCGGTAAACGTAAATGCCAAAAGTAAACCTAGTTAGGGTTGCATGATGGTGTGCATGTTATCAACTGCATGCTAGTGCGCATGTATTCAAAGTTGTGGCCAAAGCACACTCAAGCGAATAAGTGACAAGGTCTACATGATAGATTACAGTTGACTAAGGTCCTTGGAAATGATGATTATTTTAGGAGGGTGCCATACAAATCAAGCGTGTACATTGTACTTTCAAGAGGGTGTCATACAAGTCAAAGAATATAGTAGTACAAGCATAGTTAGTCTGATTGCGACAAGCAAACCAGCAAGGAGAAGACCCACATCAAGGAGTGGCAGTGTAGTTATAGCCAACTTTGACCAAGTTCAACCAGATCAGGATAGATCTAAAGATATTAGACAAGAAAATCCATATGGGGGACACTTAGTTAGTCATTCTAAGGCTACAAGTGGATTCAAGTTCTTAAAGGAATAGGATTTTGCAAGAGCAAGAAGATGGATCAAAGAGCCAAGTGTCGGCCACAAAAGGTAGCAGATTGACAGTAGGTGTCAAACTTTACTACATGTATATAGGTGGAAGATACAAGACTTACAGGAGGATATCCATCATAGACATGGAGCCGTACAAATTAGAGAATTATTCAAAAGTTTAAAAGAATCACACTATTTGCAAGAAAAGTTCGAGCTCTTCTACAGAATGGAAGAGAAGGTGTTGCGTACTCTGAAGCTGAAAAGTTAAACTGTATGTTGGATGGTTTGTCAGATTACATTTTGTATAATCTACGCATGGACATGAAATTCGTACATATGATGTATGAAAAGTGGAATCAACAAGATGAGTTAGGGGCTGTTAAGCAAGCATCAACACAAGAATCGACTCAGGGACCAACATTGGAGTCAGAGCACATAAATCATAAAAGACTACGCATGGAACTAATAGTCTTATAAATTTTATGGTTGTTGACATTGAAGTCACGTTGGACAAGAAAACTTGTATGATAGGTGTGCTTCTTGCAACTCCAGCTTACGCATCCTCCTCCCATCATGGAGACATATCCACATGTGGATCACTTGTCATCTTGATCACCAGCCCAATCTGAGTCAGCAAATCCAATCAATCCTTATGAAGACTAAACCAAAGACTTGCATGCCTTTTAGGTATTTTATCACCCTCTTCCCTGCAAAGTTACAAGCTGATTTGAATCGGCCGATTCGAACCGGCTAGCTGGGTTTGAATCACAAAATTGTTTGAACCGTTTGTTTTTTTTTTTTTTTTTTTGGGGGAGGGGCCGCCAAAAACAACTGTTGCAATATCAGGTCTCGTACTCACCACGACGTACATCAAAGAGCCTATAAGTTTTCTAAAGGGTCGCTGATTCATGTCATCCCTCTCTTGCTGAGTTGTAGGCCACATCTTGACGCTCAGTCAGATATTTGTATCCAAAGGAGTGTTTACTGGACATGAATTCTGATTCCTAAACTTTGACATGAGTATGGATGAATTTCTCTTGTCCCATCCAAGTTATCCCATGTTCTCTGTCTCTCTTAATCTAAATGCCCAAATAGAAGTGTATCCCTCCCATATCCTTCACCTCATATTTTTTTTCCAATAGTTCCTTAACATCCCCTATCCTTTGTTTATTGTTTCCAACAATGATAATGTCATCTACGTAAAGTGCAATTGCCAAGAAGATTTGACTTCCAATACTCAAAAAGAAATCATCAATCTTGCCAAGAAGATTTGACTCCCAATACTCAAAAAGAAATTCGTGTAAACTTCTTCTTCCAAATCCTTGTGCAGAAATGTCGTCGTCACGTCCATTTGCTCTATTTCCATATCCATGATGGTGGCTCTGGCTATTAACAGTCTGAGGGAGGGAGCTCATCTTCATAATTGGTGCAAAGATTTCCTGGTAATCGACCCCTTCAATTTGGCTTTGAACCCGTCTACCTGTCCCTCAGCCCCATACTTCACTTTGAACACCCACTTGTTTCCACGGGTTTTCTTCCTGGAGGTAATTCCATCAGCACCCATGCCTTACTCGCCTCGATCGGCTGCAATTCTTCTTTCATAGCTTCCTCTCAATTCTTCCATTCGGTTCCTTGCCGTGCTTCTAATTATGTCTCAGGTTCCCTGATTACTTCGTTTGCACCTTGTTGATGCCCTATGAGCCCCATCTCAATGTATTTTTTTGGTGCCCTCAATGTGCATATTGAAAACTTAAACCCTAAACCCTAAACAGAAAGAACAGACAACCTAAGAAACAAAATGAGCTTCCATTCTACGTAACTGGCATTGACAGGCTACAGCACATCCGACTATAAATATTGACAAAAGACTGATTGACACTACTTAATATATACACATGAAACTATGGAACGACGTATCGAAAGTGGCAGAGTAGCCTTCTGCTACGATCCAGTGTTATTAAGCCTCACGTTCCAAGCATTTGTGAAAGAGGAAAAAAAAATTGCACACGAAAATAG
Source organism: Diphasiastrum complanatum (assembly GCA_029204225.1). Classification (NCBI taxonomy): domain Eukaryota; kingdom Viridiplantae; phylum Streptophyta; class Lycopodiopsida; order Lycopodiales; family Lycopodiaceae; genus Diphasiastrum; species Diphasiastrum complanatum. The sequence goes on from CM055108.1 coordinate 16,752,290, forward strand.
CACCTATTTTTATGGAGGTGACACGCAAGCCACAGGCTTTGAGCACAACACCGATACTGCTGGCTGTCACACCCTTGCCAAGCCCGCTAACGACCCCTCCTGTTACAATCACATACTTCATTTTATGCCCTTGGACGAAGTCCTGGCTTCCAGAATGAGCTCGGACTGGACCAAAAGGGTTGTTCTTGAGGGAATGTGACAAACCAGCAAAAGAAATAAGTGAAGAAGGAACTTGAGGTTTTAGGATATTCTTATTGAGAGAGGAAGGAGCACACGCAATCTGATGGTAGTAGGAAGGAAGCTGAAAGTGCAGACGATCCAAGAGACGAAAACGAAGCATATATACATATATATCTATATCTGAAGAAGAAAAAAAGAATGATTGATTGATTAGTGAGGGCAGGGAGAAGGCGAAGGAGAAAAACTTGGTTCCAGATTCTTGTCACACCATAGCCAGAGCTTTGATTGTTGTGAAGGCCTGAAAGAATTCTCTCTCTCTCTCTCCCTCTCTTTCTTTTCGCATTCTTTCCTTTTTCATTGTACTTCCTTTCGCAGCACCGGCTGATTCCGTGCATTTTACTTAACTTAACCCAGCCCTAACCCTAGCTGTAGACCTAATTCTCATTAGGGTTCTCCCTACAAGGTTTCTTTTTGCCTTCAATGTAAGGCCTCAAGCTAGAAGGCGCACGGGCTTTAAAGCTTATGAGCACGCTGTTGTAATTTCCATGGTGCCCCCCCCCTTGAGTCCGTAGTATCCTTGTCAGACGTCTTTGGAGATCAACAAGCTTCAGTCGAACAGTTCGTCCCTAGCAAGCATCTGAGAAGCAACGTCGCTTCTTTCCCCGGCTGCCCAACCGCGTGGCTTTCGTCGCCTAGCTTCCTCCACTGGTGCGCCAGTGGCAAGGACCCTTGGCAAGCACGTCAACAGTAGCAGGGTTGTGTGCCCTACACTTCAAAATTTTAAAATTTTGGCACCCATCCCCGAGGAGACACTCGCCACCAAATGTTTCAATTTGTGACATGCGCATGACTTGCTACATCTTTGTTTTAACTTTTTGATTGTTGTCTTTTATTGTATAGTTACACTTCAAAAAGAAGGAAAGCTAAAGAAAAGGAAGTTACTCTGAAGGAGTTGATTGCTTAATAAAACACCCGAGCTAATGTTTAAGAACCTCTTCAGGGTTACCCTCCAATCCCTTACATTTTTTTTTAAGTTGTCGATTTTTTAAAAAGGTTACCTTCTAGATCTTGCATCTCAAGGCTAGCAAAAATAATTCAAAATGAGTAGGCTGATAACTTGTGATCTCAGTAGGTTTCTAAATGTACAAAAATGCCTCAAGGGCTTGTTGGTCGAGCAAAAGCAAAATGCCTCTGAAGAGAGAGAGAGAGAGAGAGAGAGAGAGAGAGAGAGAGAGAGAGAGAGAGAGAGAAGAAAACCTGCAAATTTAGAGTGGGTAGGCTCTTAACCTACAAAGGGTCAAAATCATTACCAAAATATACGAAGAACTCTTTCAGAAGGTTATTTTCAAATTAAGTAAGATTTTTCCAATGAGCAAAAGTTTTTTTATTGCTATTAATATGATCGAAAACTTAGACAAGTTTATTTTTAACAAATCTATTCTTGCCTACCAATAATTGAAAAATTTATTTGAAAGACAATTTTCCTACAAAAGGCTGACAATCCTACAATTTTGAAGTAACAACCATTGATGTATAAGTCCAATTGATAGCGAAAAAAAGAAAAGAAAAAGGATACCCCCTGGTGAAAGGTAGGGTGTGCACCTTGAATTTCAAGCGTGACCAGACACTTTTTAGTCTATTAGAGTAGTATCCTAATAATGAGATATATAATGCAAAAAAATACACATCTAAACCCTACACGTCTAAACATATAGAAAAAAAATACCTACCAATTTAGAATGGGTGGGCTTGTAACTTGTGAAGGGCCAATCTTAGAAGGTTTCTGAAAGTCCAAAAATGCCTCATGTGCCTATTAGCTGAGCAAAAGCAAAATGCGTAGAGAGAGAGAGAGAGAGAGAGAGAGAGAGTAGCTACAATTTTAGAGTGGATAGATTGATAACCTATAAAGGGTCAAAATCATTACTAAAATATACAAAAACTCTTGTAGTAGATTATTTTCAAATTAAATCGGCTTCTATTCCACTTAGAAGGGAGAAGATCCGTCTAAGGATGATAATATGCTCAAAACAAGGTGATGTTGAAGCAATATTAGTCTACGAGCTTAAGAACAAGTCGTATGAGTAGACGCTAATCATATATATAAGTTTTCTCATATCTTATGTAAGGTAAAGTACACATGTCGTTTATTCCATGTAGTGAAATAGAGCATAAAACATATTGGTGGCAGAGCCATCATATTTCTCTATGAAAGTTTTCATAGGAAGAAGTGGAATGAAGGTGTATCAAAGAGGAGAATATATAGCTTTCCTATGCTATTTGCAAACATTTTCATTGTATCATAGCCCACCGTTAGATTGGGTTTATTTTGAAGGGGTTAATTTTGTCCATATAAGAGAAACTTGTCGATGAAGTAGTTGCAAAAAACGAGGAACCCATGTTTTATCGAAGTGTATATGGTTTTAAAATGGGTGCTCGAGTATTTGTTATTACTTGGTGTATCGGTGAATTTTTGGCACGAAACAAATTTTTTTAGGTATCAAAGATAGAAAGTGGTACCTTATGTATGTAGCAGAGTCTGGAAACAGTCATCTCTTCTTGTATCTCGTGGATTCTTGTAGATTTTGAAGCTTACCCTCAACTCCACTCACTATATCAATGAGATCTTGCAACACCAAGATGGATTCCATCCTCACTTTCCATGTGGAATAGTTGGATGAACTCAACCTTTCACTTGTCTCCAATAGAAATATTCCTATTAATGCCATGTTGAGAAAGTGATTGAACACAAAGTTCACATGTGTGAAAGGACTCTAATAATGACTTTTTGTCCTCCAAAATTTGAGTAAATTATCATGGGATGGCCATGTCGTAAAACGTGGGGATGACCGGCAGCGAAAGCTCGGAGCTTTGAGTGTAGGCGTGTAGGAACGGAAATGCAACAGTTAGCAACAGAATTATTCAAGAAGAATGATTCATACAAATTGCTCAAATGAACAATACAGTAGTGAGACAAAAATTGCACTCTGATTAATATCAACAGTGAGTACAATGGCTTGAAGTAATAACTTCAGCTTGCTGAGCGTGATAAAGATGACGTGAAAAAGAACACTTACATAGCTTGATTCAGGTAGTATATATATTTACAAGTGTCGAGAGACAAATATCCTATATGCCTTAAATGCCATTTATGCCAGTCTTTGTATATGTACAAAGTGGGTAACCGCCCTTGGGATATTTAGCGGTCCAAGTGTTTTAGGGTTGATGATAAGTTGGAGACGTCGGTTTGCAACTGTTGGGAAAAACCCAAAAACCCCGAAGGTGCCCTTAGACTGAAGGCATGTAAGTCCCGAAGGCAGAAAAAGGTGAAAAAGACGAAGGTGCCTTTAGAACGAAGGTAGAAAAAGGCGAAGGTGCCTTGCTACTTCCTTGCTATGCGCTTTCTCTCTAAGGTAATGATACATGATTTCGATATGTTTGCTTCGAGAGTGAAATCTTGGATTGAGAGATAGCGCTATTGTGATTTGATTGTCACAATAGATTGTTGTAGGAAGTGGTTGTGGAAGGTTGATGTCTGCAAGCCAGATCGCCTCTTTGGTTGCATTTGTGGCACCTTGTATTCAGATTTCGTTGATGATAATGCAACTGAGGTCTGCTTCCAGCTGTTCCATGAGATTGGGCCTTGGTTGTATAAAAATACAAATCCAGAAGTTGATTTTCTGGTGTCGCCATCTCCTGCCCAATCCGCATCTGTGTAGGCTTTAAGGATGTTGGCAGTGTCGCTGCCTCCGTAGCAGATGCTGAGAATTTTTGTTGTTTGGATATACTTCATGACCTTTGTTAGTGATTTCCAATTAGTTAAGCCTCGATTTGATATGAACTGGCTAAGTGTACTGATCGAGTATGCAAGGTCTAGTCGCGTGCAGATCATTGCGTACATTAGTGAGCCGATGATGGATTGAAACGGATAGCGCTTCATTTCCTCCTTTTCTGCCTCAGTTTGAGGAGACTGTTCTTGTTGACAGATTTTCTATCTTAGAATCTGTTAACTAGTTCTTTGTTTCTTTACTTCTTTTACTTCTTGTTTTACAGCTTTAACAGCTTCATATTCTGCCTGTCAGCAGTACAGCTTTCGCATGGAGAAGTTGGCTTGCATATCAGTTGATTCAGAGGTGGCTGTGTGAAGAGCTTGACTGTTAGAAATGTTGGAAAGAGCTAGAAAAGAAATGAACACGAAAAGAAGCGAACTCGAAAGGAAACGAACTCGAATAAATAAAAAATGTTCTTGCGCAGCGGAATAAGCTATCTCTCTCTTTCCTTATGCATGACTACGCCTATCAATTTTGAACAAAACATTGGTGATAGAAATCACGTTCGACTCGATTACGTAGCCAAACATTAAGTATCAAAACATCAAACAAATAATTTGTCGCGAACAGCTAGACAAATTATTAGTCGCGTAGAGCTAGACTAAATATTAGTCGCGAACAGCTAGACTAATAATAAGTCGCGAAGAGCAGATACCAAATTAAGTAATTAGAAAGCCAGACAAAAAGTAGAAAAACATTGCAGTATTGACACAAATCTGAACGCAGAACAAACAGAGCTGTAATCAGATCAAGTATAACGAAATATACAGGTCAATAATGCATGTGAGCACAAAACAATAGCGGACGTAACCACGTGCTTCACAAAGCTAATCACACAATCTGTAAAGGTGATAAACCTATTACTAACAATACATATGGAAGAAAGAATCAATGCGGAAAGGCATCTACAATGTCTGTCTCTGATTACAAGTGATGTTTTGTTCTATCTTCTGTTGTTTGAATATTGAAATGACATTTAATAAATACATAAGTTTTATAGGTGCGCAGATGAAGAAGGTACAAAAGTGGTTGTGCTGTCTGTGGGAGATCATGGGTGGCTGTTGTTGTTGTCAAATCTGATTGCACAGTGCATGGAATGAGCGTGAGGAGGCCGCGGCGTCGGGCTTCGCTAAAATTCACGCTGATGAAAATGCAAAAAAACGTGACACTTTGACAATGCCTTAAAAATGATTTGCAAGGTACCTTCGCTTTTCTATAAAGGCACTTTTAGCTTTTGTAGGGCACCTTCGGCATTTGTAGGATAGTGTCGCATTTTTCGCCTGTCATAAAATGCGTGTAAAAATGCAGTGTCGCAGTTTTCGCATTTTTCGCCTGTTCAAATTTACTTGTATATATGCAGGCTGCACAACTGTCGCTTTTCTGGAAGTGTCACAAAACGACAGTGTCAGGTTTTTCGCCTGTGCCGAAGGTCGTCTAAAATGAACGAGGAATGTTCCCAGCCACTTCCCGTAATTTGCAAAGTGAGAGAAAACCACTGCACGTAAAATGTGAAGTGAGAGATTTTACAACATCCTCGTCTGCATCAACGATACCGATTTGTTGACCGTATACACTATGTATAGTTGTCACAGAAGCCATATACTTCCAAGTACAACGGCTTTTCCAATTAGGTGACAAACATTCAATGTAATTAATACACGGATGAAATCTATGAATAGATCATCCAAGCACAGATTAGTGGTTGCTCTGTCCATGAGACGTATTATTTGAGCCTCCCAATTACGCCACATGGCATGAAATCATGAACCCTTCGTGTTTGTGGGCCTCAAATATTTAAGCTCTATAGTAGGCTTGTGTCGTGTGGCATAATTGATTTTTCAATAATCTTTGTAACATACATGATGCTTGACAATGTGTGTTTGGAGGCACTCTGTAAGGATATAATGGCAAACTCCATGACTTATGGGAGTAGTTGCCAATACATCCCTACAATGTGCCTCCAAACACATATAATGGCAAACTCCATGACTTTATGGGAGTAGTTGCCATTACATCCTTACAATGTGCCTCCAAACACACATTATTTAATCTTTACTACATTTTTAAAAGTTTTTGAAGTTAAAGTTTTAGATGTGTAAAAATCTCTCAAACTTTTATTTACCATGTAAAAAGCTCTAAAGTCAAATTTCTTCCAAACTTTTCTTTAAACCTAAAATATCTCAACTCCAAATTTTATTGATGTTCTTCATATTACTAAGCTTTTAATGAAGTTCTTCAAAGTTCTAGCCAGTAATGTTGGATACAAATGAGAGATTAATTTTGAAGAAGTTGAAACTTGTTCTCACAATCAAGCTTGGAATTTGTGATGAGCTTTTTGTCTTTTGTCTTTCACATCATGTATATTTTAGAGTACCTTTCAAATAAAAAAAATGTATGAAAGTTTCAACCACTAATAGATATAATATTGTTATATTTCACATTAGAATTTTTAAAACTTTAAACTAGCATGACAATTGACTTTCTAAAGCTACCTTTCAAATTGAAGAGAGATCTTTTAGTTTTTTGCCATTCAAATGACATGCTTTTAAATTTTATGACTTTCTTTGGAAGGCAAACTAGCCTTTCAGGTGCATTGCACTTGCAATAATGCACCTGCAAATGGCAAGCTTGCTCACAATCACTTGTGGCATGCCAATATGACACATGCTTCCCTTGAGCTTTTTGATTTTATGAAAGAGTGCAATTTAGCTACAATGAACCCTCTATATATGTTACCATATATGTTAACCTTAGCTATTAGTTAATTTTTGGCTACTCCCAAGGATTTTACACAGTAGAAATGTTAAATGTTATTTGTTAACATAATTTACTCTCGCCTTCAAGAAATGGACCTGGTTAAATGTTATTTTACAAATAGGGGAGGGCTATGTCCAACAATTTGGGTTTTTAGGACACATTTCTTTTAGGGCGTTTTGCTAGCCAAGGCCCCATCCGTCAAATGCTAGACCAGACCCCAGCCGTCAGATGTAGTATTCCCTTCATAAATGTTTGCATTCCTTATCTGATTCTCTGAATATATATATGTTCCTTTGAAATATGTTAATTTTTTTTCCACCCTGTATATATGTTATAGTGTTATCCCTCTATATTAGTTAACTTTTTATTACTCCCCCGGCCTAGCATTAACATTTAGGCCTAGCATTAACATTTATCCTGGGTGCACATTTATCATTATGTTAAAGAGTAAAGAGTGCATGCAATTCACCTAACATCATCATCATTATGTTGAAGAGTCCATTTCAGCTAACAAACAATATGTTGAAGAGTAGATCTGGAGAAAGCGGATGAGATCTGATGATCCATCGTATTTTGGTATTTCCATCCGTGGTGCTCTCCGAATTGCTTGCAAGGGAGCGATAGGTACGGGTTGGCCCATTGGTTCCATTGGCGCTAGTTCCGGTTCTGCCTCTTGTTGCACAGTTGCTAATCTAGGAAGGTGTGGTGCTTGATTTACTATCCTTCTTGTTATTGATCGTCCAGATCTTAGATTCATCCGATGGTGGGTTCCAAAGTAGTTGGATCTTGCTTGCACAGTGGAATGCAGTCTGGATCTTAAGGATCTGATCAATCTTATCGGCTAGAAGTGAAATTTAGGTCTTGTACGGTGGTATTTCCTTAATAACTTTTTACTCCTTGCACTGATTGACCCGAGATTTTGGTAGTAGCTGGATCTGGTGCAGATCTTTCCATTGATCTAGTCTGCGAGGGTTCTCTTGTGCAAGGGTTGGCTGTGCGAGGGTTTTTTAGCTATTTTTGTAGATAAAAAACTTCATATCTCTCAGATCCTTGGGAAGTAACTCTTGCAAAGGTCACAATAGCTGAATCTGGGTCAAATCTCATTATGGTACGAGAGTTAACTCTTGCACTAAGTGAAAATTTCACTGTATGCAAGGGTTCAGAACCACTATTTTGGCTTGATCTTTACCAAATCTCTATACTAACTCTTGCAGGCTTTTTCACTGATGGAAATTGACATTCTGAATCGATTGAGGTGGTCTACAAGAGTTCTTACTGGGAGGATTTGCTGGATCTTCACTTTTTAGTGATTTTTTAACACTTAAACCCAATTTTTTGCTCACTAGAGCCAAACTAATTCTTGCAGGCTCTTCTGTATCATGGTCTCACTGAGATGGAACTTCAAAATCCTCTATGAGAGTTCTTGCCCGCTGGAACTGAAAATTTTGGTGTCTACGAGGGTTCTGTTGTGTTTTCCCGTCTTTTTTTTTTACTGAAAACTCTCGCATAGGCACTCAGACATCAAAGTAACTCTCGCAAGCTAATCTGTGTCCTGGTCTCACTGAGATGGAACTTCAGAGGGCTCTACGAGAGTTCTGGTGAAGATTTGCATTTTTTTTGGATTTTCTCAAGGGTTTTTTGAATTTTTTATGATTTTTTTTTTTTCTGATTTTTGCAATCTGCTTGGAACTAACTCTTGGCTTGGAACTAACTCTTGCAGGCTTCTATGCAGGTCTGGGACAGTACCCTAGAGCTTCTGCCAGTCATGCAAGGGTTAACTCTTACTGGTTTTGGAGATATTAAAATCTGATGAGATTTTAGGCTCTTTTTCCTTCCAAAATGCAAATTAGTGTGTTTTTTTTGGGTCTTTGGCTGGTTGGTTTGGGTTTCAAGCCCTTAGAGGCTATTCAAGGCCTCCTCTACCTCTCACACCTCCTTTGCTAGCTATGAACAGTCCAAACACAAAAAAGACACAGAAAACTAACTTTAAACTCCCAAAAATCTACCTAAAACTACTCCAAAAGCAAAGAATAGCTAAAATACAACTATACTAGTTAGTGGAAACCTATCCCCAACAATAGCGCCACTGTAGGGTCTTTGGTCTGAGACGTAGTAATAGCCCTCCCGCCTGTCAACAAGGGTTAGTTCACTGGATAGGCACCTAACTATGTATAGATGCTACTTTTAGTTAGCTCCCTACTCTTTATCTAACTCTACCTCCACTAACACTACTCACACTAAATATACTTCTCCAAACTAACTTCATCATGATTGTTGGTGAAAGGGAAGGGTAGAATAGAAGAGAAAGAAAAAGAGAGAAAAAGAGAGAGATAGAGCTGAGGGGGAGGTTAGCTCAAAAGCTCAAGATGCATGCTAATGGAGAAACCATAATTAAAACAAGAACATAGAAATGGAAACAATTAGAAACACACAACAAAAAGCATTAGCATGAGTGCTTAGCAAATGAGGATACTTGGCTCTCCAAATTGGTAGAGTTTCCTCCTTCTCATTAAGCATCCAAATAGAGTACAAATGGTGCTTTTTTATAAAATGGGGAAGGCCCTTGCCCCAAAATCCTATTGGCTAATATTTACATTGATCCTATCCATTCATCTTGGACCCAACTTGATCCAAGGGTCCACAAAAAGTACATTGAAATTCACAAGATTCATGTGAGTCCCAAATTGGACCCAACTCTAAAAAAGTAATCTCTAAGTTTAAAATTGAGTTTGGGCCTCAAGTTTTATTTTAATTACAAGGGACCCAAGCCTATTATTTTATTTACAACTTAGCTTGCGTGCTCATTGGGCCATGGGCTTATACGCGCAGGATGTCATGCCCTCACAACACATTTTATTGGTCGATTTTATTTACTTACAATTCATCGGGAATACCCCCAACAATGGAATGCCCTCAGTCGAGATCTGACAAAAGTTTTTGATCGAGATCAGGTTGAAAACACTCGCCTGAGATTGGATTGAGATTCTGCAGTCGAGATGTCAACTAAGTGAATCGGTAGTGGTGTCAACGAAATGACTCGGTTGAGGTGTCTATGAAATGCTCGGTTGGGATCTGATCAATAAGTGTCGGTTGAGAGTTGAAACTCAAGACGTGATGAGATATTTCTTGTAGGGCCTCAGTCGAGAGTTGTCGTGGTGTTTCAATGGTGAATGAAACTAGGCTCGGTCCGGTCCAGACGTGAGTCGTGGAGCTCGGCCAGGTAAGGAGCGTGAAGCCTCAGTCGAGAACGGTGGTAAAGGTGCCAAATATTCATAGATTCAGACAAAATCTGTGAACACAGTTTGTCTCTTTATCTCTGCTTCGTTGGTGGTTTCTGCTCTGGAAATCGGAAGTTTCTACCTATTTCCAGAACTTAGTTCTTAGTTGGGTTCACTTGTTTAGAGCTGTTTCCAGGCAGATTATTTGTCAGTCCAATGTTTGTATTCCCAGCCTGTCAGTGGGATGAAACAGTCTTGTCCAATCTAGCTACATGCATTTACAAGCCATGCAACCAAACCTTGCTCAAGCACAGATTAACATTCTGAAACAAAGAGCCATCTACAAATCTATCTACCAAACTATTCCGAGAAATCAGAAAGCATAAAAGCATCAAGATTAAACTACACAACAAGAAACGAGAATCAAGAAACTAACTACCTACAACATACTAGCATCCCAATAATCAAGAAACACCCATTTCTTGATGCTTGGAATGCCCAAGAACAATCAAAGACATGATTGTTGTTGAATATGTCAGACCAGAACCACAATCTCAGCCTATATAGTTACCTGCATGCTAAAATTACATAAACAAGAAACAAGAAAGCTAGTCCACATCTACATTCCACATTGCAAGAGAGAAATCCAGGAATCTAATTAAGCCACAACCCATAGGAATTTCACTCAAGACAATTGCCATGAACAAGGAGCTTCTCAATTGTCAAAAACTCGTGGAAGATCTTCTTTATTCATGCAAGAGAAATGACAATACAATAAAAAGCTCCCTCACAAGAGAGGGGGCCCCCTAAATAAGCAAGAGGGCTGCCCATGTGGAGCCTAAGTGGCAATTTCACTAACAATTTTGCACATTGGTTCAGTTTTTGTTGAATGTTGTATTAATTTAAAACGTAGATCAGCAGCGTCTGTCTACATTCTGGAGGATTGTAGGAATGATATAGCCGGTAGTGACCAGCAATCATATCTGAAATCCATCCGAATTGTTTTTTGTTCGCAATTAATTTGATTTCACTTTAGCAATGTCAATATCAAAGCTCGTTCAAGTTTTGTTTCGTTTCATTTCATTTCATTTCGTTACAGAGCCTAATTGATATTTGCAATTTGCGTTCCACACATTTTTCACATCAAATGCAAGATGAGTGAGAACTAGATCCACTATCTATCCACCATTCATTTTCATCTTCAAAACTAGAAGAAGAGTATAGTGCATCCAAGCTTGGAAGCTCCTCCTTGATTGCGTATGATTGTACAATATTGTCAAATTCATCTCTCAATACATTAAGGTTCACTTGCACTAACTCTATGGGGTTGAGATGACCTCCTATGCAAGCAAGCTCTCTATGAAGATCTTTCACTCTCAAAACATAATTTGAGGCACTCTCATCACTCTTTTGGAAACTTTAAAAATTGATTCCTAATGTTGGATTATTCTCCTTCTTATTGATCAAATAATCAGTTATCATCTTCATCCATTGTTTATCCAGTTTTGCAGATTTCTTTGTGTCTTTACACAGTCTGTAGTTTTACAAGTGTTTTTACAGTCTACAAAATTACATGGAGTGTTACCACAGTGTCGCATTTTTTGCCTGTCAGAAGTCTTGTGGAAAAACGCAGTCTCCTTTTCGCATTTTTCGTCTATCAGGATTTGCGAGCAAATATGCAGAGTCACATTTTTTGCTTTTTCCAAAGGTCTCAAATGTTAAGGAAATGACTCTGGCAATGTGTGGGACAACCCTAAATCAGTCTTTAAGTCACTGTCGGGTTTTTTGCAAAATCTTGACACTGTTGTTTTTGCGACAGTGTCGCCTGTGGCAGTTTTAATTCATTTCTACAGAAGTGACAGTTTGGTTCATTTATGCAAAGAGACGCTTTACGACCAATTCCCACCGCTTATCAACAATTAATGACAAGGAACCGGATGGATGCCAGCGGAGATCAGCCAACTGACAATTGCAATTTACGACCTAATTTCTTAGTATAAATAGTTGTTCATATTCTTACAGCTTTAAGATTATCAGAAACATTTGAATAGTTAGCTCTCTCTCTCTCTCTCTCTCTCTCTCTCTCTCTCTCTCTCTCTCTCTCTCTCTCTCTCTCTCTCTCTCTCTCTCTCTCTCTCTCTCTCTCTCTCTCTCAAGCCTGCGATCTTGAACACTCTTGAGCATTCTAGCTCACTTCTTTGAGTTGTTTAGAGATTACATTGCGCTACTGCTTATCAGCATTGCGCTCAATTCAGACTTTCTTTTAGCCGCTCAGAAATTGCTTAGAGTACGCGGTTTCAATCTGCAACTTATTGTACTCATTTACTTTTGTTACGTTTTTCATACCGAATCAATACTATCTCTTATTGCATTCAGCTTCGTCTCAAAATGTATGCGTTTTTGCTTTTCTTCACAACTAATTATTTGTCTTGTGATTCGCGACTAATTTGAGAATGATTCACGATTAATTACTTGTCTGATAATTCAATGCTTTATTGTTTGGCTGCGTAATCACTATAGTACTGATGATTTCAAAGTTAGTTACTATAAGATCAAACATGATTTCTATCACTATTGTTTTGTTTGAAATTGATAGGCGTAGTCATGCATTGTGAAAGCAGAAGATAGATTATTCCGCCATGCACGAAAAGTTTTCTTTCTAGACACTCGAATTATTTTCATTTGTTTCTTTTCGAGTTTGACCTATCTTCACAACACCTCTTTCTGACACCTAAGAGTAAGCAACCTAGATGTATTCTTGGCCTCAAAAATGGACTTTAGTGTGTCCCAAGCCTCCTTGGCCAAGGTGCATGAGCCAATCTCCCTCAACACTTCATTTGACACATTTCATCTTGATGACATGTACAACTACCCTTGCCCTTTTCTTGTACTTTTGAACTTCTTGTGAAGAAATATGAACACTAAGATATTGTTGGTCCCTTTCCGTACCTCCCTTTTCGTAGCGATCAAGAGGACAAGGTTAGGATTTGGATCTCCAACCAGGTGAGTGTCGTGTAGTATAAGCTTCAATCCAATGGAGAGTGGATTAAACTACAGATCCCTACCAAGGGTGTCAATCTTGGCATCTGATCTGATGGTGGAATGGCTAAGTTTGGAAATAGGATGCTTGACACTCTCTTTGACTCTTTTTAGAGTTTTAATTTGTGAAGGTCCTCTTCTTGGGTTGTTTAGGCTCCTTGAGCTCTAAACCTTCTTGTCTTGAGGCTTAGCTTCTCATGGGAGGGGAACAATAGAAGTAGACTAACTAATAGATCATAGTGATCTCTCAAGAATGTGTTTAACTTCTATTTTACTCTTGTCTATTTCTGTGGATTAGGAGGATGAAAGCTTGTGCTAATGATATTCTTAATTGTGATAGCATGATAAGGAAACACATACAAGCATTCATCATTCCACAACCAAACATACAATGGCAAAAGAGAAGGACTTCACATAAAAGAAAAGGTAGGAGGAGGAGGCTTTGCTTCTCTCTCTCTCTCTCTCTCTCTCTCTCTCTCTCTCTCTCTCTCTCTCTCTCTCTCTCTCTCTCTCTCTCTCTCTCTCTCTCTCTCTCTCTCTCTCTCTCTCTCTCTCTCTCTTCTCTCTCTCTCTCTCTCTCTCTCTCTCTCTCTCTCTCTCTCTCTCTCTCTCTCTCTCTCTTCTTGCAAATGAAAAGTGAATACAAATTGGTGTCACATCCCTACTTATAGACAAAGTTAGGGTCAGGGTTTTTGGTTCACCCAAAAACCATGTGCCATGATAACTTGACTATTATAAAAGCTACCAAAATGCATATTAGAACTACTTGGGTCCTTTCACATTTTGGCCCGTCGGTATTTTAGATCTATCTCTACTTCTCGCGCCTTTGGCATACGAGTACAGTGCATCATTTGAGGGTGTCTGACATTATATTACTGATAGATCTAATTCTTATGTTGCCTTGACAATGTTTTTATTCCCGTTGTCATAAAGTCTATTGGAGAGATGTTGGGCTTTGTTTTCGCTCGTCGGCTGGTCTACAAACTCGTTGACCTTCTGATATTGGCCTTCCTGGTGAATCTGGATTCTGGAACTCCTTTTGGTTGTTCGTCAACGTTCCTTGGCGTAGTTCGACGGCATGATAACATTGTTAGAAGAATCTTTATCATAATCATCCGTTAGAAAAATCTTCACCGAAATCTTCTAACATGCCCCCATTGCAATTTTGGTGACAGTCCCTTGGCACCTGCGTATGTCGTTGGCATTGGCGTGCGTGGATGTGAAACCGTTGCGAAAGAGGGAAAAGAGGCATATGAACAGGAAGGGAAAAAATGTGGCAAAAAGTGAGGAGGTATATGCACAGGGGAATAAATAAAAAGAAAATAAAGATGAGAAAGAATGGTGAAAAACAATAAAAATAAAGTTAGTCCCTGTATGTATTTTCAAGACTTTTTTTTTTTTAAAAAGAAAGTTGCTTGATTGGCCCTTTTCCAGTTGTTTGCCCTTGGCATCTTCGGCATCGCAGTTTTTGCGATGGGTGTCTGTGTTAGTTGATGCCATGCCCCTGACGTGTCGATGCAGTGCCTCATCACCCAAAAAGGGTTTCTAGTAGAGATGAAGTTGAGAGCCGAGTCTGAGAGCACAAGAATTATTAGTGCTAGGCTAAAATGTACAGTTGTGAGCCCCATGGTAATTCCCAAAAGATGGAAAGCCATGTGGGTGCTAGTAATTTAGACTATCTCAACTTGAGTTATGTATTTAATAAAGAGGCCTCCTATTATCAAGTAAGAGGTGGAACTCAAATTCTTATAGATTGGGATTCACTTTGTAGTAAGAGGTGGAATCCAAATTATGTTACAATTGGGTTCACCAGCTCGTGGGTATAGATAGAGGCCTCCTCCATGAGTTCCATAGCATGTATTATGTACTGAAATGTTGTTGCTCCTCGAATTGAAGATTCTACTACTTGCATTTCTTTCCATGCTCCATCTTCATGCTTATAGTTTGGGTACTGATATATGAATGTGTTTGTTGTTGTTCATTTCTCTTTTAAGATTGGTTTGGGATTAGTATCAAGTAGATGTGCAGGGCTTGGAGATTGATCCATCATTCTACTCAGTTCAGATGCTTCCTAGGTATCGGAGAAGTTCTTCTTGCAACTGTTGGGTGACAGTTGTAACAAGCACTTTGTAGGATTTCCATTTGTGTTAGCATCAGGTAGATGTGCAGGACTTGGAGATTGATCCACCATTCCACTGATTGTTGATGTTTCTCGGTTTCTGGTTCCCTGAGGAGTTCTTCTTACCACTATTGAGTGATAGTTGTAAGAAGCACTTTGTAGATTCTGAGATTTCAGTTAAAGATTATTGTGTTGATTCTATGATTTTAGTAGGAGTAGATTAAGTTTAATTCCTTGTTCCTTGCTCAGATTAGTTTAGTGATTTACTGTAGTCTGTAAGAACAAAGAAAGAACTGAAGTAGTCTGTAGAAAGTAGAAGAACGAGTTCCTAACAGATCCTATATCCAAGATGAGCTACCATTGTCAATAAAGGACCAAAATCAGGTTGTCGTTGTGCCTTTGACAGGCGGATACAACACCATTATACTACCATTACACTACAAATAGATCGGATACGAAGCCATTTATGGCTGAGCCATTGTAAATCCGATTTTGTATTGAATAGTAGTTGTCTGAACACCCATAGAATATCCGAGTCTCAACTAGATTGATGTTTTACCAGTAGACTGAAGGTGTCAGTGTAATCTATTCCATAAACTTTGTCAAATCCTTCAACCACTAAATGAGCTTTCCATTTGGATATTGATCTCACAAACATTTTCATTAAGTAAGTGTCTAGATACTATATGGCCAAGAATTAGGCCATGTGTCACCCAAAATTGACACTTCTCTGGACTCAAGGGTATCTGATATTCGCGACATTTCTTCAGCACCGTTTCCAGATTGGATAAGTGCTCCAAATTAGGTCCATGCACGCACAGATCATTCAAGAAAATCTCCCACAATGATGAAAAGGAAAAGAAAGAGAATATCGATGAAGAATATTGATGACTTATCCACACATAGTGGCAATCAGAAAAAAAAAAGGATTCGAGCATTTAAGTATGTTTTCTTATAAACTGTTTATTTGATTTGTATTTGTCATTTAGGTTTGATTTGTATTATCAATTGATTAAACATAATTTGAATTTTTATATGTTTGTTGCAAATCATGTTTGGTGGCAAAGAACTATTTAACAGATTGTTCATGCATTGGAGAATCTCTAAGTCATGTTTTACCGAGAAAGTCAGCAAAGGCAATGATGAAAAATGCTCAGTTTGAAAAAATAAATTTTTTTTTTGCAAAGACTATTTTGAATAAGGTTCAAACTTACTTGGATGTAAATCTAATACAAGGTGCATGTGATGATTCTAAAACTAGCAAAAATGCTTATTCACTTTTTTTAAAATAGTTAAAAAAGTCTTTTCTTAAGTGATGTTGAAACAAACTCATCTTCCTTGTAAGATTAGCAAGAAATTATTGTTCAAAATTGAAAAATCATCTATCTTGACTTTAGGCTTTTGGCAAAGTTTTTTCTATATGTATGTGATGTTTCATAGTGTAAATGCCAAATTTGGCCTAGAAGAAACTCGAGCTACATGGTTTCTTGAGACTAGTTTGCATATAGAATGTAGACATAGAAATGTCAATAATAAGCTTGTGGAAACTCGTGGCACATCACATGCAATGGTTGTAAGTGTTCCATAGTGACATGCAAGGCATGCACAAAGTGAATTGGATACATGCATGATGATTTGTACAATTATAGTTGAAAATTTGACACTTGGTAAAAATAGGTAGAAATACATGCATGTAAAGTGACAAATTTCACTAGTTTTCTAGTTCTCACTTTTAGATGTGGAAGAAACTAGGAAGGAGATGGTTCTACCTCGAGCTATTCCAATCTCCATAAATATGTGTAGGCCCTCTCATTACTTTTGATGAAGAACCAAGCTTTGAAGCTATTCAATGTCAATTTGGGTCTATACTATTGTTGTTTGAATTTTGCTCTCCTTTTCTTTTTCTAACTCGAGTAGAGGCTTATGCTAATGAATTAAATTCTTGTACTTCTTTTCTTTAGTTTTTCAAGGCAATCATTCGTTGATTCTTAGCATGCTAGATTGTGCTTTGGCCATTAAATCATGTACTAGACCTTGATATTCAATCTAGAATCAATTTATGATCTAAATACAAAGCTTAACAAGATCATTCACACTTGAGGATCATTCTCCACACGTGTGAGCTTGCTGGAATTTTATCATGGTAAATCAAAGCCAAATTAAGCTTTGCATGCTATTATCTCTGTTTGTGCAAGAATTTGTGAGCCCAATTCAAGCAAAAAAGCTATTTATCACTTTTCTTTACCTTTCCAGTTCCGAGCTACTACTACAACACCCACCACGATTTGCGACGTGCTTTGCGACGTGAATCGCGAGCTTAATTTTTTTTTAATTCGTCACAGACATCAAAAAAAACATGTCACAATGAGGTCATCGGAATCCGACATTTATAAAACAAGTTGGAGTCCGACATCCATAACTTGCCAGAATCTCGAACATCAAGTCCCAGTGGATGGTGGTCTGGTCCGACGTGGACATCGGAATCCAATGTCCAAAGACATCACTTCCGATCCGATGTAGATGACGGAATCCAACGACAAAATTAGACGTCGGATTTCGATGTCTGTTGATACAGAGTGCTTTCAAAAATCATCCGACATCCATCTGACGTCTATTTGAATGTCGGATTTCGACCTCATTATGAATGACAATACTTTATTGCATTGCTTTATGCACATCAAAAATTTCATTTAGATTTCTATATATGATATTGATTCATTGCACATGGTTTTGAATTCTTAGTTAGTTATTACGTCAATCCACATCTAGAAATTCGACATTGCAATTTTTGAAAAAAGAATATAGCATATATAAAAGCAATGGCAATATAGCATGATCATTTGCAATAATAATATATTCATAATATCAATCAATGTATTACAATGTCTAGTCTACATGAACACAAGCAAACAAACTATATTAATATTTAATGCTTGATCGTATTAATTTAAATAAAATTCATGTCGGAATACAAACCACATTAGTATGAATACAAAAACTAGTACTTACATTTGGAGGATGACTCTCGCTCTTTAGTTTGTCGACTAATGCCTCGTATGATTCCCTGAAGGCAAAGTCTTACTCCTCCTTAGTTGGCAGACGTCCATAGTCCGCCAACTATCCATGCATTCAATTTAAGTTGAAATTAATTTAGGGCTAGGTTGGAGTAGCTAGTCATAATGCCTATTAAAAAATAAAAGCATATGAAATCAAAGATAAACTATAAGAGTAGTTTAGGTTCACTTATCATGCTTGCTTGCAATCCCGCCTTTCCACTCGAGCCCAACCTAGGATTGCCTATCCCATGCATCCTAGCGGTCGCGGCATCTTTCTGAATCTTGTATTTATCTGGTGTTCGTTCATCCGCTTTTACACGGTTCCAATCACTTCTTGAACATCAGGAGGGCTTGGATTGCCCGTCCCTATAAGCTCGTCGTGCCATATCACGATGATGCCTAATCCATAAGCTCATATGCTTATGAATTTTCTTCTCATCAAATTTTTCTTCTTGCTGGAATTCGTTAGAAGGGTACCAACAACCTATCGTCTATTGGCGGTAGATTGTTTGAACCATTTATTAAACAATCTATCGCCAAAATGACATTGGTATAAAGAATAGAGCCGGTCCTGTTGGCGATTATGTTACCTCGAGGATCCACATCGTAATAAGAATTTGTGGATGACTCTTCAGTAGGGGCAGTAGCCGCAACTGCTTGTGACGAACCACTCTCATTTTGGCTATGCATACGATGCTAAAGGCATCCGAAAACAGAGAAGAAGTGACCGAATTCGAATGGAAATTTGCTCGTGGACGTGGATGGAAGGTTAGTGTAGTATATTTGTGAAGTTTTGTTTTGTACTACTCAATATATAAATAGTATTTTTAATTACACACATTTGTTTCTTTTTGTGTTTTAATATACATCTTACATTGTCATGTGGGCATATGGGCACCATTATCATGTTGAAAGAGTTTGTCGAAAATGGGGATTCTTGCAACTTTGTCGCAAAGGTGACGAAGCGAAACGAAGCGAAGGTCGAAGGGGAATATATCGCGAAGGTCGAACATACCTCGAAGACTGGAAAACACAAAACGAAAGATATGAAACGAAGATGAAGCTAAAAAATTTTTGCTGCCAACTAGAAACTCGACGAGCATGGTGTATTGTACTTCATGCTTAGCTAAAAGAGTTAGCGATAACAGAGAATAAATAACTAGTTGATTAGCATTGACTTGTCTTGTAATTCTCTGTTTAACTGTCTTGTAAACTCCACACACTGGAAATAAATACACATATTTTGATCAACATGATAGATGATAGAGGGACAAAAAATAGAGAGAATAGCTATGCATAAAACTCTGCCAACGAACAGAACACAACAATTGAGCTGGGTGTCAGTATGCCGCTAACGAACAAGACAAATTGATCTTGTCGTGAATTATTTCGTTTTGTTTTGTTTCATTTCACAATCTGTGCGCTTCCAGCATGAATCAATGTCAGAGCTCATTTAAATTTTTCTTTGTTTCATTTTCTTCCAGATTTCATCTCGTTTTGCTTCGTTGTATTATAGAACTTGATTGATTCAACTTGAACAGAAATAATTTGAGTGTCGCAAAAAGTTTTTCAAATCATTCGTGATTTAATTTTATCAGTTTGTCACCAGAGTTATAGCTAGAATTTTGCATTTTCTGAGTACATTTCATTTAATTATTAGCTTTAGCGGTATCAGAGCCATACCTTGTCAAAGTCTGACATAGCTAAAAACTATCAAATCAAAGGGGCTAAGTATTCAAACGATCAACCATCAACAAGTAAACACAAATTCAGAAGCAATGGCTTCAATCAGTAGCATACAATCCAAGATTTGTACAGTTTTGGATTTTTCAAGATCTAACTTTTTGGCATAGAAAGTTAAGACCTCGTTGATACTAAAGGGTAAAAATTTATTTCCCTGGGTGATTGGCACAGAGGAGATGACTACAACATCAGGCAAAGAGCTACGTGAATGGAGGGAGAAAAATGACAAGGCAGTAGCCTTGCTATCATCATCCATCGAGGATAGTCTCACACTTGATTTGGCTACACCCTCCAAGGCAAAGGAGATGTGGCATACACTGCTCACAAGATTTCAAACAAAATCACGCAGTCAAGTAATGATGCTGGAAGATCTACAGTAAAATGGTTTAAGGTCATCTATCGTGGAAGCAATGCCACGATTAGAAATGATAACTCAAAGTTTTTGCAAATCGACTCAACAAAATTTATATCGATGGACTCTCATGACACTTTAGTATTGCCACGACATTGCAAACATGTGAGACTCTAAAATTCCAATGTCATTAATATTCGCAATCCAATTATTTATGTATCAATCTTATAAGACTAACTTAATTTTCTTAATTCTTTGGCAGATTATATTCCATCCAGATCGAATAGACCCAAGATGGTGGTATGTGATCCAACTTAATACAAGAAAACGACGTGTGTTTGAAGGAAAAGATATTGTTGAATTGGATACACACGACGAACCACTACCCAATTTTGAGGACGTTTTAGAAGAATCTAAACAACTCATCCAAACTCGAAATGATGTGGAAATGATGGGTGAAGGAGGTACAAATGAAATGATGAGATTCCTACAATCGTGTACAAGACCAAATTGAGGGTAATTTAAAGCCCCCACGTTTGGATGAGATAGAATTAGAAGAAGAGACTTGTGTGATGACGAGAATGCGTAAATGATGAGAATGATCTATGATTATTAATACTGAAATTCACTTATGCTCTTTTTTTTTATATTAATCGCAATACTTTTTATGTATACTTTTATAGTTAGAGTTGAATGTGATAATTATAATACCAAAATCTTGCAGTTATGTCCTATTTTAGAATGTCACCACATATTCCCTCCCTACAGCATGTAGGTTTTTCCGTGCAAGTTGGAAAGATTAGAACCTCGCCTTAACGAGAGAAAAGTAAGGGCTACACACCTTCCTAGGATTGGGAATTTTAGTTATCTACATTTCACTCTTGCATATTAACTAATTGCTAGTGTATGCGGTAAAATATGATATTGCTTTGAATAAAATGAAAGTGATGAATCACATTTGATTTCTTACTATGTTAGATAACGTATTCCAATAATAAAAAATTTAAACAACACAAACTCACCGGTAAACTCACTCAAAGCTTAATTGCAAACATGCAATTGCTCGTTCTTTCGATGCTTGCTCTCTTTTCTTTTTTTTGAATATTTTTGTCACATGCACAGGCAATTTAAAAAATAACACTATATTACACAATTGAACCATTATTATAAGCAAATTATTCTAATCTACTTCAAATTCTCTCTCATTTTGTGGCTGTGTGAAGATTATTAAAATATTATCTTCCTATCTCGAGTTTGGGGTCATGTCCATGATGATTTTCACTAGATTTCATGCTGTACATATAAGGAGTGTGAACTGAGCACATATTCTTTTAGTGTATCTTGGATTTGAGTTAGATAGGTTCAATTATGATGACATGCAGATGTTTAGATAGCATGCAAAGTCTTACTGTATGCATGCAAGCCACATGAAATTAGTGCATGCAACATGCAAAGTAGTTTCTGTGATCTACACATGTCTAGGCAATTTTATGAGTTGACATGCAGTACATGCAACATACATGCATGCAGTTACACATGTGGATCTCTGGTAGGTGAATTAGTTCAGTTAAGTGGACTTTCCATGCAACTCCATTGTAGGAATTCCAGTCTCTCTCATGTAGGGAATGTTGGGCATGTTTTGCCACATTGTGAATATTGAGATTTTGGTGTTTTGGACTCATTCTCTCTCTACCCGAGTTTTCTATGTATGATTTTCTCTCTCTACTTGAAAGAAGCCTCTTTTTCCCATATTGAACACTTAGAATTATTTCTGACATTCATTTCTCATAGTGAAAAGTAAGATTTTTTCATCAGATGTATGTCATTGTGTTCTTGCCTTAGATTTTTCAAGCATACTGTTCTTTGATCAATCTTGTGCAATCACAACACCTCAGTAAGATCCTGTAGGGTGTGTAGTGAAATTCACATGTGCTAAAAACTTCACATGGTATCAGAGGTTCATGCTTTGAAGAGGTGAGGGTGTATACATCAGATCATCAGTGTTTTTGCTTGCAAGAACTCAGATTTTGGAGAAGGATTCAAACTCGCTGAGAAACAAGCAATCTGTGGATCATAAGTGGATCAAATCAAGGCTGATCTGATCCAACGGAGCTCTGTATGGATAGAGAGCTCACACGTGTGATATCAACCCTCATTAATGAGTGCTACTTCTTAAGGAATGATCCAAATTTGATTTTTTATAGCTTGTTGGATAGGTATTGGAGAGTAGAATGTGATGCTCTTGTTTCTAAATCAATTTGATTTGTTTTTAGAAGAGTTTTAGGCAATCATAGAGTTTGAGAGGGTACTCAACTTGTGGGATATGCCAAAGTGAGCACACATCTGTTTTTTTTTCACCAATTTCATCAATTTTCATTGTCAATCAAGTAGGATTGGATAGAAGTGAGTCTTCTGAGGTCTTAGACTTTTCATTTCACACATATTACTGTGTTTGAGTTGAAAGTAAGTTCCTAGAGAGTTTAGCAGTACATTGAAACTCGTGGGAGAGATAGACTTCTTGCTTGCATGTGCTTCTTCTTTTGTGACTGAAGCAAGATCCAAATTCAAGATAGATTGATTTTCTGTATTGAGAATTTGTTCTCACATTTGTTGCTAGATTTCGTAGGGTGGATCAACATCTGTATTAGATCCTAGATTGAGATAGCAAGCAACATCCTTTCAGCTCCATTTTTTATCATTACTAGAATTTCTCACCAAGAAGATGTCTTCATCTGGTTCACATTTCGTAGAGCACAGAGATTAACATCTTCCAATTATGCAATGTGGAAGATCAGAATGGAATCATTGTTGATTCTAAAGGATGTAATGGATATTGTGAGTGGAGCTGAAGAAGAACCTGCTGCACCTAATGAAGCTGTAGCATTTCACAAAAGAACCAGAATTGCCCTTCATATTAAAAAAATGAATGTTACTAATGAAGTGTTAAGCAGTACATGCACCATGGCCAAGGAAACTTGGGATACTCTAAAAACAATCTATGAAATCAAAAATACTTCTAGATTGCTTACACTTAGAAATCAAATATTTCTAAGTTATCAGAGAGTGGATGAGAGTGCTTCATCATATGTCATGAGACTTAAGGATCTTCATCAAGATTTAGCTGGTATTAGTGATGCTCTTAAGAACACTAAACTTGTTCAACTAGTCCTAAATGGACTTAGAGATGAGTATGACAATATTGTGCAGACTTATGCTATCAGAGAGGATCTTCCATCCTTGGAGACACTGCAAGGTGTTCTCATTGCTGAAGAAAACAGGCAAGAGAACAAGATGCTGAGGATCAACAGACTTTCATTGAAAGATGGTGGAGATGACAAAGCACTCTTCATCAGAGACAAGTAAACAATCAAGGGCAAAGGACAACAACACTTCAAGAAAGACAAAGCCAAAGAAGGTGGTGAGGATCAGTCCTCACAAGGTGCAACATCCAATGGCAAGAAGAAGCTGTCAAAGATCAAGTGTTTTTTCTGTGGCAAGAAAGGACATTATGCATCAAACTATTTCAAGAAGAAGAACCAATCTAAGAAAGCTAACCTTACTAATGAGGATGAGTGTGAGGATGTAGAGAGTGAAAGAGAGGATTCATTAATGATGTCTACTTTTTCGTCTTTTTCTTTTAAGAATGAAGAAGTCTGGTGGATAGATAGTGGGGCTAGTTCTCATATGTCTAGTTCTAGTAGCTCTTTCACTAATCTCATGCCATATCTAGGTGCAAAAAGGTCAATCTATACTGCTAATGATGTAGAGTGTAGGATTGAAGGAATAGGTAGCATTACATTGCATGCATCATCATCAAAATCTTTTTGCTTACATGATATATTGTATGTACCTAGATTGACTAAGAATCTCATTAGTGTAGGACAGTTGTTTGATAGTGGATTGGATGTCAAGTTTCAAGTTGACAAGTGTATAATCTCAAGAGAAAAGTAAGTTATTGCTAGAGGATCTAGAATTGGTAAGTTATACAAACTAGATTCTAGGGAGAGTGCTAACATTTTAGATATTGCTTATGAGACCAAGGTTCTACAGGAGGATCTGTGTGATGTTGATAGGAACAAATTTGGCATAGATGGCAAATTACACATTTTCACTTGTAATGCCACTATTGAGCCAAAATAGAGTAAGAGGCTAAACTCGTGCCAATTAGAGTGTAGACAAGTGTAATGCTTTTTTTTGATGAATTCCAAGAGGTCCAATAGGATTTAGAGATTGAACCATGTGAGGTCCAATAGGAAATTGAGGTGTGCTTGAATATAGTCCAATAGAATTAAGAGGTGCATGGATCAACGGTCCAATAGGATCAAGAGGTGACAAAGTATGGTCCAATCATAGTTAAGCATAGTGGTAGCTCGTGGATCTACTAGTATCATTGTACTCCTCATTTTGAAGCTTATTGATTTGGTGATTATATGGATTTTGAGTGTTATTGAATTTCTAGCTTTCTCTATCTACCCGAGAGCTCATGATGTTTTTTCTCTCTCTACCCAAGGGGAGCAGCTTGTTTTTACTTAGTTTATTTTTTTAATACTCCCCACACGTGTGAGTGAGAGTTGGAAGTGATTGAATGCATGTAGTAGTGTGTTTTTGCCATAGGATCTAAGATTGATCTTGAATCTCAATCTAGTCTGATCTTGGTGCATCTACACACCTTAGGAGATCACAAGATGATGTTGTGGACAATCCACACATGTGAATTCAATATGGTATCAGAGCCTACCTAAGGTTAACATGCATTTTGATCCATCTAAGTGAAAACTATTCATCAATCTTGAACTAGAAATTGTCAAGGCCCATTTTCCTAGCTATCTTGTTCAATTTTGGATCATAAGAGATCAAAAGGACATTGACTGGGTCTGAACTGGTATTGTACGGAATCAGGTGCTTAGACACGTGTGAGGAACATCCAATTTCAATTTGGAAGTTCTCTCTCATGCTTGATCCATTTATCTTTCTTGATAGCTTGTTTTGAAGCTATTTTTGTCTAGTTTTTGATGCAATCAGTTTCATTCCATTTGGTTGAGCTAATCAGAAGTTATAAGCTTTTGAAGAGGGTTAGGTAGGGCACCTAGACCTGGGTGGACACATTTGGTTTGGTCAAGAGATTGCTTGGTTGATCCAAAATCACAGTTGTATGCTTGCCAATCTCATATATATGTGATCTAGGCACTGTTTTAAGATCTTAGCCATTTTGTTTCATGCAATATCATTGTATTTGAGTCAAATTTGGTTTCTTAGAGTAATTCACACGTGCTAAGAGTGTTTGATCCTAACTTTGCCTATACTCCATCATTTGATGTGAAATAGATCTTGTTTTAGAGAAATTTGTGTAGCTAGTGAGAATCAATTCACAAATAGTTGCAAGATCTTTCATAGGAGGAGATAGTACTCTATTATTGGATCCTGTAGAGAGTGTGTAGCAACATTTATTGTTCATCATCTGAGTTTTCTTCATTTCAAATGTCTTCAATGGGTTCATCCTTGTTGGAACCAAGTGAAAGATTGTCCACTTCAAACTATTCAAATTGGAAAATGAGGATGGAGTCCATCTTGATCCTTCAAGACGTGATGGACATAGTTCTTGGCCTTGAAGAAGAACAACAAGTTCTTCAAGAGGTTCAAAAATACAAAAAGAGAGCTAGGATGGCTCTCCACTACATTAAGATGAATGTCTCTAATGAGATATTGAGGGAGATTGGTACTTGTACAACAACCAAAGAAGCTTGGGATTGTCTCAAGACTATCTATGAGGCTAAGAATACCTCTAGGCTTCTCATTATTAGGAATCAAATCTTTCAAAGTAGCCAAAAGAGTGATGAGAGTGCATCTAGTTATGTTTTGAGAGTAAAAGATATTCATAGAGAACTTTCTTGTATTGGTGATTCCATCAATCAAAATGAGCTAGTTCAAGTCATTCTCAATGGCTTGAGAAGTGAATTTGATAACCTTGTCCAATCCTATGCCATTAAGGAGGAGCTACCAAGTTTGGAGGCTCTCCAAAGTGTGCTAATTTCGGAAGAATCAAGACAAGAGTACAAGCTCTTGAGGATGGACAAGCTTTCTCTCACTCATAATGATGGCAAAGCTCTCTTTGCCAAGGATAAGCATAAAGGGAGGAGCAAGAACCAACATCAACAATCCTCAAGCAAGGACAAAGTCAAATCCAAAGACAAAGATGAGGAGGAAGATGATTCCTCTAATGCTTCATCATCCAAGCTCAAGAAGAAGAAGATCAAGTGCTTTTATTGTGGCAAGAAAGGTCATTATGCCACCAATTGCTTCAAGAAGAAGAATCAACTCAAGCAAGCCAACATTACCAATGAGAAGGAAGACACTATTGCAAGTGATGGAGAGGGATCTCTTATGGTCTCTAGTTTATCATCTACTCCTTTCAAGAAGGACGGCCTATGGTATATTGATAGTGGAGCCTCTTCACATATGTGTAGCTCCAAGGACTCTTTCTCTTCTATTGCACCTTATGATGGAGTCAAGAAATCAATATACACTGCAAATGATTTTGAATGTCCTATTGAAGGCATAGGGAACATTCCCTTGAAGCTTGCATCCTCTAAAGTTCTTTCTCTCTCTAAAGTTCTTTATGTACCTAAGCTCACCAAGAATCTTATTAGTGTTGGCCAATTGCTTGATAATGGCCTTGATGTAAGATTCAATGTTGATACTTACACTATCAAGAAGAATGATGAGATACTTGCATTAGGATCTAGATTTGGTGGCATCTATAAACTAGATCCAAATGAGTATGTGAATGCTTGTAATGTTGCTCTTGTGAACAAGCTCTCTATGGAGGAATTATGGCATAGGAGGGTGGGACATCCCAACTACAAATCCATGCTCTCTATGATCAAAGAAGCCAAAGCTATTGGCTTGCCAAAGTCATTCTCCAAGAAGATCAAGCCTTGTGAGGCTTGTGCTATTGCTAAATCTCACAAAAAGCCATTTACAAGATCTTCTATCAAAAACAAGCATCCTTTGGAGTTAATCCACTTGGATGTGCATTTCTCATCAACTACAAGCAAGGGAGGAGCCACTTGTTTTGTTACTTTCATTGATGATTTCACAAGATTCACTTGGATGTATCTGCTTGCTTCTAAATCTATGGTGTTTGATCATTTCCTTATTTTCAAAGCTTAGGTAGAGAAGCAATTCTCATTCAAGATTAAAGCTCTTAGAAGTGATGGAGGTGGTGAATATATCTCCAATAAATTTCAAGATTTTTGTGAGCTTGGCATTAAAAGAGAGTTCTCTTGTGCCTACTCTCCATCTCAAAATAGAGTGGCCGAGAGAAAGAATAGATCTCTATGTGAATGTGCAAAATCTATGAGAATTGAGGCATCTTTGACCAAAGATTTTTGGGGAGAAGCCATTAATTGTGCGAATTATCTTTGCAATAGGCTTCGACATATAGCTCTTGGAGGAAAGTCACCATATGAGATCTTATATTTGAAGAAGCCTAAGGTTGATTACCTTAGAGTTTTTGGATGCTTATGCTTTGTCCATATTCCCTTGGAAACAAGGAAGAAAGAAGATCCTAGTGCATGCAAAGGGATCATGGTTGGATACTCATCCACCAAGAAGGCCTATAGAGTCTTTATACTCTCTACTTCTCAAGTTATTGAAATTAGAGATGTTGTCTTTCATGAAGATCAACACTCATCTTTTGAAGAGGCCGAGATCAAGAAATCTATGGATGCATCACCAATTATTGATTTTGAAGACAATCATGATGTGATGGGGTCGATATTTGAAGAAGACTCTCCTCGGATTTTCTCACCAAGAAGATCCATGAGAGATAGATCCGAGCCTAAGAGGCTCTCATATGTTGATAAAGGCAAACAAGTGGATCTTGATTCCACTAATTATGTTTTTTATGTCTCTCATGAAGAGCCAAAGAATGTACAAGAGGCACTCAATACCAAGGAGTGGTATGATGCCATGAAGCAAGAGTATGATGCATTGATCACCAACAATACTTGGGAGCTCGTGGATCCTCCATCCAACAAGCATGTGATTGGTTGCAAGTAGGTATTTAGGATCAAGTTCAATCATGATGGCACCATCAACAAGCATAAAGCAAGATTATGTGCCAAAGGATTTGCTCAAATCCATGGCCTTGATTATGAGGAGACCTTTGCACCCGTTGCAAAGACGGTGACAATAAAAATTCTTATTTCTCTTGCTTGTTTCTTCAAGTGGAAGGTGTTCCAATTAGATGTATCCAATGCTTTTCTAAATGGTTATCTTGAGGAGGAGATCTATATGGAACAACCTCAAGGATTCATCAAGGATGATTCCAAAGTGTGCTTGCTCTTCAAAAGTCTTTATGGACTCAAGCAAGCACCAAGATCATGGTATTCAAGACTTAATTCTTTTTTATCTCACTAGGATTTACTCTTGGTGACTACGATCTTTCCATGTATCTAAAGTTTGTTGATAGCAATATTTTCATTCTTCTAATTTATGTTGATGACATTATTCTTTGTGGAAGTTGTATCAAGCTAGTTGATGAAACTAAGCTTGCACTTGGATGTGAGTTTAAAATGCAAGATCTAGGAGAGATACATTACATCCTAGGCATAGAAATTGATTTTATGAAAATCATGTCTTTATATGCCAATCTAGATATGCTCACTCTATGTTGAAAAAATTCCATATGGAAAATTCTAAGAGCATAGATACTCCAATGGAGCAAATTGTAAAAGATCCTAATAAAGGTGATGAAAGATCCTTTGAGGACATCACACTTTTTAGGAGTCTTGTAGGCTCCTTGATTTGGCTTACCATTACTAGGCCCGATCTAAGTTTTTGTGTGCACAAATTGAGTCAATTTATGCAAGATCTTAAGATCCATCATTGGAAGATGGCCAAGAGGACTCTAAGATATGTATCTTCATCTTGTGATTATGGTCTACTCTATAAAAGTGAAGATCTATTCATTGTTGGCTACTCGGATTCGGACTTTGCAAGTGACAAGATGGATCAAAAGTCTATTAGTGCATACACTATCTTTATTGGAGGCAATCTAATATCTTGGCTTTCCAAAAAGCAAGATACTATATCTCTCTCTTCATGTGAGGCTGAGTACAAAGCACTCACTACAACTACCAAAGAGGTGCTTTGGATCAAGAAGTTATTAATGGAGCTAAAGTGCATCAAGGAATATGATCTACCAAAGATCAAGTGTGATAACATCTCATCCCAAGCTCTTGCCAACAATCCCATATTTCATGCAAGAAGCAAGCACATAGAAGTGGCACACCATTTTGTGAGAGAAAAGCTTATTGGAGGAGAAATCTATTTGGAGCATGTCAACTCGTCCTCTTGTATTGTCGATCTACTCACCAAGCCTTTGAGCAAAATTATCTATGTTAGATATAGGGGTCTTATGTTTTTTACATCAAGCATCTAGGTGTAGGATGTTGATAGGAACAAATTTGGCATAGATGGCAAATTATGCATTTCCACTTGTAATGCCACTATGAGCCAAAATAGAGTAAGAGGCTAAACTCATGCCAATTAGAGTGTAGACAAGTGTAATGCTTTTGTTTGATGAATTCCAAGAGGTCCAATAGGATTTAGAGGTGGAACCATGTGAGGTCCAATAGGAAATTGAGGTGTGCTTGAATGTAGTCCAATAGAATTAAGAGGTGCATGGATCAATGGTCCAATAGGATCAAGAGGTGAAAAAGTATGGTCCAATCATAGTTAATATCCGAGTCTCAGCTAGTAGAATCGCTGCCAAGTAGGATCGTTGATACACAAAATCTGTAGCAGACAAAAACGCTGCTATCTAAGCAGTAGAATCGATGCAAACATAGGAAGATTCTTGTGCTAACATTGGCAGAAGATTCTTGAGCAAACCAAATCTCTGTCAAACAGTATCGAGATAACATTCAGACAGAGAACCATTTCTAAACGTTGTCAAGCGGAAGCTATGACAGCCGAGTAGATGCCATCCATAGTAGGAACATTCATGAGAGATCTTCCTAACTTGAGAATTGGAGGCAAGAGATGCTTGTATAAACAGTCTGTACAGATGAATCTGGACCACAATTGGCTGCGATGAGGGGATGAAAGATCCTTCGAGGACATCACCTTTATAGGAGTCTTATTGGCTTTCTTATTTGGTTGACCATAACTAGGCTGGATTTGAGCTTTACTGTGCACAAATTGAGTCAATTCATGCAAGATCCAAAAGTTTGCAATTGGAAATCGGCCAAAAGGATCTTGAGATATGTTCCCCCACACTAGATTATGGATTGATCTATAAAGGAGAGGATCTAACAATGGTTGCCTTTTCAAATTTGTACGTTGCACGTGACAAAGTGGATAGGAAGTCCACAAGTGCTTATACTATCTTTATTGGAGGCAATCTTGTGTCTTGGCTATCCAAAAAACAAGATACAATATCTCTATCATCATGTGAAGCCGAGTATAAGGCCCTTACAACTACCACTGAGGAGGTATTATGGATCAAAAGGCTATTTATGGAGCTCAAGTGCATCAAGGATGAAGATCTACCTATTGACAAATGTGATAGTATCTAAGCTCAAGCTCTTGCAAATAATCCAATTTTCCATGCAAGAAGCAAGCTCATCGCACACTATTTTGTAAGGGAGAAGGTCATTGGAGGATAGATCATCTTGGAGCATATTCAATCATCTTCATGTATTGCCGATCTTCTCACAAAGCCATTGCTCAAGAATGCTTTTGTCAAGTTTAGATCTAATTTTGGCTTGATTTCAAGATAAATGTTGAAATAGATATATATCTTTTAAGGAGGAGTGTGAAAATTGTAAAATCTTGTGAAAAATACAGATCCTAAGTGGATCTAAACTCCAAGATCATTGGCTTGAATGCTTGCACTCCAAACTACATAAGCTAGGAATTGGCAACACATTCTATGCTACCTAGAATGCAAAGAACTTGATCAAAAAGCATTTATCACAAATGGAAACTTCCATAAACATCAAGTGCGGCCCAAAATAGCATTATACAGTCCATAATACATCAGCCTACCACTTTTGGAAAGCACCTAAGATCATACACAATAGCTTGAAGACAATACACACAACAATGCTCTCAATGGAGGAAGAAACAATGACAATGATCTATTGATCTCAATGAAGCATACAAAAGGTTTCTCCAACCTGTTCTCCACGACTTCCCTACTATTTATGGATGAGGAAGATGACTCTCTCTCCTCTCTCTAGAAGGTACTTGACCCTAGATATTCCCTATATAGGAAAAATAGCTAAAAATGGCTTATATGACCAAAATACATCAAAATGGTCTCATTTTGAAGGGTATGAAGTTTGACACTTCATCATACTGAAAAAATACAGTAAATAAAAACATTGTGGCCTGGTTCACACGTGTGAAACTCCAGAACCAAAACTATTTACAATTTTAGCCAATTTAGGCCTCAAACTAGCTAGGAAATGTTGACAATTTTCACACTCCCTCTTCAACATTGGATGCTAGTTTCAACATAGTCTTTGAGCACATTCCAAGATTAGATCTATGCATTAAATATAGGTCCTTTCCCAATGGTTTGGTGAAGATATCAGCCACACACTCCTTTGAAGAGACATGTTGAAGCTCCACCTCTTTGGCAATGACTTGATCTCTCACAAAATGGTGAGCAATCTCAATGTGCTTGCTCCTTGCATGAAAAACAGGATTGCTTGCCAAGCTTTGGGCTGAAAGGTTATCACAAAGTATGATTGGAGTCTTCTCTGGTTCCAGCAAGTGAAGATCCAATAACATCCTCTTGATCCAAAGAATCTCCTTGGTGCATGTTGTTAATGCCTTGTACTCGGCTTCGGTGGAAGATAGAGAGATAGTTGGTTGCTTCTTTGATAGCCATGAGACCACTCCATCTCCAAGATAGATTGCAAAGGCACTTGTTGACTTCCTATCCATTTGATCACCTGCAAAATCTGAATCTGAAAATCCACAAAGGTTAGGTGTAGTACCTCCATACAAGATGCCAAAATCTCTAGATCCCGAGATGTATCTAAGTACTCTCTTTCCTAGCTTCCAATGAGCCTCACTAGGATCTTGCATAAATTGACTTAGTTTACCAACCACAAAGCTTAGATCAGGTCTTGTGATGGTTAACCATATAAGAGATCCTATTAGCTTTCTATAGAGAGTAATGTCCTTGAAGGATCTTTCATTACTTCTTGTAGTTAGCTTTACATTTGATTCCATAGGAGTAGAAACAACTTTACAATCTTCCATATGAAACCTTTTTAGAATAGAGTTAACATACTTTTCTTGACATATGAATGTAGATTTAGAAGTTCTAATAATCTCTATTCCTAAGATATAATGAAGTTTACCAAGATCTTGAATTTCAAACTCTCTTTTGAGTGCCATCTTGATTTCATCTATATCTAGATTGTTACCACCACTTAAGATAATGTCATCAACATAGATCAAAAGTAAAGTGATATCATTTTCATTCAATCTAAAGTAGAGAGAATGATCATACTCACTCATAACAAAGTTTTGAGAAAGTAAGAAGGAATTGAGCTTAGCATACCAACTCCTTGGTGCTTGCTTTAGCCCATACAAACTCTTTTGGAGATAGCACACATGATTAGGCTCATCATGTGAAACATAGCCCTCGGGTTGCTCCATGTAAATATCTTCTTCAAGATCACCATTCAAGAAGGCATTAGTAACATCCATTTGCCACATATCCCAATCATAAAGAGTTGCAAGAGAGATTAGGATTCGAATAGTTACCATCTTTGCCACGGGTGCAAAGGTCTCATCATAGTCAATACCATATTCTTGAGCATACCCCTTTGCCACCAACCTTGCCTTGTACTTGTTGATTGATCCATCTTGATTTGTCTTGATCTTGAAGATCCACTTACAACCAATTGCCTTCTTGTCCTTTGGAAGCTTTACCAACCTCCATGTGTTGCTTTTGATGAGTGCTTGATGCTCATGATCCATGGCTTGGATCCATTCCTTCTTTTGAATTGCTTCACCTACACAAGTTGGTTCATCAAAAGAGGTAAGAAAAGCAAAGTTAGAGTTGTCCACCACTTGCTTTCCTTTTTCATCATAGGTTAGCCTTGATGGCTTAGCCCTTTGCCTTTGAGTCTTCCTTGAAGTTTGCTTTGGAGTGGCATCTCCATCTTCATCCAAGACATCTTGCACATCATGATGATTAGTAGGCACATCAACATCAACATCAACAACATTGGAAACATTCTCTTCATGAAAGATGACATCCCTACTTATGACAACTTTCTTTGTAGAAGGAATGTACACTTTGTAAGCCTTGCTTACTTCACTATAGCCAACAAACACACCCTTCTTTGATGAAGGATCTTCTTTAGTTCTATCATCAAGTGTGATATTGACAAAACATGTACATCCAAAGATCCTACAATGCTTGACACTCGGCCTTCTACCATAAAGAACCTCATGAGGAGTTTTACCATCCAAGGAAGCACTTGTCCATCTATTACATAGATAGTTAGCACATGCTAAAGCTTCCCCCCAAAAAGACTTAGCAAGATTAGCATGTAGTCTCATTGCCTTGGCACATTCACAAAGGGTTCTATTCTTCCTCTCGGCCACTCCATTCTGTTGTGGAGTCCTAGGACTAGACATCTCCCTCTTAATCCCATGTGCTATACAAAAGCCTTTGAACCTATTTGAGGTGTATTCCCCTCCATTATCAGATCTTAAGCATTTGATCTTTGTATTGAATTGGTTTTCCATTTCATTCTTGAACTTGACAAATGCAGCAAACACTTCATCCTTACTTTTAAGAAGATAGATCCAAGTATACCTACTAAAGTCATCAATGAAAGTTGCATACATCTTTGCCCCACCATTGCTAGTTGTACTAGAAGAATGAATATCAGAATGCACAAGTTGAAAAGCTTCTTTAGATCTAGAAGTAGATCTAGAATAAGCAAGTCTATGAGATTTGGACAAGGCACAATGTTCACAAACACTATTGTTTGCAACAAGACTTTTAGGGAGACCAAGAACAAGCTCTTTCTTTGCCATTACCTCCAAAGATTTGAAGTTGGGATGGCCCAACCTCTTGTGCCAAACTTCTTGGTTTGTCAATTGCTCCCTAGCCATACATCCTTCATGATTAGAGATCACACATGCATCAAGCTTGAAAAGTTTACCATGCCTCCTACCTTGAGCAATCAAGGATCCACATTTACTTATCAAACATGCATCTCCAATGAACTCCACATCAAGTCCTTTGTCAATCATTTGACTTACACTAAGCAAATTCTTAGTGATTGAAGGAATGTACAAGACATTTTCAAGATTTGCTTTCCTATTTGTTGAAAGGGAAATAGGAATAGTGCCTATGCCTTTGATGTCACATTGACCATCATTTGCAGTGTAGATGATGTTACCTTCTCCCTCATAAGACAATAAGGATGTAAAGTATTCCTTATGTCTTGTCATGTGAGATGAGGCTCCACTATCAATCCACCAAGGATCATTATCATCTATGTTGGCTAACAAACTTGAAGTCATAACAAGTGATTCACATGTGTTATGTTCTTCCTCATCTATTGTAAGATTTCCTTGCCTCTCTCCTTGCTCTCTTTTCTTCTTATAACATTCATTTGCAAAATGACCTTTTATCCCACAATAAAAGCACTTGAACTTTGACTTATTGTTCTTAGTAGAAGAGGAAGAGGAAGAGTGATCATCATGATCAAAGTTACCACCTTTGGACCATTTCCCTTTGCCTTTACCTTTGCCCTTGAATTTGCCTTTTGTGAAGAAAGCCTCTTCACCTCCACCTTGCAAGGATGCACCATCAAGCTTTGATTGCAACCTATGTTCTTCAGCCAATAAGATTTCTTGCAAGTCAACCACACTTGGCAAGACTCTTTGAATGGCAAAACTTTGCACAAGGTTAGCATGTTCATTTAGCAAACCATTCAACATAACTTGGACTATTTCACCATCTTTTATGTTCTCATCAATGCATGCTAAATCATCACTTAGGGACTTAACTCTCAAGATAAATGCATGAGCACTTTCACCCTCTCTTTGCCTACTAGAAAATATTTGTCTCCTTAGGGTCAATACCCTAGATGTGGACTTTGATTCAAAGAGCTTCTTTAAGGCATTCCATGCCTCACTTGCACTTTGACACTTTCCAACTTCCTTGAGAAGTTCATTTGTAACATTCATTTTAATGATATGAAGAGCCCTTTTGGCCTTCTTATCAAACCTTTGTTGCTCTTGAAGTGTGAGAGGTCTCTATTCAATTTCTGCAACTATGTCCATGAGTTCATTCAACTCAAGTAAGGACTCCATCCTCACTTTCCAAGTAGAGTAGTTTGATGAACTCAACCTTTCACTAGACTCTAGCATGATCCCACCATTGGAAGCCATGATTCTAATGTTTCTTCAACTTTTAGGTTCTGTCCTAAAGCACTTAGCACTCACTTTTCTCTCAACAAATGATAGATAAAGAGATCTATGAAGATTTAGGACCCTAAAACACTTCTATCTTGAACCTAGATGGTTTCCAAGCATAGAAAGGAAGATTGAAACACATGCAACACTTTGCACACACTAAGAATGGATTACAAAATCAAACCAACCTGAACACACTCTTGCTTAAGCTCTCAAACTTTCCAGCAAGTGACCAAATCAAGTTATGGTGTGAAGAGTTACTTGCATTCTTAGAAAATACCCAAAACTAGGATGCCAAGATTACCTAGTAATGAACAAACTTGATCAACATATGATCAACACACTAAGATATTGATTCAACCTGTAAAACCACATGTAAACCACACTTCTAAAAGTTTATAAACTCCAGCAAGTGATAAATACAAGATTTAGAGGTGAATGAATGAGCACACTTAGTGAATCACAAGACTAGCTTCACTATCTTGTCAAATCTTGGTGTTTAGATGTAGATCTAAGATCACTTCACATGAGAATGTTCCTCAACCTGTTAAGAACCTGAAAACACACTTGCATAATGGTTAACACCTTCCAGCAAATGCTCCAATCAAATTACATAAGGAGAGTTACTTACATGCTCAACAAAGTACACCAAAATTTATGCCAAAATTGATGACAATCTTTACAATATGCTCTTCACAATGGAGCTTACAATATGTTCACCCAAAAAAGGGGATCTTTCATCCAAATGGGAGCTTTGCTCAGCCTTTAGGAGAATTACAACTCACTCAAAAGAGCATTTGTCATCCACTTAAGGAGAAGTTTCATCCACTTAAGGAGAGTGTTCATCCAAGAATGGAGATTGTCAACAATAGGATTGAAAAGAACATTGTTAGTATTGAATATGCACAAGCCTCACAATCACAAATGATTAGGTGTTATGATCTGATCCAAAATAGTTTCTTTTCAGCCTCTGATCTTCAATAGACCTGAAATATGCTTTTGATCCACAAGTTCAACTCACAAAACAAAGGTTAGTAAGATTTGATCAACAAAGCAATGCAAAATCATGCTAGAACTTGATCAAACATCCAAATATCACCAAAAATGGAATACTTACTGTAAATAGAAGCCAACTAGCTCTGATACCATGTGAAAAATACAGATCCTAAGTGGATCTAAACTCCAAGATCATTGGCTTGAATGCTTGCACTCCAAACTACATAAGCTAGGAATTGGCAACACATTCTATGCTACCTAGAATGCAAAGAACTTGATCAAAAAGCATTTATCACAAATGGAAACTTCCATAAACATCAAGTGCGGCCCAAAATAGCATTATACAGTCCATAATACATCAGCCTACCACTTTTGGAAAGCACCTAAGATCATACACAATAGCTTGAAGACAATACACACAACAATGCTCTCAATGGAGGAAGAAACAATGACAATGATCTATTGATCTCAATGAAGCATACAAAAGGTTTCTCCAACCTGTTCTCCACGACTTCCCTACTATTTATGGATGAGGAAGATGACTCTCTCTCCTCTCTCTAGAAGGTACTTGACCCTAGATATTCCCTATATAGGAAAAATAGCTAAAAATGGCTTATATGACCAAAATACATCAAAATGGTCTCATTTTGAAGGGTATAAAGTTTGACACTTCATCATACTGAAAAAATACAGTAAATAAAAACATTGTGGCCTGGTTCACACGTGTGAAACTCCAGAACCAAAACTATTTACAATTTTAGCCAATTTAGGCCTCAAACTAGCTAGGAAATGTTGACAATTTTCACAAATCTATCTTGAGTTTTGGGGGTCCTATGCAAAAGCCACCCATTGTACACTTGTAAATAAGTGATTAGGCCAAATTTAGATTTGGATTAGCTCATGATAGTGTAGGTTGCTTACACTTGGCTTGATGGTATAGGGGTAGTGACATTACACCTCATAATCTTATATGTGAATTTAAACCAAAATAATAGTGAAAGATGCAAAAAAATGGTCCAATCAATGTAAGAGGAGGCATGTATGTGGTCCAATCATTGTAAGAGATGGTAGGAGGGTGGTCCAATCATTGATCTATGTTCCCACCTATGTTGGATCTCAAGAAACTATGAGTGTGTGAGTGAATGAGTCCACACTTAGTTTTTTGAAGAGAGATGTGTGACTAGTGAGCTCCAACACTTAGTTTTTTCTTGACATTCTCTCTACCCGAGAGCTACATGTTGTATTCTCTCTCTACCCGAGAGCAAGCCATTTCTATACTTATTTTTTTTTCATCATAAGTTAGGTCCTCTCAATGTTTTGGCCTAGTCCAAAATGACATGGCGTAACTAATAAACTCGTACACTAGAGTACCAAATATCCAAGTCTAGGATTATGCTGAATCCTATGTACTATATATGGACGAAACATTCTTTCTCCCTTAAATAGGTTCTATCCTCAGAACGGACAAGAAGTTCAGAAACCAATATTTCAGCTTTCACACTTACCCAGAAAATTATTACTCTTAGTCTGACTTCAAATATCAAATAACTACTTCGATATAGAACAATTCCCCAATTGTTTATCTCTGCTCTGAAGTACTACCTCAACTTTCAAAACTACACTTAAGTGATAAACTTTCCTATTGGGTTTGAGTCTCTCCAAACCAAGAATATCACTTTCATACAAATTCACTTTACATAAATCACTAGGTGAATTATTCATTATTTGAAAGATCATATTCAAAATCTAATAAAATTCCATTTTTGTCATGGTCTAAAATTTGTCAACAATTCCTTGTAGATAATAATGCTTCTTGGTATGTATATTCTTAGAATATCCAAATCCTCCAAGGCACAATAATTCAAATAATCAAAATCTCTAGGAGATCTATCAGGCCTCAAAGCATTATAACTCAGTCTAGAGCACTAAAACTACTCTAATGAGTTAAATCCCCCATTTCTAGCATCATATGCAAGAAATCGGCAATCTATCTATATCTCAATAGATTTATCTCTTCTACAAATCCGGAGATCTAGACTAATTCTTGTACACAAGCACTTATAGACTACAATCTGTAGCAGAATACCATCCACTAAAGTAAGCAAATCCTTCACAAGTAGAAACAATTTGCTTTATGAGACTGTCTGCAAGGTACATACGTTCTTAATTAGATAGTGGAGTAAAGAAATCTGGATTTTCAACAAACTATTCCAAATTCTTGACTCATTCAGTAGATCAAAAATTATTCACTATACATACGAATCATCATATTTTCTTATAACCTTCTGATAGCAATTAAGTATCTATTCATGATCCATCAATCATAAATATTTAGAATCTTATGATTCATCAATCATAATTAGCAGGACTCTAAGTCACAGTTAATCAGTAAAAGATACTAGAGTATATGCCCAACATACAACTCAATCATTCCAAAAAAACAAATTTCTCAAGGAAAATTACTGGATTTCAAAAATATTCTTCCAACTTGATTCCTAACAAGATATGAGTTATCCAAACTATGTGATCAATGAGGTAATTAAAGACAGAAGACATACAAAAACCATTTTAACATCTGTCTTCAGCTACAAAAACTTTATACAATCCTGTAGAACAAAATCTAGAGATTAAGAAGGTCTCGTTGAACTCCAACTAAATTCAGTGGTTATTCTTGATATTTGTTAAACTCTGTCATCCAATATGAGCACATTGGGATACAATTAATAATTTAGATTCTACTTCCATTCGAAAAATATCCCACGCCAAGAATTTCCTATATTCTATGCACATAACTTTTACAAATGAATCACAGTGATTTACAAATCATGTGTCTTATAAGCAATATAGATTAAAACAAACAGTTCATGGTGAATCATCTTCACACTATTCGTTTAACCAATTAACTTTATTCAGAAGTAAACCAACTACTCAAGTCAATTGCCAATTATTCAGAAATCTCAAATGTCTAGGTGCCAAATTCGTCTATCCCAAAACAACACGACATTTAGACCCTCTTCTAAATCATTTTAGAGTTAATAATTCATCCTTTCTATAGGAAGAACCATTAACCTACAAGTAACCATTCCAAACAGTACTTGTACTTGTTCATATGTCTATGTTCATTGACTAGTTTAAGTATACGGTATAAATGCAGTACTTAGGAAACACATAATAGATCCACAAGATTGAGATGCACGTAACCAAAATATTCCACTATGATCCAATACATAGCATATGCTATAATCCGATAGATTTCTCCCAACGTCCGCATATGTTATTCCCATAACTCATTGAAATCTTGTAACTCAACTACAAAAGAACTCTATTTCTCATGAGTAAATAATATATCAAGGAAATCTTTGACGTGAATAATTTTACATCCTCATGTTTTCCAACCATCAAACTTCTAATAACAAAATTTCTTCAACTCAGTCAACCTACAACAGATCTTAGTACTCCTACCTAAGATTAGGTCGACTTATACAAACATCTTTGGTCACATGGTTAAGAAAAGAGTTTTATTCCAACCTGATCCAATCCATAACATAATGATACTTGGTAAACCTGATCAGTGGAACTTAAATTTAATCTGTATCTCTACTATCCATAGACATGAATAACTTACAATTCAATTCCCAAAACTTCTCTAGTTCCAAATCATTCTCAGCAATCCCTAGAGAGTTTATCTATTTCTCTTAGGTAGTTCAATCTTTGCACAATATTGAATTCTTCTAAGAAATCTATGCAACTGGTTGATCACTTGCAAGTCTTATTCATATCACTTCATCTCCCCCTTTTAAAAGAAATTTTTATCATTTCAATTAAATTTTTTCCTCAGGAGACGATGTTTGAAATATTAAAAGATCATAAAAAAAATGTTAGTAATGAGCGTCCGACACAATTACAAACCAAAATCTTTTCCCATGTCACAAAATATTTTATTCTACGTAATAAAAAAAATTACTCTCAATAATCGACTATCAAATAGAGATAACCATCTAGGTTCAAGAAGTCTAAATTCCATGAAATTAGTCATTCCTTCATTGAATCTGAATCAACTGAAAACTTCAATAGATTCCAAGTCAAATTCACATCCGTATGGAAGTAGAATTTCATATAACAATAACCAGTCCTTCAAACATAGTTCACCACTGGAAGAATTTATATAAATCTTAAACCAATTGTCCCGTATTCAAGAAAATTCTAAAAAAATGGGTTCTAATAAAAGAAAAATAGATTTAAGGGCCTCCATATTTTGTAAATAATGAGATACCATTTGGGATCCGGATCTATATCTCTATATTTCCCAAAATACCCTGAAACAAATAACCAATGGATTCTCATGTTAGTATTACCATTACCATTATAGTAAACATTGGTCTACAAATCACTCTTGAACAAGAAAATCTCTTTGGAATCATTGATGTCCCATACCACCAACTTTTCCTCCAAAAAATGCTTTGCTTCTATATTTGTTCACCTGAATATTAAAGGATTAACTGGCTATCCTATTTCTAAATACAAGATTCAATTTACAATGAATTCAAGGAGATTCTTCTAGTTATTGAATTCTATCATGCTCCTTAAGCATTTTAGTATACATGAATACATCATCTAAGAATACCACTAGGCATTGACCGAAATATGGATGAAATATATCGTTCAAAAACTGTTGAAATAACCCGAGTGTATGCATTAAACCAAAAGAAAGGATTAAGAACTTCAAAACAACCGAATCAATATTGTAATAG
This sequence comes from Diphasiastrum complanatum, assembly GCA_029204225.1. Lineage (NCBI taxonomy): Eukaryota > Viridiplantae > Streptophyta > Lycopodiopsida > Lycopodiales > Lycopodiaceae > Diphasiastrum > Diphasiastrum complanatum. The sequence continues at coordinate 16,793,796 of CM055108.1, forward strand.
ATATTTGATATCTATTTCATTTTTTCAAAAGTTAAAATACTCATGGTTGCATAAGTCATTATAAAGAAACACTCTATAATATCCCCAACTTAGAATCCAGATTCCAAGATTTTTGCATGGAACACATTCCAACTACTTTTTGTGTGCAAATTCACGGCATTTATTCTAATCCAATTGCAACACAAAAATGGTTCCACAAATGGAGTATTATCCGACTGTCATCCACTTCTTCCTTTAGAATTGTGAATTTCACACATGTGGAGTGTCCACCACATGTGATTGTGATCTCCTAAGGTGTGTGGATGCACAAAGATCAAGACTAGATTGAGATTCAAGATCAATCTTCAATTCAATGGCAAAAACACACTACTACATGCATTTACTCACTTCCAAAGCTCATACACACATGTAGGAAGTGTTCAAAAAATAAACTAAGTAAAAATAAGCTGCTCTCCTCAGGTAGAGAGAGAAAACTACCAATAGCTCTCGGGTAGAGAGAGAATGCTAGAAAATCACTTAGTCTCAAAATACACACAATCTCTCAATTAGATCAAAGTCAGAAGTCCAATGATACTATAGATCCACGAGCTAACACAATGCTCAAACATGATTGGACCTCATATTTACAGGCTCCTAGTCCTATTGATCCATCTATATCTCCATTCTATTGGACCTCTTGAACTTTGACTTGTCACACATCAAACTAACTAAAGACACTTGTCAAGAACCTATTTAGCTTGAGTTTTCCACTTGTGCTTTTGGCCTAATAATGACAAAACAAGTGTACTTCACTAATTGACCTCTAAAGCCAAAAATGGCTCAATCTACTAATGACACCTAGAAGCTTGACTATGAAACTTTATGAGACCCCTATCACAAACATTTTTAATTAATTTTACAATTCTCCACACGTGGGAACATCCTCCACACATGTGAGATTCACTCACAAACTTCTATAATAGGAATACCAAGCTAGATTTTTGCCAATTTCTCACACTCCTCCTCAAAAAAGAGCTTGGAAAGGTACTAGATCACTTGAGAAGTTTGTAAAGCTTTTTGAGTGGATCCTTTGGTATGCATAAGAAGTGAAGATAAGCCAAGGGATTTATCATAGGAGCAACCTCACCATATCCATGGTAAGATTTCCTTGGTAGAAATCATTTGCCAAAAACTTTGAAGATCATTCCACCAATATGCCGCTATGTCCATGTGCTTCTGATGATGGTCTTTGATTTGAAAGCTCCACTTGCATGATGGTTGCACCATAAATAGAGAAATCCGAGGCTTCCAAGCCTCATAAAGATCAAGATCATAAGATGTGAAAAAATGATGATCATCAAGATTATGCTTTCTAGCTTGACTAGTCCACATACAATGAACTATATCCATGATGGATCTGATATTGATATCTTGATCTTTTTTAGACTAATTACTCTCTCAAGGATGTAAGGTCCACTTTGGATGCTTCACTTAATCTCAAGAGGAGTTCACAATTTGCCTCAAAACATGTGAAAACATGATTTTCAAAAACATGAGTAACAAGCTCAATCTTGTTCTCACTAGAACCAAGAGCATACTTTTGATAATACAATATCTTGCTTTCAAACTGTATTGGAAACATATCTAAGTCAATAATGACGAAACATTTCCGTACCATAAGCATCATACAAAACTAGTATAGCCTTTCTTGAACTTTGAGATCCAAAAAAATTCAATGAAGCAAGATAACATATCAAGCAAACGAAGAGAAGCATATATGAATGTGTTGTAGTAGATACTACATGAAAGATGCCCCTCTCTTCCATGTAAGGTGAGCCATAAAGGCTCGGCCATGCATCTTGAAGATCTTCTTGAAATCATATGAAGAGGAGACATCTCCTCACACCTCGGCCCCATCACAACTTGAACGCCTTCAAAAGAGATAACTTGTGATGCTTCTTGAGAAGCCTTGATCTCGGCCACTTCCAAGGTTAGATCTTCATGCAATATGACATCTCTATTCACAACCACTTTTGAAATAGAAAGTGTAAAGGCACTAAAGGCCTCCTTGATGGATGAGTATCCAATCATGACTCTTTTGCTTGGTTCAACTTTCCTCCTTGTTTCCAAGGGAATATGTGCAAAGCAAGCATACCGCTAAGGTGATCAACCTTAGGCTTCATCTTGAATAAAACTTTATATGGTGCTATTCCTTCAAGATCTTCAATACCTCTCAAAGCTTTGATCTTCAATGAGAATTGCTTCTCAACAAATGCTTTGAGTAATAGGAAATAATCATACAACATAAAACTTGAAGAGAGAAGATATGTGCATCTTGTGTGATCATCCTCCTTTGAAAGATTGGACATATAAGAAACATCAAGAGAGTTTGCACTCTCACTTGGATCCAACTTGTAGATGCCTTTAAATCTTGATCCATATGCAAGGATCTCACCATCCTTCTTGATCACACAATTGTCAATATGGAAATTGACATCAAGGCCACTATCAAGAAGTTGGCCAGCACTTAAGATGTTCTTTGTAAGCTTTGGAAAAAAAAGAACATTGTTGAGAAAGATATCCTTGGAATATGCAAGCTTTAAGGGAATAATCCCTACTCCTTCAATATTGCACTCATGCTCACTTGCAATGTATATGGTCTTCTTGACTCCATCATAAGGCATAATAGATGAAAAAGAGTGCTTGGAGCCACACATATGTGAAGATGCTCCACTATCAATATACCATGACTCATCCTTGTTGAAGGTGGAAGATGAGAAGTTTGATGCCATAAGAGAGCCTTCTCCATCATTTGAAATATAGTCTTCCTTCTCATTAGAGATGTTGGCTTGCTTGAGTTGATTCTTCTTCTTGAAGCAATTGGTGGCATAATGGCCTTTCTTGCCACAATAAAAGCACTTGATCTTCTTCTTCTTCAAACTTGAAGTAAAAGCATGAGAGGTGTCCTCCTCCTCTCCATCTTGGTCATTGGCTTTGTCATTAGAGAAGTGACGGTGTTGCTTCTTACTCCTCTCTTTGTGCTTGGCAAATAGAACTTTACCATCATCATGATTGAGTGATAGCTTGTCCATCCTCAAGAGTTTGTACTCTTGTCTTGATTCTTCATAAATAAGCACACTTTGAAGGGCCTCCAAACTTGGTAGCTCCTCCTTAATGGCATAGGATTGGACAAGGTTGTCATATGCATCTCTCAAGCCATTGAAAATGACTTGGACTAGCTCACTTTGATTGATTGAGTCACCAATGCATGTAAGCTCCCTATGAATATCCTTGACCCTCAAAACTGATGGGACAAGGGATATAAGAAGAACGAGAACGGAGAAGAGAGCAAGAATATTGCGGAACAGCCCTCCCGTTCTAATCGGCTGCTAGGTGCAAAACCAGTCTAATAGACAGCTTATGCTAAACAAAATTACAGATTTATGTATTCTGATTGCCCAATAGGATCTTAAAAATTAGTTCATACTCTAAAACAAAAGTACAGTCCACCAAAGAGATTGGAGATGGTTTGTGTGTGGTACTATTGAAATCAGATTCAACGTGAAGTATAGTTTTGAAATAAATGAAAGAGCAGTATGATGTCGCGAGTTTCTCAGGCATCAAAGACAACCATTTTCGGAAACTGAGGAGTCATAGATGTCTGTGTTCTGATCAGAGTGAGTATACAAGCACGATAAAAAAGCAATGAAAGTGCATTCAATCACAACATGCATTCATCTACGTAGTACATAGATAAAAGCAAGCTGCTGTTATATTACACTGAAGCACAATACAAATAGCAATTACAACCAAAAATTGACGGCGTAATTGGGAGGCTCAAATAATGCATCTCATGGACGGAGCAACCAACAATCTATGCTTGGATGATCTATTTATAGATTATATCAGTGTATTAACTACAATAAATGATTGTCACCCAATTAGGTAAGTCGTTGTACTTGGAAGTATATGGTGTGAAAAACTCAGATCCAAAAGATGCTAAAGTTTCATAAAGATCTTGGCCATGGAAGTTATGCACATCTAGATTGAAAAAATGATAGAAATTGTGATGTTAAGCATACTAAACATCAACTAAACATCAAAATCTGATCATAAGCTTCCACAAACAGAAACTTGCTGTCCCTGTCCGTACTTCAGAGCCTACAACCTGCATTTCACACGTGTGAAGCCATAGCAACAAAGAAATCACAATTCTAGTGGCTAGAATGCAAGATATGAACAAAAAAGTGAGAGAGAAGAAGATGGATCTTCAAAGAGCATAACATTCATTCAATAGAATGAAAAATGAGATGTGTACATACTCGTGGAGATGGCTATTTATAGCAGCCATAGTGCCTCTTGGCCACTTGTCTTATGATAGGCTAAAATTGGGGTCCAATAGGATTCACCCATCTACCTAGAAATTTGGTCAAATAGGAATGCACCAAATTATGAGCCAATAGAAGAGCTCCACACTCGACCTCCTCTAATTAATGTGACCTCAAAAGTAGTGTACACATACTTTGGGCCTCTACATACATGTATGAACCTATCTCTAACTTTTATTTGGCCATAGGCCTACAAAATCTCAAGTTAGGAAAATACTACTAGTTGACAATTTTTCACACTCCCTCTTCAACTAGTTTTAGCATAGATTTAGAAAGTACACCAAGACTTGTTCTATGCTTGAAAAATAAGTCCTTTCCCAATGCTTTGGTAAAGATATCAGCCACACATTCCTTTGATGGGACATGTTCAAGCTTGATCTCTTTTGCCAACACTTGTTCTCTCACAAAATGGTAAGCCACCTCGATATGTTTGCTCCTTGCATGGAAAACCGGATTGCTTGCTAGACTTTGGGCTGAAAGGTTGTCACAAAAGATGATTGGACTCTCTGAAAAATCCAGCAAATGAAGCTCCATAATCATCCTCTTGATCCACACCATCTCCTTTGTGCATGATGTCAAAGCTTTGTACTCGGCCTCACTAGAAGAAAGTGATATAGTTGCTTGTTTCTTCGACATCCATGAGATAGCTCCATCACCTATGAAAATAGCATGTGCATTTATGGATTTTCTATCCATAAGGTCTCCTGCAAAATCTGAATCTGAAAAACCAAATAAGTTAGGTGATGAGCCTCTATAAACAATGCCAAAATCTTTTGTTCCCGAGATGTATCTCAAGATCCTCTTTCCTAGTTTCCAATGTTCTATGCTAGGATCTTGCATGAATTGGCTTAATCTACCAACACAATAAGATAAATCAGGTCTTGTGATGGTTAGATATATAAGAGAACCTATTAGCTTCCTATAGAGAGTAATGTCCTCGAAGGATCTTTCATTACCTCTTATAGTTAGCTTTACATGTGATTCCATAGGTGTATCAATAGGATTTGCATCTACCATATGAAATCTATTGAGAATAGAAATAGCATACTTCTCTTGTGAAATAAAAGTGATTTGAGAAGTTCTAATTACTTCTATTCCTAAGATATAGCTCAAAAGACCAAGATCATGCACTTCAAATTCCTTTTTTAGTGCTTTCTTGATATCTTCTATATCTTCCTTGTTCCCTCCACTTAAAATAATGTCATCCACATAAATTAGAAGGATTGTAACATCATTAGCACTAATTCTAAAGTAAAGTGAATGATCATACTCACTCATAGTGAGGTTTTGAGAAAGTAGAAAAGAGTTAAGCCTAGCATACCAACTCCTTGGTGCTTGCTTAAGACCATACAAACTTTTTTGTAGAAAACACACATGATTAGGCTTGCTATGAGAAACATAGCTCTCGGGTTGCTCCATGTAGACTTCCTCTTCAAGATCACCATTCAAGAAAGCATTAGAAATGTCTAATTGCCAAAGATCCCATCCATAAAGAGTTGCAAGGGAAATGATTACTCTTATGCTCACCATCTTTGCCACGGGTGCAAAGGTTTCCTCATAGTCAATGCCATGCTCTTGAGCATAACCTTTAGCCACCAACCTTGCCTTCAACTTGTTGATAGATCCATCTTGATTTGTCTTTACCTTGAAGATCCATTTGCATCCAATTGCACTTTTGCCCTTTGGAAGCTCCACCAATCTCCATGTGTTGTTCTTCATAAGTGCTTCAAACTCAAGATCCATTGCTTGGATCCATTCCTCTTTTTGCCTTGCTTCATCTACACATGAAGGTACATCAAAAGAAGTTAGGAAAGCATAGTTGGATCCATCCACCACTTGCTTACCTTTGTCATCATAAGTGAGCCTTGAGGGTTTCACTTTATGCCTTGGAGTTCTCCTTGGAATTTGACTTGAAGAGGCTTCTTCAACATCCACATCCAATGTGTCATCAACTCCATTGTCATCAAGCACATTAGTTGCAACAACACCATCATCACTTGAAACAACTTTTGGAATGTTACTTTCATCAAAAATGACATCCCTACTTGTGAACACTTTCTTGATTGAAGGAACATAAATCCTATATGCTTTGCTTACTTCACTATAACCAACAAAAATGCCCTTTCTTGAAGATGGATCCTCCTTAGTTCTATCATCAAGAGTAATGTTGAAGTAGCAAATGCATCCAAAAGTTCTTAGAAACTTGACATTAGGCTTCATACCAAACAAAGCTTCAAAAGGGGTTTTTCCTTCCAATACAACACTTGGCCATCTATTGCATAGGAAATTTGCACACAACAAAGCATCACTCCAAAAAGGTTTAGGAAGATTAGCATTCAATCTCATTGCCTTTGCACTCTCACACAAGGTTCTATTCTTCCTCTCGGCCACTCCATTTTGTTGTGGTGTTCTTGGACATGTGTACTCCCTCTTGATCCCATGCTCATCGCAAAAGGCTTTGAATTTGTTAGAAATGTATTCACCACCATTGTCGCTCCTCAAGCATTTGATTTTGGTTGTAAATTGAGTCTCAATAGCAACTTTGAACTTGACAAACACATCAAACACCTCATCCTTGCTCTTTAGTAGATAAACCCAACAAAATCTACTAAAATCATCAATGAAAGTTACATACATCTTAGCACCTCCATTGCTAATTGTAGTAACACCATGAATATCCGAATGCAAGAGAGAAAAAGGCATCTTAGATCTAGATATAGATCTAGTATATGGCAATCTATGTGATTTAGACAAAGCACATTCTTCACAAACATGATTCAAGCAAGTAAGAGACTTGGGAAGTCCCCTTACTACCTCCTTTTTGGCTATTACCTCCAAGGCCTTGTAGTTGAGATGTCCCATCCTTTTATGCCATACCTCTTGAATTGACATTTGTTCATTTGCCATGCATCCAACTTGGTTAGCAACAACACATGCATCAAGCTTGAACAATTTCCCTTGCCTTTTCCCTTTTGCAATGATACTACACCCCTTTTTGATCAAGCAAGCATCACCATCAAACTCAACTTTGAATCCTTTGTCAAGCATTTGGCTTACACTAAGTAAGTTCTTGGTAATGGATGGAATGAGCAAAACATCTTTCAATTCTATATTCCTATTTGTAGAAAGTGAAATAGGAATTGTGCCAATCCCCTTGATTGTACACTCACCATCATTTGCGGTATAGATTACCTTCCTATCACCATCAAATGCCATTAAAGATGAAAAATACTCTTTATGATATGTCATATGAGAAGTGGCTCCACTATCAATCCACCAAGGATCAATGTCTCCATGATTAGCCAACAAGCAAGATGACATAACAAAAGCATCATTTGAAAGAAGCTCATCCCCACCCTCATCAATAGTTAGATTGGTTTGCTTTTCCCCTTGATCCCTCTTTTTCTTGAAACAATCACTAGCAAAATGCCCTTTGACTCCACAATAGAAACATTTTAGCTTAGATCTATCCTTCTTTTTGCCAAAAGTAGAGTGCTCACCTTGGTCTTGCCCTTTAGACCAATTGCTTTTACCTTTGCCCTTGAACTTGCCTTTAGAGAACATTGCCTCCTCTTCTCCTCCTTGAGATGTAGAAGATGCTCCCACTCTTGCTTGCAACCTGAATTCTTCAGCCAACAAGACCTCTTGCAAGTCTCCAACACTTGGTAAACATTTTTGGATAGCATAACTTTGAACAAGATTAGCATGATCATCCAACAAGCCATTGAGAATCACTTGAACAAGCTCCTCATTATTTATGCCATCATTAATGCATGCTAACTCATCATTCAATGCTTTAACTCTCAAAACAAAAGCATGTCCACTCTCACTCTTCTTTTGCATACAAGAAAAGATTTGCCTTCTTAAAGTCAACACTCTAGAAGTAGACTTGGATTCATAAACCTTCTTCAAGGCTTCCCAAGCTTCACTAGATGATGTGCACTTACCAACCTCTTTGATAAGCTCATTTGTCACATTCATCTTGATCATGTGAAGGGCTTTCTTTGCCCTCTTGTCATACCTCAATTGTTCTTGAGGTGCCAAAGGTCTCTCCTCCACACCTACAACAATATCCATCAACTCATTCATCTCAAGCAAAGACTCCATCCTTACTTTCCAAGTAGAATAGTTGAGGGAGGTAAGCCTATCATTGCTTTCCAACATGTAGCCTCCATTTGTAGCCATGTTGCAATGATTGATCTCTGATCTTTGACCTGTTCCAATGCACTAAGCACTCTCTTGAATCAACAAATGAAACACAAGAAGAAATCACAAAGATTTGGAACCTAAAACCTTACTTTTTCTCTCTTTTCCTCACTTTTTCCTCAATTTTAGCCACTAGTTTTATGATTTCTTGATCAAACCAAGACCAAACCTCAATATACTTGCTTTTCCCTCACTCCTAAGATTGAAATACACTCTTGAATCATTCAGCAAACTGAAAATCAGAGGGTTACATCAATTTTGAAGTTTTTGACATGAAGAAGCAAGAAATTGAATCAAAAAACTATATGCTAGAATGGAAAACTAATAGGATCTTGTTGGATCTTGCATCTCCCTCTTTCCAAAACAAATTTTGTCTCCTTATTCTGATAAGTACAGAGGGAATTCGCCCTACTTCAATTGAAATGCATACAAATGATGTTTTGATCACAAAGATCCAATTTCTACACATAAATCAACAAGATTTTTAGCTAGAAACTTGATTGGAATGCTACAAAAGCAAACTCGCCCACAAATCTCTTCTAAATCTGGCAAAACCTGCACATTTGGCCGCCTAATGCTCTGATACCATGTGAAAAACTCAGATCCAAAAGATGCTAAAGTTTCATAAAGATCTTGGCCATGGAAGTTATGCACATCTAGATTGAAAAAATGATAGAAATTGTGATGTTAAGCATACTAAACATCAACTAAACATCAAAATCTGATCATAAGCTTCCACAAACAGAAACTTGCTGTCCCTGTCCGTACTTCAGAGCCTACAACCTGCATTTCACACGTGTGAAGCCATAGCAACAAAGAAATCACAATTCTAGTGGCTAGAATGCAAGATATGAACAAAAAAGTGAGAGAGAAGAAGATGGATCTTCAAAGAGCATAACATTCATTCAATAGAATGAAAAATGAGATGTGTACATACTCGTGGAGATGGCTATTTATAGCAGCCATAGTGCCTCTTGGCCACTTGTCTTATGATAGGCTAAAATTGGGGTCCAATAGGATTCACCCATCTACCTAGAAATTTGGTCAAATAGGAATGCACCAAATTATGAGCCAATAGAAGAGCTCCACACTCGACCTCCTCTAATTAATGTGACCTCAAAAGTAGTGTACACATACTTTGGGCCTCTACATACATGTATGAACCTATCTCTAACTTTTATTTGGCCATAGGCCTACAAAATCTCAAGTTAGGAAAATACTACTAGTTGACAATTTTTCACATATGGCTTCTATGACAACTATACATAGTGTATATGGTCAATAATTCAGCACCGTTGACACGGACAAGGGCGTCGCTGGAATGTTCCTCGTTTATTTTAGACGACCTTCGTGAATTTTCTCTGTCTTCGGGATTTTGCGAAAAAGGAGAAGGTGCCCTCAAAAAGACGATGATGTCTTTAAAACAGTTTAACGCATGCAAATAGATGACCTTCAAGAATTTTCTCTCTCTTCGCATTTTTCGCAAAGAGCCGAAGATGTGTTAAAAGCAGTTAAACTTTTGAACTATGCAAATTTTTGCATTTTGTGGAAATGTGAAAAAGACGAAGCTGTTGAAAACATAGCGTATTTCTGCAGACTGTTTGAAAAAGTAATGTATTTCTACAGACTTGTTCTAAAAGCAAGTTTTGTGAAAGTCCTTGAAGATGGCCAAGTCTTCAATGATTTCAAGTTATTTAAACTTAACATCTGAACTTTGAAATAATGACAAGATTGGTTACCCTTTGTTGGAGATCAGCCAAAAGCCCGTTGTAGACGTTCTTCAAGTGAATTGGCTATCTAGGTTTGTGATTCCTGTAGGTATCAGATGAGCAAACGTAGAACCAAAATTGGTTTCACCTGACCCTAGATCAATGATCAATAAACATGCAGGAAGAATCATGAAATAGAAATTAGTCATTCACTAAGGAGGCAACTGTGGACTTAATTTCCAACAGTCCCCCTTAAGGTCATGGTTGGTGCCTTGGTATCTTCGTCAAGTTCAGCTTGTTGAAGAATTTCTGGTGCTTTATCCTAGGAAGCACTTTGGTGAAGATGTCTGTGACCATTTCGGTTGTGGAGCAGTATTGAAGAATCACTTGCCTTGAGAAAACTTTCTCCTGAATGAAATGATACTGGATTTCTATGTGCTTGGATTTGCCATGAAATTTGGGATTCAGTGATAGTGAAATACTCAAGTTGTCACACAAAATGGTGGTAGCATTAAATTGAGTGTGATGTAAGTCGTGAAGTAATAACTTGTGTTGGATTATTCTCCTTCTTACCAATCGTCTAATCAATTTTAATCTTCATCCATTGTTTGTCTAATTCTGCAAATTTTCCCGTGTGTTTACGTAGTTTGCAGAATTACAAGTGTTTTTCACAGTCTGTAGAAGTACACGAAGTTAAACGACAATGTCACATTTTTCGCTTGAAAGAAATCTCGTGTAAAAATGAAGTGTCGCTTTTTTTGCATTTTTCGCCTGTCAGAAAGCTTGTTAAAATATGCAGTGTCACATTTTTTGCTTTTTCCAAAGAGCCTCAAATGTTAAGGAAATGACTCTGGCAAAGTATGGGACAACCCTAAATGAGATTTAAGGGCACCTTCGGCCTTTTCGGCATTTTGCGAAAAACCCGACAGTGTTGCTTGTAGCTATTTTAGTTCTTTCCTGTAGAGCTATAGTTTTGGTTCATTTATGCAGACAGAACATTTACGGCCAATTTTACCGCTTATCAGCAATTAATGACAAGGACCGCATGGATGCCAACGGATCACCAGCCAACTGGCGATCGCAATTGATGACCTAATTTCTTAGTATAAATAGTTGTTCATTTCATACAAAAAATAAATAAATTGAAAATCAGAATTATCAGAAGCGTTTGAATAGTTACCTCTCTCTCTCTCTCTCTCTCTCTCTCTCTCTCTCTCTCTCTCTCTCTCTCTCTCCTCTCTCTCTCTCTCTCTCTCTCTCTCTCTCTCTCTCTCTCTCTCTCTCTCTCTCTCTCTCTCTCTCTCTCTCTCTCTCTCTCTCTCTCTCGCTTGCAAGCTTGAACACTCTTGAGCATTCTAGCTCACTTCTTAGAGTTGTTTTAGAGATTGCTATTGCACTACTGCTCATCAACATTGCGTATTAATTCAAACTTTCATATTAACTGCTTAGAGATAGCATAGAGTACACGGCTTCGATCCGTAATCTATTGTACTCATTTACTTCTGTTTCGTTTTGAATCAATACTATTCTTATTGCGTACAGTTTCATCTCAGACTATATGCGTTTCTGTATTTCTTCGCGACTAGTTATTTGTCTGATAATTTTCGATGCTTAATTGTTTGGCTATGTAATCACTGTAGTATTGATTATTTCAAAGTCAGTTACTATAAGTTCAAACATGTTTTCTATCATTATTGTCTTGTTTGAAATTGATAGGCATAGTCATGCATTGGAAAGATGAAGATAGTTTATTCCGCCATGCACGAAAGGTTTTCTTTTCTAGACACACGAATGATTTTCATTCGTTTCTTTTCGAGCTAGACCTATCTTCTGCACATACCACTTTCTGACATGGTATCAAAGCGAAATCATTATTCTTTATTTGATTCCAATATGATATCAGAGCGAAAGCTCTAATACTTCATATCTTTTGTGATATAAAGTTGATATCATACTCTTCAGATCTTTTCAACCTTTCAGTATTAGAGAATTGATTTCTTATTGTTGAGATTACTACATCTTAGCGTCATCGATACAATCGACAGACTAAATTCCAGATGGATTCTCAAAGTAAAGCCGGTCTTATCGCAGACAAGCTAAATGCATCCAATTATCATTTGTGAAAATTCAAGATGAAGACCTTGTTAATCGCCAACGAATTATGGGATGTTGTCACAGGTACATAAGTAAAACCTAAAGACGATGACTCAAAGTGGAAATCGAAGGACGGTAATGCTTTTGTGCTTATTATCCTCAATATATCAGATACACGGATTGGACACATAGCTGAAGCTAAAACGTCTAGAGACGGTTGGGACATTTTGAACTCACTATATGACGCGAGGGACATAACTACTAAGTTACATCTACGAAGGAAATTCTTCACATTCAAAATGTCTACGGGTGATTCTCTTCAGAGTCACATTAACCAGTTTAAGAATCTCTTGCAACAGATGGTCATTGTCGGATCAGTCATAGACGATCAAGACACAATTATGACATTGTTTCAAGCTTGCCCTCTACATATGAGGACTGGGTGATGATCATATCGACACACTCAGATTTAACTCTTACTAGAGTTATCACTTTTTTGCTGTAAGAAGGCAATAGAAGAAGCCAAGACACTTTGTCTACTTCTTCTTCTCAGGCTCTATTTGTCAACAAATGCTTGAAGTGATAGAAGCAAAAAAGCTCCAAGAAGGCTGCAACGAATTAGAAAGTAGTGAATAGCAAATGAGGATGTAGAGTTTCCTCCTTCTCATTAAGCATGGAAATAGAGTACAAATGGTGTCTTTTTATAAAATGGGGAAGGCCCTTGCCCCAAAATCCTATTGGCTAATATTTACATTGACCCTATCCATTCATCTTGGACCCAACTTGATCCAAGGGTCCACAAAAAGTACATTGGAAATCACAAAATTCATGTGAGTCCAAAATTGGACCCAACTCTAAAAAAGTAAACTCTAAGTTTACAATTGACTTTGGGCCTCAAGTCTTATTTTAATTACAAAGGCCCAAGTCTATTTTATTTTATTTACAACTTAAGCTTGCGTGCTCATTGGGCCATGGGCTTATACACACAGGATGCCATGCCCTCGCAAAACATTTTATTAGTCGATTTTATTTATTTACAATTCGTCGGGAATACCCTTAACAGGACCCACGATCTGAAGTAGTGCCGGTCCCTCGGCACTCTGCCGGTTCAGTAAAGAGTCTTCTTGCGCCTCTGGTGGATCAGGTAGCCCGTGACATCTTCCATAAAAATTAATGCGGTCCAGTTTCTTCAAGTCCTTGGGCGTGTGAAGGGACTTGTGGACTCCTGTCAGCCAGTCTTGGTCGACCCATGCTTGGAATCTGCGCATCTAGGGATCACCGAGGAATGCAGCTCAGTAATAGACTCGAGCGATTGGCAGCTAATATTAGACTTTGTCGGAGGCGAGCGCCTTATTAGGATCAAAGAATATGGGGGAAAGAAAATTGTCCCACTTGGTTTCAATTCCCATTAAATGCTCTAAGTCCCGGACGTAAATGGCTGCCGCGCGGACTGTTGGATCAGGGCAGTTGAAATATTTATTGGCAAATATGGTGAGAGCCCTTTGGGTGTCTACATCCGTATTCCAACCGCGCTTTGATGGAATTCATGGCCAATTGAAATTTTGAATCGTGATCTTGTCCAGAGGGGTGCCGCATTCTGCCCATTTGGATCGTCGTGTGCATGGTTGGAAGTGCGTGTTCACCCGTAGTTGTTGTGGACTTGTCACATAGGCCCTGATGGCCGCAGAGTCTCTTTCAAAGAGCTGCTGATGGCACTCTGGTTTTGGTTGGAGGGCGGACAGTGCTTGCAGCTCATTGTCTTTTATGGTCTGCGCTGAAAATGATATTTGCTAGCTGCTAGAAATTTGTTTATTTTTTCCTCCACGGACTTTGGGCTTCGGAAGGCCTGGCTGGCAGATATGGTGCGCGAACCTCTTGATGATGAGGCCTGTCCTTCCTCTTGGCTTTGGCTCGGACCTGCGTCTTGGCCTTGGTCTCGTGTGTCAGCACCCTGGTCCTTGGTCTTAGCCTTCGGACCCTTGATCTTGACTTAACCCTCATGCTGCTTGCTGGCCTTGGTCCTGGCTCGTGCTTGCCTGTGCAACATCAAAAACAGGTGGCGGTGGAATCACCACTGGGGTGGGCTGGGTCTTCTTCTCCATGTACTGTTTGCAAGCCTTGAGGGCTTGTTTGGCCTGGGTGAGCTCGTGAGTTGCGCTTGTCCGGTACTTGTCGAACTCTGCTTAGTAGCTATTTAACATTTGGCTATATACCTGCACCTGACGCCTAAAGAGATTCATCTCTGCTTGAGTCTGGTGCAGGTTGAGCTAGCCAAGTGAGTTTTTCACTTTGTAAGGCTTTCAAATACGTCCCCAGATGCGTATTCTCTGTTTCATAAATCTGTAGTTGCGCCTGGAGGGGAGCCAGCCGTTAGGACGCTTCGGATTAAAGCTCCCGCACCTTCGTGGAGGCCTCTATCAGCGCTTTGGAGAGGCTTTGGATATATTGGTTGAGGCCATCCTCCTTCTGCTGCAGCTTGGCGATCTCCCAGTGCCCTTCTTGTTCATGCTGTTGAGCTACGAGAAGCTCTTGCTGCAGCTTCATGGATTCCACTCGCAGCTAGGTGTTGCTTGTCGCCAGGTGGAGTACCCGGCTGTCCAAAATGGCCCTGGCTGCTACCGCCTCTGGATGTATGTCCCCAAGGTTTGATACACCGTCGTTGAATCTGTTGGAACAACCGGTACGCTGGCACTAAGAGGGGCTTGTGCTGTAGCGGCCCCGACGACTTGTGGAGTGCCATCGTCATTGTCTTCAATCAGGTTCTCGAGGGACCTGTTGTCATCTGGGGCAGTGGGATTTGTCCGATATCGTGATGGTATGAAAATTGTCTAAACAAATGCGTCATCAGGCAACGGCTGGCTGCCCTCGACAACCTTTGGTGGCAAAACATGTGGTGTGAGAGAAACAACAGTGGAAATGGGTGTGAGGACTGTTTGTCCAAACGAGAGGATGGGTGGAACAGAGGGGAACTGAAGTGTGATGTGGAGCACGGAAGGCGAGGATGGAGTAGAAATGGTCTGACATGGGGGTGAAAAGTTGATGACTTGCATCCACGCCAGAGTGTCCGAAGACAATTGAGAACAGAGGGATTAAACTGGAGAGGAGCAGCGATGGAGACAGGAGCGATGGAGGATGCGATAATGATGGAAGGGGTAGTGGATAATGGAATAGAAATGGAAGTGGTATCAATAGAGGAAACGAGAGTAGAAACAGAAGCAGTCGTGGATGGAACAGAAAGAGGAGTAGTGACAACAGAGACAGGAGGAGGAGGTTGTACAGAAGAAGAAGTGGTGGTGGCTGATGGAGTGGTTATTGATGTGGCGATGTACGTCGTCTGGTGGTAGGTGGAGATGAGGAGGAAGGGGTAGCGCCATGCATTATTTTGCTGGCCGTTGTGTCAGTAACTGCAGGTTGGGAGGGTGTCAGCAATCTAGGGCCGAAGGTAGACATGAGGTTTTGCAAAATCAGATGTGGTGATAGCCTCCATTATTATGTAGTGGAGCGCAATCTGGCCAGCAATTCTTTTGTAGTCATTCCTTCTGAACAAGGATGAGCGTGAGGCAGGGGCATTGAGGAGCAAGTGGATCGAACAGGAGCGCGACTCAGTTTTTGTTTGCGCTCTCTCTCTCTCTCTCTCTCTCTCTCTCTCTCTCTCTCTCTCTCTCTCTCTCTCTCTCTCTCTCTCTCAGTTGGATGCGGCTGAAACACTTCGTGAACGAAGTTGTGGCCTAGGATGATGGGTGAAGCTTTTAGGGTTTGCATCGGTTTATCAAACCCTTGAATTTTTTTTTTTTTGGGACAAGTAGGCCTTGTTTGGGATTTTTTCAAGAAAACCCTATTCTTAGACTTTGCAATGGGTCATGAGAAGCCCAAGGCATGTACCCGTCTAGGGGATTTGATTCCTTGGTACAATGCTGTTTAAACCATTTAACTCTGGAGTAAATGGAGTTAAATCGTGGTTTTGGGTTTTTTTTCCTTTTCAAACTAGTGGAACACCGATTAGTTGGTTATTGTGGTTTTGATGATTTTGGTCATTAAAATTGAACAAAACAAAGCTTTTGAGATACTTGTCAAATAATTAATGGTGAAAAATTCATAGTATTTGGAGGTAATTCTTTATTCAACAATATTATTTGGAGTGAATACAGTGTAGAAAATACCTGAATCCAAATAGTATTTTCCATTAATTACAGATAACTTTGACGAAGTAATTCTTAAGCCAGTAAGTGAAAAGAGGGAAGAATCCAATTTTATTGAAAAAATTTGTAATAATAGGAAGTGCGTAACTGATTTCATTTCCAATTAAATCCTATGGTGAATTATATTCAAAAAATCAGACTAGTAGTGTTTTTCATACTAATAGATGATTTTTGGTTATTCAGCTTAGATATAGGATAGAAATGAAATTGTTTAAGGTTTTTTCCTATAGTAATTAATTTTAAACATTTACTGATGTCGTTACGTCTTCTTGATACCTTAGCTGAAAGATTTTTAAAGGACTGAAAATTCTAAGGAGGGAAGAAGACTGGACATCAGAGGTAGTAAGTGTGATCGGGAAATGTATTTCGCAATTAGGATTTTGGTGATCTCAGTAAATAATTGCTTAATACCAGTTATTACTTTCTTGGATAGAATTCATTTAGTTAAATTCATAGCTTATATCTTTGTAACCATTGAGTTATCTGCAATTTTGGATGTCAATTGTGATGTTAGAAGTAGAATCTGATATATGGATTACATTGGATCTGTTAATGGATAGAAGCTTATCCCTAGAGTTAATGCTCTTGGATCCAGAGGGATTCGAAGCTTATCATTAACCAGAAAGGATCAGAATGTAAACCATGTTAATTCTTCCGTTTAGATCACAAGATCAGGTGTGGAATGTGGTATCCATCTGATAGACATGCAATGCATCCAAATAAATGGATTCTCCAGTTTTGGGAACAAGAAATAATATCCTATAGTGATTATAGGACAACTAGATGATCAATAGATCTCTAGAATATCAGATAAGGCGGTTAAGGGTTTTCTGGAAGGAAAAGTTGATGGTATGGGACATCAGTAATTTTGGAAAGGGAATTCTAGGACTGTAAATATCTGATGATCAATGGTGTGTTTTTAGTACCTGGTCGCGATATGGAAAAAAAAAAACCATTCGATCAAATGTGGGGTATTTTGGAAAATTTTATGTTAATCTAGATCCCATTGTGGTATCTCATCATTTACAAAATCAGAGGCCCTCAAATCTATTTCTCGCTTTTTTAATTAATCTTTTACTTCTTAGTAATTTCCCGAATATAAGACATCAGACTAATTTATATGAATCTTTCCAACATGAAGTTATTCTACTGAAAGTCTATTATGTCATATAAATTACTACTTGTGGGAATGGACTTGGAATTCAGATAATTCTAAGATTATAGTGTTTCAATTTCTTAAACCTAGAATATCTTTTTTTTTGCATAAATGGATTTTGATAGAATGATAGTTTCCGTCACTCGGGTTGAAAATATTTGAAGGGGAAGTCATATTTGTAATAGAGTGAATCCTTTTGTGGAATACACTTTTTATTTGGATATTTTCATATATCATCTTTCCAGTTGAACTTTTATTGAAATTGATAATTTCTTTAAAAGGAGGGGTGAAGTGATGGGATAAAATTCTATTTGGGAATCTGTTGGTTGCATAGTTTTTGGAAGAGTACCAACTGCGGTATAGAAATGAGATTTGGTCTGAAAGTAATTTCAGATAGATTCAGAGTAAGATATCTAATTGAAGCTTTTCAAATAAGAGAAATTCTCTAGGGATTGTGTGGACAAAATGGATCTAGAACATGTTTGATATTTGGATCATTATCTATAAGTAGTACAGTAAAAGGTCAAAGGTTACTAATTCCATTTTGATTGGAATAGAAGTAAGTTTGATCAGAATTTAAGTATGAGAGTTCTGTATTGGATCAACCTAATCTTAGTTTGAGTACTAAGATCAAAGAGAGGTTGATTGAGTGGAAGAAATTATGTGATTAGAGGTAAGTTGGATTGGAAAACTGTTGAGATTGAATGTTATTCGTCTCAAATATTTCTCGGATATGTTATTTACTCATGAGAAATAGAAAATTTTTTGCAGCTGAGTTACAAGATCTCAGTGAGATATGTGAGTAACATATGTGGGTTCTGGAGGAATCTGCTAGATAAAAATGTGTTTATGTACTGGGTCATGGTAAGATTATTCACATATGTGCACGATTAATCTTGTATGAATCTATTGTGTATTCCTGGTTACTAGGGTTATTTGGTGCACTTAACCTAGTCGGTGAACATAGACATATGATCAAGTATTGGTTGATTGATACTTGCAGAGTTAACGGATATTTCTATGGAAGATTTATGAGTTAACTAATTAATGATTTGGATAAGGATCTAAATGGGGTGTTATGCAAGTATAATTAAGATTTGCACCTAAACATTTGAGATTTCTGAATCATTGGCAATTGACTTGAGTAGTTGATTACTCTAGGATGAAGTTAATTGGTAAAATGATCAGTGTGATGCAGACTCTACCAGAAACTGATGGTTTTGATTTATATTGCTTGTAAGACGCATGATTAATGAATAATTAGGTTCATCAGTTAAAATTATGTGCATCAGATATATAGTATTCTTGGGATAGAGTATTCCTTAGTTAAGGAATAGACTCATCTCATTAGTGATTATATTCCAGAGCACTCAATTGGATAACAAATCATAATGAATCCAAGAATAATATCTGAATTGATATTCAGCAGGACTTTGGGTATCTAGATTTGATTCTAGATTGTAATCTAAAGTTTTTGTAGTTGAAGATGATTGTCATTTTGGTATGCGTTCAATCTTTAATTACCAGTGATTTACAGACCTTGAATCTTGCACTTCAGCTAAAGAATCATGTTTGAAGAATATTCCTAAATTCAGTATTTTCTAAATTTTTTATAAAAAATTTCATAATATAGATCTTTAGGCTGAAAACAATAAAAAATCAAAGAAGCTACTTACTTGGAGGTTAATTCTACCACCAGGAAGTAAAAAGCAAGGAGACAATACCAAAAAGCTCGGAAAAAGCAAAAAACAACTCCACCTTCTGATTGATGCAAAGCCAAGCTTTGATATCATTGTAAGGATTGCCAAGTGAAGATTCTCTAGATATTGTCGCATGTACTAAAAGGACTACTGTGGAGCCAAACCACCCAACTGACTCGAAATTGAGAGTCCAATCAACTTCTCCCCTGAGCCATAGTGACTGAATACAAGAAAGGAGATGATTTCGGCAATTGGAAACTGAAATCAAGTCCTGGAGATGGGCGAGTTCCTACATGTTATATAGACTCCAAGAGCCTAGGAATATTCCATATAGGATGCCAATTCTCAACCAATTGCTTTTGATCTCCTTTACATGCACTTAATGGCAGTCAATCACCATGCATTGGTTCCATAAGTCCTAATTAGAGCATCTGGGCCCTCACAAGATTATTAATTACATTTCTAGCCTAGTCTAAAATGACGTGGTGTAACTAATAAACTAGTACACTAAAGTACCAAATATCCAAGTCTAGGATTATGTCGAATCCTATGTATAGGACGTGGATGTAACAAAACTCGTCTCAAAAGATTGAACAAAAGGAATGAGTTGAGCAAGTGGACATTGAGCTGCACGGAGTTCCTTAAAAATAGCCCTTCGAAAAATGAAATTGAAACCTTTTGAAACATCCACTTGAAAGATAACTCAAGCCGAATAAAATGGTCCAAAGTAGCACGTAAAACACGTATGACAGTCTCACAACCACCAAGAGTAGCACAACCAAGTGATGAAGGAAAAGGTGCTCATGAAAATTGTCGAGAAGTTAATCAACGACTCAAAAAACCAATCTGTATCACACGATACTGAAGAGCAGACTTAAAAGAGCAAACCAAACTCACAAACAAAATCATTGGGAGAAAAATAGCCACGAAGATATTCGAAAATCATTCTAGAAGGATCTCCGGTTGACAGATGAGAACTGTGAAGAAAAGCATTAAGAAGATGAGATTATGTAAGTTGGAGATCTAAGACTCTAGTTCAAAGTCCTCAACAAAAGAGGGAAAACTACCATTTGCTTACGTATAAAGTAGTTCCAAGGCCTGAATGGTAGCGGAGGAAGAAATTGCTGAACTAATAGGAGCTAGAGCATGAGCCGCACGAGAGTATTTCCCCACTTGCCCTAGTGAAACACGATGACCTAACCAACAATGAACAAGTAGGACGGAAACACAATTTGATATAAAATTCAACTAAGCAGTGCATGACACCGAAGGAAATCCTCTTACAATTTTTTCCTACCTCTTGACATGTAGCGACGAATTTTGTTACTTGAATCACAATGACCAGCATCACCACCAACTCGAGGAGGTAGAGGCAAACACCACATAGGAGAAAACAAAAAGGCATGCTAGGCTGCGATATCAAAAGAATTGGAAGCCAAATGAGACAAAGGTAAGGACGAAGCTTTTTGGACGTCCAGGCACAAAGCAAAGGGGACGAGACAAACCTAAGTGGAAGGCAACTAAAATATCAAGGGAGTGAATCCAGGTCCACACAAGTGGCGATGTGGGAGCAGGGTGCGGTGCAAGGTCTACACTGTTAAGGCATTAACGAAAACAGAGCAAGTGTTTTGATGACGAGAAAGATCAACACCTTTCACGTAATGGATTATTGGTGACGATTCTGCCCATTTCTAAACAGATTAAAAAGCATAATAGTCACCTGTTTTTAAATTTTTTTTTTAGTGCAGATTTTGCCTGCGTCTGCCATGTGGCAGCATCGGATTGGTCTCAAAAAAAATTTGTGCTGATTCTGCTTGCGCCTGCCACGTGGCAACAAAGGATTGGTTTAAAAAGAGTCCAAAAATCCATTACGCAATGGAAGGGGCCGGGCAGAGGCCATTCTGCCCGGTTCGGATTTCCAAAAATTTTTTGGCGAGGCCTCTGCAGGCCGAGCCTAAAAAAAAACTGGAAATCCTTACCGGGCAGAATGGCCTTTGCCCGGCTCCTTCCATAATACATAAAGGCGACGACAATCCAAACATGGAACACGGAAGGGAGTGGAAGAAGACGGAGAAATCTAAGCCACCCACCGAAAAAGAGGAGGAAACATGATTGCAAGATGAGATGGGCAGTATAACATGACATCACATGACCGGAAGAATCAAACCAGGAATCCACAACATTAGGAAGTGCCCACGGAGGGGAAGATAACTAGGGTTTAGGGTTTTTGCTAAGGTGCATTCCTTATTGTCTTTCACGAGTAGCTGCTTTTGGTGGATCAATAGAGGAACGAAGTCGCTTATTCTCTCACACAAACACACACACAGAGGAAGAGAGGCATGGCTGTGTAGTTTTTCAGTATAGTAAATTTCTTGCTCATTGCCTTCAGCTTCCCAGATAAGGGCTTTGCCCATGGTTGCTGTAAAAGGATCATCGGCTCTGGGTTTATTTAGGATATTGCGGGATCGTAATTCTGGGAGCGCACAATGACATCTGCAACGCTGGTTTTCCCATCAAAGCTTGTTCAAGCTTTTGATCACAAATGTGTTTTCAAGGAGTGGCAGGTCGGAAAATGTCTGACACAACGGGCTGAGAGCTTTGCTTTGATTGCCTCAAAATCGGGTGGCAATATCCAGGGTAAGTGGCAGATTAGGGTTTTGGACAAAAGACACAATGGAGGCCTTCCAGAACGGGGATGTGGATGGATTGCTGCAGTGGCGGCAGAAACAGATGTGGCATTAGAGGAATCAGATCCTGCGTTGGCAACTCAGAATGATTTGCTTGAGTTTCTAGCGAATGCTGGATCGCGGCATGCGTCGGAAACCCTAGACAAGCTGCGGTATGCGGATGTGCAAGAGCAGGCTAGTTCAGCCCCCCGCCGGTCGCTGAAGAACGAAGAGCTGCAGCCAGGGGCAGTTTTCCTGGGAAAAGTTCGATCCATTCACTCGTTTGGTGCTTTCGTTGATATTGGAGCCTTCACGGATGGCTTGGTGCATGTTTCTCAGCTTTGTGAAGGCTATGTGAATGCGACGCAGGATGTGGTTTCTGTAGGTCAGGAAGTGAAGGTAAGGATCTTGCATGTGAACATTCAGGCTGGAAGGATTGCTTTGACAATGAAAGAGAAGGATGAGGCGAAAGAGCAAAGAGAAAGCACAGGGAAGGCCGATGAGGGCTCAGAAGGCGGCGGCAGAGGTAGATTTATATCAGGCGCATTTCGGAATCGAAAGCCAGACGAGAAAAAGAAGAGCAAATTGGAGAAGGGGCAAAGTGTTCATGCAGTGGTGAAGAGTCTGGTGAGGCGGGGCGCATTTGTAACTCTTCCTGGTGGCGAGGAGGGTTTCTTGCCTGTTTATGAGATTCCTAACGGTGAGACAACGCCGTTGGAGAAGCTGCTAAAACCTGGGAAGCACATAGAAGCTAGGGTTATCAGAGTAGCAGGCACCAGAATTACGCTGTCGGTAAAGCCGGTGCTTGATTTGGCGAGCATAAACAAAAAAGTGAATGAGGGTGTTGATATTGTCGGTGCAAACCAGTTCGAGCTTGCATTTCGAAGCAATCCCGTGATTGGAAAATACCTGTCGCAGCTTGGGGAGAAAAGAGAACCAGAGGCTGAATCTGACGAGCCAGCTGCAGTGGTTCTAAGGCCAAACAAAGAACCAGCTCCGACCGAAGAAAGTGAAGTGTGTCGTGGTGATGATATGGAAAAAAAAGCTGAACAGGACAACGCTACTTTTGCAAAAGAGAAAGAGCTATCTTCAATCAATGAAGGTGATAATCTCTTAGGGCAAGACTGTAGTTGATGCAAAACACGAAACATCAATCCTACTTTTTTTTGTTGAAGATTCGATATGTATAACCAAGAATCGAGCTGAAAGCAGAGGTAGGAGGGAGAGCTGCTTTTCCTTCTACAGAAGGTAATGTTGAACCTTGGAGGTTTGATGTGTCAGCAGGAGAACTTTCAGGGATAGATCATGTTTCTACGTCAAGGAAAGCAAAAGATCTGGCAACAGATGGCAGTAGTATCTTTCCCATTAGGGCAGAAGAAGTTTGAACTATGATAACTTCAGGAAGAACTGTTGCAAGACCTTTGAATCACACCGCTAGCTGTTGATGTTGCTGATGATTACTATGCATGTGGAAAAAATCCACACAAGTTGTGGCAAGAATGAGAGGTATAGCTTTTCAAGTTAAAAATACAGAGTTCTTCTCTCTCTTGGAGCTAGAAATGTGAGAATTACCTAAAAAGCCTATTCAGAATAAGTCAAGAAAATCTTGCAATTGGGAACTCTCTGTGAAAATGAATTGTCTATTTGTAACCTGATGCTGTGTAATTCATGTGCTATCTGTTGTCTATTTGTTGTATTGGATCACTAGTATATATGCCAAAGTTGAGCTTATATAAAAAATCATAAACCTTATGAAGGCAAACACAATTGAGGCCCATATGATATTATAACATTTAGGGTCCATCAGAATATTTATTCCATAAGCATTTATGGAAGAGTGGATCGCTAGCCAAATAATAAATAGGCTACCCTCAACGTTTGTGAAACCAAGTGAGAAGTAGAATGTTTGTGACCCTATGCTGTGAGAAAGTCCCAACGCCATACAAGACAAGGAGCTCATTACTAAGGTATTGTACACTAACATTTCTTTTAGTACAGTTTGTTCATGTTGTTTTGCATTGTGTATTATGTCATTTATGATTTGGAGTGCTTTATTGTGAATCATTAGCTAATAATGCTTTGTGAATGGTATTAGAACATGCTATTACATTTTCAAAAGGACAAAAACCCATAGCTAATACAAAGTGAAGCTCATATTGTTCTAAGTTGCTAATGGAAAGATGATAGACCAAGGTTAAATATCACATGGCAGATGTATATTCAGCATCGTAGTAATGGTTCATGTACATGCAAACCAAGCATGAAAGCTCTCAATATGGACACCCATCAAATACTAAACAAAAGGGCACCTCCAATGTGTAGGAGGTGGTTATGGTGGATGGGAGAGGGAAGAGGGGAGAGGAATAAATATGCACACCTAGGAGACAACATGTCACCACCTCTGTAGAATTTAGAAAGAATTCAAACAAAGAACACAAAGTATTTTTATTAGCTTTGCCACAATAGTGGTAGCTATTGTGACGATTTGCTAAATGCTGAGGTGTCACTCCTTAGCAAGTCTGAGCATTAAGATGAGTTTTTTTATTCAATTTTTAAAATGCAATTTTTGTTTGATTTTTTTTTTAACGATTTGAATTTTGCATAAGAAACTTCATTTGATATATCGATCACTTTGTTTTAATTAGTACCAATTTCCAAAATACTAGGATCTGAAAAGACGTTGACAAATTGTGTTCCATGAGGACATTCCAAAACTATTTTGGCCCTAGACTTGCATTTTGAAAGTTTGAGCTTATTGGCCCTGCCTTGCTTGCAAGGAGGAATTAGCATTCATTTCAAACATTGACGTGCTTGTGTTTTGGTTTTAATTCAAATGACATAGGTACATGTGTTTTTATCATAGTTGCACAAAATCCCGTTTCTGGGAGGAGACGGTTCGGAAAACGCGTTTCTGAGAAACGCGTTTCTCCTCCCAGAATCACAATTTTTTTTTTTTTTTCCTTTTTTTTGGAAAAATAGCTTATGGCTGAAATTTTTTTAGGGGATCGATGGTCAAACCAGCGTTTTGCCTCTCAAAAGTGCAGTAGATGGGGCACAAACAAATCTTATTTTCAATAGCTATTTGGTTGTTATTTGCTCTGGTTTTCAATAAATGCTCAGGGGGTTCGGGGGGCGGTAGCCTCTCGAGAAACAGGGGGTCCGGGGGGCATTAGGCCCCCGGTGGGGGGTTTGGGGGACAACGCCCCCCAATGGCAGGGTCCGGGGGCTGCCGGGAGACCCCGGCCCCGACGGTAAGGCCTCTTCATGACTTGGCCTTCCAACTCCTTGAGCGAAAACACACTTACTGGGACCATATGTGATCGTAACAGACAAGCTAGAGGTTAGTTTTGAATTTTTATCCTTGACAGAACCCAACATGGATTAATGCACCTGAACTGAACCATCCTGCACCCGAAATAGTTGACAAACTACACAGTAATTATGCTCTTGAATAGAGCTTTCATCTGATACCCATATTGCCCATAAAAAAACCAAAAAAAAAATACATAAAAAAAACGTTTCTGGAATGTTTTTTAAAATTTCAGAAACACGTTTCTGAACCGCGTTTCTGAACGCGATTATGAAACGCGTTTCAGAAACGCAGTGCATCTATGGTTTTTATTTTACTGGTTTTTGTGAGTAAGACATCTGGCATTTAAAAATAAATTGCCTATTTTTCTAGGTTTTTGGCTACCTATTGCTTTTTCTTTTTTTGAATTTTTGTTAAAATATTTTCCTTTTGGGATTTGGGGGTGCTTCAATTTGGAGAGATTGACAACTGGGTTTAGATTTGTTTTTCGATTTTGGGTTCCGTCTCCATCTTCACGTGACTTGCCATTCTCAGGGTGGCAGTTGTCACTGCATGGCAGTAACACGGGTGTGATGGGCTGTTTTTTGAGGGATTTTGTTTCTTGATGTTCTGACAATTAGCTGTTCCTTCTGTTGTTCTTCGAAATTGAAGAAGCTGCGGTGGTTTTGTTTTTGTTATGTCCAAATCCGTGTCAGTGAAGCGATGTTCATGAACGTGAATGAGTCTGGGTGAGGCTGTCGTATTTCGGGATTATGTTGTGTTCAAATAAGTGTCAGTGAACCTCTGCTTCTGCGGTGGAGATTGCGTGAACGTTTACTGCATTCAAATCAGATCCTTGATAGTGTCTTCCAGCTTTGAGTTTTGATGTACTTTGTATTCAAGTCTCGTTCCTACAAAGCACACTGGGTGAAGCTATACTCGTTCAATTGGCATCGCAACCATTTACGAGAGCTTCGATTTCCGTGAGTGAGCATATGTTCTTACAACTATTTTTTTGATAAAGCCCCATAGCACCGCTCTGCAATTGGGAGCCATAGGATTGGGAGGTTGAAAGTGAAGAAATTAGCGAGACTTGTTGGCAATCCCAAAAGTTTTATGCAATCCTCCAAATTCTGGAACCTTCGGCTCATCCTCAAAGAGATGGCCTTTTCAAAGAAATATTGAACCGGACTTACTGGATCATGCTCATCGGTTAGCAGTACCGGATCAGAATATGCGCCTATACCATCTTTTCCTGATCCAGATAAAAGTCAGGTTTATCATCACTAGAAAAACGTCGTAATACAAATTATTGGAAATACCATAATTTCGATGGTTGACAGAATCTATTGTTGATACGTCACGCAGTAACAGAATTAACAAAGAACTAGGAACAACCACAAAAGATCAATCACACAGTCAGACCTCACGAGTTCACAAGAAAAACCATGATCATATCCTTAAACTGATATTACAAGTCATAGCCATGGGTCAAGCAGATCATCTGTGAGCATGACGAGTAAATTCTGCCAAGAAAACGATCAAATCACCAAAATGGGTCATGTGACCCGGGTTTTGGTTGGCAGCGCCCACGACCAAAATTAACTTTTCTTTCCAGCTTGCAAATTATAACTATCAACTTATACCACTACTACAATTAATCTACCCATTTGAGTTGCCTTCCATTACATTTTCCCATCAAGAATCATTTTTAGAAGATTTGCAGGGCGAACAATATTCCAAAGGCGTGTGAGGAAATAGAGGCAACGTCACAAGTTGGTCACAATCCCACGGGTGTTACTGGTCTCGTTCTCCACAGTACTCCACCGAGAAGGGAGGAGCTGTAAGGGAAACTATCGTCTTTGTTAGAATTTATTGGTTGACACTGGTGCCGAGACAGAACAATGCAATGGAAGAAGGGGTGAGTTTTTCTGCAACTCACCACATAGCAATGGCTTCGTGTTCCACTCGCCGTCCCACAATCTATATCCAATCCATTCAAAGCAGGCACAATACACATGGTAAAAAAACCGTTTCACCATTATTTGATTTGATTCATGGAGCCTGTGGCTCGCATGCACTTTGACGAGCAGTTTCAACCGGTTGATTGCAAACTCCTAGTATGCCTTCTCGATTAGAATAATGGATGCTTCGGCCAATGCTAAAGAATAGAATATAAGCAAAGCTAGTTTTAAATTCTGAACATGATTCACACTGTAGCCGAATTTCTGATCAATGATCCGTGAGACAGACAGCCCGATGCACACTCCTGTTGACAAGAACTGCACGGGGTGTATAGTAGCAAATTAGCAACTTGCTCAATAGAATCACACCAATCCAGTATTTTAGCACTGCTCTTTAGGCTTCAGCAATCTGAATATTGAGGTTGATTTCCTAAAACAGGATACCCCCACGTAGTAGCGTTTTACAAAGTTGAGGAGCTAGATTCTAGACTGTGGTTACTTTAGTCTTTAGAGAGGGGGGGGGTGGGGGGGGGGGACTAAGATAAAGTTGAAATGGAACAATGGGACTTAAAGAATCCAAGGGTCTGAGTCTCTGCCTCCATCTGAAAGGAAAAGTTTAAAGGACCCACTTTGTCTCTGAATGTACAAGGCACACACATCCAATACAACACAATCTAGCCATAAACCTGCATCCCGTTTTGACCAATCACATTTCAACACATTACCCGTCCACTTTTGCCAGGTTATGGTTTCAACTTTTTGGTAAAGTAATGAAATTAGTTATTTGATAGAATTCGGATGCTGTAGGAAAGCAAGAGTCAAGTCACCAAGATCTAGTTATCAATCAATTTCCACAGAAAACAAGAGAGAAGAGGCTGGGCGCCCAAATCTAAGAGAGAGAGAGAGAAAACAACAACAAGAGCAATGGAGAGCAATGCTTAGCCAAACTGTCAAAATGGAATACACAATGAGCATCTAAGTACTCTACCTGGATGTGGCCAAATGCCACCAAACCCTAAGGTTAACCACTTACTAAATGTAGGGCACCCCCAAAAGTCAAGATAGGGGCCCCTAAACAAAATTAGACCCCTGAGGACCCACGAGTCAGTACATGACCAAAATTGGGTCCAACTGAACTTAAGACAAACTTAAGATGGCCTAAATAACTAAATACCCATGGTTACACAAATCTCGACCTTTTGGGTCAAAGTAACCTATGGATTAACTTTAGCATAGTCATTTATTTTTAACACCCTCCTTAAATGACAATGTAAAAACTGAAATCTTCACTATGTAACAAAACCAGCACGTGGTATCAAATTTAAAGCTTTGCATAAAGCTTCAAATCTGACTCTAGGCAACGCCTTAGTGAAGAGGTCCGCAATATTATCCTCCGTAGGACAACATTCAAGTAAAATGTCGCCATCATGAAGTTTCTCCCGAACAAAGTGATAATGGATCTCGATGTGCTTCGTCCTCGCATGAAAAACAAGACTCCGTGCAATGGCAATAGCACTTTGACTATCACTCGCCAAACTTCATGTCAACAAGTAGTCTTCTCAGCCATAAACACTCTGTTGTGGCTGAAAATATCGCTCTATATTCTGCCTCACTAGAAGAAGTAGGAACAGT
The DNA here is from genome assembly GCA_029204225.1 of Diphasiastrum complanatum. Classification (NCBI taxonomy): domain Eukaryota; kingdom Viridiplantae; phylum Streptophyta; class Lycopodiopsida; order Lycopodiales; family Lycopodiaceae; genus Diphasiastrum; species Diphasiastrum complanatum. The sequence goes on from CM055108.1 coordinate 16,822,778, forward strand.
GGGCTGTTTTTTACTTGACCACGAAATTGCAGAATTTTCATAAAAAAAGCAATGTCCACTTGTAGAGCGTCTAGTGTCTTGATCTCCACCTTAATCCGAGTCACTAAAACCAACCAAACATGCATCATCACAAGCAGGAAAAACCAGTCCATGATTTATTGTTCCTTGAAGATATCAAAAGATCCTCTTCAATGCTTTCCAATGTGATGTCATCGGGGCATGCATGAATTGACTCATGAGTGAGACACTATAAGAAATGTCCGGTCTTGAATTACATAAGTAAATGAGACAGCCAATAGCTTGACAATATAAAGTAGTGTCAAATGATTCACCATCACCTTGACTACTTAATTTCAGACCTGTCTCCATAGGTGTAGCAACCGGCTTGCAATCTTCCATCTTGAACCGCTTCAAAATCTGCCCAATGTAGCGTTTTTGAGAGATGAAAATTCCAGCCCCTTCTTGTACAAATTCAAGACCAAGATAAAAGTGCAATAGGCCTAAATCTGAGGTTTCAAAAACCATACCTAGATCAAGTATTACGACATCAATCTGCTGCTCATTACTTCCTGTAATAATAATATCATCAACATAAAGCAATGATGATATAATCTGAAGTATGCTTGACATAAAGAGTAGATTCGCTAGGACTATTAGTAAACCCTCGATCACAAAAGTAGGCATGTATCTTTTGATACCACATCCTTGGAGCTTGCTTTAGTCCATAAAGTGTCTTCTAGAGAAGACAAACTTTATCTTCTTGGCCTTCAACCAAAAAACCAGCAGGTTGTTGAAGGTACACTTCCTCATTGAGATCACCATTGAGGAATGCTGTCTTTATGTCAAGTTGTCACAAATGCCAATCAAAGTGGGCAGCCAAAGAAGTTACTACCCTCACGGTAGTCATTCGAGTAGTAGGAGAAAAAGTCTCCTCATAATCAATCCCCTTTTGTTGAGCATAGCCTTTGGCAACGAGCCTTGCCTTGTACCTTTCAATGGTACCATCTGGCTTATACTTGATTTTGTATACCCATTTAGAACCAATTGCCTTCTTCCCATGAGGAAGATCAACAAGAACCCAAATAGAGTTTCAAGACGTCATAATTTATCTTCTTCCCATTCTATCATGTTGTATCTCCCCATTCTATCGTGTTGTATTGGAGACTCTCCCTCTCTCTCTCTCTCTCTCTCTCTCTCTCTCTCTCTCTCTCTCTCTCTCTCTCTCTCTCTGCCATCTCTAGAGTCCATCTCCAATTGCCTCCCTCCTCCCACCCCCCCCTTTTCACACTGCCATGTAGGCAACAACACTGCCTACTAGACCTGTCTGTGGCAGCTTGCATTTATGTCGCACCATCGTTGTCTACTAACTCACATGTGATAGCACTGCTGCAGCAGACATCAGTGCTACTTGTTAGGGTTGAGGTGGCAATGCTGCTGTCTGCCATCTATGTTGATTTATCTTCAGATGTTCTCTTGTTTTTTGAGCGTGGTCATTTCCTCTAGTCTCTAGTTCCTCATAAGTAAGTCATACTGATCTTGCATCGCATCCTCCCAACATTTTACTCCCTTGGCCTGCTCATAGAATATAGGTTATTCCGCAATATCTCCATGAGATGTAAGAGCAAAATCTAAAAAATCAGCATAGTCCACTGATTTTGTAGAGGCACGTGTCCTTCCATCATAAAATGAACTTACTTTGCTGTCCCGCAAAGTCGACAACAGCCACCGTGGGACTGTTTTGGGCTGTCTAACAGCTATGTCTCTTCTTACAATTTGCTGTCCAAGATCCTCCGACACCGCACTTGGTTGTCCAAGATCTTCCAAAACTGGTCCTTGCTGTCCAACAGTTCCTTCAGGCTGATTTTGAGCAACAACGGGCGGTTTTTGATGAACATTAGAGCTTGTAGTAGATAGGAAAGAGAGCCTTTCCACAACCAAATCTACTCAAAAATTTGCAGCAAACAAAGAGCTGAAAGTAGGAGCACAAGATGTCTTTCAATCTGCAACCAAAGTGCCCAAAAGATAATGGAGAGATGGCTGTCTTTTTGCACAAAACAACCAGCTTCTTGAAAATTAGGTTAGCTTCGATTGAAGCCTACACCGAAACTCAATTAGGAAGCCAAATAGTGTGATCAACACACACTCCAATAGGGTTGTTGAAAGCGCCCTACTACTTGCTGAGAATCTGCAAATTTTTAGCCACAAGTTGACCTAACCCTGAATAGGGTTTGCTGAATTTTGGGCGCCCTCCTACACAAATGCAAACCTGAAAACAAAAACAACAAGATAAGGAAACACCACAACAAAAAATCAGTAGCAGATTTTTGGGCGCCCTCCTCCAAACAAAACTTGCTGAAAACTGGGTGCATAAAAATCAAATTTGAGATTCTGATTTTTGGGTGCCAAAAATTGCTCCTCCAAGATTTCTGATGGCCGCCCTCCTTCAACCTGAAAAGGGACAAAAAAGCTGATCCAAACTCCACTTGAAAAGATCAGTAAGATGCTAAAATTTCACAACAAAAAGCAGAGAAGCTCCTCTTCTGGTAGGGGGCCAACAAACAAGCTTGCTGCAGATCTTGTACCTTTGATACCATGTAGGAAAGCAAGAGTCAAGTCACCAAGATCTAGTTATCAATCAATCTCCACAGAAAACAAGAGAGAAGAGGTTGGGCGCCCAACTCTAAGAGAGAGAGAGAGAAAACAACAACAAGAGCAATGCTTAGCCAAACTGTCAAAATGGAATACACAATGAGCATCTAAGTACTCTACCTGGATGTGGCCAAATGCCACCAAACCCTAAGGTTAACCACTTACTAAATGTAGGGCACCCTCAAAAGTCAAGATAGGGCCCCTAAACAAAATTAGACCCTTGAGGACCCACGAGCCAGTACATGACCAAAATTGGGTCCAACTGAACTTAAGACAAACTTAAGATGGCCTAAATAACTAAATAACCCATGGTTACACAAATCTCGACCTTTTGGGTCAAATTAACCTATGGATTAACTTTAGCATAGTCATTTATTTCTAACAGATGCTAGCCCATCATTTAAGATTTAAGACTTAAAGGAAATTCCTCGTCCAATAAAATCCATGTGAAAGTACTGTACTTTAGGACCATAAATGGATCTACAAAAGATCCACAAGAGTGATTGCATGCTTGCTTAACAATCTATCAAAAAACTAGACACAAAAAAATTGATCTAGATTGGCAATTTGACAAACAACAAGCATTAACAATCAAAAGCATTGATCAACATTGAAATTGGAGCCCACACGTGTGTACTGCAGGTTGTAGTACGGCCTTCAACCTGAGAAACAAGTAGAAATTGATTTGGTTTCATTTGGATCACAAAAACTCAATGTACATAGTGAACTAGCTTGAGATTGCCAATGAGCTCCAAAAATTTTCTATCTTCTCACTATGGGAGCTTGGAATACATAGCAAATTCGACTTCCTTCTTGAAGTTAGGTGGATTTCCAGCATGTAATAAGGAAGTTAACTCACCCTTCTTGTCCTAAAATGAAACCCTAGCCTAGATCCTAGAGTGTGCTTGGTAGGTAGCTAGTTGGTCAAATTTTCACCTTAAACTTAGGTGTAGGTCCTATAAAGTAGGGATGACCACCAAATAGACATGACCAACTCTTTTGACTTGACCTAACCTACATTAGGATGGGTTTCCCACGTGGCATCATGGCCTCACATGTGTGGGACCCACTTGTGTACAAAATTTACACTATTCTACATGGTTTTTGATCAAGCTAGATTTGCCAATTTTTGGCAGTTCTTCACACTACTCCTCAAATTTAGCTTGATCTATTTACAACTCTCTTGATAGATGAACGAAAGCTTTTAGAAGTGTCTAAAAAATCCAGCTACAAACAATGAACTTTTGAGACTCCAATAGAGAATGATGTCCATGAAGGATCTTTCACCACTTCTTAGAGGATCCCTTACAAGATGTTCCATAAATGTGTCTATATACATGTAGCACACTTCAAAACTAAACATCATGCCAAGCCATGGACTCCAAGGCATTTTGTGCACTTGAAGATACATCAATCAAAATATTAAGTGCATAAATAATGTTGCCAAAGACAACTTGCCTTGCTTGATCCATATGATTGAGCTTTGATGGCTCCATCTTGATACTCAAGATTCTTCTTGGAGTCCTCGGGTCTTGAGCTTGCTCTTCCACTTGACTTGACTCCAAACCAACAATGAATTGAATAAGGTGTTGATCCAAATGTGCTTCTTCAAGTTTACAAATCTTTCACTTTTGAAAGATCACATTTCCACCATTGACAACTTCTTTGATGGAAAACAAGTAGATTTTACAATATCTACTTGAAGAGCAAAACACTACCATTATTCCTATCATTGAAATAGGATAATATTTGGTCCTTACATTGGAATGATCATGCACAAAGCATGTGGACACAAAGATTTCCAAAGCAAATGATGTTTCATCTTTTATGACTCTATTCAAACTATTACAAAAATAGTTATCCAATGAAATTGCTTTAACAACAACAAATGTAGATTTCAAAGCATCCCATTTCATTGTCTTGTCATACGAAGTAATGAATCGTAAAGATAAGCAACAAGTCACTCCATGTCTACTAATACTATCTAACAAGTACTCAAAGATAATAGACTCTCCAATGCTCACCACCCTTGCAAGATGCACACTTGAATGAACAATTTGCATGCAATTTGATGACTCGGCCATTGTCATTGAGGACTCCCTTGGAACTCTCAAGCTTTGAGGCTGATCCTCAAGATCTTCCTCCTTTTGATGCTCCTCCTCAATGCAAGCAAGATCACACTTTGCCAAGATCTCCTCTTGAGTGATCTCCTCCTTTGCCAAGCTCATTCTTTCAAAAGCAACACTAGCTTCCAACTTAAACAATCTTCCATGTTTAAATCCCTTTGCAATGCAAACATCATTCTTCAAGATGAAGCAAACACCGTGCTTAAAGTGGATATCCAAACCACTTTCTAAGAGTAGACCAACACTAAGCATATTCTTGGTGATTGATGGTACATAAAGGACATTTTCTAGATCCATGCATTTTGAGGATTCTAGACACAAAGAGATGGTGCCAACACCATCTATCCTACACTCTTCATCATTTGCAGTAAAGACAAACTTTTTAGCATCATTGAAAGAGTGTAAGGTTGAGAAAAAGTCCTTTTCACAAGACATGTGGGAGCTAGCCCCACTATCGATCCACCAATTGTCTCTTGAATTGCTATTGCTTGTTGGTGAGGATGTAGATGCCATCAAGCATACATCTACTTCATCCTCCTCCTCCTCCTTTGCAAGGTTTCCTTGTTTGTCCTCCTCCACGTGTGCTCTTAGCCTCTTGTGACATTCAGATGCATAATGCCCCTTCTTTTCACAAAAGAAGCATTTCAGCTTTGACTTGTCCTTTGAACTTGATGCATCATCCTCTTCTTTGGCCTCCTTTGGATGCTTCTTCTTTCCATTGGTCTTCTTTTTAACCTTGAATGAGAAATTGACTTTCTCATCACCACCTTGCAAAGACAAGGAACTCATCCTAGATTTTGCATGGAGCATCCTACACTCTTCAGCCACTAATACACTGTGAAGTTTTTCTATAGTTGGCAAAGTGTCTTGGATGGCAAAACTTTGGACCAAATTTGCAAAGTCATCTCCTAGACCATTAAGGACAATTTGTACAAGCTCTTCATTATGATTCTTCTCTCCAATGGAAGCCAACTGTCTATTTAGAGACTTGATTCTAAGTACATAATCCTGTGCACTCTCCTCACTTCTCCTCATGCTTTGCAAAATTTTATTTCTAAGCATAAGAACTCTAGAAGTGTTGCTAGACTCATAGATTGATTTTAAAGACTCCCAAGCCTCTTTAGCACTAGTACAAGCTGATACTTCTCTCAACAAATCATTGCTCACATTCATCTTCACACAATGAAGTGCAAGCCTAGATCTCTTTTTGTATCTAGCTAACTCATGTGCACCTAGAGGTTCATCTTCATCTTCAATCAAGAACTCATAAAGGTCTTGGAGCACCAAGAGTGACTCCATCCTAACCTTCCAAATAGCATAATTTGTAGAATTCAACCTTTCACTAGCTTCTAGAAGGTATGCTCCAGCAGATCCCATCTTACTAGTGACTTCTACAAACAAGAAATAGATTTGATTGACTTGAAACTCACATAGGTCTCACACTTGTAGTGTTTCACTCAAATTTGATTTCTAATCCAACAAATGGAATTATAATCATAGTTCTATCACTCCCTCACAAAGCTGGAATGAAGATAAGATGAAGTGAAAACTACTTTCAAACAAATCTTGCCAAGAAATGAATTTGATTGTCTCTAGAAACTCACTAAGGTCTCTCTCTTGTAGTTTTTCACTCAAATTAGATTTCTAATGCAACAAATGGACTTATAATCTCAGTTCTAGCACTCCGTCACAAAGTTGGAATGAAGATAAGATGATGTGAAATCTACTTACAATCAAATCTTGTCAATTTTGGCTATTTTTGGACAATAACATGACTAAATCTCCCTCAAACTTTTTGATGTACTTTCAAGACCTGTAAAACAAGTTTAGAGGACCTGATTTCAGCCTAGATTAATTAGATTTCATGACCCTATGTCAAATCTAATCAATGGCACTCAATCTTGGTAGCTTATCCTAAGATTTCCACCAAAAATTACATCAAAAGCTCACAAATTGAATTTCTTTGGATCAAATGAATACCATGCATTAAATGCAGGTTCAGAGGTGCCCACACATGTGGATAGTACAGATTTGAACCCCTACCAAGTTTGGGATCAAATCTCCTCACCAAAATCAAGATTCTAGCTTGCCCTCTCAATACTAGTTTTTAGCACCAAAACTTGCTAAAAATGGATTTGCATTAGATCAATGGCTTATGCTCTTGTACTTGGCTCTGATACCATTTGAAAGTACTGTACTTTAGGACCATAAATGGATCTACAAAAGATCCACAAGAGTGATTGGATGCTTGCTTAACAATCTATCAAAAAATTAGACATAAAAAAGTTGATCTAGATTGGCAATTTGACAAACAACAAGCACTAACAATCAAAAGCATTGATCAACATTGAAATTCGAGCCCACACGTGTGTACTAAAGGCTGTAGTATGGCCTTCAACCTGAGAAACAAGTAGAAATTGATTTGGTTTCATTTGGATCACAAAAACTCAATGTACATAGTGAACTAGCTTGAGATTGCCAATGAGCTCCAAAAATTTTCTATCTTCTCACTATGGGAGCTTGGAATACATAGCAAATTCGACTTCCTTCTTGAAGTTAGGTGGATTTCCAGCATGTAATAAGGAAGTCAACTCACCCTTCTTGCCCTAAAATGAAACCCTAGCCTAGATCCTAGAGTTATGCTTGGTAGGTAGCTAGTTGGTCAAATTTTCACCTTAAACTTAGATGTAGGTCCTATAAAGTAGGGATGACCACCAAATAGACATGACCAACTCTTTTGACTTGACCTAACCTACATTAGGATGGGTTTCCCACGTGGCATCATGGCCTCACATGTGTGGGACCCACTTGTGTACAAAATTTACACTATTCTACATGGTTTTTGATCAAGCTAGATTTGCCAATTTTTGGCAGTTCTTCACAATCCGGATGCATATTGCAATGTTGCATAACAATGCATAATCCATCGCTCAAAAGTTCAAACTTGACACTGATCTTACTTCCGTTTGTTATGTATAACATCTAGTGCTTTCAAAGACAGAGAGACGATCCTGTGATTTTGATGTCTTTCAATTGAAATTTTGTCATATGCATTGGCGCATCACATTCATTGCAATTTCTTATCTAGTGACTTAAAGGAAATTCCTCGTTTAATAAAATCCGGATGCATATTGCAATGTTGCATAACAATGCATAAGCCATCGCTTAAAAGTTCAAACTTGACACTGATCTTACTTCCGTTTGTTATGTATAACATCTAGTGCTTTCAAAGACACAAAGACGATCATGTGATTTTGATATCTTTCAATTGAAATTTTGTCATATGCATTGGCGCATCGGTTATGAGCAAGTACATTCATTGCAATTTCTTATCTAGTGACTTGCCACTTGCCACTAGTACATAATTTTTTGTTTACCCTAAATATGATGCTTTATAGCAGATATTCTTCTTTGAATTGCTTCATAATTTGGAAATAACGTGTTTGGAGTTTTTGGCTATCATGTGACTATGTGAGGGCCGAATAATGTTTCTAACCTTAACTAGTGTGGTGTGGTGGTTGTCTAAGGGTTTTTGGAAAATGTTGAGAGTCAAAATCCCATGCCAAGGTCTGATGAGTAAAATGTAGGATAAGAGTTGAAAACTATTTTGTTAGGAGGCTGAAAAGTTTGATTATAAACACAGTGTAATTGTGTAATTCAACATGATGTCCATTGGTGTTTTGTTACAAATTTGAATTATTTGATTTTTTGGATCACTTATGCATGTATTTTATATTGCCATATCTTCAGTCAACACTAACAACAATAGTTGGTTGAGGCTTTTTTTAATCTCAATTGACCAATCTTATGCACTTGAGAACTGCATGGAATTTACTAGAGATCATCATGGACTAATAGTGGTAATAATTACTGGCACCCTCCCTATTTCAGTCACAATCACAACTCAATGAACTAACTTCATGGTAATATTCAAAATATAAAATTTACAGAAGATGGCTTTTAGTTAGTAAGCCCAATGTAGCTCGCTTATTTGAATGTTATTTATAGATCTATACTAATGGGTATGTTATACAGGAAAAATGGCTAATAAATCCCCGTGGCATGACTCCATATCTTTCCACTTCAATGTTTGTACATCAATGTTTGTACAAGCATGAGTAGAGAGAAATATGATCAACTTGCCAATGACATTGTTGTATTTGATGCTATCGAAAGATTAAGTACATTGTTAGAACAATGATTTGTTGAAACAACAATGGTTGGGTAGTAAATTTGTGCTCCTTAATTATTAGGTTGTAGAACTCTTGCGCTTTGATAAATAAATATACCAAACAATTTGTTGCTTATAGGATTGTGATTAACAAATATTGATTTTTGTTATATGTGCAATTTTATATTATTAGCAATGTGTTACAACTATAAGAACATCTATATGACATTTGGATATTAATTTGGCTGAAATCTCTACCTTATGTCACCAACTTTATCTACTGCATTTTGTTTTTTGGCTAATACATTATTGAACATAATGCTAATGGTATGCTACTCCAAGAGACAAAGAGATGAGAGCTACAAGTGTGGTTCAAGGGTACTAGTTAGTGTAATGTTTCTTCAATAACAATCATGAAAAGTAAACTCATATGAGTACTAAGGAGGGAGAGAGTTCATCTATTAAAAAAAAAAAAAAGATGTAGTGGAGAAAATGATGGCAAAGGTGGAAAGAAGGGTATGATATCATAGACCAAGTAGTTGAAGTTCCATTATTGTTTATAATTGATGTCATATTTTGCTAAGCACAATGAGCCAATTCAGATTAGAAGCGTAGATTTCTCCCATCCTTAGTAAAGTGTTTTCCATTTTTTCACACATTAATATCATGCACACCAGTTCTTGTGCCAATAATAAACATAGGTTAGAAAATGGAAAAAGATTTTAATTAGTATTTCCACATTTCACGTACGTGCATGAAGTATTGAATCCATTGGGAGTAAGTTATTGCATATTCACTTGGATCTACATCTAACTTTGAATTGTTGATCTTTAGCATTACAGTCATCCAAAATTGTTAGAAGAAAGGCACACGTTAGTAAACATTAACCTAAAGATTGTGTACCTAATAAACCTACCATCAGCAAAAGCCTACAAGGCTTAACAAAAGAACTCTTATTTCATCACAAGATTCATATTTATAAATGGATTAGATATAATGTGTAGATAAATAGTTTGAACTTCTACCTCAGGTCAGTAGGGATTGTTACCACCTTTAGGCGGAACAGGTGATATGACATATGATCTGCTATCATATGAAACATGAATGGAGTATCCAAATTGCAAAGGAAATTTCTAACATGTAAATAGGATTATTTGACATGTGTGACCAACGTTTAAGTAAAATCTAAAGTCAAAGTCGGTTCTAGAATCTATATGCCAAAAAGTTTGATATAAAATTCTAGAACTATAACTGTTCAAGGCAATCAACCATTTGGTCAAAGATTATAGGTGAAAAGTCCCAATAAATTCTTGAAAACCATATTACTTGGTAGTTGCGTCACAATTTATTGAACCAAACCACCTTTGGTTATCAAGAGATACTATGCAAATAAAAAGTATATAAACCATGTAATTGAAGGTTCTGATTGAGTTTCTGAGAATATGATGAGAGCTAGTTAATGAGACAAGTTACGAAGCTAGTTTTGCTTTTTTGAGAAAATCATTCACATGTGAATGTGTACACTCTATAAACATAAGACATTTGCATTAGAACTCAAAAGAAATCTCACAAGACAATAAATGATCCATGTTCCTAGCACTCTAAATGTTAGGATTACTCATTTGAGATGGGGCCTTGTCTCGAGAAGTATTCTTATATAAATGAAAATCCAAAAAATATTCTACATTCTAAGTAAAAACTAAGAGTTTTACTAATTTCCCAATTCAAAGACCCATATAGCATTAACACACTATTTTTTTTTATAGCAATATCCATGGGAATGTTTGTATCTAGGTATGTAAAATATATTTTAATACTTAACATTAAAAAATAATCATTCAAAATAAAATTTCAGGAAATTGTAGTAATATACATTACAAAAGCCCTAATATTTCTCCCTGCCAAGGCAGGGCCATGTGGCTAGCCACATTCCCCTTGTTTTTTTGAAGAGTCTTCATTTCATTCACCTAAAATTAAAAACGTATGTGTTCCTTGCGTGCTTAGATCTTTCCTGCATTCATGTGCATCTAAGACCCAACATGCAACTAAGATCAAAGAACATGCCTGCCAAAATCATAGACATGCATGACACACACGTCATGTGCAATATGAGAAACAATGTATCTCTATTATCTATCCATAGAGGTCATGGACTTATTGAAAACTCGATCACAAAATCACAAAAAAGTAGCCACATGAAAAGACCAAAGAAAGGGCTCCATTTTTTATGTAACCAAAGCAAATTAAAGCATTCAATTATTTGGAAAGGTAGTGCCGAGAAGAGTTAGAGAGATCTACTACCCCGAGAGAGAGAGAGAGAGAGAGAGAGAGAGAGAGAGAGAGAGAGAGAGAGAGAGAGAGAGAGAGAGAGAGAGAGAGAGAGAGAGAGAGAGAGAGAGAGAGAGAGAGAGAGAGAGAGAGAGAGAGAGAGAGAGAGAGAGAGAGAGAGAGAGAGAGAGAGAGAGAGAGAGAGAGAGAGAGAGAGAGAGAGAGAGATTGACATTAAGAAGATCCCTCAATCTTTTTCTCTTACAGAATTGCATGTAGATTGAAATAACAGGTCCACTTAGTTAACGAGTCATTCACCACCTCTGACTTCTATTCTTTCTTCTCCTCAGAATAAGGTTTTGGCTAAAAGCCCAGATTCGGCAAAGACGTAGTCTTTACTTGATTTAGCAACACTTCTATTTGTTGATCCCTCATATTGTTCCAATTGTTCATTTCATTAAGTGCTTAACTTAATTATTGGCAAATCTGCAAATAGGTCGGCATGGGCACCGTTCCTTCTAGACCTGCATTATCGTCAGCCATTATTGATTTCCAAAAATGAAAACTTGGCTTAAATTAGTCGACAGATTCGAAATCTTCAACTAAAAGTGAAATACTAGGCCTTGTTACTGGTTGATTTGGTCTCTCACTAAGCTGATTTTGTTTAATCAATAAATGACAGATCCAGAACAATTTTGAACTTTTGATGGGACTTTCCAAAAATTTACGTTTCTGGGATTTTCGAACTCCATTCGATATGGATCAAAATTGTGAAAATTGATTTCTAGTATGGACTTGTCAGTTCCACAGTTGCCATCTCATTTCAAATTGATTTCGAAACATCCAACATGCATCATACATGACATGCAATTCAATGATTTTTTCAAAAAATCAAAATTTTAAGTAAATTGCCTACCAATTGAAAAATCAATTTTTAACTAGCTTTTTCGAAAACTATATTCATCATGTATGAAATTTCACTGATGAACCTACTATAACACTCAATACCACATGCATACTGATTCAAAAAAACATTTCAACATTGGGAATGTACTATACTACACATGCATGCATGCGATTAGAACATTTCAGAAAATTTTCAAATTTTACTCTAAAAACTGCCAAACTTTCGACACCCACAACTTTTGCTACAGGAGTCCGATTTGGTTGCTGTAAAGCACAATAGAGAGGAATAGTGGGTTTACAAGATGTTTTTCATGTGTACCACCTGGACTTCAAGGTGATCTGTAACAACCCAAAAAACCAGTAGGAAGACGCACTTCTACAAGGAGAATTCCTCAAAAATCCTATCCCAGCCCCACATGCCTTCAATAAGAGATTACAAGCACTCTTCTAAGATTCATTAGAGAGGCATAGAAGCTTCTAATAGGTCCAAAAACCAAGCATGGGTTCATATCAAGTGGATTTGCTTTTATGGAAGCAAAACTTCAAGATTACGGTGCCAAAGCCCCCCACCACCAAATTGGGTGCATGAGGGCTCAAATAAGAGGAAATACATTATGTCTTTCAGACTCTATAAAGATTCAGAGGTTTTAGATCCCCCATCCCCTATCAAGAGTTGTTCATGCTCAAAAATCACAAAAAATACACTAATTTTTGAAAATTTGAGGCCCTTAATGGTGACTGAACCCAACCAAACTTTATGAAAGCCCCTAGACAGCTTCAGTACACCTTTGAAAATGCGCATGAAAAGTTTTGTTCAATAATTTTAAGAAAAACTCCAGAAATAGTGCAAAAAACCTTGTTCTCTAACATTTTTTTGACTTTTTTGGCATGATAAATTCCACATGAAAGTGCAATCATACCTGATTTACTATAATTTGGCTGCATTCAAGCACAAAAAGTTCTAATTCCATTAAATATTGGTTCATATAGTCTATTTCTAGCTCAAAATTGCCTAATTTTGACTAAAAATCACCATCTAGATCCAATAATTCTGGCATGCAATCATTAGATACTATTGTAATGACTGTAAAACAGCAAATACAAACATGAAAAACTTCCTTGAACAATATAGTTGATAAATTTCAAGCTATAACATTGAATACTAGCTCAAAAGCCACAAAAATCGTCAAAAATCCATAAATTTCCATCATTTTCGATGGGAAATCTCCATAATAATGATCATTCGGTTGAAAGTAAATCAAAATCAAAGAAAGCACTTACTTGGAGATCAATTCCACCACTTCGAAATAAAAAGCAAGGAGATCCTACCAAAAAGCTGCAAAAAGCAAGAATCTTGACTCCACCTGCTGATTGATGCAAGCCTTGCTCTAATACCACTATTACGATCGCCAAGCGAAGATATCTCAAGATCCTGTCGCATGCAACCAAAAGGACACGTGGAGCAAAACCACCCAACCAACAGGAGAGAATCTTGGCTTTTGGAATCAGGAAAATGAATGAGGAGGTGAGCAAGTTCCTACAAAGATATAGGCCCAAAAAGTTGAGAAATATTCCCTCTAGAATAACCCAAGGCCATGCAAAATCAACTTGATCTCCTATTCTTGCACAAAAAGTTGTCAATCACCATGCACTAGCTCCATAGGTCCAATTAGAGCACCTTGGCCCTCAAAAAATTATTAATTACATTACTGGCCTAGTCCGGAATGACATGGTGTAACTAATAATCTCATCCATTGGAGTACCGGCTATCCATGTCAAGGACTATTCCTAATCCTTTATTCAGGGCATGGACGTAAGACCCTATCCCTTATCCCTTACCCTAAACCCTTTTTTCTAGATCCCTAAAATTCTCACCCCTTATTCTAAAATCTTTCTGCTATATTCCCTACTCTAAACTCTGAATTCAAAACCCTAGGCCCTAAACCCTAAACCCAAAACCCTAAATCCTAGATCTTTAAGTTGAAACCCGTAATCATAAACCCCAAGCTCCTTTCTCTAGATCACTTACCCTAAAGTCCCTTATCTAAATCCCTAGCCCTAGATCTCTAGATCCCTATACCAGTTACTCCTTACCCAACTCTAACACAAAAAACATTTGTTCAATTCCTATACAAGAAAAAAAAGAAAAATTCTATACAATTTCATAGATTCAAGTGAACATATCTAGAAATTACAAACTGGAAAAAGTGGAAGGTTTCCTAGATTGACAATCTAGAGAATCTAAGGATAGTGAATAAAATAGGGGTTCCCACCAAATTTCAATTTCAAATTGGTTCTCTCCAATTATTGAATGGGTTCCCACTCTTTTTTAAATTTGAATAGTTAGGGAGGTAGAAATGGGCCAATAAGATTTTGAGGCCAAGAGCCTCCTCTCCACTATAAATAGGAGCAAACTCGAACTGCTTCTCATGTTCAAATCTTCATTTCAATACAAGTAGATTGGTTCTCTTAACTTGTGAATGTCCTTGCTCTCTAACTCTATTCCTCATCTCTTATGCTTTTGTTGTATTTGCTATTTGTTGGATTTGAATATTATTGGGATTTATATTTCTTATGTTTTTTTTGAGAGAGAAGGGGAGAGAGAAAAAGAATAAGCTATTATCAAGATGAATTTTAGGGTTAATTCTTAGTGTTAATGGATGTTAGAGTTAGATGTGGATCTTTCATACATGCTGAATTCTGAGATATGCTATCACTCTCATGGGATCGAACCTATGTGTGACAACTAACTTCATCTCCTTGATGCTTGAGTGCTTGGATCTTGGGATGAGGATAGGATAGCAAATAAACCCACTACAATTTCGGCGTCGTTGTCGGGGAGCTATGCCAATTTTTCAGTTTATAACATGTTTGGTTGATGGTTAGCTTGCAATAGGCATTTTGTCTTCCCTCTCTAGATCACTCCATCCCTGACCTTCCAGAAGTTAACACTGACATTGGGGGTGATGACG
Source organism: Diphasiastrum complanatum (assembly GCA_029204225.1). Taxonomy (NCBI): domain Eukaryota; kingdom Viridiplantae; phylum Streptophyta; class Lycopodiopsida; order Lycopodiales; family Lycopodiaceae; genus Diphasiastrum; species Diphasiastrum complanatum. Next base: position 16,837,870 of record CM055108.1, read on the forward strand.
ACTTCATGGCAGATCCGTTGGAGTCAAGAAGATTCTCACCCAGACAAGACACAGGTGCACTTGAGCCATCAACGAGTGAGCGGGCAAAGGAAAAAGATATGGGCAATAAGGCCTTGGATGATTACTTGCCGAGGCCACCACAACCACGTAGGGCGGCTTTTCCTATCAGGCCCAAGGGCAAGATGGCTGATACCAAAGAATTAGAGAAATTCGAAAGGAAATATCCTCCCAACATGAGAGGAGGCAAAGAGGAGATAGATCAAAGCCAATACTTCACTAGGGATGAGATCATTGCGGTACTACAACTGCAACCTGAATGGCAGAACAAGGTCTTAAGGGATAGCAGGCGGCTGCAAGAGTACCTGAGGGCACCGACATGGAAGTGAATTGATCCATTCTACATGCCGCTCAAACAAAAAAATCCATGGCCAGCAGGAAAGGCACGGGTTGAGGTGGTGAACTGGCCAGTGATTCCGAGAATTTCAGCCAGAATCTCCCCGAATGACCTGAGGCTATAGTTGCTAGACTTCGGGCACAAATACAAGACAAGTGCCAATCTATGCGTGCAAGAAAGTGCCAAATACTGCCAATCCATGGACTTTCTAATGCAGCAATAATATTTTTGAGATCGTGGTTTGGATCCGATCAGGATCAATTCCAACGTAGCCCTCCAATCATAGGAAGATCATGAGATGATGGCCCAGCTATACTACAGAGCGACCTTCATGTCATCACGATACGTCACCATGGTAGAAGACTGGCAGGAGATGGGCTTCATCGAAAAGATACGAGAGTACTTGGGCCACTAAATTATGGAAGTAAGCTCCGCTTCCAAGTGTTCGAAGTCCTAGGGCAAAAGATGAGCGAGCGGAAACAAATAGATAACGAGGCGAGCAGGACTCGCAAGAGGTTCTCAAGAGGGCTGGAATGTAATAGCTATTGAGAGATCTTCATTTTTGAAAAACAATTTTGTGGATAAAAAGCACCTGGTTTTACGGAAGCGAACGAAGATCCATGCTTTTCCAAGTGCCGAGCGGAAGGACATCACCTGTGTTGCAATGGGTCCTGCAACAGATTAGGGGTGGATAATGTTAGCGGATTCTAGAGAATCCGTAGATGCCAAGCCAAGCTGAAGACACAGAGTATCTCTCACCCATGACCGAGGAGGTCTCAGAAGGAGGAGAGCAGAAGAAGCTGAGAGCTGAGAGCTGAGAATTACTAGCTAGGATGACAATTATTATCTATGTGAGCCTACATGGTGTATCCCAGAGAAGGAACGACCATGTAGGGCTAGTAATGATTCCTAGGCATTGTAAATAAGTGTAGACCCCCTTAAATAATTTAGAGTGAGCCATCTTTTGATGGTGACCTCTAGTGGAAGGGCAATTTCCACATGTAATTTCTAATTTGGTGGAATTGCCACTTGGGCTCCACATGGGCAGCCTTCTTGCTTATTTAAGGGCCCGCCTCTCTTGTGAGGGAGCTTTGATTGTATTGTCAATTTCTCTTGAGTGAATAAAGAAGATCTTCCACAAGTTCTTGATGATTGTGAAGCTCCTTGTTCATGGCAATCTTCTTGAGTGAAAGTTCTATGAGCATGTTCTGATTTCCTTTTGTGTTTGCAGATTAATTAAATTTCTTGCTTACTCTCTTGCTTGTGGAATGTAGATGTGGATTAACTTTCTTGTTTCTTGATTTCTGTAGTTTCAGCATGCAGGTAAACTATAGAGTTGAGAATGTGGATTTGATTTGCATACTCTCTAACAATCCTGTCCTTGATTGTTCTTGGGTATTCCGAGCATCAAGAAATGGGTGTTTTTTGATCCTTGGGCTGCTAGAATGCCGTTAGGAGGCTAGTTTTCTTGTTTCTTGTTTCTTGTTGAGTAGCTTAATCTTGTCATTGCATTGTTCCCTGATTTCCTAGATAGATTGTAGATTTCCTATCTGACTTAGAACGTTGATCTATGCTGAGCTAGGACTGGTTGCATGGCTTGTAAATGCATGTAGCTGAGTAATGTAACCATTTCTCCCCACAAACAGGCTGGGAATACACGTAATCTGAGAAACACTTCTGCCTGGAAACCATTCTAACAAGAAGATTAAACTGTAAAGAACTGTAACCAACAGAAGTAACAAAGAATAAGAACGAAAAAGAATCGTGTTCACAAATTCAGCTGGAATCTGTGAACATGTGTGTGGATTACAAGGGGCTTAATAAAGTGACTATAAAGAATAAATATCCATTACCCATGATGGATGACCCTTTAGATCGCTTGGGTGGAGCACGGTATTTCACCAAGATAGATCTTAGGACAGGGTACCATCAAATAACAATTAAGTCGGAAGATGTCCAAAAGACAGAATTTTGTTCTAGATCTGGTCATTATGAATTTCTAGTGTTGTCATTTGAATTAACGAATGTTCTAGCAACATTCTAGCAAATGATGAACGATTTATTTCATCCATATTTGGGGAAGTTTGTGGTTGTATTCTTAGGCGACATTCTCGTTTACAGTAAATCCTTGGTGGAATCGTCTTGATGAAGCTCCGTCGATAGGTACTCCATGATAAAGAGTCCAAGTGTGAATGCTTTAACCAGAGTTGCTTTATCTCGGTCATAAGATCACAGTAAATGGGATCACGATTGACGAGGATAAAATCAAGATTGTGATTGAGTGACCAATTCCAGGAACTGTGAGGCAAGTAAAGTCTTTTTTAGGTTTTACACCTTTCTTCAAGAGATTTATTGAGGATTATGCTAAATTAGCAGCACCGCTTAATAATCTGACAAAAGGAATTGTTAATAAAAAGAAAAAGAGGAATCAACCTAGTTCGCCTGTTGTTTGGAATGAGAAATTGAATCAGTGTTTTGAGAAACTTAAAACAATGATTGTCTCAGCTCCCATATTACAAATTGCAAATCCAGATTTACCTTATGTCGTGAGAACGGATGCAAGTGATGTTGCAGTTGGAGTAGTTCTATTACAAATGGATAAGCCACTAGCGTTTGAGAGCAAAAAATTCACTGGTCCTTAGTTGCGTTACACTACGCAGGAAAAGGAATTGTTTGTTGTAGTCCATGCACTTAAAACATGGAGACACTACTTGTATGGTAGTAAGTTTGTAGTGTATACGGATCACCAGCCTCTTAAGTATTTTTGTAATCAACATGGTCTTCGAGGGAGAAAAGCTCGATGGCTGAATTGATGCAAGAATTCGATCATGAAATCCGTTACATAAGAGGCAGCTCTAATCAAGTTGCAGATGCTTTTAGTCGGATCGGTGAACTGAACGTGTTGTCATTCAGCCAGATTTCTACGGATCTATGTCTTTCGCTGAGAGGAAAATATAAATCAGATTCCCATGTTGGACACATTTGGAACATTGTTCAGACCGAAAGAAATGTGGGCAGTGTTGAGTCAAAAACACAAGGGACTCAACTAACTAAGAAAGATAAGAAGATTGTGGAATAGTTCACCATTCAAGATGGATTACAATTTTGAAATGGAAAAGTTTGCATACCTGGTGATGATGAGCTCAAATGAAAGATTTTGTTTGAATGTCATGACATACCCTGTGCAGGACATCCCAGCATACACAAGACTCTGGACTTGGTTAAGAGGGAATTTTATTGGCCAAAGCTCAAGCCATATGTCGAGTCATATGTTGTTAAATACAAGCCCTATAAACTAGCAAAGGCTGAACACCATAAGGTTGGTGATTTGTTGCATCCATTAGATATTCCAGATAATAAATGGGAAATCATATCAATGGATTTTGTAGTTGGACTTCCAAAGACTCAATGGCAAAATGATTCTATTTGGGTTGTAGTGGATCGGTTAACCAAGTTAGCTGCATTCATACCAGTCAAGTCAACTATAAAGGCTTCTGATTTAGCCCAGATCTTTGTTGAAAGATTATTTTGGTTGTATGGTCTGCCGAGTGACATTGTTAGTGATAGAGATCCTAAGTTCACAGGTCACTTTTGGTAAGCAATATTTCATAAACTGGAAACTTCTGTGAGTTTCAGTTCTTCTAATAATCCTGAATCAGATGGCCAAACAAAAAGTCCTTTTATGCTTATGTATCTAGATCTCCAGTAAATGTTGAGACGTAAGATCCAGAAGGTTGCTGATTTTTTGCATGATATGCAAGAAATGTTGCAAGTGGCTAAGGATAGTATCCGAAGTGCTTAGGATAGAGCTAGAACTATACTGATCTTAAGAGATCTCCAAGAGATTTTAAAGCTGATGATTGGGTATATCTTAGGATTCCAAAAGATTCTAAGATGTTACGTACAGGAAAGCATTATAAGCTATCTACTCGTTATTGTGGACCTTTCAGGATTGTACATAGAATTGGTTCTTTGGCGTATGAACTCGATCTTCAACAAATCGACTGCACACCCAATATTTCATGTAAGTCATTTGAAGCTAAGTTTATATGATGGTGAGGTTGGATCGGATGAGGATTTATCCCATTTGGAAGATTTGTCACTTAGTGAACCTTTGGAATCTGAGAAAGTGCTCAAAACCAGAGATAAACAATTGAGAAATCGTTCTATCTCTGAGTGCTTAATTCAGTGGAAGGGTCGTACTGAGGATGATGATTCATGGGAGAGAGTTGATAGCATAAAGAAGAATTTCCCAAATTTTAGTTTCTAAGGATAGAAATAGTTTAAGGAGGGAAGAATGTTATGTCCATGACCAGTACATAGGATACAATACACTCCTAGTCTTGGATACACGGTACTCTAGTGAAACAAGCTGTTAGTTATGCCACGTCATACTGGACATGACCCGAAAGTAACTAATATCCTTGTGAGGCCTAGGACACACTAAACGGAGTTTAGACAAGGTATGAGATAGTGTATGCATGTGTAGAGTTATCAACAGCAATTCTATGAATAGTTGGTCCATGCATAGGACTCTATTCTAGGTGAATCTATGTATAGGGAACATAGGGCTATGCATGGCTATGTGCCCAGGATGCTTTTGGCTCTATGTAAGAGGCCCAAACTTGCCCTACTCCATCATCATGGTTCTTGATTCATTGCCAGGCTCTCACTCTACATTCATGGTTCTTGTTCCTTGGCTTGGGGGTGAGGCTTCTAGAGATTGATTGGATGCGTCTACTTGGTTGGGTGGTTTCTCCACATTGTGTTATCCTTTTGTGTTTAGGATTTGTAATCAGGATCTAAGGAGCTTCCCTTATAGAGTGTGTCGCATTTTTAAGGGCAACGTCAGTTTTTCTTTCAATGGTAGTGTCGCTTTTTCCCGAAAAAAGAAAAAGGTGAAACACTTGACAGTAGGCCTGAAAAACTTTTCTAAGGCACTTACAAGATAGTCACTTTTTTTCGAAAAAAGAAAAATGCGACAACGTCAAGAGAGTTGGCCAAAATCATTTTCTAGGTGTTTTTGACTTAGTGATGCATTTTCCTCATGACCAAAAATTGCAAACTGTGTGACGAAACAGTTCAAAAATGCAGACTATGCGAAACATAGTCGAAAATGCAACAGTCAAGAAAAACAACAAGGAAAAACTAAGAAAAATGCTAAGGCTTTAAACGATAGAGACTCTTAGATTCTACACACGTGTTGCAAGAATAGCATAAGCAAGCATGCATGTGACATTCACAGATGAAGCATGCAATGTGGTTGATGCTAGCACTAGTACCCTCATCACGCAAGACAGACGGAAAGGCAATCTGTATCATCTGAAGGTATGCCTACCTGCAGAACAAGCACATCAGATCCATGAGTCCACGGATGTTCTATGGCATAGGAGACTATGTCATATGAGCACATTGGTGTTGTATCAAGCAAGCCAACATGACGTATTCATAGGGCTAGCATCAAAGATGCAACCAAACATCCTGTGATGCATGCCACAAAGGCAAGATGTCCCGTCCATCCTTTTCAAAGGACCGCTTCAGAGCAACAGAGCTCCTAGAGTTGGTACATTCGGACATCTACAGACCATTTGGATGTGGTTTCTATAGGAGGCTCAAGTTACTACATCACCTTCATCGATGATTTTAGTAAGTTCTTCGTCATCTACTTCATCCACAACAAATCAGAACTCAACCTCAAGAGACAAGTTGGAGAGGTAGAGACAAACCTTTTGGTGTGAGAAGGATTGAAGTTGCAGGTGACAAATGCAAGGAGAAGGATGTACCGTGGGATAGATTTTCACAAGGAAGCCGATCAGCTGACATGAAGCTCCATGAGTGGTTTGAGAGACTGTTGGAGAGCCGTGACATGGATGACTTTCCAGGATCATCTAGCCAGGGAGAGCTACAAAGATCAACAAGAGAGAAGACACAACCTGAAAGGTATGAAGCAAACTATGCTCTCTTATCTAGCATTATTCAAAGCAAAGAACCTTCGACTTATGGTGAAGCGAAGGATGATAACATTTGCGTCAAGGCCATGGGAGAGGAGATGGAGTCAATTGCTAAGCATAGCGCATGGGACTTAGTAGAATCACTAGTTGGTAGGATACCCATCGGATGCAAATGGGTATACAGGATTAAGTACCATGCAAATGGAAGTATAGCAAAGCACAAGGCAAGATTGGTGATCAAAGGGTATGCACAAAGTAAAGGGATCGACTACGAGGAGACCTTTGCGCCAGTATGTAAGTGGAATACTCTACGTCTACTTGTTGCTTTAGCTTCAAATTTTGGTTGGCCTTTGCATCAAATGTGTTCGAAGCAAATTCTAAGTCAAACTTGGCATACCACCTTTAGAAATCCAAATCCTAGCCTCCAAGACCCATAATAACTCTAATGGATATTATTATATGCTATTATTTTGATTATGATCTCGTAAGGCCATTAATCATTCATTGAGGTATGTTGGGTATCACTGGTCAAGGCTTGGTCATTTGGGATTAAACAACATACATTTCTACAAACCAATGCTAGTACAAATAACAATGAAGTGTCACCACTAGAGTTGGTTGAATTGATTGATAACTATAAAGTCTTGTAGGTTCACCATAGTTCAAATCTCCCTTCCTACTTCCAATTGGCACATGATATATATTATAAGAAGCATCGCAAATCTTTTCAATTTTACTAGAAATTATAGAACATACTACAAAAGCCAGGTACAAAAAATTGAAACCATTTGAAATATTCCATAAGTGGTGTGAACAATTTTGATATTCAACTCTTTTGTAAGACTAACAAGAATATTTCTATATATCATTCTATGAAATGCCATATGATGTTTAATCTCTACGTATGTAAATTATGGTAGTTTTGCCATATGGACTAGTAGGGTTCGCTAATATTACATAAATTAAATTGCACAACATCATCCTAGATTCTTTGAGCAAGGATTACAAAAGGTGAGCGCTCTTCTTGGATTTGTTTGACCAATTTAGTTGCAAGTGTATCTCTTAAATAAGCTATAACCTAGTGGATGGGCCGTCTGAGTCCCACCACACAAAAGATATGTTAAAGGATTCTAGATAAGGGATCATCCCATATATAGCAAAAAAACAATCTCTAAAAAGTGAAGAAATGAGAGTGTGGAGCCATCTAGAATAAGATATTTGTGTTTCAAATGATAGACTGACCTATTGTGAGTAAATGAGTTGTGAATCATGATAAGGGGGAGTTGATGAGAGAGAGAGAGAGAGAGAGAGAGAGAGAGAGAGAGAGAGAGAGAGAGAGAGAGAGAGAGAGAGAGAGAGAGAGAGAGAGAGAGAGAGAGAGAGAGAGAGAGAGAGAGAGAGAGGTAAAGCAAGCATTTGATACAAACCTTGAGAAAACCTTGCAATGGCAATATGTGATAAATTGGGGCTTGACTTGTGACCTATTCAACAAAGCAAATGTTCACAGGTTTGTTTAATTGATTGAATCCTTCAAGTCCTTAGCAAAGTTATATTCTCTTCCTCTACAACTAACCACACAATATCTTCTATATTTGTGCAAGGGTGATAACTTGGGAAATCATTAAGGTATACCTATGATTAGAGAGGTCTAGCAATCCATGTTGACATCTTGAAGTTGCATTACACTTCACATGGACATACTAGATTGAAAATTGAAAAACAAAACTTAGATCATTTCTTAATCATGAATTGAATAAAGCTCCAAAAATACTTAGATCATTTCTTAATCATGAATTGAATAAAGCTCCAAAAAGACTTAGACCATTTCTTAATCATGAATTGAATTAAGCTCCAAAAAGAGAGAGTAACAACTAGAAAGAGTAAAGAGATGCCCAACAATGTCTTGCAATTAATCATAACCCATGACTTTGGAGTTGGTGTCATAGACTCGACTCCAAGAGCAAAATATTAAACGAGAGAAGATTGGCCCTCATTTGGTGTGGCGGTGGGGCAGACATGCTTTGGTTGGCGTCACCTAGGTTCCATTTTGTGGCCGCTCTTGGGCATATGGTACACCTTAGCCAAGGTCTAATCAAGATTAAGAAAATAAAGAGAATATAAGGTGAATTGTTTTGGAGGAGAAATAGGAGTGCTTGGAAAAATTGGCAAAGTATAGAAATGGAACCGGCAAGTTTTCTCAAAACCAATAATATCATAAAATATCTGACCGTTTTTTATACAAGCATATATACCTTTTTATGAGTACAAGTCTTTAAAAAATTGAGAAGTTTTATAAAGTGTAGGTTTTTTGAGGATAACTCAAAAGAGGTTTCCCGAGCACTGAGAAATAGATGCATGGATGGAACCAGTGCTTGCCAAAAACCTATAATGCATTCAAAAAAGCCTACCAAATTTTTAATTCACCTACCAAGTTTTTTTTTGCAGTTTTCCAAAACCTACATGTTTGAGACCCTCTAGGCTATGAGCCTATCAAATATTAAACTCTAGGTTTTTATTTTCATATAAATTAGTAACTAAATGCTTTTAGCTTAAGAATTTAAAAAAAATTAGTTTGGCTCTAGGCTCTAGTACATTATTTACTTCGCCCATAACAAAGTTTAACAAGGTGCATGCCAATTTGACCTTTTGTTAAACCATAAAAGACCTTCTAACCTTTTGGAGAGCTTTTTGTTTTTTGAGCCTTCTCAAGCACAAAAGCAATAGGCTTTTTGACTCATGAGTTGTGAGAAAACCTATAAAAAAAAAGTTTATAAGTTTCCTTTAAGTTGTAAAAAAAGTTTTTGGCAAGCACGGGATGGAACCTTGGTCATGGGACTATTTGGGATTAGAAAAACAATAAAGAGGGAATATAAGGTGAATGTTTTTGGAGGAGAAATAGATGAAGTGAAGAATTTGAAAGGATGTTGCTTTGGATAAATATTTGCTAAAAATATATAGAAAAGTTGTAAGGAGCCTTAAATTAGGGCTTAAATGACATGGGGATGCGTGTGGTGAGAAACTGGAATGAGTATTATATGCCATGAAAATTAAGGGTGTGTCGGCACTCATCCGACAGCGTGGCCTTTGCCTTTGCCGCCTCGTTTGCTCTCCCTTCCATCTTCCAAGTTCGCATGTTCTTCCTTCGTTCGTGCCAGATACAGCTTCCCCTGCTAGCATCCAAATCTCTCTCCGCCCAGTGCCCAATATTAGCTACAACCCACAATTTGCTATACTCTGTGCAGGTTTACATTCTTGTGAATTTGCCAATTTCTAACTGCAGCTAGTTATTTCACTCAGAAGCTAAAACCTACAAATCGCCTCACTCTCGGCAGTTTGAGATTTTTTTTTTCTGCTGCTTGTTATTTTACTAGGAAGCCAAAACCCACAAATTGGTTCACTCTTGGCAGTTTTGAATTTGATTTCATTTGTCAATTTCTGACTGCTGTCCATTATTTTACTCACAAGCTAAAACCCACAAATTGGTTTACTCTTTGGCAGAACTTGTCTTAATATTCATTTTACTCACAGGAGCATGACAGTCAGTCAAACAGTAGTTTTAGTTCTGTAGCTAGGTCCTTGTCTAAGGTAGCTTCAGTTATGAAGCATGTTCTCTAGTAAATGTTCTCGAATCTCTAGTAAATGTTGCTGATGTAGTGCCATTCATGAAAAAACTCCAGAGTAATTCAGGATTGATTTGATTTTAACTTCACCAAGCTCTCTGTGAATTTGAAGTACAGTTGCATCCACAGATTTTTCATGGAGTTGACTTATGAAATCCTAGCTTCCAGAGGGTGCCTAAGATCAAGCTGGGTATGCTCAAGAAATGTCCAAACTTGCTGATATTTTCAGCTAAGTTTGGAATGCATATCTGAGACTTGGAAAAAATTATTATTTCTGTGCCACCTGGTGACTTCTCACTGGGCCCCACAAATCGTGTCAAGTAACCCTTTGTGGGTTATTTTGGGTGTGGAGCCCTGGGGCAGAGATGTATCCCTAAGTCAGGTGCATGATGCATGTGGCCGGCTACCCCACACTGGGATTTCGGGAATTGAGTCCCAGAATAAAGTCGTGTGATAGGATCTTGAGGCATTCAGTCCCGTTTAGGTTCAACGAGCAACTACAAGATCTAAACTTCAGCTTATACATTATAAGCAGGCTGCCACACAGCTGCTAAATACATATTAAATTACTCATGATTAGAATCCGATCACGCTTCTAGAAATACAAGCATGATGTTGAATTAAAGAATTGAATTTCTTCTTGCATTTGAGGCGGTTGCGTATAGTATGAGAGGCTAGCTAATGAATGTATCATAGTTTTTTGTAGATTGAGTTTCAATCAAACTGCTATTGCTGGCTGATAAAAAAAAAGATAGCAAAGTCTTTTTCTGATGAGCTCAGGCTTCCCATTAGTTGCCTCACAACAATGAAGAACAGCTGCCTCGAGGTGGGAGGAGTTGCTACCGTTGGAAATTGGGCATCTGGATATGGATCGTGCATTAATGGCGGGCCCGCATCCCAATGGAAGGTGACTTGGGTACATGGATCAACCCAGCAATTTGCAATTTGAAGTGATTATTAAATTGGATGCTCTGGTCGTCCCACGTGCATTGTTGATGCACATTGCAGTTGTGTTGGTGCAATAAAACTGAGAAGATCATGCCCCAAACAAGTTGCTTTCTGGTTGTCTGATTCATCTTTCAACCCAAACAGAGAAATTTCGTGGTTTTTTACTACTCAACCGACTCAATAAGGGTCCTAATTACACTCTCTCTCTCTCTCTCTCTCTCTCTCTCTCTCTCTCTCTCTCTCTCTCTCTCTCTCTCTCTCTCTCCATCCGATTTATCTGCGAGTGATCTTCTACCAGAACAAGGCTCCTCAGCTAACACAGGATATATCTCCAAGCCGTCCAGAAGTTGATTAATGAGTATGTTCTGAATCATCTATGATGCTATGAAACTAAACATTTTCTGAGTTTACTTTCAATTCCATATCTCTTATGTAGTATACATGAACTACAGTAGGAAATTATGGGTTCTAAGATGTAATAACTTGACTTTCTTTGTTCCATCTTCTTGTTGCTGATTGTGGTGAGCCTCATATTTGTAGCCAATTAGTTTCAAGTGAAGTTTGATCGTTCTTGGTGCAATATCTCACCCACATCTCCTCTAGACGTTGTCCCCTCGAGGACTTCGTTCCGAATCGAAGCGGTTGAAGTCCAGATCTTAAATAGGCACGATAAGCATACTGATCGAGTACCTAGGCTATAGTTACGCTGATGGGTTCTGTGGACGAATATGGTTGTGAGCTAGAAGCAGTTGTCAGAGGCCACATTGCACCTGCGTACTCAGCAATGCAGCACAAAAGGCTACTGGGGGAGAAAGCAAACATGTTTCCACTTCTGTCCTCGGCCTCTAGCCTACTACGAAGTCAATCTGCAGCTTTTAAGGGCAGCTTCGGTATGAATCATCTGCAAGAAATACATAACTCTTTTCAGATGAGTTGTATGAACAGTCTGCTGATGGACTCACCATTTCTGTGCTCAATTAAGCGAGACGACTACTCTCCAACATCTCCATTTCGCTCCCCCGAATCTGAAGTAAATTCAGAAAAAACTTCCCAAGAAATGGTCCACTTTGGGCAAACAGACGGGCGCGTCGCTGTGAAGATTCTATCACCATTTCCTGGCTTTGCTTGCGAACAAGAACAAATCAACGTTCCATTCAGCAATTTCAAGACTGATCATGAACTTTTCCATAACCATTCCCTGCCAGATTATGCATCTCCCATCAGTCAGTCTGAGACTTCTGACAAGAAGGTTTCTGAAGAACCTGCAGCGGTAGATAGCTCAATTCAGGCTTCGAATACTGGACATCTACAGAAGGCCTTGCAACTCAAGCCAACAAAGCAGTCATCGAGTTCATCTCCGAAACAGGATTCACCAAGGGATCGTAGTACATCCATGGTAGATCAAGTATCAAAGCGAAGGTAATTTTCTAGTAATAGAAAAGTTCAAAAATCACAAAATCCACTAGACTTAGTCAGAAAATTAGCTACAATGAGATCAGATTCTAATTCTTGGCCAGCTTAACATTCTTCTCACCCAAAGGATGTTGTTGCTATCCTCATCTTGGAAATGGCAACAGATCTATATCTGCTTCAGAAAGGATGAAATTCTACTCACCGAAAATTTATGTGTCCGAAATCAATCCATTGTTTAATATGCCTGCACAATAGGAGATGGTTCATAGTGATCTAGACTCTCCATATCCTAAAGCTCGTGCTGTACTGCACCAATCTATGCTCCTAAACGGGGACAGTTTGCTTTCTCTGCAATAATGGCCTACCTATGTTGTCACAAATTTCAATACACTTTCGTCTGTTGAAGAATGCCAAAGTTTTCTGTACCTATACCCCTGAAACATACTATTTGATAAAAATACTTGGGATAATAGATGCTGGATAATGGATGATCTTTAGTTGATACTGTTTACAGTTGCTTATTTAAGTTACTCTTTTCAAATTAGCTTCTTATAATTCAAATTTTAAACTTGCAGTTGCTGCAGTGCCTCCGTACTCATTTGAATATTAGGGTTTTCATAAAACTGAGTAGCAAACTCTTTAAAAGCATTAGTCCTACTTGGTTAGCCGGTATAAGGCCCATTTACGGACCTTATGATGTCATTCCATGCAGTATGAATACTAGTAGGAATAGTAGATACCTTCCTCCCGTATGCGCATGAATACTGTGTGGATAATAGTACATTCATATTATGCTGCCAAAAGTCTAACTAGTTGCTTTCGTACTTGTTGTCACTTGGAATTAGGAAAGCTTTGACATAACATTAAACATTGTACATCCTTCTGAGTTCTGAGTTGATCAAGCTACTTCAAGATAGGTAATAGGAACAATAAATGTGTAGTGATTACTGCCTTATTTCCCTATCTACAGATTTATTAAGCAACCTGGCTCTGATGTTAGCTCCATCGTCTGTTTGTTAAACCTTGACTATAGAAAGTGATCGATCGCTAATTAATAGATATTAAAACAGTGCTTCAAAGTGATTCAATCTAGAGTGAATGATGGCCTTTCTGTTCGTAAAACTAAGAGAGCTTGTGGATGCTGATTGATAACTCCAGGAAAGTCCAGGAAAAGCGGATCGTGTGTGTTCCTGTGTCGCCTGAAATAGCAGGTAGAACAAATGGAGGATGCCTGTCATCAGACATGTGGGCTTGGAGAAAATACGGTCAAAAACCTATCAAAGGCTCTCCGTACCCTAGGTTCTCTCTCTCTCTCTCTCTCTCTCTCTCTCTCTCTCTCTCTCTCTCTCTCTCTCTCTCTCTCTCTCTCTCTCTCTCTCTCTCTCTCTCTCTCTCGCTCTCGCTCTCTTTCTCTCTCTCACATTGAATCTGAAGCATGCTTGATGTGGAGATGATGATCCGGGAAGCATAGTTATAATATTTTGACTGGAATTCACTTGGTTTCGTACATGATCAGGGGCTACTACAGATGTAGCAGCTCTAAAGGTTGCTCGGCAAGGAAACAGGTTGAAAGGAGTCGAACCGATCCTTCCATGCTGATCATTACCTACACATCTGATCACAACCATCCCGGGCCAGCACGCAGGAACCTATTTCGATCGTCCAATGCAGCAGCCACAATTCCAGCACAAAATCCCAGTGAAGCTCAAGAAGGCAAAGCCACATGTGAGAAATCCCAAATTAATCCTTGCTTGTCCGTAATGATCAGCTCTCATGAACAGTGCCTGGATGAAGCTGCAATGCTTTCATCATCGGAAGTCAGTATCAACGCAGACCGAGACCTGGGAGGTCTGTCCATGTTCTGTAGCGCTCAAGATGAAGATCTGTTTGCAGAACTCGATGAGCTGCCATTATCATCAGCCCTCTTCCAGAAAACAACTCTGGATGAGAAACCTGTCGATGAAGCAAATGAAAGCATTGTAATCGATGATTCATACCATCTTTTTGGTTGGTCGCCTAGCAATTTTGTGAGTAGCAACACATTTTCATAATCCACATCCTTCCTGCAAGAAAAAAATTGTTGATTCATGACAATCGTATCGAGATGATGTGTCCATCCCATTGAGATGCCCGGTTGTTTTTTTGTGAGATCAAAATTCATCATATTCACGGAATTACTTTCCATCTCAAAATGTATCACAGACGACAAAAGAGTCCATCAAGCAGCCTATGCTTTAAAAGCCGGTATTGAAAATTGTTCACAGGCTAGCTTTTCATGACAGCACCAGAAACTACACGATGGATGGTTGTTTTAGGGACGTGATTCCGATTAGTTCAGCATTTATGTAGACCATACATGTCAAGGTTACTATTATTAAAGCAGCCGTGGATCTTAAAAGCTTTTGGGTGATTGCCTTGTGCCACGGCGGTTGTATGGACCACTAGATTTATCATGCAGTGAAGATCATATAACAACGTATAAACGAAACTTCTCATCCAATCAGGAGTTTCTTTAACACTTCCGCAAAAGATCAACTTCGTCTTATTTCGATGAATCAATGGATCGGATTGTTTTGCCCCCAGGATTTTTATGCGCAGCAACTGAGCTGCACTACTGGCAGAACACAGTAAACTAGGCCTGCTCGATTCTTGCAGCCTTCATTACAAAAGTGCAGGAACTGAAGAAAGCTGCCCATCTAATTCATTCAGCTTGGAAATTGTGTGAAGTTTAGTAGATTTCGTCCTTTCATTTTCCTTTTGCCTAAGACACAGTGTAGTTTGTCGGTAGCTACTTTTCAGTTCTGATCACGAGTCAGAATTAAATTGAAGAATGTTGAATTATGAGATGCATCAGATGGATCAGGATTCAGTATTTTTTTCAGATTCTGATCAAGAGTCAGAATTAGACTGATAGAATGTTGAAACATGAGATGCATCAGTTAGATCAGGAGTCAGTCAGTAATCTCAATGATTCACGTATTGAACAAATTTTAGCCTACACCATTCTGTAAACTTCGTTCGGAATTTAAGCATACAAAAAGTGAAAATTGCAGTGAAAATTGTAACATTTATTCTTGAAAACGTAATAATCGTTGCAGCTCTTCACCTTGCAGCTATTAGAGAGGCCTCTTCTAAGCAGGTTTCAAAAAATAAAGTTGTGAATCAGCCATGATCTCTAAGCAGAACGTTTAGTACGCTTTGATAATTGAACAACAAGTGATACAGATTTCCAACTGAATGTATTAACGAAATTCAAAACTTGCACCATACCGACCATGGTGTACTTTGTATTGAACGTTGTATTGAATCTTTGGTCCAAATAGATCCGATATATATATATGTCAAAATGAGATGCAGTCGTCCAATCATAATGTCAACAATGTCGATAATACCAACTTCTATTAATGCTATTAGGTATAGATTTTATATAGTTTATAGGCAAAACTTGATGATCAACCGCTCCTCTAATTAAGTGCAGTATCACTCCACGATATAGTTCTAATATCCCACCATGGTGAAAGTGGTGTGGTTCAAAATATCTCATTATTTGCAAGTGCTAGAGAGATTGGGTAGCTAATCTAAAATATGGCATTTTTTTCACTATTTAGTGTAGCGTAAGTTATTAGAAACCCTTGACGTTGAGATCTTGAAGTTGGCCATTGAAGGCTACCAAATTGGCTTCAACTCAAGATCAAGATCGGGTTTTCAAAATGGTCTTCATTGAAGGTGCTCTGAAGAAATCTTGACTGAAGGTCAAATTATGAAGAGAATAAATGCTTATGAAGAATGCCAAGTCATCAAGGTCACATTGACCAAAATATTGATTACTTTCCTTGTGATGGTTGCCATGGAGGATGCCAAGTTATCAAGGTAGCTCAAGGTCAAGAATAGGAGATTGAATAATACTTATTGAGACATCTTCCATTGACGACACCAAGATGGATCAAGTTCAAGGTCATTGCATATGGACACTACTAATTTGAGATAAGGCTAAGGAGGACAACATCACTTTTCATAAATGAAAAGACATTAACTATTTGTCTATTGGTCTTAATGATTTAGTTGAGCCTTTTTCCAAAACATAGGATATGGCATTTGCATAAAAAACACTTAAGTTGAAAGACCTAGTTGGAGATGTCAAAAGTGACAACAATATCTTCCCTCTCTAGATCTAATGGCCATGACTCTACCAAATTGTTTCCTACTCTCGTTGCTAGATAGAATTTGTTGTTAAAATTTTGTAAAATTTTATTGTTCACACTTTCTAGCACAAATAACATTTCATATGATCATAGAGAGAATCTTCTCTATATGTTGGTGTTTGAGCTCAATCTGATCAATCTGTCTCGGTTATGAGAATCTCAACTATACAACAAAGAGGAGTTGACTTGGACCAACTTCACTGTTTCTTATAGACAAGTATATTTTTAAATCTAATCCAAGAAAATCATCCATCGGCTATGGACAGTGCATGTATTGATAATATCGATCAATGAGAGAATGTCGTAACCATAATATCAATACTCTAGGATGGACTATGAATAGGCAATTGACAAAAATAGATGATGTACCTGCAATGGCCACCTGATCCACCAAATGCACAATGAGATGCATTTGAATGGTGAGAATGGATGTGGGAAAGTGCTTCTCAATCAAACGCATTGCCTCGATTGAGCTTTGGCTTGCCGTCTCAAAGGATGCTAGTGGTATCTCCTTGGATGAAATGTATTTTCATAAGAAAAGTAAACAAAAATAACGTACACATTAGTTAGATCATCATCTTAAATCATCTCTCTGAAAAATAATGTATTTTTCTATCAATAATACCTCACCAAAGCATTGAGTTTGTAGATTGCACTCATGAACTCCTCTGTCACAAACCCTCTCAACACCAAGGGAAGCACAAACTACATAGAAAAAAATAATTTGGTCATTGAGATACATATATGCCTATTGATCATGAAACAAGACATGCCATAAATTGTAATATTCATGAGGTCTAGTCAACGTCAAAAAAGATGCCATAAATTGTAATATTCATGAGGTCTAGGCAACGTCAAAAAAGATGCCAACCTGTAAAAATTTATGCCAATCATTAGAGTTTAGTCCACTTAGCTTGTTGTCCTGTGTGAAGTCACCCTTTAGGCATCGCATGTGTCCTATTGGAATTCGAAATGAGGCGATTGTCTTCTTTACAATTGCCTCTTCTCCAAGAAAAGCCTGGACGTTTGATTGAACTTGGCCATTTTGGAAGCATAGATTTCCATCTCAATAATAAAGTAGAGCTCTGGTTTTGGCTCCAGCAATACTATCCCTCAGCGTGTCATTTTGCAAAAGGTGTGATGACTTTTGAACATAACAGACTTGCGGCGCATTAGATTTTTCTGCTTTTCTTAGAAATGGATGGTGGTGGCGCTCCGGTTTCATGGTCGATGACTGCAGATGGTTTTCAAGTATGTGAGAGAGTGATGAAACGCTGTCCTAGTGAGTGAAAGATCACCACAATAGAGCTAGTATGCATAAAGATCACCACAACTGTCGCTAGAAACATCAAAAAGGAGTTTGCATGTCGCTGAGATACAAATGTCTTCATCCGAGGATATTTTATAGTCATTGAAGACAAGCTCGACTCGATTGAGATTGAGTCAGCCTGGCTCAGTCGAGATTTGACCCTGAGACTCGGTTGATATTTGACCTCGAGACTGGCCTGGTTTGTGGCAGTGATTGGAGGAAGAAGATCGTTGATTCAAGGACTTCGTCTTCTCAAATCTTGGCTTGGTTTTGTTCTTCTTCTTGCCTTTCATGAAGAGAGCCTTCTCTTGATCACTGCTTCCCTCTCCTTCATCTCTCATTAGTCTCTCATCAGCGACAAGACTGACTGCTTTGTCGAATGTCATATCTAGTATACTCAGTATGAGCATTCTCAGCGGCTGATAGGATGTCAGTAGAGATTTCATGAAGTACATTAGCTGCTGTGCTACTGGGACCTGGTGCTCTTGTCCTGATGCAGCGAGTTGAGCGAAGATCGTTCTGATCTTCTCAACATGCTGATCGAACTGGTTGCCATCCCACCGTATTGATTGTAGCTGATTGTGAAGGTGCATGACTGAAGCTATAGTCCTCACTTCATACTTCTTCTTTAATCTTTCCCATGCTGCATGGCTGCTTTCGCAGTCTTCAATCTGCATGAGTAGATCTTCATTTATGGACGAAACGATGATCGCTATTGCGCGCTCATCCTTTCTGAAACATTTAGCTCTCCTCGGGTCTCCCTCTGGAGGCTGCACCTTTGAGAGCTCGGTCAATGACCAGATGCCTTCGCCCTTCAGGATTGTTTTGATTTTGAATTTCCAGATTCTATAATTTGTGCCATCGAGATTGATTTCTACTCTGGTCTGGATAGTTGTAGCCATATTGTGTTGTCTGGAAGAATCACTGCTGGGATATCAGTAGTGAATACCAACCTGGCTCTGATACCATGTCGCGTGCGTGGGACTGATTTGTGTTCGTTCTCACTTCGTCTTCTTTATCACGAATAATTTTTTGTCTTTTAATTTTCTTTTGTGTGGAAGCCCTTACAGGATCCAGACACTCGACTACACATTACAAAACATATTCTATGATAGCAATCATGACACACAGCTCAAGACAAGATGCACGAAAATAGAGTGACTGAATTATCAGTTTTAGTTTAGAGTGAATTCGTCAATGTCTCGCTCGTTGGTGGAATAACATTCTACTCTTTTGCTGTGTTCTGCTCGTTGGCAGACTTTCATGCATAGCTGTGGTGTCTTTACTTTCTTACTCTATTCGCTACATCTCTCTCTCTGTCACTTACAGATCTCTGTGTTCACTTATACAATTATGATCCAGAGAGGATCATTTATACCTCCACTGCACCATTAATTTTTTTTTTAAAAAATATATGGTCTCTCACTTTGGAATTTTAATTTGCCGGGGTTTTTTCGATGTATAAAGAAGCACCTGGTCACCTAAGTGTAAATCCTTGTTTCGCAAGTGATGGTCATGCCAGGCCTTTTGACGTCTTTTGTTAACTAGTTATGCGTGGTAAGATACGAGTCTTGTCTCGCATAACTGGGCTAACGTAAATAGCCTGGTTTTGAATTGTTGTTCAATTGTAGCTTTCTCACAGAAATCTGTAGAGAAGGCTTCCATGATTCTTAGAGAAGGGACTAAGAATTCTATAGGCATTACCGCCTCTTGACCATACACTAGATGGAATGGAGTAACCCATCCAGTGGATTTCTTTGGGGTGGTGCGGTAAGCCCAGATAGTTGAGAGGAGTTTCGTTTCCCAATCAGAGCGACTGGTTTCAACTATCTTTGTCAATATCTTACATATCATCTTGTTAGTTGATTCGGCTTGGCCATTACATCTAGGATAGTATGGTGTACTCTTCCGGTGAACTACAAGGTAATGGCATAGCAAATTATCAATGACAGTGTTTAAAAAGTGCATGCCGTGATCATTAACGAGCTCTATAGGACAACCAAAACGTGTAATAATGTTTTTGTAAAGAAAACGCACTATAGTCTTTGCGTTGGCGCCCTTTGTTCCCCAAGCCTCAACCCACTTAGTGGCGTAATCTATGGTGATTAGGATATAACGGGCTTGGGTATGTTTTGTTGCTGGGCTGATTGGTTCAACAAAGTCAATTCCCCACTTATGAAAGGCTTCGTCTTCTATAATGGGAGTTAAAGGGGTGAAGTCTGCTTTCGTATTTTTCTTGGCTCTCTGACAGACATCACATGTTTTAATGATAGCAAATGTGTCCTTAAATAATGAGGGCCACCACAAACCTGCTCGAAGGATAATCTTAGTTGTTGCTTCAGTAGAGAAGTGACCGTGCATGCCTTGCCGGCATAATCGATTATCAAAATGCAATAATAATTTGTGTGACCGAGGAAGACGAAAACTTCCTTCATTGTTGCAGGTAAGGGCATTTCAACTATTACCTTGATTTTTGAAGGGTCAGTAGGGTGCCTTAGCTTTTAGGGCACCTTCGGCATTCTTTAGGATAGTGTCCTCTTTTCGCCTCTCAGACAAGACACCCCATGAGGTGTGGACATGCTCTAAGCCTTCTTTGAAGAACCTAAGAGTGTTCGGGTGCATTGCCTACGCGCAGATCCCAAAAGACACAAGGAAGAAATTGGACTTCCAATGATGGCTAGATAGTGGTGCCTCATCCCACATGAGTAGTGATAAAAACTCTTTTTGTAATCTTGTACCATACAAAGGATCTAAAAGTTGTATCTATACAGCAAATGATGAGGAATGCATAATAGAAGGCATAGGAAGCATATCTCTAGATAAGCTTGATCTCATTGATGTGCTCTATGTTCCTAGTTTGACTAAAAATCTGATAAGTGTAGGCCAACTCAATGACGATGGTCTACAAGTAGATTTTAAAGACGGTACTTGCTTGATCACAAAAGATGATGATATAATAGCATCATGTTCTCGTTTTGGAAGGTTATTCAAGCTTGATGGAAATGAAAATGCTAATCTTTGCTCGGATATTGTGCTACAAGGAAAGCTCTCAAGTGCAGATCTATGACATAGGAGGTTGGGCCATCCCAACTCCAAGGCCATGCAATCTATGTGCAAGTTGGAGCTAGCTCATGGTTTGCCTAAATCCATGATCAAGGAGCCAAGTCCTTGTGATGCATGTGCATTGGCCAAATCACATGCAAGGCCACATCAAAGGTCAACCATCAAGTCCAAAGCACCTTTGGAACTCATCCATAGTGACATCCATTTCTCATCCACCAAGAGCAAGGGTGGAGCTACATGTTTTATAACATTCATTGATGACTACTCACCTTTTTGTTGGGTTTACCTTTTATCTTCTAAAGCATTAGCATATGAAACTGTTGTGAAGTTAAAAGCTTTTGTTGAGAATCAACTATCTTGTAAAATTAAAGCTTTGAGAAGTAATAATGGAGGTGAATACATCTCCACAAAGTTCATAAACTTTTGTAATGATTTTGGCATTAGAAGAGATTTCACTTGCTCCTACTCTCCTCAATCTAATGGAGTAGCCGAAAGAAAAAATAGAACTCTATGTGAATGTGCAAAGGCACTTAGACTAGAAGCCTCTCTTTCTAAAGATTTTTGGGGAGAAGCAATAGGATGTGCTAACTACCTTTGCAATTTTGCTATAGAAGATATTTCACCTTATGAAAAGTTGTATGGAAGGAAACCCGAGGTCAATCATCTTAGAACATTTGGATGTGTATGGTTTGTACATGTACCTCTTGAAACAAGAAAAAAAGAAGATGCTAATGCTCTTAAAGGCATTATGATAGGCTATTCAAGTAAAGCCTATAGGATTTTTGTTCTATCCACTAATCAAACTATGATAAGTAGAGATGTGATCTTCCATGAAGATCGAATGTACATGAAGGACAATGTGCAAGAATCTCAAGAGCTTATTCATCAAGGAGGAGTCTCTTCATCAAGTATTGATCAAGATGAAGACTTGTTGGGGCCAAGATCACAAGAGAAGCCGAGTCTACCAATGACTCCAAGAAGATCAACCCGAGAGAGATCCGAGCCTAGAAGGCTCACCTACTTGGAAAAAGGCAAACAAGTGGAGGATTCAAGTTCTCTACATGCTTTTCACACTTCCATTGAAGAACCATCAAGTGTGGAGGAAGCTCTTCATTCAAAGGATTGGATCAAAGTTATGGAGGCCGAGTATGAAGCTTTGATGCAAATGAGCTACAGACTACTAGGGACCTGTTTTAGGGTTTAGGGCCAGGATCTAATACAAGGATTAATGCATCTGGTGGATTGAGAAACTATCACAACATGTATTCACACAATTCTATAACAGGAAATGGATGCATCAAATGAACCAAGCGTAGAAGGGTCACAACCCCGTAGCAACCAACGTACAGTGGAGCAACACAAGAAATTGGCAAGATTCATGCTAGAAGAACGACAATGGACAAACACAGAAAAACAGGTACTGAAAGAAGAACTCAGAAGACAGAAACATTCTACTATTTGAGCCACCAATGACTTCAATAGTGCCCAGCGGAAATGAGATATATGGAAGTAGAAATACACCGAACTCAAGGACATGAGCGATCGGAGGAAAGTAAGATATGACGAAGAGTTCAAGGGACAAGAGAAGATCATCGCCAATTTAAAAATTGAATTGGCCACCACGAAAATCACCACAACCATGATAGCCCGACAATTGCATGAGTACCAACAGAAGGGAAAAGAAAAAGGGCAATCTAGCATCACCAGTTTACGAAACTCACTACCAGCCTACCCCATGCAGGAAAAGAAAATTCTCTCAGATGCCAAGTTCTTTAAGAATTTTGAAGCTTACATTTTATACTTGCCGCCGATGGAGTTTCCACTTCACGACCAACCCATTGAGCTGAGACCATCTACCAGCTCCCATATCCGGTTTAAGTGGCCACTCATCCCTGGCAGTTTCGAGGACTACAAGGATGCTTGTGAAAGCTTATGTAGATTCTCTATCACTGCCGCACACCACAAAGATGAGCTTGTTTGGCTGGCTAGTCATTATGCCCATTACCTACAAAAGTGGCTGCTTCAACCTTGGGGCCCTAAAACAAAATCGACAAAGATCCACCTCACCAAATGGTGGTACAACCCAAATGAAGCGATGGAACCAGGAGCCGATCTAGTCCCATATTTGCGGATACTTTATCGGGCTGCCAAAGGACGCAAGACACTAAACGAGATATACTTTCAATTCCTGGAGGGGGCCGACCCAACATTGGTAGATGTGGCCAAGAATGACCCCCTTTACACAGGGGAGCTGAAACATCGAAGGACTGAGCTATGTAAGAATGCACTATGAAAAAAAAAACAAGTTCACATTGCTAGATCATTTTTACGCACTTTGGATTCAAGCTAGGAACATCTCATTTAGATTGATGGTGTTTTCGATCTGCAAAACCATTTTTGAAGCTGCAACCCACATGCACACTGAAATCACGCAATATTAGACACGACACTAGTAACCTGCATCCATGCTAAATCACTCAGAAATGCATTTGCATATCCCTCCATGCATGGGTCTGAGATCATGGGCATGCCTTGAATATGATGGGTGGGAGCATTTGCCATTTAGGTCACGGGTGGGCTTTAATGCAGGTATGAAGGCACCAACTTATTCGAAGATGTTGCAGTTGAAAGACTAACAAGTTGCAGATAGATCCTAAAGGCTCAACCAATGGCCTTTGGGAAGAGAGTGATTCAAGACACCATACAAGATCCTTGTGGTTAGCATCACCCAGCAAGGGTGTTGAGCCCACTATACTTAATTCACCACCAAGAGCATTCTGAGTTCGTTCGTGTGGGGACCACACTCCCTAGTGGAGTCGCCAATGTTAGCTGATATTTTCGCATGAAAAATCAAGCGATTTTTAGAGCGATTTTCACAATTTTGTAAAACTCAGCATGTAAAACCCGGCTATTAATGGTGAAATAAGATAGTTTTAGAAAATTTGAGACTATTGCAAGTCTCATTTTTAGAAGAAGATATCTTACTTTGATAAATATTGATTTTTTTTTTAAAATTTTGGAAGCTACTAAGTGCTATTATAGAATTATGAATAGAAGTTTTTCACTTATAATCAAAGGCATTTTGAGTTACTATTGTTGAGAACATGCTTGTATTGGAAGTCTGTTTGCCGAACTAAACATGTCTTTTGAAAATAAATTATTTTAAATCATGTACTGTCAATATGAAAATAAAATACCTCGATTTGATAATTTTTTTTTTTAAAGTAATATGGTAGTTACAAAATGCCCTTATAGAATGATGAATTGATGTTTTTCATATGCAACATTATAAGGCATTTCTATTTTTTATTGTTGACAACTTGCTTGAATTGCAATCATTTCTTGTTGAACTATATATTCTATTTAGAAATAATTTTTCCTTGAATCATGTACTTTCAAATGCCTAAATATAATATCAAATAATTTTAACGGACAATTTTTTTTAAATGTTGAATCTTGTATATTATGTAAGCAAACTAGACTTATCAATTTCGCGTGATAGCATTCATGTCAACACAAGCATAACTTATTTTTAAACATTGTAGAATGTGAATATAAATTCATCCAAACATTGTACATTTACATAAAAAATATATATACAAACGTAAAAACCAATTTTTTGACATGATATTTATATTGTGGTAGTATTATCTACAATTAATGCTATAAACATTACAAAGATACATTGAAACAAATAAACAAACATACAATGTTCAAAAAATTTATTTTATAGTGCGAACTTTTTTTCTTAAATAGTCGTGAGTATCTAAAGTGTAAAACCAATGTAAAAGTGGTGATCAATAAAAGTTATCCAACAAATATTTTCTTTATGTGATGCCATCTGCCAAAATAGTAAAACAAATGTATAAATTACTTTACCTTTTTTTGGCTCGAGTCCAAATTGATTATATACGCTCTCATTGCTTGTTCACCAAAGTTATCTTGTTGGAGCCCAAGATGTATACAAATAGCAAATACATCTAGACCCCTTGAAAGCTTCCATGGCTTGGGTTTCTGCAATAAGAGCATAAAGAAGCTCCACATATTCTAATTCGAACTCCTCGTATAGTGAAGTTTGCTTTTGTGCCATCCCAGTAGCCAAACCTAGACAACTTGTTGCAATTTTTGTTCCTTCGTAGTTTTTTTTTTATTTCCACGAGTCCCAAGGAACTTCTATCACTTCTCTAAGAAAATGGCAGTATGGATGACTAGTAGTAACTGCTTCTTGTCCAATGGAATGTGAATTTACATAGCTCTCAATGTATGAAACTTCTTGCATTTGTTCTAAGTATGGCCACAGGACATCATTAAGATAGTTGTTGTCGGTAAATGAATTGTATTCGTCTGGAAATATACAATTCAATGGATTGTTCATGCATGATTTGTATGGTGAATAATCAATAAGCACAATGTTGTCTTTGTTGAGTCTAGGATAGAAATGATGCCATACATACCATAAGGGTTTGAAATTAGTAGCTACAAAAGGCTTCTCATGACACATTATACATGAATGTTGGTAGCAATTTTCTTGGCTCCACAACATGAAAAACGGAAGCTTTCGACATGCCTCCCTTTCCATGAAAAAGCAGGTATTAAGCACGGTTTCATAATCCATAATGGACCAAATGCCAATCTTAGATTTTGACAAAACTTTTTTTAGGAATTCTAGCCACCCATGTCGCAATCTGATCTGTTTTGATTCTCATTTCTTATCCCTTGAGCATTCTGGACCAGTATTGCATTGTATTATGAGAATGCCATTTAGGTCTAGTATTATGAAAATGTCATCTTCAATATGGTCGCTTTACCACCTGAAAGAAAAATAAAAATATGCAAACTAATCAAAAAACACACTTCTACTGAAAAAACGTACATTCATATTAGCCACACAAATATCCGATGAAATTATTAACATGAACTAAAAATATTATTTACAAAAAGCAAAAATACATTAGTTTATAGAAACTTTCCTCTTGTTTTTCTGGAGATAAACTCGTCTACAAAATTCATTTTCATCAAACCAACTGTACAACAAAAGTCGGAGTATGAAGGGCCTTATGATGGTTAATTTTCCTAACAATATGCTAAATAATAGTTGTGTGGAAAGGACCATGTCAACAAAAGCTATAATATATAAGAAAGGATATAAGAAAGACTAACTATTATTTTGTTATAAGAAAGGATATAAGAAAGGCTAACAGATAAAAGAAAATCATAACTACTAACTTATCATAACTGCAAATCTGTATAAGATGGCAACTCCCAGCCCATTTTTTTTTATTCATCCTTCTTCTCCAATTATACTAGAATTCATCTGAGGGATCGAAAGCATTGAATTGAAGCTCAAATTTTATAAATGCCCTTAATGAAGCACTTTCAACTACCACCATAATAGTGGGCACCACTTCTTTGGACATGAATTTTTGTATTTCAAGAACCACTCCATTTTTCCACCCATTTTCTTGGAGGTTAATATGTCGAAAAATATAACCCCTTTCTCCATTGGGCCTGTTTGTGTCAATGCACCACTTGTCTGTGTCTGAGATTATACAACAATCACAATGAACTTCAATATATGGGGGCTCATAGTGTTTTTGAGTTTGATTTTTTTTGTGGTAGAGCTTTTCAGTCATTGATTCCATCTGTTTAACATAGAAAACCAGATGTTTAATAAGCAATGTAAAGATTAACCAGATCTTATACATTAGATCTTGTCGAATTTGGTTAGTCAAGAGTCAACATTTAGTTACTATAAGAAACAATAAAAGAATACAATTGTCAAACTTGGTTTGTCATCTAACATTTCCTTTGTTGAGCTTCATTTTAGTAGTAATGAACATTTATAATCTTGACAAACCAAAATCATCAATGTCCAAATGATTTTTATTTTAAAAACAAAACTGGTGAACTAAGTTCGTCAACGAGACATAGCTATAATTAAGTTTTCATTTCCAATCTATTCCTACTACATTGGTATTGTTGGTGTGACTGAGTTCGTCAACTCTCATGCTAAACTAAAATCTTGAAGTAATCGTACTAATTAACCTTTCTTATATCCTTTCTTATATATTATAGCTTTTGTTGACATGGTCCTTTTCACACATCTATTATTTAAGAGATTGTCAGGAAAACTAGCCATCATAAGGCCCTTCGTACTTATAAATAACGCTGACCTTATAATTATTACGGCAACACTTCTGTCGGTTTTGAAATAATCTTGGTGAACTTGGTTCCTCAATTGGACATGGTTATGAATTCATCTTCTATATCACAACCATAGGTAATGTTGACAAACTGAGTTCGTCATCAATCACTTATACTAAAAACATTGCCAATAAATATAAAGCGATAATTATTCTTTGTGAAAAATAAAGACAACATAGCTATAATGTTAGATGTGGGCACTTTCATTGAAAGCAATTGATGATTTTCAATATCGTACAAAAACAATATACTTTTATCAAGAAAACAATCTAGTTGAAGTTAGTTCGTCAACTAGACACAACTATAATTAAGTTTTCATTTCCATTCTATTCCTATAGCATTGGTATCGTTGACGAACTTGAAATAAAACCTTGAAGTAATCGTAAAATAATAATTAATCTTTCTTATATCCTTTCTTTTAAATTATGGATTTTGTTGATATGATCCTTTCTACACAAATATTTTTTGTTAGATTATCAGGAAAAATAACCATCATAAGACCCTTGGTACTTATCATTAGCATTGACCATATAATTATTACTCGACTATTCTATCGTTTTTGAAATAATCTTGGTGAACTTGGTTCGTCAACTGGACATGATTATGATTTCATCGTTTGCATTCGATAGCACAACCATAGGTAATGTTGACGAACTGAGTTCATCAACTATCACTCATAATAAAAACATTGCTATTAAATATAAAGCAATAATTATTTTTCATATGGTTACCACACAAATAAATAGCATTTTACTATAAACAATCATAAAAGTTTAGTGTAATTGGTTGTTGGAATTTTTTTGAACTCACTTTGTGAAAAATAAGGACAACATTAGGTATAATGTTGGATGTGGTCACTTTCATTGTAAGCAATTGTTGAAACCAATATACTTTTATCAAGATAAAATTAAGTTTTCATTTCCATTCTATTCCTATAGCATTGGTATTGTTGAGGAACTCAGTTCGTCAACTCTCATGCACAAATGAAATCTTGAAGTATCTATAATAATAATTAATCTTTCTTATATCCTTTCTTATATATTATAGCTTTTGTTGATATGGTCCTTTTGACACAGATATTATTTAGCAGATTGTCAAAGAAAATAGCCATCATAAGACCCTTGGTACTTATCAATAATGCTAACCATATAATTATTATGGCAACACTCAAAATAATCTTGATGAACTTGGTTCGTCAACTGGACGTGGTTTTGATTTTATTGTTTGCATTCTATATCACAACCATAGGTAATGTTGACGAACTGAGTTCATTTACTATCACTCACAATAAAAACATTGCCGTTAAATATAAAGCAATAATTATTCTTCACATGGTTACCACATAAATAAATAGCATCTTATCAAGACAACTATCTTGCTGAACTTAGTTCGTCAACTAGGCATAACTATAATTAAGTTTTCATTTTCATTTTATTCTTACAACATTGGTATTGTTGACGAACTCAGTTCGTCAATCTCATGTAAAACTAAATCTTCAGGTAATCATAAAATAATAAGTAACCTTTCTTATATCCTTTCTTTTATATTAAAGTTTTTGTTGATACGGTCCTTTTTACACAGCTGTTATTTAGCAGATTGTCAAAAAAAATAGTCGTCATAAGACCTTTGGTACTTATCAATAACGCTAACCATAAAATTATTACTCAACACTTCTGTCGTATTTGAAATAATCTTGGTGAACTTAGTCTGGCAACTGGACATGGTTATGATTTCATCCTTTGCATTCTATAGCACAACCATAGGTAATGTTGACGAACTGAGTTCGTCAACTATCACTCATAATAAAAACATTGCCATTAAATATAAAGCAAAAATTATTCTTCACATGGTTACCACACAAAAAAAATAGTGATTTACTATAAACAATCGTAAAAGTTTAGTGTGATTGGTTGTTGGAATCTTTTTGAACTTACTTTGTGAAAAATAAAGACAACATAGCTATAACGTTAGATGTGGGCACTTTCATTGAAAGCAATTGAAGATTTCCATATATTACAGAAACAATATTCTTTTATCAAGACAAAAATTTTGATGAACTTAGTTCGTCAACTAGACATAGCTATGATTAAGTTTTCATTTCCATTCTATTCCTACAACATTGGTATTGTTGACGAATTCAACTCTCATGCAAATAAAATTTTGAAGTAATCGTAAAATAATATTTAGTCTTTCTTTATATCCTTTATTATATATTATAAATATTTTTTCAAATAGTCCTTTCCACAACTATTATTTAGCATATTTTCATGAGAAATAGTCATCATAAGGCCCTTATTACGTCAACACTTGCACTATCAAACCTAAACACATAGGCATCACATCTTGAATATGGATCTTCCTTGGTCCTATCATCAAGAGTAATGTTGACATAGCATGTGCATCCAAAGGTTCTTAGAAAGTTGACACTCGACCTCCTCTTGAATAGCATCTCAAAAGGTGTCCTTCCATCCAAAATAGCACTCGGCCACCTATTGCACAAGAAATTGGCACACAACAAAGCTTGATCCCGAAATGCTTTGTCAAGATTAGCACTTAACCTCATAGCTTTAGCACTTTCACTCAAAGTCCTATTCTTCCTTTCAGCCACTCCATTTTGTTGTGGGGGTCCTTGATGTTGTATACTCCCTCTTGATCCCATGCTCATCACAAAAGGTCTTGAACTTGTTAGATATGTACACATCACAATTGTCAGCCCTCAAGCACTTGATCTTTGTGGAAAATTGGTTCTCCCTTGCATTCTTGAACTTGATAAAGACATCATACACTCCATCCTTGTTCTTTAGTAGATATAGCCAACAAAATCTACTAGAATCATCAATTAATGTTGTATACATCTTAGCTCCACTATTGCTAATTGTAGTAAATCCATGAATATCCGAATGTACAGGTTGAAAAGGCTTTGTAGATCTAGAAATAGATCTAGTATAAGGTAGTCTATGTGACTTAGACAAAGCACAAGACTCACAAACATGCTTGACATCACTTAAGGAACTTGGAAGACCAATCACATCCTTCTTCCTTGCCATTATCTCCCATTAGGAGATATTAGAACTCAAAATGGGCCCTTTGTCAAGATGTTGTTTTTGACTTTGCACGCTTTCAATGCTTATGTGTCCCAATGAATGGTGTCCATCTGTGACGAACTGTAACAAAAATTGTATTTAACTTTCCTGGCCAAATTTTCATGATTTTCAAATATCCCGTCGGGCAGAACATCAATTGTGATTGGACCATAGTTACTGTCCGAATACTCTTATGTTGCCCGTCATTGTTCACTCGAGGTTGATTTGACGTCAATATTCATAAATTGTGGTTAACTAATCCTTGTAGTTTAGGAACTTCTTGTCATTCATAGGTATACCTCTCAATTTCTTCATGTTATCTCTTATTTTGGATTGTCATTCTTAGGTTTACCTTGCAATCTCTACATTCTCTCCGTTCCCAGCTTGCGTACTCATATTTTTGACTAATGGCTACACATAACCAAGAGGAACCATTGATGCAATCAATATTTGCAATGAAAATAATGCAGAAGATCAATGGATACCAAGAATATATCAAAAATATCAATGGATCTTGATGCATCCCTCTGCAAAAGGCTCATTTCGAAAAAGAAAAAGATCGGTTAACATATATAGAAGCTCTTGGAAAGGCAGGATAATGGATTTTAGAGTATCATCTGATTCAAACTAGGTCGAAGACAAAGCAGAATGATCCAAAGCAGCAGAAGACAAGGCAACAAGGAATTCAGCATCTTATGTTAGTACTGATCTATGTTGTTCATCTAATTCAATTCAAGAAGTAGTACTTGATTCGGAAGCCACCTCACAATTTGTTTCCTCGAAACAAATTTTGTCTGATTACAAGAAAAACGATTCGAGATTCATTATACTTGGAGACGGTTCTAAACACATGGTTGATGGAACTGGTGTACTACGGCTGGACACGAATCAAGGTGACAAGAAACTGGAGGAAGTTTTCTATGTCCCTACTCTTGACAAAGATCTTCTATCTGTAGCAAAGATAGTCGATACAAGAATGTCAGTAACCTTTGTTGGGGGTATTCCCGACGAATTGTAAATAAATAATATTGGCCAATAAAATGTGTTGCGAGGGCATGACATCTGGCGCGTATAAGCCCATGGCCCTATGAGCGCACAAGTTGAGTTTTAAATAAAATAATTCTAATTAAAATAAAACTTGAGGCCCAAAGTCAATTTTAACTTTTAGAGTTTACTTTTTAGAGTTGGGTCCAATTTTGGACTCACATGAATGTTGTGATTTCCAATGTACTTTTTGTGGACCCTTGGATCAAGTTGGGTCCAAGATGAATGGATAGGATCAATGTAAATATTAGCCAATAGGATTTTGGGGCAAGGGCCTTTCCCATTTATAAAAAGGCACCACTTGTACTCTATTTGGATGCTTAATGAGAAGGAGAAAACTCTACCACTTTTTGGAGAGAAGCATCCTCATTTGCTATTAACTACTTGCTAATGCTTTTGATTGTGTTTTCATTGCTTTCTATTTTCATGTTTATTGGTTGTCTTAGTTAATGTTTCTCCATTAGCAAGCATAAGGAGCATTTGAGCTAACCTCCAGTCTCACCCTCTATCTCTCTCTTTCCTTCTTCTCTTCTCAATCTCTTCTAATCTTCCCTTTCCTTTCACCTACAATCATGATGAAGGTAGTTTAGAGGAGTAGAGTTAGCGGAAGTAGCGTTAGCAGTGGTAGAGTTAGATGAAAAGTAGGTTACTAACTAAAGTAGCATCTATTCATGGTTAGGTGCCTATCCAGTGAACTAACCCTTGTTGACAGGTGGGAGGGCTATTACTACATCAAATCGGAGACCCTACAGTGGCACCATTGCCGGGGATAGGTTTCCACTAACTAGTGTAGTTGCATTTTAGCTATTTCTTGCTTTTTAAAGTAGTTTTAGGTAGATTTTTGGGAGTTTAGAGTTAATTTTCTGTATTTTTTTTTGTGTTTGGACTATTCACAACTAGCGAAGGAGGTGTGAGAGGGTAGATGAGGCCCTGAACAACCTCTAAGGGCTTGAAACCCAAACCAATCAGCCAAAAAATCCAAAAAACACACCAATCTGTATTTTGGAGAAAAAAAGAGTCTAAAATCTCATCAGATTTTAATATCTCCAAAACCAGTGAGAGTTAACCCTTGCATGACTGGTAGCAACTCTAGCGTATCGTCCTAGACCTGCATAGAAGCCTACGAGAGTTAGTTCCAAGCAAATTGCAAAAATCAGAGAAAAACCAAAAAAAATTCAAAAAACCCTTGAAAAAATCCAAAAAATACAAACCTTCACCAGAATGCTCGCAGAGCTCTCTGAAGTTCCATCTCAGTGAGACCAGGACACAGAGAAGCTTGCGAGAGTTAGTTTGATGTCTAAGTGCCTATGCGAGAGTTCCCAGTGAAAAAAAGATAGGAAAGTACCAGCGAACCCTCGCAGAGGATTCTGAAGTTCCATCTCAGTGAAACAAGGACACAGAAGAGTCTGCGAGAATTAGTTTGATTCCAGTGAGTAGAAAACTGGGTTTAAGTGCTAAAAAATCACTAAAAAGTGAAGATCTAGCAAATCCTTCCAATAAGAACTCTCGCAGACCATTTTAATCGATTCAGAATGTCAATTTCCATCAGTGATAAAGCCTGCATGAGTTAGTTTAGAGATTTGGTGATGATCAGGCCAAAATAGTGGTTTTGCAATTTATTATGTTCGTGGATCTCGTATAGTGGCCTTTTGGTTGGATCGAGACACTATCTGATTCATCATAAGTTGTTGATGACCAATCATCATAAACTTTAGCAGGCTTGACATGGTCAGTTGAGTCAATAGTGACTCGTTTGTCATAATTGTCAAAGGTGATTTTGCTATGCTTCCAATCTTGGACAACACCTGCCATCTATCGCCAGGATGTACCAAGGAGTTTATAAGTATTTGTATCATCTGGTAAGCCTAAGATGACACAATCGATTCCAAATTTGACACCTGCAATGCGAACATTGATATTCAATAAATGATCGACAGGGTCTGTAGCTCGTTGATCAGCCATGCGAAGTTTGTAGCGTGGCTGATCAAGGGTATGGAATCCCCATGACTTTGCCAATGAGAAAGCCATTATGTTTATGCCTGATCCACTATCAAGGATGGCGGATACTGCGGGATAGTCTTTATAAGACAGAGGCAAGGTGATGCTAGTCCCCTTAGCAACACCTATATTCATCATATTCATAGGAATCTAAGAAATTTCAAGAATCTCTTTTGTTTTCTGCTGGTCATCGAGAATAGTAGGCAACTTAAAACTACGATGGATATAGCGTTGAGGCCCTATGAAAGATTCTATCGCACTATGAAATGGCATGGTAATTTGAGCTTGCAAGAGGTCAGAAAATACTTTGAGTCCCTGTAGAGATTGCTCTTTTTCGGGGATATGAGTGGATAACAGACTTTTTGTATTTTCTTCCTCTCACAAAAACTCATCTTTAAATTCATTGTACTGCCTTTGTTCCACTTTTGGGTCTGGGTAGTCTTTGGGTAATGTGGAAGCTGTCAAGTGGCTTCTGTGATGGTCAACTGATTTGGCAGTGTGTTGTTGTTGTTTTTGGGGTGGCAGGGTGCTCTGGTAAGAACTCTAACAAATTCTGATGATATGTGACGTGCTGGAAGTGTGAAGATTATTACAATATTCATATCTCAAGTTTGGGGCCATGTCCATGGTAGTTTCCACTAAATTTCATGTTGTATATAAAAGGTATGTGAATTGAGCACGTAACCTTCTAGTATAGCTCGGATTTGAGTTAGATAGATTCAATTTTGATGACATGCAGGAGTTTAGATAGCATGCAATGTCATACTGTGTGCATGCAAGCCACATGCAATCAGTGCCTGCAACATGCAAAGTGGTTTCTATGATCTACACATGTCTAGGCAGTTTTATGAGTTGACATGTAGTACATGCAACATACATACATGTAGTTACACATGTGGATCTCTGGTAGGTGAATTAGTTCAGTTAAGTGGACTTTCCATGCAATTCCACTGTAGGAATTCGAGTCTCTCTCATGTAGGGAAAGCTTGGCATGTTTTGCCATATTGTGAATATTGAGATTTTGGTGTTTTGGACTCATTCTCTCTCTACTCGAGTTTTCTATGATTGATTTTCTCTCTCTACCCAAGAGCAGCCTGTTTTTCCCATACTGAACATTTAGAATTATTTCTGACATTCAATTCTCATAGTGAGAAGTTAGATTTTTTCATCTGATGTATGCTCTTGTCATAGATTTTTCAAACATACTGTTTTTTGATCAATCTTGTGCAATCACAACACCTCAGTAAGATCCTATAGGGTGTTTAGTGAAGTTCACACGTGCTAAAAACTTCACATGGTATCAGAGCTCCATGCTTTGAAGAAGTGAGGGTGTATACATCAGATCGTCAGTGTTTTTGCTTGCAGGAACTCGGATTTGTGAGAGAGATTTAAACTCGCTGAAAAACAGGTTATTTGTGGACCATAAGTGGATCAAATCAAGGCTGATATGATCCAGTGGAGCTCTGTATGGACAGAGAGCTCACGCATGTGAAATCAACCCTCATTAATGAGTGCTACTTCTCAAGGAATGATCCAAATTTGATGTTCTATAGCTTGTTGGATAGGTATTGAAGAGTAGAATGTGTTGCTCGAGTTCTAAATCAATTTGATTTGTTTTTAGAAGAGTTTTAGGCATTCAGAGAGTTTGAGAGGGTACTCAAGTTGTGGGATATGCCAAAGTGAGCACACATCTGTCTTTTTCACCATTTTCATCAATTTTCACTGTCAATCAAGTAGAATTGGATTGAAGTGAGTGTTCTGAAGTCTTAGACTTTTCATTTTACACATATTACTATGTTTGAGTTGAAAGTAAGTTCCTAGAAAATTTATCAGCACTTTGAAACTTGTGGGAGAGATAGACTTCTTGCTTGCATGTGCTTCTTCTTTGTGACTGAAGCAAGATCCAAATTTAAGATAAATTATTTTTCTGTGTTGAGAATTTGTTCTCACATCTGTTGCTAGATTTCATAGGTTGGATCAACATTAGTGTTTGATCCTAGATTGAGATAGCAAGCAACATCCTTTCAGCTCCATTTTTTATCATTACTAGAATTTCTCATAAAGAAGATGTCTTCATCTGGTTCACATTTCTAGAGCACAGTGAGAGATTAACATCTTCCAATTATGCAATGTGGAAGATCAAAATGGAATCATTATTGATTCTACAAGATATAATGGATATTGTGAGTGGAGCTGAAGAAGAACCTGCTACACCTAATGAAGTTGCAATATTTCACAAAAGAACCTACATAGCCCTTCATTTTATAAAAATGAATGTAACCAATGAAGTGTTAAGAGAGATCAGTACATGCACCACTGCCAAGGAAGCTTGGGATACTCTAAAGACAATCTATGAAATCAAGAATACTTCTAGATTGTTTACACTTAGAAAGCAAATTTTTCTAAATTATCAGAGAGTAAATGAGAGTGATATTCTTTGAATGCCGCCTGCATGACACATTGGAAAGTGCTTGGGACATTGCAAAGTCCGAATGGTATCACCTTATAGGCATAGGTTCCCCATTCCGTGGCAAATGTTGTCTTATGCTGGTCTTGGGGTGCTGTCTTCACCTGGTTGTAGCCTCTGAAGCTGTCTAAAGAACTATAGGCTTCGATGCCAACTACTCTGTCAAGGACACTTTCGGTAAATGTTAAAGAAAAATGATCCTTTTTGGTGACTGCATTTAACGCCTTCAGATTCACACAGATTCACATTTTGTCGTCCTTCTTGGGTACTATAACTATCGATGATACCCATTCTGTGTGCTCGATTTCATAAATGAAATCTGCATCTAATAGCTTCTGGAACTCCTATTTGATCAGCTCTGTATAGTTTGGATTGCAGCAGTAGTAACGACTCACCTTGGGAACTGCTCCATCCACCAAGGGTATGTTGTGTTGGACTGTTGTTGGTGGAATGCCCTTCAGATCACTGTAACTCCAGGCAAAACAATCTTTATACTCCACCAACAATGATTGTAGTCTCTTGAATTGTGTGCGCGTTAACTGTTCTCCCACATGCACTATCTTTTCTACTTCACCTGGCTCGGCAAGGTTCATTGGCTGTGTTCGCGTAGGTCCCTCGAAGACTTGTTCCGCTGGTGCCTGATTTTGATCAGGTTCACGCTGGACTTTCGGCATTATAATTACCACGTCGTCCAAGGTATAATTCTTGAAAGATTTGGGAATCTCGTGAACTAGTGCTCATCGAGATTCCTCCTTCAACATATTGACCTCGGCCTGACTGGTCATCTTTTGGTTCTCTGTCATCTGAGTAGAAGATGACGTTGTATCTGAGTCCATCTTGCTTGACTTCAAGGAATCTCGTGAACTGGTGCTCATCGAGATTCCTCCTTCAGCATATTGATCTTGGCCCGACTGGTCATTTTTTGGTTCTTTGTCATCTGAGTAGAGGATAACGCTGTATCTGAGTCCATCTTGATTGACTTCAAGGAATCTCGTAAACTGGTGCTCATCAAGATTCCTTCTTTAGCATATTGATCTTGGCCTGACTGGTCATCTTTTGGTTCTTTGTCATCTGAGTAGAGGATGACGTTGTATCTGAGTCCATCTTGATTGACTTCAAAGAATTAAACACCTTCTTTTTGCTCTTTTGTCATATTGGTGGATTTTTCCTTATTGTCTTTCATCGAAACTGGCGTGACATTCGCCTTGTGGTTGCGAATATCAACATCCACTATAGCCATAGCCTCCTCAGGTAGATCACTCCATCGGATCACCTGGCTGTAGCGTTGCTTCAACTAATTCTTCTTGTTCGCAGGTGCCCTTGGTGGATCGATCCTTGAGACTTTTGCCATAGCAGACTTTTGCGGCGGTTGAGCTGGTACCTTCTTGATTCTGTAATGATCTGGGTCCATGTGTTGTAGGACCTGGTCATCAATCAGTTCAGTCTCCTTATTATAAGCTAGAGCATGTTGCCAAGGGACTAAATCATCGTCCACTGGGTTCTCAATAGGTTCCCTGACAACCATGCTACATTTATCATATTCACCCCAAATGTGATTGGTGTGTCCATAGTGTAACACTTGGGTGAAGATGTATTGAGTTCAGGATCTGATTCATATTGACATGTCCGGTAGTCCATAGTTGCTAATGCATATGTCCATCTCACAACATCCGTCTCTGAATCATAGTAACCACCCTTGGCTGGCCTTGGGCGATCAATCGTGTGATCTGTCGTGGATGATCCATCATTAGCTTTGGGTGCAATAGGTTTCACCGCCCATGTGGTTGAATCAATCTTTATAGCTTGCTCTCTGTTCTCAAAGGTGAATTTCCCCGTTTCCTAGTTGTGTACTACTTGCGTAGTCCTCAACCACGGTCTTTCCAGTAAAACACGATATGCAGTTGGAGATTCAGGTATATCCTTGGCTACAAAAGTAATCACAAACTGCATGCTTGCCATTTTTATAGGGATATCGGCAACCACACCCTTTGGTTTTACACAGGGTTGATCCAATAGTTTGATGGCAAATCATGCTGGCTTCAACCCTTGTAAACCCCACTTTTCATACAAAGTAGTGGAGATCAAATTGACTCCTGATCCTCCATCTACTACTGCTACCTCGTCCTCCTATCTCTTGTGTTTGATTGGTAGGGTGATGTTGTGTTCCTCACTTTCCCACGATGCCCCGATGTGGAGGATGTTACTTGTTTCTTCATAGCCCGTACAATATATGGGCTCAGGCACTATTGGCTCTTCGTCCATTTTGGCCCATTCAGCCGAAAGGCTTTTAGCTTGTGGCGCAATCCGCAGTAATTTTCCAAGAGGTAAACTAACACGGCTTGCCAATAAGATTGTGAGCCTTTCAGTGCACGATGTCTCGGGATCTACCATGTGAAAAGGTGGTTCATGACGATGCAACTGATCATTCTGTTCAGTGTGCAATGGTGAGATCATTTGCGATTCCCATTCGCCGTCCGCTGGAGGTTTCTTAGGATTGTCCCTTTCTTGCTCTTTTTCCTCCGCTTGTACTCTCTGTATCCAGTGTCGTATTTTTTGGTACTGTCTTCTTGCTTCCTTCACATTCGGATATGACGCTGAAGTTGAGGGTTGGTCATTAGTGACCGATGGTGTTGGTGAGGGAGCCACTTCCTTCCTCTTCTGTGCTCGCGTAACAGCTAACACGTGAGCATGGAGTTGCTACCCTTCCAGTGGCATCCCCACTGAAACTGCTGGTTGTCGTATTGCAATAAAGTTTAGTGGTGCACTGGTTTCAGGTCTCAATGGATAATTCTTGAAGCAGTGTCCATAATCGCATTCTTGACAAAAGGATGTATATTGTCCTTTATAAGGACATTCTGCAATCCTATGTCCTTCGCCGCATCCATAGCAGCCATAATTTCTTCTGTCTTGACGTTGAGTTGGAGTTGCATAGGCCGCAAAATATTCATTTATGGCAGGATCCATAAATGGCTCCTCCGGTCCATACCATTGTTGCTGCTCAAGTTGAGGTGGTACTTGCATCTCTAGTTTCGCTGCTGTCAGGTTTACATGGGCCACTTGTTGATTGACTGGCCCTGGTGGTGTAGGTAAGGCCATACGCTGTTGCTGATTCGGTGCACCATACCTCGGTGCTGCGTTTGGTGCCCCTTGATGATATGGATAAAAAGTCTGATAAGGACTTCTCTTCTGTTGAACAATCCGGGGGTTAAACGGGCAAAATGTTGTATCATGCGATGTATTGCATAGATGGCAAAATCTATGTGTTAGTCTCAGATTTTGCTTTAGGACTGGACACTCGTTCATTGTATGATTTTGTGTGTGAACTGATATAGAGAACATGATGTGTGCCATAAATTTGTTATAGCAACAAATTGTGGACATGCATTCAAAGCATGAACGGGTGGAGGCCTAGATTCGGGCTATGTCCTAGTCTCGACAAGCTCTCCTAAACCTGATGTTTACTCCGGAATTTTTTTACCAGAGAGAAGAAGGACAGACACCAAGATGTGGTGTTAGCCTGGTTAGACCAATGGACGTCACATTTTTCCATGCACGATCTACCAGATAGCTCACGTATTTCGATGACCATCATGTTTTTACGCGGTAAAGTGTATTCTTGGTGGCAGGATCTTAAAGAGCAAGCTACAATCCCAACCACATGGGATGACTTCCAAGTAGCCTTTAAGGCTGCCTTTGTGCGTGTCCTAGACAATTTTGAATATTATCGTCGATTTGCCATGTTGCAAATGGGGACGAAGCCCTTGGACATCTACTTGCAAGACTTCCAAGAGGCTGCTTCGCGGTTTTTTAACTGCATAGACGGGGTACTCCTTAAGCATGCCCAAGGAATATCAGTTGGAGGTACGCCGTAATCAGCCACAGTCCTTAGAGAATGTTGTGCGTTTCACTCAGATTTTCGACGATACGCACATGATAACCCGCAAAGAGCAACCAAAGCCCGAGGCCAAAGGCAAATCCTCGAGGGCAAGGAGGGCATAGTCGGCGAAGCTTCTCCTTCGGGGAAGAAAAAGAAACGCCCTCGGTTGGAGAGAGCGGACTTCGACAAGGCCAAAGGCAACGGGCTGTGTTTCTTCTGCATGAAGAAGGGGCACCTTGTGAAAAACTCAGATCCAAAAGATGCTAAAGTTTCATAAAGATCTTGGCCATGGAAGTTATGCACATCTAGATTGAAAAAATGATAGAAATTGTGATGTTAAGCATACTAAACATCAACTAAACATCAAAATCTGATCATAAGCTTCCACAAACAGAAACTTGCTGTCCCTGTCCGTACTTCAGAGCCTACAACCTGCATTTCACACGTGTGAAGCCATAGCAACAAAGAAATCACAATTCTAGTGGCTAGAATGCAAGATATGAACAAAAAAGTGAGAGAGAAGAAGATGGATCTTCAAAGAGCATAACATTCATTCAATAGAATGAAAATGAGATATGTACATACTCGTGGAGATGGCTATTTATAGCAGCCATAGTGCCTCTTGGCCACTTGTCTTATGATAGGCTAAAATTGGGGTCCAATAGGATTCACCCATATACCTAGAAATTTGGTCAAATAGGAATGCACCAAATTATGAGCCAATAGAAGAGCTCCACACTCGACCTCCTCTAATTAATGTGACCTCAAAAGTAGTGTACACATACTTTGGGCCTCTACATACATGTATGAACCTATCTCTAACTTTTATTTGGCCATAGGCCTACAAAATCTCAAGTTAGGAAAATACTACTAGTTGACAATTTTTCACACTCCCTCTTCAACTAGTTTTAGCATAGATTTAGAAAGTACACCAAGACTTGTTCTATGCTTGAAAAATAAGTCCTTTCCCAATGCTTTGGTAAAGATATCAGCCACACATTCCTTTGATGGGACATGTTCAAGCTTGATCTCTTTTGCCAACACTTGTTCTCTCACAAAATGGTAAGCCACCTCGATATGTTTGCTCCTTGCATGGAAAACCGGATTGCTTGCTAGACTTTGGGCTGAAAGGTTGTCACAAAAGATGATTGGACTCTCTGAAAAATCCAGCAAATGAAGCTCCATAATCATCCTCTTGATCCACACCATCTCCTTTGTGCATGATGTCAAAGCTTTGTACTCGGCCTCACTAGAAGAAAGTGATATAGTTGCTTGTTTCTTC
Organism: Diphasiastrum complanatum; assembly: GCA_029204225.1. NCBI lineage: Eukaryota > Viridiplantae > Streptophyta > Lycopodiopsida > Lycopodiales > Lycopodiaceae > Diphasiastrum > Diphasiastrum complanatum. The sequence goes on from CM055108.1 coordinate 16,878,725, forward strand.
GACATCCATGAGATAGCTCCATCACCTATGAAAATAGCATGTGCATTTATGGATTTTCTATCCATAAGGTCTCCTGCAAAATCTGAATCTGAAAAACCAAATAAGTTAGGTGATGAGCCTCTATAAACAATGCCAAAATCTTTTGTTCCCGAGATGTATCTCAAGATCCTCTTTCCTAGTTTCCAATGTTCTATGCTAGGATCTTGCATGAATTGGCTTAATCTACCAACACAATAAGATAAATCAGGTCTTGTGATGGTTAGATATATAAGAGAACCTATTAGCTTCCTATAGAGAGTAATGTCCTCGAAGGATCTTTCATTACCTCTTATAGTTAGCTTTACATGTGATTCCATAGGTGTATCAATAGGATTTGCATCTACCATATGAAATCTATTGAGAATAGAAATAGCATACTTCTCTTGTGAAATAAAAGTGATTTGAGAAGTTCTAATTACTTCTATTCCTAAGATATAGCTCAAAAGACCAAGATCATGCACTTCAAATTCCTTTTTTAGTGCTTTCTTGATATCTTCTATATCTTCCTTGTTCCCTCCACTTAAAATAATGTCATCCACATAAATTAGAAGGATTGTAACATCATTAGCACTAATTCTAAAGTAAAGTGAATGATCATACTCACTCATAGTGAAGTTTTGAGAAAGTAGAAAAGAGTTAAGCCTAGCATACCAACTCCTTGGTGCTTGCTTAAGACCATACAAACTTTTTTGTAGAAAACACACATGATTAGGCTTGCTATGAGAAACATAGCTCTCGGGTTGCTCCATGTAGACTTCCTCTTCAAGATCACCATTCAAGAAAGCATTAGAAATGTCTAATTGCCAAAGATCCCATCCATAAAGAGTTGCAAGGGAAATGATTACTCTTATGCTCACCATCTTTGCCACGGGTGCAAAGGTTTCCTCATAGTCAATGCCATGCTCTTGAGCATAACCTTTAGCCACCAACCTTGCCTTCAACTTGTTGATAGATCCATCTTGATTTGTCTTTACCTTGAAGATCCATTTGCATCCAATTGCACTTTTGCCCTTTGGAAGCTCCACCAATCTCCATGTGTTGTTCTTCATAAGTGCTTCAAACTCAAGATCCATTGCTTGGATCCATTCCTCTTCTTGCCTTGCTTCATCTACACATGAAGGTACATCAAAAGAAGTTAGGAAAGCATAGTTGGATCCATCCACCACTTGCTTACCTTTGCCATCATAAGTGAGCCTTGAGGGTTTCACTTTATGCCTTGGAGTTCTCCTTGGAATTTGACTTGAAGAGGCTTCTTCAACATCCACATCCAATGTGTCATCAACTCCATTGTCATCAAGCACATTAGTTGCAACAACACCATCATCACTTGAAACAACTTTTGGAATGTTACCTTCATCAAAAATGACATCCCTACTTGTGAACACTTTCTTGATTGAAGGAACATAAATCCTATATGCTTTGCTTACTTCACTATAACCAACAAAAATGCCCTTTCTTGAAGATGGATCCTCCTTAGTTCTATCATCAAGAGTAATGTTGAAGTAGCAAATGCATCCAAAAGTTCTTAGAAACTTGACATTAGGCTTCGTACCAAACAAAGCTTCAAAAGGGGTTTTTCCTTCCAATACAACACTTGGCCATCTATTGCATAGGAAATTTGCACACAACAAAGCATCACTCCAAAAAGGTTTAGGAAGATTAGCATTCAATCTCATTGCCTTTGCACTCTCACACAAGGTTCTATTCTTCCTCTCGGCCACTCCATTTTGTTGTGGTGTTCTTGGACATGTGTACTCCCTCTTGATCCCATGCTCATCGCAAAAGGCTTTGAATTTGTTAGAAATGTATTCACCACCATTGTCGCTCCTCAAGCATTTGATTTTGGTTGTAAATTGAGTCTCAATAGCAACTTTGAACTTGACAAACACATCAAACACCTCATCCTTGCTCTTTAGTAGATAAACCCAACAAAATCTACTAAAATCATCAATGAAAGTTACATACATCTTAGCACCTCCATTGCTAATTGTAGTAACACCATGAATATCCGAATGCAAGAGAAAAAAAGGCATCTTAGATCTAGATATAGATCTAGTATATGGCAATCTATGTGATTTAGACAAAGCACATTCTTCACAAACATGATTCAAGCAAGTAAGAGACTTGGGAAGTCCCCTTACTACCTCCTTTTTGGCTATTACCTCCAAGGCCTTGTAGTTGAGATGTCCCATCCTTTTATGCCATACCTCTTGAATTGACATTTGTTCATTTGCCATGCATCCAACTTGGTTAGCAACAACACATGCATCAAGCTTGAACAATTTCCCTTGCCTTTTCCCTTTTGCAATGATACTACACCCCTTTTTGATCAAGCAAGCATCACCATCAAACTCAACTTTGAATCCTTTGTCAAGCATTTGGCTTACACTAAGTAAGTTCTTGGTAATGGATGGAATGAGCAAAACATCTTTCAATTCTATATTCCTATTTGTAGAAAGTGAAATAGGAATTGTGCCAATCCCCTTGATTGCACACTCACCATCATTTGCGGTATAGATTACCTTCCTATCACCATCAAATGCCATTAAAGATGAAAAATACTCTTTATGATATGTCATATGAGAAGTGGCTCCACTATCAATCCACCAAGGATCAATGTCTCCATGATTAGCCAACAAGCAAGATGACATAACAAAAGCATCATTTGAAAGAAGCTCATCCCCACCCTCATCAATAGTTAGATTGGTTTGCTTTTCCCCTTGATCCCTCTTTTTCTTAAAACAATCACTAGCAAAATGCCCTTTGACTCCACAATAGAAACATTTTAGCTTAGATCTATCCTTCTTTTTGCCAAAAGTAGAGTGCTCACCTTGGTCTTGCCCTTTAGACCAATTGCTTTTACCTTTGCCCTTGAACTTGCCTTTAGAGAACATTGCCTCCTCTTCTCCTCCTTGAGATGTAGAAGATGCTCCCACTCTTGCTTGCAACCTGAATTCTTCAGCCAACAAGACCTCTTGCAAGTCTCCAACACTTGGTAAACATTTTTGGATAGCATAACTTTGAACAAGATTAGCATGATCATCCAACAAGCCATTGAGAATCACTTGAACAAGCTCCTCATTATTTATGCCATCATTAATGCATGTTAACTCATCATTCAATGCTTTAACTCTCAAAACAAAAGCATGTCCATTCTCACTCTTCTTTTGCATACAAGAAAAGATTTGCCTTCTTAAAGTCAACACTCTAGAAGTAGACTTGGATTCATAAACCTTCTTCAAGGCTTCCCAAGCTTCACTAGATGATGTGCACTTACCAACCTCTTTGATAAGCTCATTTGTCACATTCATCTTGATCATGTGAAGGGCTTTCTTTGCCCTCTTGTCATACCTCAATTGTTCTTGAGGTGCCAAAGGTCTCTCCTCCACACCTACAACAATATCCATCAACTCATTCATCTCAAGCAAAGACTCCATCCTTACTTTCCAAGTAGAATAGTTGAGGGAGGTAAGCCTATCATTGCTTTCCAACATGTAGCCTCCATTTGTAGCCATGTTGCAATGATTGATCTCTGATCTTTGACCTGTTCCAATGCACTAAGCACTCTCTTGAATCAACAAATGAAACACAAGAAGAAATCACAAAGATTTGGAACCTAAAACCTTACTTTTTCTCTCTTTTCCTCACTTTTTCCTTAATTTTAGCCACTAGTTTTATGATTTCTTGATCAAACCAAGACCAAACCTCAATATACTTGCTTTTCCCTCACTCCTAAGATTGAAATACACTCTTGAATCATTCAGCAAACTGAAAATCAGAGGGTTACATCAATTTTGAAGTTTTTGACATGAAGAAGCAAGAAATTGAATCAAAAAACTATATGCTAGAATGGAAAACTAATAGGATCTTGTTGGATCTTGCATCTCCCTCTTTCCAAAACAATTTTTGTCTCCTTATTCTGATAAGTACAGAGGGAATTCTCCCTACTTCAATTGAAATGCATACAAATGATGTTTTGATCACAAAGATCCAATTTCTACACATAAATCAACAAGATTTTTAGCTAGAAACTTGATTGGAATGCTACAAAAGCAAACTCGCCCACAAATCTCTTCTAAATCTGGCAAAACCTGCACATTTGGCCGCCTAATGCTCTGATACCATGTGAAAAACTCAGATCCAAAAGATGCTAAAGTTTCATAAAGATCTTGGCCATGGAAGTTATGCACATCTAGATTGAAAAAATGATAGAAATTGTGATGTTAAGCATACTAAACATCAACTAAACATCAAAATCTGATCATAAGCTTCCACAAACAGAAACTTGCTGTCCCTGTCCGTACTTCAGAGCCTACAACCTGCATTTCACACGTGTGAAGCCATAGCAACAAAGAAATCACAATTCTAGTGGCTAGAATGCAAGATATGAACAAACAAGTGAGAGAGAAGAAGATGGATCTTCAAAGAGCATAACATTCATTCAATAGAATGAAAATGAGATATGTACATACTCGTGGAGATGGCTATTTATAGCAGCCATAGTGCCTCTTGGCCACTTGTCTTATGATAGGCTAAAATTGGGGTCCAATAGGATTCACCCATATACCTAGAAATTTGGTCAAATAGGAATGCACCAAATTATGAGCCAATAGAAGAGCTCCACACTCGACCTCCTCTAATTAATGTGACCTCAAAAGTAGTGTACACATACTTTGGGCCTCTACATACATGTATGAACCTATCTCTAACTTTTATTTGGCCATAGGCCTACAAAATCTCAAGTTAGGAAAATACTACTAGTTGACAATTTTTCACACACCTTTCCAAGGACTACCCGAAGAGACGGAAGAAGGGTGGCCACTCCTTTAAGGCACCAGGTAATTCTTCTATTTCTTGTATTGATGTATCTTTTAAAGATGAAATAGTTTGTATGAATTGTAGTTTTAATACTGCGGTGTTTAGATCTCATGACCTCATTCACATGAGCGGCTTTGTAGGCAGCCAACCTGTGAGTATTCTTTTTTATGACGGTTCTACGCGTAATTTTATTAATGCTAAGTTGGTGCAGAAGCTGCAGCTGGCAACCGCACCAAGTGACCACAAATACGTGGTTAATATGGCAGCTGGTGGGGAGCAGCAGGTCTGGAACCACTTTGTCCCCCACGTGCCGTTAGAAATTCAAGACTATGTAGATAATTTGTCTTTTCATGTCATGAATCTAGATAAGGTGGATGTAATCCTAGGTAAAGAGTGGTTTTATGCTAGAAATGAGTCCTTAAAGAAAGACTATGTATCTCATTGTATTTCTTTCTAACATAATGACTCTTGGGTTTGTCTTAAAGGCGATGAGCTTGATCTACCTTTTGTAACCACTCATGAAACAAATCAATGTATTTTGAACTGACAACCCGTAAGTTAATTGTGACTAAAGGGATTTGGGGCCCTTATGTATACATGGTCATAATTAATGGTTGTAGGCCTAAACACTTGATGGTGGATTGGTATGGGTCTATCAGTGAGTCATTGGAAAACTGGATGACGTGGCCCAGATAGGCTGGAGAGGTGTCCAGTGAGGTGTCACAGTGCACTACTAGTGGTGCATAGGCCTTGGAGGGTATAAGTATACCTATTGGGCTCTCACTAGTGTACGCTTGATATCATGGTCGGTGGTAGGATGTTGTTGGTGTGATGTCATACTCCTCTTTATGATTGATCCATAGCTTGAAGGCTAGGTCCGTTCGATCTAGGTTTGGTTGGGTTGGTTTGTCCACCATCAGGTTCCCTTGTGTTGCTTGTGATTGGCATGCTTAGAATAGGATCCTTGGATTGAGGACTTTATATTGGTATCAGAGCCAATTCTGAGCACATTTTTGCCATTGATTGGTGTTCAAAAGAAAATCTCAAATTGTGTGGGAGTTTTCCGTTGTGTGATATGGAATCTCGACACTGTTTTGAAAATCAGTGGAGTAGCAACAAATGGTGAAAGTTCAAATTCCTCTTCCCAAAAATCAGTTTTTTGAGATACAATCGGTGTTTAGGCACTTCATATTGGTTTTCATGAAGTAAATTTTTTCAATTCATTTGTGTTGTCGTTTACTTCATTAGGGATGCTTTTTCGTTAGCAACTGCATCAATCAGTGGAAATGTTGGTTTTTATGGCTTTTTGTTCTTTTAGTAGTAATTTAGGTGGTTTTGTGGGCTGTCTTTTGTTTTTTATTGAGCCAGTTTTGGCTTGAATCAGTGAAAAGCAGGTAAAGAAGCACAACAAAGACTAATCACTGGTTGTGAGTGTTGGTGGCTTTTTACATTCTATCGGATTTACAGGTTTATGCTGTATTTTCCGACAAATTGATTGTGATTTGCAGGTTAATGTGAGCCAGTAAGGCCATTCTCTGAATGGTGTGGATTACAAGAATGCCTATTCTGTGGCTAAGGAAAGGCAATCTGCAAATATGTGGTTTTGAGAAGATTTGGGCAGCATCTACCCTGCTTTCTAGCCAGAATGAAATCTAGTGTTTGTAAATCTGTAAAAAAAATTATTGCTTATGCATTTGGTAATACAAACGAAGGATTAAGCAAACTTAGCAACACCCTAAAGCATTTGTTACTGCAAAAATAGTAGTAGAATGGGATTTTTGCATGAAACTTGGCTTCTGAACTTCTATTTTCTGTTGAGAACAGCATAGAGTTCAGACTTTAGGAGGTTGTGGATGAAGCAGATCGCCCTCTCTGACATCCTAATTTGCAAGAAATAGCAAAAGAAATGCATGTATTGCGAAGCTGAAACTTTTGTTTCAAGAGAAATAAATATGAAAAAACAACTATAGGTGGCCTCCAGAGCCGCGCTCCTCTTGCACCATACAATGCGCCCTCCTGATGTCTACCTGTAGAAATCGATTGCACAGTAAACAATGGAGGGATGGCGCACCACCATCCCTCGGACCACTCTCTCTGTCTCTCTCTCTCTCTCTCTCTCTCTCTCGTTCTCAGATCTTCGAACGCGCTGCTCAGGCTCCCTTGTTCTGTTCATGGGATGAGGCCTGAGGCTTAAGTTTATGGTGAGAAGGGGGGGGGGGGGGGGGGGGGGGTGACACACCTTAAGTTTTCTTTTAGTTAAACTTAAGTTGGTGCCTGTGTAGGTGGAAAAGAGGAGGGGTTGCCTAGAGATTGTTACAAGTTTTTTCTTTTTTCCGTTTTTTTGTTTGTTGTTTTCCATAGGCTTTTTATAGTCATTAAGGATTGTAATTTTACGAAGGCAGTTAAGCTGGTGATGGAACGTAATGGTTTGAAAAATTGTATGAATTAGATTTTGAGGCATACAATGGTTTTTTCCGCAAATTTATTGCACAGGATCCAATTTGCAAAATCATTGGTATAAACTAGATAGCAAAGTATCGTCCGTTAAAAAAACTACGTTTTTTAGGACATTGCTTTATCAGAAAGTTTATACAATGACTGCAACTGAATGTGGGATTTCGGTTTTCATATGCAAATGGATGAATGAAATTCGGGTTAGGGGTGGCAAATGAAAATTTGCTCGGTGGAGGACGCAACCCATAGAACTGTGATTGGGCTGAATTCCTGGAGAAATTTTGTAAGGCTTTTTCACAATTGACAAATTGGATTTGCTTTAATTAACTGTTGGGCAATTGAAAATAGGAATTCTTGGATTTTTTTGAAGGTTTCCTTTTTTTTCGGAAATAGACACAACTAAAAAAGGCCCAAAGCCTAGATGGAAAAACTAAAATGGAACAAAAAAGTTGTTTCTTGTTGTGCTTGAAGCCATGGGCGTACCAACAAGAACAAGAAAAAGCCGGTTCATTCTTTTCCATTTCTAAATCTGTCACTCAAGGCATAAATAATTTGATCCTTTCGATGATTGTAAAGATTGTGAAAAGAGGTGAAAGAAGGTCTCAAGTGGTAATTGTTTTATTGAAGTTGGAATTTGCAATTAAATCCCAAAAACTTCATATAATTGTACTATTTTTTTTGACACTTTGATCATGAAGTGGAGGGCCTTCGTGGCGGAAGAACCTGTGGTATGGGACGCAGGCAATTCCAAAATGAAGATCTGAAACTAACTGGATCAATTGACCATGGTATGGCCATAAGTCTTAGTGATGCCAAATACTATTGGTCATAAAAAACGGGCGTTTTGTTGGAAATTTTAGATAGTGGTCATGACCCCTTTTTTGGATATCTCAAATTTACAAAACTGGAAACCCGATAAGCTTTTTCTTTATAAAGAATATGCTGGTGAATCTCTTAACACAATAATTAACCCAATTTTTTGTGATTTCTTGGAAGGTAGTTTTGATCACCCATTGACCTAACAATGTCACAGAAATGGTTAATGAAACTATTTTCTGAAATTGTTTTCTCTACTTGAATCTTCAAGAAATACTTTTCTGATTTACGGGTTAATTCTCATGCTTGGTAACCAAGAAGATCTTTGGTTTAGTCAATGTGTTGGGACAACATTGATATTTGCTTACAATGATGCAACACTTCTTTTGGCTTTCAAGATTTTCTCGGATCTCTTCTTAGACTCTTCTCCTTGGAAAATCTCAAATTTTCTGCACCCCTTAAAAACTCGGATATTTCTTGTTAAAAAGGAAAAAAAGTAGGAAGAAAAGAGAATTATCAAGGAGAAACATCGGTCAAAAATTGAGGGAGAAATCTGTTATATCGATGATGGACCTATTTCAGAAACGATAGGATATTTAGCTATTACAGAAATCCTTTATGGATTATAGTAGATATCTGGTTTGAAAATTTAAAGGGGAGAAATTTAGAAAGTACTCTTGCGGTAGAAAAGTGGCTGATAACAAGTCCGATTGATTTGTGTCAGAACTTGGAATTCTATTGCGAGATGAGAGTTTGTTGAAAATTGTTCCTTGCTGTATATAGTCAACTTGATCTTAGTTTGGACTGAGATCCGTGGGTTGATGCAAGGAAGGAAATTCATGCTAGCAATATATTCTTTTGAGTAGTCTCCGATTGAGATTTTGGATGTGAAATAGCACTCTTTGAGAAATATTCTCTCTTAGAGGATAACCAAGTTACGGGATTCTCGGTTAAGAAAGTGTTGTGTATAGATTAGGAGTTATCTGTAGAGATATGCTATGTAGTGAATCTTTGTGTGATCATTAAAATATTTTGTACAAACTTCTAATCCTGTGGATCTACAAATATTCCGTGAACTAAGTTTATTTGCATGCATAAACTAGTTGTTGGTACATAAGCATATTGATGAAAATTGTGTCTGAAACAATTTCTCGCTGGGATTGCTTATTGACCTAGGATTGATTTAGAATCAGATTAAATGTGGTGTTTTGGAACAACACCTAGACATTGAAACATTTTCTAAATCCGATACAGCTAACCGAGTCAGAAGTGTTACTTCTAAGTTAGTGGTGGAAAATCAACAATATAATCTTACTTATGGATATTGTTGTTGAAATGCATTGCTTATAAGTCACGACATTTATGAGTCAATTTGTATTCATTTACAGGTGGGTGTGCATGGAATACACGAAACTTTTTGGTTATTTCAACATTTCGCAAGGACAGAATCCAATCTAAGCTGCTGAGTTAGATAGTGGAATCCTTTTTGGAATTCTCTGGTCCCTCAGTTGTGCCATATGACTGGCATAGTTTCCTCCTTCGAGAACTAACCAACTCCATCAAACCCAACAACTGTGAGCAAATCGCAGCAGGCCCCCTATTGTGTAACTTTGCCTGTGCACTTCTCGAGGCGAAGGTGCGTGGTTTCCAACGCTCATCCCTTTTGTCTACCCTCATGCCACACACTAACCTTTATCCATCATCTCAGGCATCCACCTCCTCCCAACCTACAGTTATTAACACAACATCCAGTAAATGAATGTGTGGTGCTACCTCTACATCCACATCTCCACCTGCTACCCGAAGACGTCCCTCCACTACTGCAATAACCAATCCTTTAACCACCGCCACTTTTTCTTCCGTGCAACTCCCCACTCCGATTTCTATTGTCGCTACCTCTCTTCTTGTTTCATCCACATCTGTTTCTGTCTCCATCCCCATTTCTTTTGTTGATACCACTCCTATTTCTCTTCCAGTATCCACTACTCCATCCATCACCATCGCATCTTCCATCACTCCTACCGCCACCGTTGCTTCCATTCCATTCAACCCTTCTGATTCTCAATTGTCTCCCGACACTCTGGCATGGATGCAAGTCATCAATTTTTCACCCCCATGCTAGACACTTTTTGCTCCATCCTCACCTTCTTCCATACTCCACACCACCCTCCAAATCCCTACTATTCCTCCCATCCTCTCGTTCGGACAAACTGTCCTCACCCCTGTTTCCACAATTGCTTCTCAAACCCCACCCGCTTTGCCAACAAAGGTTGCCGAGGGTAACCAACCGTTGCTTGATGACGCATTTGTCCAAACAGTATTTGTACCATCACCAGATCAGGCTGATCCTACCGCCCCAGATGGCATCAGGTCCAATGAGAACCTCATAGAAGACAATGACGACGATACTCCACAAGTCGTCGAGGCCGATACAACACAAGCCCTTGCCAGTGCTAGTGTACCAGTTGCTCCCACAAATCTAACGACGACGTACCAAACTCTGGGGAAATACATCTTGGATGTGGTAGCGGCCAAAGCCATTCTGAAAAGCAGGGTACTACATCTGGCGACGAGTAACACACAGTTGCGAGAAAACCTCACCAAGCTGTAGCAAGAGCTGATTTTGGCTAAACAACACGAACAAGCAGGGCACCAGAAGATTGACAAGCTGCAGCAGAAGGAGGAGGGCCTCAACAACTATATCCAAAGCCTCTCCGAAGCGCTGAAGAGGCATCCACGAAGGTGCGGGAGCTTCAATCTGGAGCGTCCCAATGGCATGCTCCCATCCAGACACAACTAAACCTTTTGGAAGCAGAGAATATGCGCCTAGGGACGGAGGTCAAAGCCATACAAGAAGAAAAGCTCGTCTGGTTAACTCCACCTGCACCGGACTCAAGGCCGTTTTCTCAATGAATCTTCTACGGCGTCAAGTGCAGGTTTATAGCCAAACCTTAAACAGCTACCAGACAGAGTTCAACAAATATCGGACAAGCGCAACGCACGAGCTCGCCCATGCCAAGCAAGCCCTCAAGGCTTGCCAGAAATTCATGGAAACGAAGGCCCAGCCCACCCCCGTGGTAATTCCACCGCCACCTACTTTTGACATTGCACAAGCCAATACAAGCCAAGACGAGAGCCAACAAACAGCAGGGGGATTTCAATAAGATCAATGTTTCGAGGGCCAGGACCAAGGGAAGAAGGATACGGCTGCTGAGACGGGAGACCAACGTCAAGGCGCAACTACCAGCCAAAGCCAAGCCACATCATCCAGAGGTTCGTGTACGATATCTGCCAGCTGGGCCTTCCAAAGAGCAAAGTCCGTGGAGGAAAAAATCAACGAATTTCTATCAAAGTATCCCCACGAGTCATGAAGAGGCGGTTGGCAGATATCATTTTCTGCTCAGACAATCAAGGGCAATGAACTGCAAGTATTACCCGCCCTCCAACCACAACCAGAGTGGCGTCAGTAGTTGTTTGAAAGAGACCCTACAGCCATCAGGGCCTATGTGATGAGTCCACAACAATTACGGGTGAACGTGCACTTCCTGCCATGTCCACGAAGATCCAAATGGGCAGAATGCGGCACTCCTCTGGACAAAATCACACTGCAAAATTTTAATTGGCCGGTAATACCATCAGAATATGGGTGGACTACGGATGTAGACGTCAAAAGGGCTCTCACCGCGTTCGCCAACCATTATATCAATTGCCCTGATCCAACAGTCCTCGCAGTAGCCACTTACACCCGGGACTTGGAACATCTGATGGGGATCGAAACTAAATGAGACAATTTTCTCCCATCCATATTCTTTGATGTTAATAAGGCGTTACCTTCAGACAAAATCGAAGATCAGCTACCAATAGCTCGTGTCTATTACCGAGCTGCGCTTTAGGGTGATCCATGGACACGCCGATTCCAAACATGGGTCGACCAAGATTGGCTGCGGGGAGCCCACAAGTCTCTTCACACGCCAAAGGACTTGAAGAAATTGGACCGCCTCAACTTTATGGAGGACGTCACCACCTACCTCCTCCAGCAAAGGCGGGTGAAGAAAACTCTCTACTAAACCGGCAGAGTGCCGAGGGACCGACACTACTTCAGGCCGTGGGTCCTATTGGGGCTATTCCCAACAAAGTGTAAATAAATAAAATCATCCAATAAAATGTGTTGCGAGGGCATGACATCCTGCGCGCGTAAGCCCATGGCCCAATGAGCATGCAAGTAAAGTTGTAAATAAAAAAAACTTTATTTGGGTCTTGAAATTAAAATAAAACTAGAGGCCCAAAGTCATTTTTAAACTTAGAGATTACTTTTTAGAGTTGGGTCCGAATTGGGACTCGCATGAATCTTGTGATTACCAATGTACTTATTGTGGACCCTTGGATCAAGTTGGGTCCAAGATGAATGGATAGGATCATTTGGAATATTAGCCAATAGGATTGAGAAAGGGGCAAGGGCCTTCCCCATCCATAAAAAGACACCATTTGTGTCATATTTTCATGCCTAATGAGGAGGAGGAAACTCTACCATTTTGGAGAGAAGTATTCTCATATGCTATTCACTACTTGCGAATGCTCTTTTGTGTCTTGCTTTTGCTTCCTAATTTTCATGTTTTTGGTTTCATTAGTTAATGTTTCTCCATTAGCATGCATAATGAGAAAGTGAGCTAACCTCTCCTCTCACTCTCTTTCTTTCCCTCTTGTTCTACTTCTTCTATCTATCTAATTCTCTCTCGTCCAAAGTTGTTCTTGTGGCTATCACCTCCTCTAGACAAATGTGCCCATGATTTGGTAGGCCATTGAAAGGTCCATGGGACCAGCCAGTATGGTGGTGCTAGTTGGGGCTTGGTGGGATGTAGCTCGGACAATCTGCACTGTGTTATCATCGTCTTCGATTAGCTTTTCAAGTGGTAACATGCCGTCAGGTGCAGTGGGGTCAACATGATCAAGTGATGCTCCATAAGTTGTCTTCACAAATGAGTCATTAGGCAACAGTTGGTCGCCCTCGGTAGCTTTCAAAGGTGAGGTGGGTGGTGTGATAGAGGTGGTTTGGAGAGGTGTAAGAATAGATTTCTCAAATGCGGGGATGATAGGAAAAGTGGAGAATTGAAGGATGGTTTGGAGGATGGATGGAGATGTGGGAGGTGAGGGGCCTTTTTGAGGCGGCGTGAGATTGAGAAGATTCATCCAATCCAATGTATTGGTAGAGATTTGTGAATTCAGAGGGTTGATGTGGAAGAGTGTGTGTGCTTGAAGTAGAGACAGGGGGTATGGATGTTGTGGGTATTTCTTGCACAATAATAAACAAGTGGGTCCCACCACTTAAAATACTGTTGGCCAAGCCTTAACTAGTGGGTCCCGCCATAGTACAATAGCGTACAATAGAATAATAAGTGTGAGGGCACTGGCATCCTGCGTGTGTAAGCCCAACCCAATGAGCACAAGTAGCAAGTTGTAATTCCTAGGAATAAGAGACTAGGGGCTTAAAACTCTAAAATGACATTAGAGGCCCTAAGTCAAGCTGTAAATAAAAAAGCTAAAAGGGCCCAACTTAGAACTCACATGAATCATGTGAGTGCCATTGTGCTTTCTTAGTTCCATTAGATTTAAATCGTGTTTATTTTGAAGGCTTGGATTAGAATCGTTGTCCCAATGAAGTGGCCAATGAGAATGAAGGAGGCTCACCTCTAAAATCTATACGAGAGAGCCATTTCCTTTGTATTGTATCTCCATCCATCTCCTCTTAATAAAACTTTCTTGGTTTTTCTCTCTCTCTCTCTCTCTCTCTCTCTCTCTCTCTCTCTCTCTCTCTCTCTCTCTCTCTCTCTCCTCTCCCCCTACGTTGGGATAGAATAGCTTTGGGTAGGCTTTGGAGATATAAACTATCATTTCTAGATCATAAAGATAGAAGAGACTAGACAGAATTTCTGTAAGAGATAGAGAGAGAGAGACGTAGCGAGTAGAGCCAAAAAAAAAAACTACTAGAAACTAAAGAGCTGTGCATGAAAGTCTGCCAACGAGCAGAACACAGTGAAAGAGTAGAGTGTCATTCCACCAACGAGCGAGACACTGACGATCTCGCTCTAAAATTAAACTGATAATACAGTCGCTCTATTTTTGTGCATCTCCTTGTCTTGTGCTGTATGTCTTGATTGCTAGAATGAAATGTGTTTTGTGATGTGCAGTCGCGTGTCTAGGTTCCTATGAAGCTTCCACGCAAAAGAAAATTTAAAGACACAAAATCATTCGTGAATATGAAAATGAAAACAAAAAAGAAACAGTTTCGCTTTCGCGACACTAAACAGGTTTGCGATGTCTCCCTCACCAAGTCTCCTAATAGAACCATTTGATCTACTCTCTTTATGAAGACATGTGACTCCACTTGTTGCAAAAAATACTTTCTATGGACTCATTACAAAAAAATGTAGAAGAACCATCTCCTTCGTGAATGCACCTAGCAACATCTTTTTTCATATGATCAAAGAAATTATTAGCAACAACCTTTACTAAGGAAGACCCTTCACCACCTCCATTGATGCATTGAGTTCTTTCCTTACCTTTTGCATGCTTGCACTTGTTATGAAGAGCCTTTGAAGAACCATCATTATTCTCATAGCTAGCCAAGTTAGCACAAAGATGAAGATGTGATGGGCTCCACCACATTTTGCACATGTCGAAAAGGGGAGAAGAGTCTAAAAATTGACAAGGTCGCAAAGTGAAGGGTGGCCCTCCACCACTATCTATAAAAAGACCCATAATCTTGATGAAAAACATGTCATGAGAGAGTGAAACTATCTTACTCATAGGTGGTTATGTTGTTGCCTTGGCTTGTTGAGATCATTTTGTATTGTGATGGTTCTTGTAGCTCTGATATTCTGGAGTTCTGTGTGGTAATGAGTTATACTGAAAAGCCATGCTTATGTGTTGTTTTGTTGAAATTCTGCTGGCCCCAACAGTTAAAATAACAATGATCGACTTATACAGTGCTTTCTTATTTCGACGACACCGTGTGTGCTTAGTTCTAGAATTATCGGGCCGTCTTTCTTTTACGAGCCTTTTGAGTGCATTTAAGCAACTTATCTTTGTACTTACTTATCGGTTGAATATACAGTTTGTGGAGAGAAATTTTGTTGTCTTGTCTTGTTGCACTTGACGTTGTGCTGTGGTGATTGATCTGGTCGGGTGTTTAAACTGTGTTTTCTTAACTTGGTATCAGAGCCCTTGCTGGCTTGGATCACCGGACAAGAACAGAGAGCTGCGAATTCACGACGGTTTGTTGGCTAGGAAGCACAAAACCGAGTATGTGGAGATTCGTGGAATAGCTCAAAACTGTAAGAAGATTCAGAGGCAGGGGATTGTCAGCTGAATCAGAGGGCAAGCAAAGATTGAAGCTGGAAAATCTTGTGAAGGGTTGCTTAGTGTTTGTGATTGGTTTGAAACCAATTGAACACCGTTTGAAGAGCGGTTTGGAGCAAAATATTGTCTACTGTAGGGCTACCTCAGAGGGATAGGTAGCTACTCAGATAGATTCTCAAGAAGATCAGATAAAGTCCAAAATTGTCTTCTTCTTAGACAACTGGGATTTCAAGAAGGGAAAATCATTTCTCTCTCAATATAAGTCAGTTTTTTGAGCTGTAAAGTATTGAAGGTGGGCGCCCTAGCAGCGCGATCCTGATTGTAAGAAGCCGTGGGCGGCCGTGAAGCGTTAGAGGAGATAGAGTGATCAACAGGGCGGCTATCGCCGGAAATCAATGTGAAGAAGCGTGAAGATGACATGAGAGAGATCACGAATCAACTGCGCGGCCAGTCCAAATAGGCCTGTAGCGGTTGCAGGTGTGTTTTGTATGGAGAGAGCGTTATTCGATGCACATAGTCATGGACATTCGTTGATCGACCTCCACAGTAGTTCGATGGTCAGGATCGGACAACTGAGGACTAATGCGAGCCATTCGATGTAGAAGAGCCATTGATGGCTAGTGAAAAGGCCTGAAGGGGTCTGAAGTGCAAAGTGCATTGCAACTTCATGAAAAATCTTCAAACTAAAATAATTGTTGGGTCCCAAGTTTTTTTGAAGGGTGAAGTTTCTTCACACTGAAAAAACAGTTCAAAAACCCAAATTGCCCTTATTTTCACCTCCTTTAGCCTATTTTGGCCGAACGAAAGGCTATGGCCTCCAAACGAAGGGCACCCTGACTTTACTTGCAAGTACGGTACACCAAAACAGAGTGATTGCCGCGGAGAAAGTGTTCGGAGCATGCCAGAAGTGATTTCATCATTCCATTGGGCAGGTAGTTGGGAGTTGGTGACGAGAAGCATTTCGGAAAGCGACGCCAGTTTGGCTTTAAATATGGCGAAAGAGCGGCGGGTGGCCTGTGCCAAAAATTGCAGGTCATTATTTGTGATTTTTGACATCACGGTTGGCTTTGACATACACTTTATAGCCTACAGGTGGAGTTTCAAGCAGTTTGGAGATGGCAAACATCAATGAGACAATTTTGGGCCTGATCGTTATCATGTGAACTATGCCCTAATGAGTGACATTTTGACGTGTCGAGAGCCATCAACCTTTGATGAGACAAAAGATCACAAAGAGTGGCAAAGGGCAATGGAAGAGGAGATAGAATCCATCCACATGCATGATACATGGGAGTTGGTTGATCTACCACTTGAAACCCATTGACAACAAATGGGTGTTTAGAACAAAGTTTCATGTGGATGGCACGATAGCAAAGCATAAGGCACACCTAGTAGTGAAGGGTTATGAGCAAAGCAAAGGAATTGACTATGCAGAGACATTTGCTCCAGTGGCTAAGTGGACTACGCTACGTCTTGTCATTGCCTTAGCATCTCATTTTGGGTGGAAGATCCATCAAATGGATGTGAAGTCCGCATTTTTGAATGGTGACTTAGAGGAAAATTTACATGGTCCAACCGCAGGGCTTCATGGCAAAAGGGCAAGAACAGAAGGTATGTAAACTACACAAAGCACTTTATGGCCTTAAGCAAGCGCCATGTGCATGGTATAGACGCATTGACAATTACTTTCTTTCTCATAGGTTTGTAAGAACAAATTCAAATCCAAACCTTTATGTTCTTATAAATAATGATAGCATTGCCTTGATTGTACTTTATGTTGATGATATCATTATCATGAGCAATGATGAGAACCTCACTCGTTCTATCAAAGCCAACTTATGCAAGCAGTTTGAGATGACAGATTTAGACCTTATGCACTATTGCTTGGAAGTCGAAGCATGGCAAACTGGTAGTGATATCAGGTTATGTCAAAACAAGTATGTGGGCGAGATATTGGAGAGATTTCACATGACAGAGTGCAAACCTTCCATCACCCCTTATGAAGCTAGTAAGAAATTATCTCATATTGATGATAGTGCACATGTTGACGCTACTCTATTTTGTCAGCTAGTTGGGAGTTTGATATATCTTACAACTACACGTCCTGATATCTGCTATGCTGTAAGTTTGATTAGCCAATTCATGTCATCACCAACTATGGACCATTGGAAAGCTGCAAAAAGGATTTTGAGGTATGTGAAAGGTACACCTAACCTTGGTCTAATCTACAAAAGACAAAGGGTTTTACCTCAGTTGCAGGGTTATGTTGACGCTGATTGGGCAGGAAGTATAGATGATAGAAAGTCAACAACAAGTTATGCCTTCAATTTTGGTAGCGGTTGTTTTTCATGGTCTAGCAAGAAGCAAGATACTATTTATCTTTCTTCTACAGAAGCCGAATATAAAGTGTTGAGTTCTGCTACCCAAAAAGCTGTTTGGCTACGTAAGTTGTTATGTGAGATTGGCATGAAGCAGGTAAATCCTACTGTTATTTTCTATGACAGTCAAAGTGGAATACAACTGGCTAAGAATCCTATCTTTCACGCAAGGACAAAACATATTGAGGTAAAATATCACTTTGTGCATGAGAAGCTACAATCTGAAGATATAAGTATTGTACATTGTTCTACGTTATTACAAGTTGCTGATATATTTATGAAAGCTTTAAGTAAAGAAAAGTTTGAGACTTTTAGAGCCAAACTTGGCTTAGATCTGGTTATGTAAAAAGCCTTTACTTGTAAAACTATCATGGAGGTATGTTCCATGAACAGAGTAAACTCTAAAATAAAGAGAGACGTTGATCATTGAGGGAGAGAGTTAAAATAGCAATGATCGACTTATACAGCGCTTTCTTATTTTGACGGCACCACGTGTGCTTAGTTCTAGAATTATCGGGCTATCTTTCTTTTACGAGCCCTTTGAGTGCTTTTAAGCAACTTATCTTTGTACTTACTTATCAGTTGAATATACAGTTTGTGGAGAGAAATTCTGTTGTGTTGAAACGGAACTCATGCAACTACAAAGACAGTACGAATGCTCAGACACATTCTAGCTTTTTACTTCAGCAAGTTCTCTCACACCTATTCACAGATTATTCAGATTTCTTCAATAGTCTAGCAATGTAATAATTCACACAACTCACAACAACATAGTAGGGTAGCAAAACAAAGCAGAAATGCAGACACTCACATACTCAGGCTTCTTCTCCATAACTCCCTTCTCACCAGCAGTGTAATCCATCACAAAGAGTAGTAGAATATCAGAACTCCAAGAATTCAATATTTATTTCAGCAAAACAAAGTAGCAGCATCATCCTGTGACCAAGACAGCCCCACTCTTCCAAGATTTCTTATTTTTGATCAATGTTGGAGTTAAGAAAACACAGTTTAAACACCCGACCGGCCGTAACTAAAGATGGCCAATGAGTATGGTTAGAAATTTAGCATAAGGTGTATAGGCATTGCTTGTGAATGTGTCTGAGCCATAGATAGAGTCTAATACCATGCAAGTTGAGAGTCTGATACCATGCAAGTTGAGAGATAGATTTTGTTTACTAGAGTGTATCAATCACATACTATCATTATTAACTGCTGGGGAGGTGTTCTATTTATGTGTAAGATGTGTCCAAATGCTTATTCTGAGGCCATTAGTTAGGTGAAGGGCTATACATTTGCCTACGTACGTAAGCTTGAAGAAGCACTATCAAAAATTCAGAATGAGGAGATGCTGCTCCATCGATGATAGGGAGGCACCTTCTGCTCCGAAATCAGCATCCAGAGAGTTAGTTTTCATACAAAGATGAGTGGCCAAGCATTATAACCGCGCACAGTATCTTAGAGGCCAACATTGAATGCAGTCATCAGAAATGAGGAGAAGTGCGACCATCAAAGAGTAGAAATCAGCAGTAGTTAGAATGCATTGTCCCGCAGAGAGCTGTCTCACTTTTTATCATAGTTTGCATGAGCTATCTCACTTTTTGTAGCATAGTGACTACAATATTACTTCACAAGAGTTATAGTAAAGCAGATCCAGCACACCCCCCCCTTTTCAAAATTTTGATTTCTGAGTTTATGAAAGCCAGTATGGAGTAGTAATGATGAACACCATTCTCCGAACGTTCCGAGACCTCCAGTCATCATCAACAAGTATCAATTGAGTGCCACAGAACAAGAGAAAGCAACTTTGAAACTAAGCGCAGCCAGTGTTCAAAGAATTTTGCCAATCCATCATTGCTCTAGAATGCAATGAGAAGTGTCTATGCTGATTAGAGGCGCAGCTAGTCCACATAGTCTCGTGTGAATGCGTTAGTGTGAATAGCCGATTTAGGAGGAGCAGTTACTCAAAGATAGCGGACAGTCAAAGAAGCCAGCGGAATTGTATAAGTGACAAACAGAGAGATGTCTTGATGAAAGCCGACTGTTTTTAAAAAACCTCCATGTATTTTTCTTTATGATATTGTTGTGAACTTGTGAATTGATGGATTGATTGTCGAAGTAGTGTAGAATGAATGGTAGGTTGTTATTGTTCTTAATAAATGATGCATGGAAGCTATTGTATACCTCTGTGGGCTATGTGACAAGTCATTCCAGTATGTAGAGCCTCTTGCTATTGTCATCACTAGTGGTTTTTGGTCATACCAAGTATGATGCTGTTAGAACAATGATTAGTCTTGCCTAGAACTAGGCTGGAATTTTGCCATCGATAACTTGTAAAGGGATGATTGTTGTCTGTCATATCATTTCTAGTCATATACAAATAATATGACGATAATCTTTGTGGAAAGTTGAGTATATACTTGATTAAAAGCGAGTGTTATGAGGCTTGTTATGTCATTAACGAGGTTTGTTTTCAGTAATGAAGATAAATGACTAGATTTATATCATTAACGAGGTTTGTTTTCAGTAATGAAGATAAATGACTAGATTTCATGTGTCTGGAGTATTTCAAGTTATAGAGGTTTGATGGGTTGATTGCATATTTGAGCAATAAATCTTCATAAGCAAGAATGTTGTCTTTTGTTGAGAAATGAAGAAATAGCTGACCCTCTTGAAACACAGAGGCGACTTTAATGCCCGCGGCGAGGGTGAAACACAACTTCCGGGATAGGAAAGAACAAACTCTGATAATGAAGGCTCTGCATTTAGAAACACCCCGCCCAAGTTACCCCTTGAAACACACAGGCCTTGGGAGGCCCGCCTAACTCCCAAGGTGGGTCGAACCCATGAGCACGGAAAGGCTGAGTGAAGACTGCAAAAGTGTAAAAGTCAACGTTAATGGCTTAAATGGTACTTAACTCAAATATCAGGCTCACCATTAACAACACAAAGATTCACTTTAGATGGAACGAAATGAAAATCATATTGAACTTCTGATATGTTGGGCTTAGTACACTTCACACACGAAGTCAAAACTAGTGAGGAAAATGTATTCGACGTCCTTTGTGTATGAAAACATTGGAGTCTATCTTGAGAATCAGTAGTAAAATCTATATGTCGACTCCCCCATACAGTAATGTGACTTAAATAAGAATTCAGGCCATACTTGAAACTTCAGCCAGTAGTATTGTGAGGATCAGACAGTGAGTTTCAAAGAGACAAATCCCCCTTAAAACTATGAAAAGCGTTTTGACCAAAATCATAAAATTCAATGAACGAGGTTGGGTCGGGACATTATAACAGAAATGGAGAGTATTGTAGAAAATAGTAATGCGAGTGATGGTACAATAAAAAGCAATGACTGAGTGGGGGACATAGAAAAAACTACATAAGTTCGATTCCGTACGCACTTCACAAATAATATTGGTATCAGTAGGCCGTAAGGCAATGGCCCTAGGACTTGGAAAAATTTTGTCGTGACAAGTGACCACCAATTGAACATCATAACAACAAGAGAATACACCATAGGGGAAGTATGCCTAGTTGCAGTTGAGTCGTCATAAAAGCCAACCACCTAAACAAAAAGAGAATATGCTAATGGAATTTCTTAGTACTACAGAAGGTAGAAAACAATAACTATCACTAGAATATTTTTTAGAGTGATAAATTATCTCATATACTGAACGACGACAGAGAAATGATAGGGTATTGAATATTTAAGAAAAGCCTATTGAATATAAAAAATCAGACCAAAAACTCAAAGTACATTGTCAGACCGTTACTAAAACTCACCCGATACCTTGAAAATACTTCCAAAACCGATTTCACTTATTCAGAATGATTTTCGTGTTTGATAAAGTGCCATGGCACAGTTCTATAACCCTAGAAGGTTCTGTCTAGTAATACGAATCATAAGTTGAGGATCTACAACCATTATAGCTTTAGATACTACTTTGGGACGCGTGACCACCGGCGACCTCACTTTAGAACTAAACACCAATGGAACCCAAATACAGGCCACTTTGTACCTACATGTAGGTCAACGCTAGTTTTCTCTCTCAGTTCAAGTTGCCCTACTAGATGAAATCCCTCGAGTCCCTCAAGCAGCCTTAGGGTAAATATGACGGACCTGGGATATCAGTTCCTACCCCTGAACTAGTCATGAATATTTGAAGTGATGGATTATCAGAGGACTCTACTGATAATCTCAGCTTAGAAGTGAGAATCATTTGAGTCATTCAGGTTGGATCTAAGCTGAATCTCACAAGATTCTTGGCTAGAAATATCTTTTGAGATCCCTTGAATGAAAATTGCACAAAGAAAATTTGCACAATTTTTTTGGTCGAAATTGTGGAAAGCCAAAAAATTGCGAAATTTTTTTCGCAATTTATACTATTATGGCAGAAATTGCAAAAAATTGTTCGCAATTTCTACCGTCATGGCAGAAATTGCAAAAACAATTGCGAATAACTTCTGCAATTCTTGTCATCATCACAGAAATTGCGAAAAAAAAGTGTGAAAAAGATTTTTCGCAATTTTTTGGTCGTGGCCAAAATGTTTCCGCGGCAGAAATTGCAAAAAACATTGTAGAAAATTTTTTGCAATTTCTTTCGTCATGGTGAAAATTGCAGACAAAATTGCGGAAACAAATTTTTGCAATTTTTAGGCCATGGCAGAAATTGCGGAGTAAAATGAATATCAAATAGTTCTTCTTCTTGTACTCGGACAATATTTGTTTCGAAAAAACAAAATGTGAGGTGGATCCCAAATCAAGTACTACTTCTCGAATTGAATTAGATGAACAACATAGATCAGTACTAACATAAACTGTTGAATTCCTTGTTGCCATGTCTTCTGCTGCTCTAGAGCATTCTACTTTGTCTTTGACATAGTTTGAATCTGAAGGTTTGCTTTGATTCTGCTCTCTTTTGTTTTTGGGATTCTGATAACAGTCCACTACTGCATGATCTCATTTATGAAAATGAGTGCATTCAATCTTTGGATTTAACCAATACTTATTTTATGTGTGACTTGACCTTCTGCATTTGTTACAGATCTTCTTATCACCAAAATTCTTCTCTTGTTTTTCAGATTGTTGTTCATTTGTCTTAGACAATCATGAGCTTCTACTTCCTCTTTGACTCCATCTATTGCCTTTTGAAGTGTCATTGTCACATCTTTCACCAATAAGGTTCGAGCTGTGTGGAATGACCTGGACAGGGCTCAAAGAAAATAACTAAGTTGCTTTTCCTTTGAAATTGTATTTTCTGTGCCAGAATTCTGCAAGGAAATAAAGAGGTCTTTTATCTTTCGTAAGAGTGTGTTCAGGTCTTTGCTGTCCCACTGTAGGTAAGTTAATTGGTCTTCCAAGAACATGATTTGATTAGGAGATCGAGTCTCATTCTTGGTTTGCAATTCTTCCCATAAATCCTTTGCGTTCGAAATTGATGTAAGATCTAGCATTATATTGTCATGCACTAAAGATGCAATAATAGTTATAGCTTTGTCATTTCTTAAACTCCATTCTCGAAATTCTTTGCCAGGAGTAGAGTGAAGTCTTTAATTTTCAAATCAAGTAGTTTGAACCTTTTGGATCCAAGATCATAGTGATCTTAGCCTGCATATTGCTGATCGATGACATCTTATATTTTTTGAATAACTCCAGATGCGGCTTGCTGATGGATGTGTGAAGAATGCAGAGAGGAATGCGAAGATACCACTGTATCGACTCTGACTCATTCTGATATTACTGTATCAGCACTGAACTTGTATGCTCTGATACCACTATATTAACATTAATTTGCTCTAATACCATTATAGGAAAAATAGTTATTATTCTTTCACAATGAACACGATGAAAGTTTGAATGAATCAAACTAATATCAGTGTCTTCAATCGGATCTGTATCTGATCTATGTACCAATAGAACAGTATTTGCTTTGATTAAATATGCGTGTGAAAATAATATGCGGAATTAAGAGACAACTTAAGACAATTTTGAACAAACAGAAACTATTGAACCAAAATGAATTTATAATTCTGAATCTGAATCAGTATACATCTCTTGATGTCTTATTTTGCTGTTGTGTCTCTGATTTAATGAGTCTGAGAATCTCTTCAGTTTGAGTGTCTAAGAGTTGGTTACAACGGGTAGTGCACATGTATTTATATTGTTACAAGACAAACCTTTTGGCCTTTTATTTATAGCTCTTTTGGCCTTTTATTTCTGTAATAGTAGATCTAACCATTTATGACGGTTGATATTCAAATAGACCTCTATTTCCAAGGTCGCCTTTGTAGCTTCAGCTTTCACCATTTTTGTGCAATAATGTGTAGCTATCAATATGTATCAGTTTTTCCTTCGTCTGGTGGCTGGTTTGATTGGTCCAACAAAATCAATACCCCATTTTGCGAATGGAGCCAATGGTAAAACTGGTACTAACAGCCAATTGGTTGACCTTGCTGGTTTACCCATCCTTTGACAGGGATCACAGTCTAAAATAAATTTATGCACATCTCTATACATAGTGGGCCACCAATATTTTCCATTCATAATTTTCCGGACTACATTCTTCAAAGCATAGTGCACTCCAGCTTCTTCAAAGCATAGTGCCCTCCAACTTCTTCTTCATGAAAAGACCTGCTTACTATTTGTATGTCATCTGGTTCCAAGCATTTTTGAAGCTCGTCATCATTTTTAAGTTTATGAAGTACACCTAATATAATCGTATATGGTGCTACTTTATGTTGAAAGACATTCTTTTTCTCTCAAGTCATTCCTTCTAGATATAACATTGTTTGTAAATATTGAATAATATCGGCATATATTGATTTTTTGATATTTAACCACATCAATTCTGCATCAGGTACATTATCCGAAATATTCAATAGTTTCCAATATCGATAAAAATTCGACCCGATAAGTCTAGTTTATTAACCAGATATTTTATAGCGTAATGGCCAACATGAAACGTGAATGCATAACTCAATAAATAGTGTCAATTTTTTTTTATTAAATAAATCATTCTCAAAGTCTCCCACTCAGTAGCAGAGTAATTTTTTTTAGATACAGACAATTGTCTGCCTGTATAGTATATAGGATAATCTCTTTTTGCATCAGTTTTCTGACTCAAAATGCTTCCAATTGCAAAAGAGGACATATTCACATAAACATGGAATTTCCTGGTCCAATCAAGGGGTCATAAAATTGCTTATTCAAAGGAGCTGCCAGAATGGCATAATCCTGAATAAATCTTTGATAATAGCCCAAATGGCCAAGAATACCTCTTAACTCCTTAGATTGGTTGGAGGTAAGAGTGCATCAATAACTTTGACCTTATCCTGATCAACTTCGATACTTTGGAAATTTGATGTTTCAAAAGAATACCTTCAGTCTTTTCTTGGGATGTTATGATATAGATGTTTCTCTGCATCTTTTTAACATCCGTTGGAGCTTCTCCAAATGTCCTTTATGTGAACTAAAAATACAGAAATCATCTATAAATATCTCCAAAATTTTCCTCAAGAAGTCTTGAAATATGACTGTCATCATTCTTTGAAATGTGACAGGTGCGTTGCAAAGTCCCAATGGCATTCTGTTATATGCATAGGTATCCCAATCTGTCGTAAATGTCGTTTTATCTCGATCCTCTGGTCTAATTTGAGCTTGATAGTTTCATGACCAACAACTTTATTAAATATCGTATCTGTAAAAGAGCAAATGATGATAATCCTTTTTCGTTACTGCATTTAATTTTCTGCAGTCTTGGCATACTCAAATTTTACTAGTTTTCTTCTTTGGAACCACCACAACGGGTGATACTCTTTCATTGCTTAGAACTGGATAAATTATCCCAGCTTCAAGAGACTTATCTAGTTTTCCTTTCACCATCAGAGAATATTTAGGATTCAATCTGTACTACCTTTGTCGAATTGGTAGAGCATCTGCCTTAAAATCAATTCGGTGCTCTCTAAATTTTCTAGGAATACTTTTTAAATTCTTTAAATCCCATGCAAAAATATCCATATATTCGTTTAGTAACTTGTAATAAAGACTTCCATCAAACTATGATAAGTGAATAGAGATATTCACTTCTTTTCCCTGCTCATGAGGTATTCTTCGAATTTCATCGATGTCGATCATTCTCGTAGTAGGATTTATCTCACTTTTTCCATGTACTTCTTTGTTCTGGGACTTGCTTGGCTCTACTTCTTCCTCTAATTAATATTTATATAATTAGATATATCAATTTTTTATTTATGAAGTAGAAGAAGACTCAGAATTGGAATTCGACCGAGTCTTGCCTTTATACTTATCTTTTAACCAACTCATATGGACTTGCTTATTGGTTCCCTTTATAGAAAATCAAAATTATCATTTTTTCCAATGAGTAATCACATCAGCCTCATATAGCCATGGTCTAAGCATAGTCTTGGTGATTGATGGTACATAAAGGGCATTTTCTAGATCCATGCATTTGGAGGATTCTAGACACAAAGAGATGGTGCCAACACCATCTATCCTACACTCTTCATCATTTCCAGTAAAGACAAACCTTTTAGTATCATTTAATGAGTGTAAGGTTGAGAAAAAGTCCTTTTCACAAGAAACGTGGGAGCTAGCCCACCCCACTATCGATCCACCAATTGTCTCTTGAATTGCTATTGCCTGTTGGTGAGGATGTAGATGCCATAAAAAATACATATGCTTCATTCACCTCCTCCTTTGCAAGGTTTCCTTGTTTGTCCTCCTCCACTTGTGATCTTAGCCTCTTGTAGCATTCAGATGCATAATGCCCCTTCTTCCCACAAAAGAAGCATTTTTGCTTTGACTTGTCCTTTGAGCTTGATGCAACATCCTCTTCTTTGGCCCACTTTGGATGATTCTTCTTTCCATTGGTCTTTCTTTTGCCCTCGAATGAGAAATTGGTTTTCTCATCATCGTCCTACAAAGACAAGGAACTCATCCTAGATTTTGCATGGAGCATCCTACACTCTTCAGCCACTAATACACTGTGAAATTTTTCTACAGTTGGCAAAGTGTCTTGGATCTCAAAACTTTGGACCAGATTTGCAAAGTCATCTCCTAGACCATTAAGAACAATTTGTACAAGCTCTCCATCATGAATCGTCTCTCCAATGGAAGCCAACTCCCTATTTAGAGACTTGATTCTGAGTACATAGTCCTATGCACTCTCCTCACTTCTTTTCATGCTTTGCAAAATCCGATTTCTAAGCATGAGAACCCTCAAAGTGTTACTAGATTCATAGATTGACTTTAAAGACTCCCAAGCCTCTTTGGCACTTTTACATGATGATACTTCCCTCAAAAGATCATTGCTCACATTCATTTTCACACAATGAAATGCTAGTTTAGATCTCTTTTTGTATCTCACTGATTTTTGTGCACCTAGAGGTTCATATTCATCCTCGATCAAAAACTCATAAAGGTCTTGGAGCACCAAAAGTGACTCCATCCTAACCTTCCAGATAGCATAATTTATAGAATTCAATCTCTCACTAGCTTCTAGAAGGTATGCTCCAACAGATCTCATCTTACTAGTGACTTCTACAAACAAGAGACTTGATAGCCTTGAAACTCACAAAGGTTATAATCACAATTCGATCACTCCCTCACAAAGCTGGAATGAAGATAAGATGAAGTGAAAACTACTTTCAAACAAATCTTGCCAAGAAATGGATTTGATTGACTCTAGAAACTCACTAAGGTCTCTCTCTTGTAGTGTTTCACTCAAATTAGATTTCTAATCCAACAAATGGACCTATAATCTCATTTCTAGCACTCCCTCACAAAGTTGGAATGAAGACAAATCTTTCCAATTTTGCCTATTTTTGGACAATAACATGACTAAATCTCCGTCACACTTTTTGATGTACTTTCAAGACTTGCAAAACAAGTCTAGAGGACCTAATTTCAGCCTAGATTAATTAGATCTCATGACCCTAAGTCAAATCTAATCAATGGCACTCAATCTTGGTAGCTTACCCTAAGATTTCCACAAAAAATTACATCAAAAGCTCACAAATTGAATTTCTTTGGATCAAATAAATACCATGCATTAAATGTAGGTTCAGAGGTGCCCACACATGTTTTGACTCCATTTGACCCCTACCAAGTTTGGGATCAACTTGTCACCAAAATCAAGATTATAGCTTGCCCTCTCAATACTATTTTTTAGCACCAAAACTTGCTAAATTGGATTTGCATTAGATCAATGGCTTATGCTCTTGTACTTGGCCCTGATACCATGTGCAAGTACTATACTTTAGGACCATAAATGGATCTACAAAAGATCCACGAGTGATTGGACGCTTGCTTAACAATCTATCAAAAAACTAGACACAAAAAAATTGATCTA
This sequence comes from Diphasiastrum complanatum, assembly GCA_029204225.1. Classification (NCBI taxonomy): domain Eukaryota; kingdom Viridiplantae; phylum Streptophyta; class Lycopodiopsida; order Lycopodiales; family Lycopodiaceae; genus Diphasiastrum; species Diphasiastrum complanatum. The sequence continues at coordinate 16,906,962 of CM055108.1, forward strand.
GATTGGAAATTTTTGCAATGGAAAGTACCTTCATAAGCTTTCCATCAAGCTATAACATCAATATCTTTGGACCAAATATCAAGGAATTAAAGAGGTCTGAAAATATCTGATTTTCACACATGCAAAATTTCAAAATTCCGTACAATGTCAATTCTGATCTGAAAATCTAGTTTCTATCCTCTTTGATCCAAACACTTTTCAAGAAAGATAAAAAAAAAGTGATAAACTGCTTTTTTGCTTGAATTGGATGTTGAATTCACATGTGTAGATTGTCCACAACATGTACTTGTGATCTCCTAAGGTGTGTAGATGCACCAAGATCAAGACTAGATTGAGATTCAAGATCAACCTTGGATCCTATGGCAAAAACACACTACTACATGCATTCAATCACTTCCAACTCTCACTCACACGTGTGGGAAGTATTCAAAAAATAAACTAAATTAAAACAAGCTGCTCTCCTTGGTTAGAGAGAGAAAAAACATCATGAGCTCTCGGGTAGAGAGAGAAAGCTAGAAATCCAATAACACTCAAAATCCATATAATCACCAAGTCAATTAGCTTCAAAATGAGGAGTACAATGATACTAGTAGATCCACGAGCTACCACTATGCTTAACTATGATTGGACCATACTTTTTCACCTCTTGATCCTATTGGACCATTGATCCATGCACCTCTTAATTCTATTGGACTACATTCAAGCACACCTCAATTTCCTATTGGACCTCACATGGTTCCACCTCTAAATCCTATTGGACCTCTTGGAATTCATCAAACAAAAGCATTACACTTGTCTACACTCTAATTGGCATGAGTTTAGCCTCTTACTCTATTTTGGCTCATAGTGGCATTACAAGTGGAAATGCATAATTTGCCATCTATGCCAAATTTGTTCCTATCAACATCCTACACCTAGATGCTTGATGTAAAAAACATAAGACCCCTATATCTAACATAGATAATTTTGCTCAAAGGCTTGGTGAGTAGATCGACAGTACAAGAGGACGAGTTGACATGCTCCAAATAGATTTCTCCTCCAATAAGCTTTTCTCTCACAAAATGGTGTGCCACTTCTATGTGCTTGCTTCTTGCATGAAATATGGGATTGTTGGCAAGAGCTTGGGATGAGATGTTATCACACTTGATCTTTGGTAGATCATATTCCTTGATGCACTTTAGCTCCATTAATAACTTCTTGATCCAAAGCACCTCTTTGGTAGTTGTAGTGAGTGCTTTGTACTCAGCCTCACATGAAGAGAGAGATATAGTATCTTGCTTTTTGGAAAGCCAAGATATTAGATTGCCTCCAATAAAGATAGTGTATGCACTAATAGACTTTTGATCCATCTTGTCACTTGCAAAGTCCGAATCCGAGTAGCCAACAATGAATAGATCTTCACTTTTATAGAGTAGACCATAATCACAAGATGAAGATACATATCTTAGAGTCCTCTTGGCCATCTTCCAATGATGGATCTTAAGATCTTGCATAAATTGACTCAATTTGTGCACACAAAAACTTAGATCGGGCCTAGTAATGGTAAGCCAAATCAAGGAGCCTACAAGACTCCTAAAAAGTGTGATGTCCTCAAAGGATCTTTCATCACCTTTATTAGGATCTTTTACAATTTGCTCCATTGGAGTATCTATGCTCTTAGAATTTTCCATATGGAATTTTTTCAACATAGAGTGAGCATATCTAGATTGGCATATAAAGACATGATTTTCATAAAATCAATTTCTATGCCTAGGATGTAATGTATCTCTCCTAGATCTTGCATTTTAAACTCACATCCAAGTGCAAGCTTAGTTTCATCAACTAGCTTGATACAACTTCCACAAAGAATAATGTCATCAACATAAATTAGAAGAATGAAAATATTGCTATCAACAAACTTTAGATACATGGAAAGATCGTAGTCACCAAGAGTAAATCCTAGTGAGATAAAAAAGAATTAAGTCTTGAATACCATGATCTTGGTGCTTGCTTGAGTCCATAAAGACTTTTGAAGAGCAAGCACACTTTGGAATCATCCTTGATGAATCCTTGAGGTTGTTCCATATAGATCTCCTCCTCAAGATAACCATTTAGAAAAGCATTGGATACATCTAATTGGAACACCTTCCACTTGAAGAAACAAGCAAGAGAAATAAGAATTTTTATTGTCACCGTCTTTGCAACGGGTGCAAAGGTCTCCTCATAATCAAGGCCATGGATTTGAGCAAATCCTTTGGCACATAATCTTGCTTTATGCTTGTTGATGGTGCCATCATGATTGAACTTGATCCTAAATACCTACTTGCAACCAATCACATGCTTGTTGGATGGAGGATCCACGAGCTCCCAAGTATTGTTGGTGATCAATGCATCATACTCTTGCTTCATGGCATCATACCACTCCTTGGTATTGAGTGCCTCTTGTACATTCTTTGGCTCTTCATGAGAGACATAAAAAACATAATTAGTGGAATCAAGATCCACTTGTTTGCCTTTATCAACATATGAGAGCCTCTTAGGCTCGGATCTATCTCTCATGGATCTTCTTGGTGAGAAAATCCGAGGAGAGTCTTCTTCAAATATCGACCCCATCACATCATGATTGTCTTCAAAATCAATAATTGGTGATGCATCCATAGATTTCTTGATCTCGGCCTCTTCAAAAGATGAGTGTTGATCTTCATGAAAGACAACATCTCTAATTTCAATAACTTGAGAAGTAGAGAGTATAAAGACTCTATAGGCCTTCTTGGTGGATGAGTATCCAACCATGATCCCTTTGCATGCACTAGGATCTTCTTTCTTCCTTGTTTCCAAGGGAATATGGACAAAGCATAAGCATCCAAAAACTCTAAGGTAATCAACCTTAGGCTTCTTCAAATATAAGATCTCATATGGTGACTTTCCTCCAAGAGCTATATGTCGAAGCCTATTGCAAAGATAATTCGCACAATTAATGGCTTCTCCCCAAAAATCTTTGGGCAAAGATGCCTCAATTCTCATAGATTTTGCACATTCACATAGAGATCTATTCTTTCTCTCGGCCACTCTATTTTGAGATGGAGAGTAGGCACAAGAGAACTCTCTTTTAATGCCAAGCTCACAAAAATCTTGAAATTTATTGGAGATATATTCACCACCTCCATCACTTCTAAGAGCTTTAATCTTGAATGAGAATTGCTTCTCTACCTAAGCTTTGAAAATAAGGAAATGATCAAACACCATAGATTTAGAAGCAAGCAGATACATCCAAGTGAATCTTGTGAAATCATCAATGAAAGTAACAAAACAAGTGGCTCCTCCCTTGCTTGTAGTTGATGAGAAATGCACATCCAAGTGGATTAACTCCAAAGGATGCTTGTTTTTGATAGAAGATCTTGTAAATGGCTTTTTGTGAGATTTAGCAATAGCACAAGCCTCACAAGGCTTGATCTTCTTGGAGAATGACTTTGGCAAGCCAATAGCTTTGGCTTCTTTGATCATAGAGAGCATGGATTTGTAGTTGGGATGTCCCACCCTCCTATGCCATAATTCCTCCATAGAGAGCTTGTTCACAAGAGCAACATTACAAGCATTCACATACTCATTTGGATCTAGTTTATAGATGCCACCAAATCTAGATCCTAATGCAAGTATCTCATCATTCTTCTTGATAGTGCAAGTATCAACATTGAATTTTACATCAAGGCCATTATCAAGCAATTGGACAACACTAATAAGATTCTTGGTGAGCTTAGGTACATAAAGAACTTTAGAGAGAGAAAGAACTTTAGAGGATGCAAGCTTCAAGGGAATGTTCCCTATGCCTTCAATAGGACATTCAAAATCATTTGCAGTGTATATTGATTTCTTGACTCCATCATAAGGTGCAATAGAAGAGAAAGAGTCCTTGGAGCTACACATATGTGAAGAGGCTCCACTATCAATATACCATAGGCCGTCCTTCTTGAAAGGAGTAGATGATAAACTAGAGACCATAAGAGATCCCTCTCCATCACTTGCAATAGTGTCTTCCTTCTCATTGGTAATGTTGGCTTGCTTGAGTTGATTCTTCTTCTTGAAGCAATTGGTGGCATAATGACCTTTTTTGCCACAATAAAAGCACTTGATCTTCTTCTTCTTGAGCTTGGATGATGAAGCATTAGAGGAATCATCTTCCTCCTCATCTTTGTCTTTGGATTTGACTTTGTCCTTGCTTGAGGATTGTTGATGTTGGTTCTTGCTCCTCCCTTTATGCTTATCCTTGGCAAAGAGAGCTTTGCCATCATTATGAGTGAGAGAAAGCTTGTCCATCCTCAAGAGCTTGTACTCTTGTCTTGATTCTTCCGAAATTAGCACACTTTGGAGAGCCTCCAAACTTGGTAGCTCCTCCTTAATGGCATAGGATTGGACAAGGTTATCAAATTCACTTCTCAAGCCATTGAGAATGACTTGAACTAGCTCATTTTGATTGATGGAATCACCAATACAAGAAAGTTCTCTATGAATATCTTTTACTCTCAAAACATAACTAGATGCACTCTCATCACTCTTTTGGCTACTTTGAAAGATTTGATTCCTAATAATGAGAAGCCTAGAGGTATTCTTAGCCTCATAGATAGTCTTGAGACAATCCCAAGCTTCTTTGGTTGTTGTACAAGTACCAATCTCCCTCAATATCTCATTAGAGACATTCATCTTAATGTAGTGGAGAGCCATCCTAGCTCTCTTTTTGTATTTTTGAACCTCTTGAAGAACTTGTGGTTCTTCTTCAAGGCCAAGAACTATGTCCATCACGTCTTGAAGGATCAAGATGGACTCCATCCTCATTTTCCAATTTGAATAGTTTGAAGTGGACAATCTTTCACTTGGTTCCAACAAGGATGAACCCATTGAAGACATTTGAAATGAAGAAAACTCAGATGATGAACAATAAATGTTGCTACACACTCTCTACAGGATCCAATAATAGAGTACTATCTCCTCCTATGAAAGATCTTGCAACTATTTGTGAATTGATTCTCACTAGCTACACAAATTTCTCTAAAACAAGATCTATTTCACATCAAATGATGGAGTATAGGCAAAGTTAGGATCAAACACTCTTAGCACGTGTGAATTACTCTAAGAAACCAAATTTGACTCAAATACAATGATATTGCATGAAACAAAATGGCTAAGATCTTAAAACAGTGCCTAGATCACATATATATGAGATTGGCAAGCATACAACTGTGATTTTGGATCAACCAAGCAATCTCTTGACCAAACCAAATGTGTCCACCCAGGTCTAGGTGCCCTACCTAACCCTCTTCAAAAGCTTATAACTTCTGATTAGCTCAACCAAATGGAATGAAACTGATTGCATCAAAAACTAGACAAAAATAGCTTCAAAACAAGCTATCAAGAAAGATAAATGGATCAAGCATGAGAGAGAACTTCCAAATTGAAATTGGATGTTCCTCACACGTGTCTAAGCACCTGATTCCGTACAATACCAGGTCAGACCCAGTCAATGTCCTTTTGATCTCTTATGATCCAAAATTGAACAAGATAGCTAGGAAAATGGGCCTTGACAATTTCTAGCTCAAGATTGATGAATAGTTTTCACTTAGATGGATCAAAATGCATGTTAACCTTAGGTAGGCTCTGATACCATATTGAATTCACATGTGTGGATTGTCCACAACATCATCTTGTGATCTCCTAAGGTGTGTAGATGCACCAAGATCAGACTAGATTGAGATTCAAGATCAATCTTAGATCCTATGGCAAAAACACACTACTACATGCATTCAATCACTTCCAACTCTCACTCACACGTGTGGGGAGTATTAAAAAAATAAACTAAGTAAAAACAAGCTGCTCCCCTTGGGTAGAGAGAGAAAAAACATCATGAGCTCTCGGGTAGATAGAGAAAGCTAGAAATTCAATAACACTCAAAATCCATATAATCACCAAATCAATAAGCTTCAAAATGAGGAGTACAATGATACTAGTAGATCCACGAGCTACCACTATGCTTAACTATGATTGGACCATACTTTGTCACCTCTTGATCCTATTGGACCGTTGATCCATGCACCTCTTAATTCTATTGGACTATATTCAAGCACACCTCAATTTCCTATTGGACCTCACATGGTTCAATCTCTAAATCCTATTGGACCTCTTGGAATTCATCAAAAAAAAGCATTACACTTGTCTACACTCTAATTGGCACGAGTTTAGCCTCTTACTCTATTTTGGCTCAATAGTGGCATTACAAGTGAAAATGTGTAATTTGCCATCTATGCCAAATTTGTTCCTATCAACATCACACAGATCCTCCTGTAGAACCTTGGTCTCATAAGCAATATCTAAAATGTTAGCACTCTCCCTAGAATCTAGTTTGTATAACTTACCAATTCTAGATCCTCTAGCAATAACTTACTTTTCTCTTGAGATTATACACTTGTCAACTTGAAACTTGACATCCAATCCACTATCAAACAACTGTCCTACACTAATGAGATTCTTAGTCAATCTAGGTACATACAATATATCATGTAAGCAAAAAGATTTTGATGATGATGCATGCAATGTAATGCTACCTATTCCTTCAATCCTACACTCTACATCATTAGCAGTATAGATTGACCTTTTTGCACCTAGATATGGCATGCGATTAGTGAAAGAGCTACTAGAACTAGACATATGAGAACTAGCCCCACTATCTATCCACCAGACTTCTTCATTCTTAAAAGAAAAAGACGAAAAAGTAGACATCATTAATGAATCCTCTCTTTCACTCTCTACATCCTCACACTCATCCTCATTAGTAAGGTTAGCTTTCTTAGATTGGTTCTTCTTCTTGAAATAGTTTGATGCATAATGTCCTTTCTTGCCACAGAAAAAACACTTGATCTTTGACAGCTTCTTCTTGCCATTGGATGTTGCACCTTGTGAGGACTGATCCTCACCACCTTCTTTGGCTTTGTCTTTCTTGAAGTGTTGTTGTCCTTTGCCCTTGATTGTTTACTTGTCTCTGATGAAGAGTGCTTTGTCATCTCCACCATCTTTCAATGAAAGTCTGTTGATCCTCAGCATCTTGTTCTCTTGCCTGTTTTCTTCAGCAATGAGAACACCTTGCAGTGTCTCCAAGGATGGAAGATCCTCTCTGATAGCATAAGTCTGCACAATATTGTCATACTCATCTCTAAGTCCATTTAGGACTACTTGAACAAGTTTAGTGTTCTTAAGAGCATCACTAATACCAGCTAAATCTTGATGAAGATCCTTAAGTCTCATGACATATGATGAAGCACTCTCATCCACTCTCTGATAACTTAGAAATATTTGATTTCTAAGTGTAAGCAATCTAGAAGTATTTTTGATTTCATAGATTGTTTTTAGAGTATCCCAAGTTTCCTTGGCCATGGTGCATGTACTGCTTAACACTTCATTAGTAACATTCATTTTTTTAATATGAAGGGCAATTCTGGTTCTTTTGTGAAATGCTACAGCTTCATTAGGTGCAGCAGGTTCTTCTTCAGCTCCACTCACAATATCCATTACATCCTTTAGAATCAACAATGATTCCATTCTGATCTTCCACATTGCATAATTGGAAGATGTTAATCTCTGTGCTCTACGAAATGTGAACCAGATGAAGACATCTTCTTGGTGAGAAATTCTAGTAATGATAAAAAATGGAGCTGAAAGGATGTTGCTTGCTATCTCAATCTAGGATCTAATACAGATGTTGATCCACCCTACAAAATCTAGCAACAAATGTGAGAACAAATTCTCAATACAGAAAATCAATCTATCTTGAATTTGGATCTTGCTTCAGTCACAAAAGAAGAAGCACATGCAAGCAAGAAGTCTATCTCTCCCACGAGTTTCAATGTACTGCTAAACTCTCTAGGAACTTACTTTCAACTCAAACACAGTAATATGTGTGAAATGAAAAGTCTAAGACCTCAGAAGACTCACTTCTATCCAATCCTACTTGATTGACAATGAAAATTGATGAAATTGGTGAAAAAAAAACAGATGTGTGCTCACTTTGGCATATCCCACAAGTTGAGTACCCTCTCAAACTCTATGATTGCCTAAAACTCTTCTAAAAACAAATCAAATTGATTTAGAAACAAGAGCATCACATTCTACTCTCCAATACCTATCCAACAAGCTATAAAAAATCAAATTTGGATCATTCCTTAAGAAGTAGCACTCATTAATGAGGGTTGATATCACACGTGTGAGCTCTCTATCCATACAGAGCTCCGTTGGATCAGATCAGCCTTGATTTGATCCACTTATGATCCACAGATTGCTTGTTTCTCAGCGAGTTTGAATCCTTCTCCAAAATCTGAGTTCTTGCAAGCAAAAACACTGATGATCTGATGTATACACCCTCACCTCTTCAAAGCATGAACCTCTGATACCATGTGAAGTTTTTAGCACATGTGAATTTCACTACACACCCTACAGGATCTTACTGAGGTGTTGTGATTGCACAAGATTGATCAAAGAACAGTATGCTTGAAAAATCTAAGGCAAGAACACAATGACATACATCTGATGAAAAAATCTTACTTTTCACTATGAGAAATGAATGTCAGAAATAATTCTAAGTGTTCAATATGGGAAAAAGAGGCTTCTTTCAAGTAGAGAGAGAAAATCATACATAGAAAACTCGGGTAGAGAGAGAATGAGTCCAAAACACCAAAATCTCAATATTCACAATGTGGCAAAACATGCCCAACATTCCCTACATGAGAGAGACTGGAATTCCTACAATGGAGTTGCATGGAAAGTCCACTTAACTGAACTAATTCACCTACCAGAGATCCACATGTGTAACTGCATGCATGTATGTTGCATGTACTGCATGTCAACTCATAAAATTGCCTAGACATGTGTAGATCACAGAAACTACTTTGCATGTTGCATGCACTAATTTCATGTGGCTTGCATGCATACAGTAAGACTTTGCATGCTATCTAAACATCTGCATGTCATCATAATTGAACCTATCTAACTCAAATCCAAGATACACTAAAAGAATATGTGCTCAGTTCACACTCCTTATATGTACAGCATGAAATCTAGTGAAAATCATCATGGACATGACCCCAAACTCGAGATAGGAAGATAATATTTTAATAATCTTCACACAGCCACAAAATGAGAGAGAATTTGAAGTAGATTAGAATAATTTGCTTATAATAATGGTTCAATTGTGTAATATAGTGTTATTTTTTAAATTGCCTGTGCATGTGACAAAAATATTCAAAAAAAAGAAAAGAGAGCAAGCATCGAAAGAACGAGCAATTGCATGTTTGCAATTAAGCTTTGAGTGAGTTTACCGGTGAGTTTGTGTTGTTTAAATTTTTTATTATTGGAATACGTTATCTAACATAGTAAGAAATCAAATGTGATTCATCACTTTCATTTTATTCAAAGCAATATCATATTTTACCGCATACACTAGCAATTAGTTAATATGCAAGAGTGAAATGTAGATAACTAAAATTCCCAATCCTAGGAAGGTGTGTAGCCCTTACTTTTCTCTCGTTAAGGCGAGGTTCTAATCTTTCCAACTTGCACGGAAAAACCTACATGCTGTAGGGAGGGAATATGTGGTGACATTCTAAAATAGGACATAACTGCAAGATTTTGGTATTATAATTATCACATTCAACTCTAACTATAAAAGTATACATAAAAAGTATTGCGATTAATATAAAAAAAAAGAGCATAAGTGAATTTCAGTATTAATAATCATAGATCATTCTCATCATTTACGCATTCTCGTCATCACACAAGTCTCTTCTTCTAATTCTATCTCATCCAAACGTGGGGGCTTTAAATTACCCTCAATTTGGTCTTGTACACGATTGTAGGAATCTCATCATTTCATTTGTACCTCCTTCACCCATCATTTCCACATCATTTCGAGTTTGGATGAGTTGTTTAGATTCTTCTAAAACGTCCTCAAAATTGGGTAGTGGTTCGTCGTGTGTATCCAATTCAACAATATCTTTTCCTTCAAACACACGTCGTTTTCTTGTATTAAGTTGGATCACATACCACCATCTTGGGTCTATTCGATCTGGATGGAATATAATCTGCCAAAGAATTAAGAAAATTAAGTTAGTCTTATAAGATTGATACATAAATAATTGGATTGCGAATATTAATGACATTGGAATTTTAGAGTCTCACATGTTTGCAATGTCGTGGCAATACTAAAGTGTCATGAGAGTCCATCGATATAAATTTTGTTGAGTCGATTTGCAAAAACTTTGAGTTATCATTTCTAATCGTGGCATTGCTTCCACGATAGATGACCTTAAACCATTTTACTGTAGATCTTCCAGCATCATTACTTGACTGCGTGATTTTGTTTGAAATCTTGTGAGCAGTGTATGCCACATCTCCTTTGCCTTGGAGGGTGTAGCCAAATCAAGTGTGAGACTATCCTCGATGGATGATGATAGCAAGGCTACTGCCTTGTCATTTTTCTCCCTCCATTCACGTAGCTCTTTGCCTGATGTTGTAGTCATCTCCTCTGTGCCAATCACCCAGGGAAATAAATTTTTACCCTTTAGTATCAACGAGGTCTTAACTTTCTATGCCAAAAAGTTAGATCTTGAAAAATCCAAAACTGTACAAATCTTGGATTGTATGCTACTGATTGAAGCCATTGCTTCTGAATTTGTGTTTACTTGTTGATGGTTGATCGTTTGAATACTTAGCCCCTTTGATTTGATAGTTTTTAGCTATGTCAGACTTTGACAAGGTATGGCTCTGATACCGCTAAAGCTAATAATTAAATGAAATGTACTCAGAAAATGCAAAATTCTAGCTATAACTCTGGTGACAAACTGATAAGATTAAATCACGAATGATTTGAAAAACTTTTTGCGACACTCAAATTATTTCTGTTCAAGTTGAATCAATCAAGTTCTATAATACAACGAAGCAAAACGAGATGAAATCTGGAAGAAAATGAAACAAAGAAAAATTTAAATGAGCTCTGACATTGATTCATGCTGGAAGCGCACAGATTGTGAAATGAAACAAAACAAAACGAAATAATTCACGACAAGATCAATTTGTCTTGTTCGTTAGCGGCATACTGACACCCAGCTCAATTGTTGTGTTCTGTTCGTTGGCAGAGTTTTATGCATAGCTATTCTCTCTATTTTTTGTCCCTCTATCATCTATCATGTTGATCAAAATATGTGTATTTATTTCCAGTGTGTGGAGTTTACAAGACAGTTAAACAGAGAATTACAAGACAAGTCAATGCTAATCAACTAGTTATTTATTCTCTGTTATCGCTAACTCTTTTAGCTAAGCATGAAGTACAATACACCATGCTCGTCGAGTTTCTAGTTGGCAGCAAAATTTTTTTAGCTTCATCTTCGTTTCATATCTTTCGTTTTGTGTTTTCCAGTCTTCGAGGTATGTTCGACCTTCGCGATATATTCCCCTTCGACCTTCGCTTCGTTTCGCTTCGTCACCTTTGCGACAAAGTTGCAAGAATCCCCATTTTCGACAAACTCTTTCAACATGATAATGGTGCCCATATGCCCACATGACAATGTAAGATGTATATTAAAACACAAAAAGAAACAAATGTGTGTAATTAAAAATACTATTTATATATTGAGTAGTACAAAACAAAACTTCACAAATATACTACACTAACCTTCCATCCACGTCCACGAGCAAATTTCCATTCGAATTCGGTCACTTCTTCTCTGTTTTCGGATGCCTTTAGCATCGTATGCATAGCCAAAATGAGAGTGGTTCGTCACAAGCAGTTGCGGCTACTGCCCCTACTGAAGAGTCATCCACAAATTCTTATTACGATGTGGATCCTCGAGGTAACATAATCGCCAACAGGACCGGCTCTATTCTTTATACCAATGTCATTTTGGCGATAGATTGTTTAATAAATGGTTCAAACAATCTACCGCCAATAGACGATAGGTTGTTGGTACCCTTCGTAACGAATTCCAGCAAGAAGAAAAATTTGATGAGAAGAAAATTCATAAGCATATGAGCTTATGGATTAGGCATCATCGTGATATGGCACGACGAGCTTATAGGGACGGGCAATCCAAGCCCTCCTGATGTTCAAGAAGTGATTGGAACCGTGTAAAAGCGGATGAACGAACACCAGATAAATACAAGATTCAGAAAGATGCCGCGACCGCTAGGATGCATGGGATAGGCAATCCTAGGTTGGGCTCGAGTGGAAAGGCGGGATTGCAAGCAAGCATGATGAGTGAACCTAAACTACTCTTATAGTTTATCTTTGATTTCATATGCTTTTATTTTTTAATAGGCATTATGACTAGCTACTCCAACCTAGCCCTAAATTAATTTCAACTTAAATTGAATGCATGGATAGTTGGCGGACTATGGACGTCTGCCAACTAAGGAGGAGTAAGACTTTGCCTTCAGGGAATCATACGAGGCATTAGTCAACAAACTAAAGAGCGAGAGTCATCCTCCAAATGTAAGTACTAGTTTTTGTATTCATACTAATGTGGTTTGTATTCCGACATGAATTTTATTTAAATTAATACGATCAAGCATTAAATATTAATATAGTTTGTTTGCTTGTGTTCATGTAGACTAGACATTGTAATACATTGATTGATATTATGAATATATTATTATTGCAAATGATCATGCTATATTGCCATTGCTTTTATATATGCTATATTCTTTTTTCAAAAATTGCAATGTCGAATTTCTAGATGTGGATTGACGTAATAACTAACTAAGAATTCAAAACCATGTGCAATGAATCAATATCATATATAGAAATCTAAATGAAATTTTTGATGTGCATAAAGCAATGCAATTAAGTATTGTCATTCATAATGAGGTCGAAATCCGACATTCAAATAGACGTCAGATGGATGTCGGATGATTTTTGAAAGCACTCTGTATCAACAGACATCGAAATCCGACGTCTAATTTTGTCGTTGGATTCCGTCATCTACATCGGATCGGAAGTGATGTCTTTGGACATTGGATTCCGATGTCCACGTCGGACCAGACCACCATCCACTGGGACTTGATGTTCGAGATTCTGGCAAGTTATGGATGTCGGACTCCAACTTGTTTTATAAATGTCGGATTCCGATGACCTCATTGTGACATGTTTTTTTTGATGTCTGTGACGAATTAAAAAAAAATTAAGCTCGCGATTCACGTCGCAAAGCACGTCGCAAATCGTGGTGGGTGTTGTAGTAGTAGCTCGGAACTGGAAAGGTAAAGAAAAGTGATAAATAGCTTTTTTGCTTGAATTGGGCTCACAAATTCTTGCACAAACAGAGATAATAGCATGCAAAGCTTAATTTGGCTTTGATTTACCATGATAAAATTCCAGCAAGCTCACACGTGTGGAGAATGATCCTCAAGTGTGAATGATCTTGTTAAGCTTTGTATTTAGATCATAAATTGATTCTAGATTGAATATCAAGGTCTAGTACATGATTTAATGGCCAAAGCACAATCTAGCATGCTAAGAATCAACGAATGATTGCCTTGAAAAACTAAAGAAAAGAAGTACAAGAATTTAATTCATTAGCATAAGCCTCTACTCGAGTTAGAAAAAGAAAAGGAGAGCAAAATTCAAACAACAATAGTATAGACCCAAATTGACATTGAATAGCTTCAAAGCTTGGTTCTTCATCAAAAGTAATGAGAGGGCCTACACATATTTATGGAGATTGGAATAGCTCGAGGTAGAACCATCTCCTTCCTAGTTTCTTCCACATCTAAAAGTGAGAACTAGAAAACTAGTGAAATTTGTCACTTTACATGCATGTATTTCTACCTATTTTTACCAAGTGTCAAATTTTCAACTATAATTGTACAAATCATCATGCATGTATCCAATTCACTTTGTGCATGCCTTGCATGTCACTATGGAACACTTACAACCATTGCATGTGATGTGCCACGAGTTTCCACAAGCTTATTATTGACATTTCTATGTCTACATTCTATATGCAAACTAGTCTCAAGAAACCATGTAGCTCGAGTTTCTTCTAGGCCAAATTTGGCATTTACACTATGAAACATCACATACATATAGAAAAAACTTTGCCAAAAGCCTAAAGTCAAGATAGATGATTTTTCAATTTTGAACAATAATTTCTTGCTAATCTTACAAGGAAGATGAGTTTGTTTCAACATCACTTAAGAAAAGACTTTTTTAACTATTTTAAAAAAAGTGAATAAGCATTTTTGCTAGTTTTAGAATCATCACATGCACCTTGTATTAGATTTACATCCAAGTAAGTTTGAACCTTATTCAAAATAGTCTTTGCAAAAAAAAAATTTATTTTTTCAAACTGAGCATTTTTCATCATTGCCTTTGCTGACTTTCTCGGTAAAACATGACTTAGAGATTCTCCAATGCATGAACAATCTGTTAAATAGTTCTTTGCCACCAAACATGATTTGCAACAAACATATAAAAATTCAAATTATGTTTAATCAATTGATAATACAAATCAAACCTAAATGACAAATACAAATCAAATAAACAGTTTATAAGAAAACATACTTAAATGCTCGAATCCTTTTTTTTTTCTGATTGCCACTATGTGTGGATAAGTCATCAATATTCTTCATCGATATTCTCTTTCTTTTCCTTTTCATCATTGTGGGAGATTTTCTTGAATGATCTGTGCGTGCATGGACCTAATTTGGAGCACTTATCCAATCTGGAAACGGTGCTGAAGAAATGTCGCGAATATCAGATACCCTTGAGTCCAGAGAAGTGTCAATTTTGGGTGACACATGGCCTAATTCTTGGCCATATAGTATCTAGACACTTACTTAATGAAAATGTTTGTGAGATCAATATCCAAATGGAAAGCTCATTTAGTGGTTGAAGGATTTGACAAAGTTTATGGAATAGATTACACTGACACCTTCAGTCTACTGGTAAAACATCAATCTATTTGCACCTTGCTAGCTATAGCTGCTGCAAAAAATCTGGACATTCACCAGACAACATTCATACACGGATATATACAAGAACACATATTCATTTAGCAACTAGAAGGTTACATCCTTCAAGTCAAAGAACATTTGGTATGCAAATTGCATAAGGCATTATATGGTCTTAAGCAAGCTCCCAAGGCCTAGTATGATAGAATAAATTACTTCTATTGCAGCATAACTTCACTTCTTGCTCTACAAGAAACCAAATCTTTGCTTTCATCAAAACTTGAGATGACCTTAGGCCCAGTCCATTACCTATTCGGTATGGAGATTCACAGAGATCGCGGAGGCAAAAGGATTACTATAAGCCAAGAGTCCTATCTAAACAATTGTTGGAAGTTGAGCCCATAGTTGTCTCCTTAGAATCATAACTTAGACAGCCAATTTATTTGAAGGATGCCTACAATGGACTTCTGGCTGATCTCCAACAAAGGGTAACCAATCCCATCATAATTTAAAGTTCAGATGTTAAGTTTAATAACTTGAAGTCATTGAAGAATGGTCATCTTCAAGGACTTCCACAAAACTTGCATTTAGAACAAGTCTGCAGATTTACATTATATTTGAACAGTCTCCATAAATACTTAGTTGCAGTTCGTATTTTTCGCACTTTCTGACACTTACCTTCGGCTTCTTTCGTTTAATTAATTTTTAAAGAAGTCAACTTGTGTGTCAAGGGACCAATGTCCTCAAACCAAGCAGGAAGAGGAGCAGATGAGAGAGTATTCTTATCAATCGATACTTGGATCTCTCATGTACGCAATGGTCTGTACAAAACCTGACATCTCTTTTGTAGTAAGCACATAACCAATTTATGGCTAATCCTGGCATTACCCATTGGAAGGCTCTCATAAGAGTCATAAGGTATATTCAAATTACCATGGACCTGTGCATCTGTTATGGAGAAGTCAACAATGATAATCTTCATCAACTCAGTGGATATTCCGATGCAAGCTGGGGAGAAGATGTAGACAATCGTAAGTCCACATTTGAATTTACATTCTTCTTCAATGGCGATCCTATCTCATTGAATAGTCATAAGCAAACCTCTATCGCTCTTTCATCTATAGAAGCAGAATACATTGTTGCTTCTCAATTTATTGAAGAAGCATTTTGGTTGAGAAATTTACTATCAGACATTAATTTGAATCAGTATAGCCCAACTATCATGTTTTTAGTGATAATCAAAGTGCTATTGCCGTATCGGCCAACCCTAGATTTCACTCTAGGAGTAAGCACATTGAGATGTGATATCACTATATTAGAGACAAGGTTCTCAACAAGAGGTAAGCTTAACATACTGTAGAACACAGGACATGGTTGCAAAATATATTTACAAAGGCATTAAGTGTTAATGCACACAAAAAGTTTTTTGCATTGCTTAGTCTGAAGATCAAGACATTCACGGATCCAAATTAAGGGGGGGTGTTGGATTTATCTCCTCTACTCTCCTAAATTCTATGTTTATCTATCTCCATTCATGCTGTTGCTCTGACCTACACAGAATCTTGCGAGAGTTAGTTCCAAGCAAATCTTGAAAAATCAGAAACCATAAAATTTCAAAAAACTCTTGTAAAAACCAAAAAAATACAAAACAGGGCAATATGCTTTTACCCACAACAAGGACACTGAGCTGACAGAGGAGCAGGTCTTGCAACATATGGACCCACATCGTTATGGAAATTAAGAAAGTACCAACTTAGCCACCACAGAAATTCGCTATGGCTAAAGTTTCCAAAATAGATCCACCCAAGGCACTTGCCAACCAAAAGAACCAACTAAGACAATGTTACAGCCAGGTGATCCAATGGAGCGATTTGTCAGAGGAGGCCAAAGCCACGGTGGACGTGGATATTTGCAATCATGAAGTGAATGTCGCATTGGTTCCGAAGAAAGACAACAAGGATGAACCCAACCATGTGAGCAGAAAAGAAAAAAAGAAGACGTTGAATTCTTTGAAGTCAGTTCGAATGGACCCAAACGCAGCGTCATCTTCTTCACAGGTGACTGATAACCAAGACCCAGATGCAGCGTCATCTTTTTCATAGGTGACTGATAACCCAAAGATTACAATTCACGCTAAGATCAATATGCTGAAGGAGGAATCCTATCAAACGCCAGTTCACAAGATGCCAGAAATTTTCAAGAACTATACCTTAGACGACGTAGTAATCATGGTACAACGAGAACCTGATCAAAGTCATGAACAAATGGAACAAGTCTTTGAAGGACCTGCGTGAACGCAACCTATGAATATAGCTGAGCCAAGTGAAGAAGAAAATATCGTACATGTGGGAGAAAAGTTAACGTCCACTCAATTCAAAAGACTACGCTCATTATTGGTGGAATGCAAGGATTGTTTCGCTTGGAATTACAGTAATCTGAAGGGTATCCCACCAACCGGAGTCCAGCATACCATACCCTTGGTGGATGGAGCAGTCCCCAAGTTGAGTCGCTACTGCCGCTACAACCCAAACTACACCGAGCTAATCAAGCAAGAGTTGTAGAAACTGCTAGATGCTTTGAGCACACTGAATGGGTATCGCCAACAGTCATAGTATCCAAGAAGAATGCAAAAATGCACATCTGTGTGAACCTGAAAGCATTAAATGCAGTCACCAAGAAGGATCATTTTTTCTTACCATTTACGAAAAGTGTTCTAGATAGAGTAGCAGGAGCATAAGCCTATAGTTTCATAGACAATTTCAGCGGCTACAATCAAGTGAAAATAGCACCGCAGGATCAACATAAGACAACATTCGCCACAGAAAGAGAAACCTATGCCTATAAGGTGATGTCATTTGGACTTTGCAATGCCTCAAGTACCTTTCAATGAATTATGTAGGCGGCATTCAAAGAATATTTGGTAGGTATATCAACAATAGATTTTAAACTATCAGATCGCAACTTCTCCATAAATTCTAACATTTCTTGGTTTGATCTCCAAAGAGTTGTGACTATAGCATTCCAACTCTGATATAGCATGCTTGAGTGCAATGTTTTCAGCACTAGTGTGTTGCACTAACCAAGCAATTGTTGATTTGATCATTGCAATTGTTGATTAGCAAACTGTAATTGCTGATTAAGACAAAATATGATATGCATTCCAATATCACGCAACCTTTGACAATATCCCAGTAATCCACTATTTTTTTACATACAAATATGAGAAGATCAGTTACGAACTTAAAATTTGAACACAAATTGGTAGCTGGATCATTAGGATAAATTGATCCATTCACCCACAAATCTATATTCTTATGATTATTCATTCTCAATTCTCTAACTATTGTTGTAGCATTCTCTACAACTTTCGAATTTTTCTTAATAATTGGAGTGCATTCAAGTATTCATCCGTATCCTTATGAATCATTGGCCACCAGCATCCTAATTGTAGAATCTTGCAAATTGTAATTTCAGATGCAAAATGACCACCACCCATGCCTTCATGCAAAATTGAGATAATTTGGGTGGCCGCGTGTGGAAGAATACATTTCCGAAGAACACTGTCTGGTCCTCTCCGATATAACTAGTTGGCAATCAACTGATAAGGTCTAGCTTTCAAAATCACGACAAATATAGAGCAAGTGCCAATCAGGAATTAACACAGGCCAATGGCCCAGGCCAAGCAAGCCCTCAAGGCCTATCAGAGATGCATGGAGCTGAAATCCCAACCAACCCTGGTGGTAATTCCATCACTACATGTCTTCAATGCTGCATAGGGCAACTCCAGCAATGACAAAGGAAAACAAGCAGTAGGGGCAAGCAGTCCAGATTATGGCTCAGGGTGCACAAGATCAGGAGCCCTAGGACACCATAGGAGCTGACACCCATGGGCAAGATACAGGCCCAGATACGAGCCAGACACAAGCCTCATCCTCACAAGGCTCGAGATCGATCTCTGCTAGCCACGCATTTAGGAAGAGTTGAGAATATAGTCTAAAAACCCAACCAAATCAATCACCACAACATAACGTCAAGTGCAATAAGACAAGACAACAGAATTGCTCTCCTTCAAACGATATATTCACACTAATAAGCAAGTACAAAGATAAAGTTGCTTGAGAGCACTCAAAGGGCTCGTAAAAGAAAGACGGCCCGATAATTCTAGCACTGAGCACATGTGGTGCCGTCAAAATTAAAAAGCACTGTATAAGTCGATCATTGTTATTTTAACTCTCTCCCTCAATGATCAATGTCTCTCTTTATTTTAAAGTTTACTCTATTCATGGAACATACCTCCATGATAGTATTGTAAGTAAAAGCTTTTTACATAACCAGATCTAGGCCAAGTTTGGCTCTAAAAGTTTCAAACTTCTCTTTACTTAAAGCTTTTGTAAATATATCAGCAACTTGCAACAATGTAGAATAGTGTGCAATACTTACTTCAGATTGTAGCTTTTCACGCACAAAGTGATATTTTATCTCAATATGTTTTGTTCTCGTGTGAAAGATAGGATTCTTAGCCAATTGTATCCCAATTTGGCTATCATAGATAGGATTATTAACGCTTTATATTCAGCTTTTGTAGAAGGAAGAGAAATGGTGTCTTGCTTCTTGCTAGACCATGAAAAACAACCGCTACCAAAATTGAAGGCACAACCTGTTGTTGACTTTCTATCATCTACATTTCCTGCCCAATCAGTGTCAGCATAACCTTGCAACTTAGGTAAAGCACTTTGTCTTTTGTAGACAAAGCCAAGGTTAGGTGTACCTTTTTCACATACCTCAAAATCCTTTTCGTGGCTTTCCAATGATCCATAGTGGTCATGAATTGACCAATCAGACTTACAACATAGCAGATATCAGGACGTGTAGTCATAAGATAAATCAAACTCCCAACTAGCTGACAAAATAAAGTAGCATCAACATGTGCACTATCATCAACACGAGATAACTTCTTATCAGCTTTGCAAGGGGTGATGGAAGGTTTGCACTCTGTCATGCAAAATCTCTCTAATATCTTGTGCACATACTTGTTTTGACATCACCTGATATCATTGCCAGTTTGCCATACTTCGACACCCAAGCAATAGTGCATAAGATCTAAATCTATCATCTCAAATTGCTTGCATAAGCTGGCTTTGAAAGAATGAATGAGATTCTCATCATTGCTCGTGATAATAATATCATCAACATAAAGTACAATCAAGGCAATGCTATCTTCTTTTATAAGAACATAAAGATTTGGATCTGAATTTGTTCTTACAAACTCATGAGAAAAAAAGTAATTGTCAATGTGTCCATACCATGTGCGTGGCGCTTGCTTAAGGCCATTCATGTTCTTGTCTTTTTGACATAAAGCCCTGTGGTTGGACCATGTAAACTTCTTCCTCTAAGTCACCATTCAAAAAATGCGGACTTCACATCCATTTGATGGATCTTTCATCCAAAATGAGATGCTAAGGCGATGATAAGACATAGCGTAATCCACTTAGCCACTGGACCAAATGTCTCTTCATAGTCAATTCCTTTGTTCTACTCATAGCCCTTCACTACTAGACGTGTCTTATGTTTTGCTATTGTGCCATCTGCATGAAACTTTGTTTTAAACACCCATTTGTTGTCAAGGGGTTTCTTTCTCAGTGGTAGATCAAGTAACTCCCATGTATCATGCATGTGGATGGACTCCATCTCCTCTTCCATTGCCCTTTGCCACTCTTTGTGATCTTTTGTCTCATCAAAGGTTGATGGCTCTCGACACTTCAAAATGTCACTCATTAGAGCATAGTTCACATGACAGCAATCGGGAGGCTTCCTTTCCCGTGTTGATCTTCTCACTTCTTCTTCTGTGCTAGATCCTAGTTGATTTAGCTTTGCGTCCTTCATGATCTTTTCATACCATTTTGGTATCGTAGACTCAGGTGATACACTTCGTGGAGAGTATGTGTTCCAATGAGTGTCCAAGTAATGTCTCTTACTTCCAATCGATTTTTCCTTTGTTGCTCCTATCAGCAAGTACCTTCCCCTAGGCTCTTGCATAGGTGGTGTCCTCTCATACTCACCCTCTCGACCTTCGTCTTCATGTGCATCATCTTGTGGAGCGTCTTCTTCATCTTCTTCTTCCAAGATTGTGGGAAGTCTTTTGATGCTTTCATCACTTGCACGGTCTTCATCCTCATACCTATGCGTCTCATCAAAGATTACATCTTTGCTTATGTGAATCTTGTTCATTACAGGATCAAAACACCTGTACGCCTTCGTCCTCTCATCATAACCAACAAAGATACACTTGATTGCTTTGGCATCAAGTTTTCTTCGCTCCTCCTTTGGCAAATGTACATAGGCCCTACATCCAATGACATGAAACTTGTCAATTTTTGGCTTTATTCCTGTACATGTTTCTTCAGGAGTCACATTTGGAACCGCAACTATAGGCTCTTGTTTTGCAAGAACGTTGCTGCACTGCACGCTTCCGACCAAAGTGAATCGGTCAAGCCCATTTGTTTCATCATGGAGCGTGCACTCTCCATAATAGTCATGTTTTTCCTTTCAGCTACACCATTACTATGCGGCGTGTGTGACTATGTGAATTGTCTTTTGATGTCGTGTTCTTTGCAAAAGTCCTCAAAATCATCAAATTTGTATTTGCCCCCTCTATCTAATCTTAGAACTTTGATGCTTGCATCTAGGGTTCTCTATTAAAGCCTTAAACTTCTTGAAGCAAGCAAAAGCGTCAAATTTCTTCTTCAAAAACTAAATCCTTTTCCCCTAGAATAATCATCTATGAAAGTCATAAAATAATAGGCATTCCCCATTGACATGGTCTTCATTGGCTGCACAGGTCGCTATGAATAAGTTCCAGCGGTTTCTTAGCTCTTGCAGCTCCACCTTTCTTGAATGTCTCCCTGTGATGCTTTCCCATAACACATCCTTCACATATGGCGTGATGATCATCCTGTAGTGCTGGTAATCCTATTACCATTTTCAACTTCGCCATCAATCTCAAGCTCCTATAGTTCAAGTAACCAAGTATCTTGTGCCACAACTCAGATTGTACAACAGTGCTACACTCTGGCTGATTAAGGTGTCAACAGAGAGTCAAGAAGTGTTCGATGTATTCGCAACTGTGCAAACAATTAATTAATCGCGTTCACGAACTATTCGTTTCTTGCCTTTAATTACAAGGCAAGTACTTAGGAGAGATATTCCGAAAAATGACTTAAGCCTCTTCATGATTTATACTTATTTAGCTCATATCTTCAATTTCAAGTATATCATGCCATATTTATGTTGATATTCAATATTTAACAATTTCGTGGCATCACATATCCCCTTCCTCAAATGTGAAACGTCCTAGTGAACATATCATCTTCATTTTCGAGTATATCATGCCATATTTATGTTGATATTCAATATTTAACAATTTGTTCAACCTGACTGTACCATATGCACGCTTGTTTTCTTAGCAGACCAGGGAAGATTCGTAGTTTATCTACGTCAGTTCCTTTGTAATCTGCATTAGCGATTGACTCGAATTGCGAGACATAGCTATCTGCCTCATTGGAAGAAGTCCCTTTAAAATAATCGTACTTAATTTTTGAGATAGAAGTGAAACGTGCAACAGGACCCTCCATACCGAAGCTAATTAGGAGTTCAAGTAACTGAGCAGTGATTTTGTTTAGATTTTTTCGACTAGTACTCTCACTCTGTCTTCGTAAAAATTCCTCTCTAAGCTTACGATATCGTTCTAATCGAGATTCTCTATCTGACATACACTAGAGATGGAGATGGATGTGTCAGATTTCTTATCCCCGACAACGGCGCCAAAAATTGGTATATGTCGTACTATACCATCAAGGTTAATATAGATTTGTAGTAAATAGTATCATTCCCACAGAGGATAGCGTTAGAAAGTTATCTTCTTGGTACAGTTTATGATAAGTAGTTTCGAGTGTTATTCTGGTC
Organism: Diphasiastrum complanatum; assembly: GCA_029204225.1. Classification (NCBI taxonomy): domain Eukaryota; kingdom Viridiplantae; phylum Streptophyta; class Lycopodiopsida; order Lycopodiales; family Lycopodiaceae; genus Diphasiastrum; species Diphasiastrum complanatum. The sequence goes on from CM055108.1 coordinate 16,929,882, forward strand.
GTCGACAAACATTAAAAAGTAATCAGTATTACTTGTGTTTGAGGAATGTAATGTTAATAATTTCAGAACAACAATCTGGCCTCTATCAAATCGAATGAAACACATTCTACAGATGAGATGTTATCAGACTAGTACAGCAGTGCTACACTCTGGCTGATTAAGGTGCCAAAAGAGAGTCGAGAAGTGTTCGATGTATTCACGATTGTGCAGACAATTAATTAATTGTGTTCGTTCGTTTCTAGACAGAAGTCCTCAACATCTTAAGTCCAATTTAATGGTTAAAGAACACATATAGTTTTAGATCATGTTAGAAACTTATGTCAATTACAATCAGGAACACAAATCAAAGACTCAATTCTTCAGACAGAGACTGTCATCTCATATGTATACATACAGTTTTATTCAATGAACGTGCTAGACTGCACCAAAGTTAGTCGTTATTCGAGTGCCGAAAAAAAAGTATTCGCAACAGACGAATAAGATGGTTTTAAGACAGTTCTTTAGAGCATGTTTTACGGATACACAACAAACGACTGTAATGCACTAGAGAGTCTGTCTGATCATAGAGTAATTCATGTAATGCGTTAGAGATTGCTAGTAGACTCAAGATCACTCACACTCAACAGTGCGGAGAACAGAGATAAGGGAGAGTAACTCTCAACGCTCTATTCACTTCTTCAACCTCTTACATATGCATAAACTCTTCTTTCTCGATGCTTGAGACTGAAGTGTGAGATCAACATATGTTTTATCGGGCGAACAAAACACCTCTAAAACAACAGGTGCGTTGCTCCTGCGAAAGGGTCTAGTTAACAATTAGACTAAGTATACGTTCAATTATACCATAAGAATTATATTTAACTAAGAGTTAAGATTACTCTAGTTTAACATGTCTTTTCATATCTAGTCGTTTCATGTGGACGGCCTAGTAAAAGTTATCCAAGACAATGTCTTTCATTTTAAAGGTCTTGCCCTTAATTACAAGGCAAGTACTTCGGAGATATATTTCAAAAAATGACTTAAGCCTCTTCATGATTTATACTTATCCAGCTCATATCCTCATTTTTGAGTATATCATGCCATATTTATGTTGATATTCAATATTTGAAAATTTCGTGGCATCACACTTCCGAAACACCACTCATAGTGGTATGTACCAATTCAACATCCTAATTGGTTCTCCAATTGCCACAAGTTGATCTCTCAGCTCATTTATCCTTGTGAAGAAAGATCCCATCGATTCGCCTTCTTCCATCCTGATTGCGTTCAATCTCGGCTTCAAGAACATGGTTTGAGCTAGATTGCAAGTTTGAAATTGCATTCTAAGAGCTTCCCAAGCTCCCCTAGTTGTTGTGGCATCACTTGTATGGGTAATCACATGGTCTTTTACTGAAAGGTTGATCAAGGACAATGCTCTCTGTGCCTTTTTATCAAAGGCCCTCATGTCACCTAAAGTGGTATTAGTCTGGACTTCAATACCTACAATAATGTCTCATAACTCCTTCTCCATCTTCATTTTGAATTTCCAGATGTTGTAGCTAGAAGGCCCATCAAGTTTGCTAGCATCACCCAAAATCGCCTCATTGATGTTTGTCATTTCCAAACTACTTGAAACTCCACATGTAGGCTAAAAAGTGTATGTTGAAGCCAACCGTGATGTCAAAAGAAAAAAATAATGACCTGCAATTTTTGGCTTACCAGGCCACCCACTGCTTTTCCACCAAATTGAAAGCCAAATTGGCATCGCCTTCCAAAATGCTTCTTGTCACCAACTTCTGACTATGTGCCCAATGGAATGGTGAAATCACTTTTTGTGAGCTCCGGACACTTTCTCCATGACAATCACTCTGTTTTGACATACCATACTTGTAGCTATAGTCAAAGTGCCCTTTGTTTGGAGGCTATAGCCTTTCGTTTGGCCAAAATAGGCTAAAGGAGGTAAAAATAAGGGCACTTTAAGTTTTTGAATTGTCTTTTCACCTTGAAGGGACTTCACTCTTCACCAATTTCAAGGCCCAACTCAAATTTCAATTTTTAAAGAAGTTGAAGTGCCTTCTGCACTTCGGGCTGATGGCCTAGATCACTCCTTGGCCAGTCGATTTCAACCGTTGATCACTATGACCCCATATCCAATGATCATAGGCTTCCAGGTGCACCCTACAAGCTTCTTGGGATTGCTACACCCCTCCATGCACTACGGGATTAGCGTGACTGGCCGCGCACACCGGCCCGTGACCTTCATCACGACCATCTTCATCTTTATTCAAGCTTTCTTCACCAAGCTTCAGATATGGCTGATCTACAAATGTGGATTCAACTCTCTTGCTGGAGCATGGCTGCTCATGGCCTTCCAGGGATCAATTCAACTACTTAGGACACCCACCACCACCAAGTTACAGCTTCCAAAAAGCTTCAGAAACAAGAAAGATTTGTAATTGCTCAGCTTAAAACCCTAGCTGAATGAAGAATGAGCTTTTATTGGACTTCATTCAGTCTTTTTTAGAAATACTTTTTGCAGCTACCTATCCCACTGAGGTCGCCCTACAGTAAGCTGTCTTTTGCTTCAAACCATTCTTAAAACGGTATTCGATTGGATTCATGCCAATCACAAATGCCAAGCAACCCTCCTTCATTTTGGGCTTCAATTTCTACTTGCTTTCTGATTCAGCCGACAATTCCCTGTCTTTGATTTGGTTTTGTGCTTCCCAACCAACAAACCGTCGTGAATTCGTAGCTCTCCATTCCTATCCGGTAATTGTAGCCACCAAGGCTCTGATACCAAGTTGAGAATATTGTTTAAAAACCCGACCGAATCAATCACCACAACACAACGTCAAGTGCAATAAGACAAGACAATAGAATTAGTCTCCCATAAATTGTATATTTACACTAATAAGCAAGTACAAAGATAAAGTTGCTTAAGAGCACTCAAAGGGCTCGTAAAAGAAAGACGGCCCGATAATTCTAGAACTGAGCACATGTGGTGCCGTCAAAATTAGAAAGCACTGTATAAGTCAATCATTGCTATTTGAACTGGAAGCCAACCTCAATAGAAGATGAAATCAACTCCTATCTAGCGCAGTTCCCACATGAAAGCTCACGCGGCGGCTTGGCAACTCTCAGTGACAATAAAGAAGATCAAGGGCAATGAGTTGGCCTATATTCCAAACTTAGGTGCTCAGCCAGAATGGAGAAAAAGGTTGTTTGAACGCGACCCTACGACCATCAGGTCGTACGTCACCAGCCCCAGGCAGCTAAGGGTCAATGCCCTCTACCTCCCCTATCCACAATGATCTAAATAGGTGGAGTGTGACACCCCCTAGACAAAATCATGATCAACACAAAAAATTGGCTGAGAATAGAACCACAATACAGGTGGAAAATGGACGTAGACGCCAGGTGGCCCTTTTGCCTCTCAAAGAGGGTTAGTTCACTAGATAGGTGCCTAACTAAGCCAAGATGCTACTATTCTCACACCCTACAACATACAACATAAACTCTCTTTTCTCTATTCCTATATAAACGGGATGAACGAGAGAGATGAGTTTGTTGTTCTGATGCATCAGTGTTAGTCATGCAGTAGTAGGCACACATTGTCACACAAACATATATGAAATTAGTAGTAGCTAATTCCTCGTAAGAGAGAATACAGACATCACTTGAAAATGTGTTGTAAAACTTGTTTATGAAAAATAGAGTTGCGGCATTCTATCTATGGTGTGTAATCTATGAATGATTTTGATGCTTGCTTATAGTAGATATATTCCCGCTGTTATTAAACATTATCTACTGTTCATAAACTTAAATCTAAATTTACAATGTCAATCTGTAGCTTGGAAGATGGTAGATTTTAGTGCGCAGTAGTAGTTGTGGCTAAGAGTTCAGGCAATATTGGATTATTCTCCTTCTTACTGATCGAATAATCGGTTATAATCTTCATCCATTGTTTATCCAGTTTTGCAGATTTTCTCGTGTCTTTACATAGTCTGTAGAATTACATGGAGTGTTACCATAGTGTTGCATTTTTTGCTTGTCAGGCCCGTCGAAAAATGCAGTGTCATCTTTTTTGTATTTTTTGCCTGATAGAAATCTCGTGTAAAGTCACAGTGTTGCAATTTTTGCTTTTTCCAAAGAGCCTCAAATGTTAAGAAAATGGCTTTGGCAAAGTGTGAGACAACCCTAAATGAGATTTCAAGGCACGTTCTCCTTTTTCATCTTTTTCATGAAAAACCCGACAGTGTCGCCTGTGGCTATTTTAGTTCATTTCTGTAGAAGCAACAGTTTGGTTCATTTATGTAGACAGACACATTACGACCAATTTCCACTACTTATCAGCAATCAATGACAAGGAATCGATTGGATGTCAGCGAAGATTATCCAACTTGCAATCGCAATTGACAATCTAATTTCTTAGTATAGTTGTTCATATTCATGCAATTTCAATCATCTGAAAGTCAAGAGATCATTAGAAGCATTTGAATAGTTAGCTCTCTCTCTCTCTCTCTCTCTCTCTCTCTCTCTCTCTCTCTCTCTCTCTCTCTCTCTCTCTCTCTCTCTCTCTCTCTCTCTCTCTCTCTCTCTCTCTCAAGCTTGCGAGCTTGAACACTCTTGAGCATTCTAGCTCATTTCTTAGAGTTGTTTAGAGATTGCTATTGTGCCACTACTTATCAACATAATGCTTAATTTAGACTTTCTTTTAGCTGTTCAAAAATTGGTTAGCATATGTAGTTTCGATCCGCAATTTATTGTACTCATTTACTTTTGTTATGTTTTCATACTGAATCAATACTATCCTTTATTGTGTTCAGCTTCATCTCAGAATGTATGCAATTCTATATTCTCTTCACGATAATTATTTGTCTTGTGATTCGTGACTATTTCGCGAATGATTCGTGACTGATTATTTGTCTGATAATGTTCGATGCTTAATTGTTTGGCTACGTAATCACTATAGTACTGGCGATTTCAAAGTATTCAACAGATGCGCAGCCGCCTGAATGACGGGTTCCGTGATAGCCTCTATCACGTAACCATTGTTAGTCTGTATGGGGATTTCTGGTGCAGTTTGGGTGACGAAAGGCTTGATCAGAGTTTTGACGTTGCGATGGAAAAAGGGCTGACGATCATCGGACATAATGCCAATGGTAACCATCGAGTCAACGTTAATCCTGACCTTGTACGTGGTACCTTGGTACAAGAAGTGGAAACGAGTCGTTTTCTCATCCTAGGTGGCGTAGGCATGAAGGGCGAGGCCCATGTTAATCTCAGAATGGAAGAGCGCCGAGTAAAAGTCCATTGCTGCTAGAAGTGGACCGGCTGTCTGTAGCCATGGTTGGATCAGAGCGTCAGAGGGTAGAGGTCAAATCTGTGTGGCCTCGGGGATGTCACACTGGATCACCTGTTTGGCACCAAAGTCTTCAGAGGATGAGGAGACCATGTTAGAAGTGATGATTAGAGGTCAAAAAAATAGGAAAAATGGTGGAAAATGGAAAAGGGTGTGGAAGCGACAGAAAACTGTGAATAACGAGTGTTGGATGACAAGAAGTGTAGTTGAGGGCACAGATCGGTATTCAGTATGATCAGAGGATAGCTGGTAGGGAGTTTGGTCACAAACGGAGAACTTGGTAAATTTCGACAGAGCTTTGCTAGCAAAGGTGACAAATGACTCGAATTCAGCCCTTATATAGCGGAATTTAGAGTGCATATTAGGTGTAATCCACTTTTTCTTGCTCAGTTCCACCCAAATTTTGGCAGACACCTTCTTCACAAAATTCTAAGACCTCAGGGAAGTCTGCGAGAGTTCAGAAGGTGATTTGACTACTATGTGAAGATTCTGCGAGGGTTCAGGCTGTCTACGAGGGTTCAACACTCGCCGAAAGTGATTTCTCGCACAACTTGTTTTTGTGATTGGATTTTCAAGATCAGACCATGTAGGTAGGCTAATTTCACTTCTCTGATTTCATTTAGGCACCTTGCAAGGGTTGGTAAGATGATCTTGAGGCTCTACGAGGGTTCTGAAAATTCAGTTTATGGAAACTCTCGCATACACTAAAAACTGATGATTCCTCCATTAGGAACTCTCGTAGATATTTTCATGGATGCATATGGGTCAAATCTGGTGACTGTCCAAGTTTCAAGAGCTATCTCCCAGGAGATATCAAAAAATCATGAAAAAAGTGCTCTTTCAGAGTGTTTTTAGATGAGATCTCGAGATGTTCTGATTTTTAATTTTTGTAAACTAGTAATCAACTTCATCCATGCTTGATCTGACTATTGGTGGATCTCTGAAAGTTCTGATGGATACTTGGTAGTAGATCCATTAGTCAGTCTGATGATCTACTTCCTTCTTGATCCTATCTGGATCTGGATCCTTCTTGGATTCTGATGGATTTTCTCGATCTTGCTAGATCTGGCTGAATCTAGATGGATCTAGCTTGATTTGTCTTGACCTTCTTAGATCTAGTGGTGATGGTTTAGTAAAATAGCTTTTCGTAACGTGCCATCGCCAATTTGGATCTATCTTACTGCGGTGGCCAGTATTTGTGCAACCGGCTACCGTTGATGGGTGTATTGAATGGTGTCCCATCTAGCTTTTCCAAATTCATGGCTCCATGATTAAGAATTTCCTTGATCCTATAAGGACCTTCGCCTATGAATTTTAACTTTCCCTTGATCGCCTTGGTTTTATACATCAGGACTGGAGCAAAGATCCTTCTTTTGTAACCTACGATCATGCCATGCCTTGCGTCTTTCCTTTTCAGTTGCTAGTGCGTCCGCAGCTGGTAAGTGTGTTTCACAGAGTTTATGTAGAGCTTCATGGTGTAGTTGTAGAGATTTGGACTCATTAAGACGTTGCGTGGTGGCAATCCTTAATGAGAGAACTAAAAACGCTACTAGCATTACAACATCCTGACCATATACCAATTGGAAGGGTGTTTGATCAGTGCTTCCTTTATATGCTATCTTGAATGCCCACAGTGCAGCATGCAACTTATGTTCCCAATCCAATTTGCTAGCTTCAACTGTTTTTGTTAGCACGCAAGCAATCTCGCATGACACATGTTGGAGCGACATGCAGGGTCGCATGTTCATTTGTTGGGATGGAAATCATCGGGTCGTTGGTTGGATGGAGGCAATACATGAGGAGTTTTCGTGTGACATAAGTAGGCATGTGCTGGTCTGAGCCAGCTTCATCGAGCCTGATGTCCAGAGTGGAATGGCACTACTATCTTCCATGAACCGAATCAATAGGTTTGTCTAGTAGCTTTAGTATTTCCTTAAATTTGGTTGGTAGTAATTGCTTGGATAATTTATTTGTTGATTGATTGTCAATCTGAATCAGGCTAAATGAGATTGGAATTGTAAAAACTGTAAAAATTACAGCAAATAAGGATCCTAAAACACTTGAAATGATGAGGAAAACAATAGATTATGATTTCATAAGATTAGCACAAGTTGAAACATCAAAATCCATCAAAAATCTATGCTTGAACCTCACTAAATGGCCCAAATCCTTGAAGAAGGCTTCACACGTGTGAAAGTACGGCCTCCCACAGTCTGAGTACTGTACACCAGACCTACATTCAATCCTATAATCATTAGTAATCACAAGTACTCAAACAATTATGAACATAGAGAGCAATTGCACCATTATGAGAGAAAAAACATGAAATTGCTTGATTGATTTTGGTGAGATATCATCACCTATATATACATGATCCATCACGGTTTTGGGCAGGTATGAGTAGCCCTAAACCTATCCCTAATGCTAATTTTGGTGGATCTTTCATCCCTACCAAGTTAGGGTTGGAATCTTGGAGATCCCTCAACAATGCAAAAATTACCAAAAATAGCTCCTATTTTTTCTCCCTTGTATCTAAGCATAATTTGGACTCATTCCAAAGGTTCTAACACTTAGGTCTACTTGAGAACATCCTTATGAATGGAATCCTATGCTATTTGGCACGTGTGACAAGCCACATCATGACCATCTAACTATTTACAAGTCATATGACCAAAACTAGTCAAGCTAGAATTGTGAATTTTTAACACTCCTCCTCACTATCTAGCTTGGTTCAATCATTGCTTTACTAATCACTCCAAGTGATGATCTGAACTTCATAAAAGGTGTCTTTTGAAGTGGTTTAGTAAGTAGATCAGCTACACATTCATTGCTTGGAACATGCTCCAAAGCAATCTCCTTGGCTTGCACCATTTCTCTCACAAAGTGATGGCATATCTCAATGTGCTTAGATCTTGCATGGAAGATTGGGTTAGATGCAAGGTGTTGGGCTGATATATTGTCATTGTAGATGATTGGTGCCTCCTCTGAATCCATGATCTTTAGTTCCACCAATAATCTCTTGATCCAAAGTACCTCCTTTGTAGTGGTTGTCAAAGCTTTGTACTCGGCCTCGGTTGAAGATAGAGATATAGTTTCTTGCTTTTTTGAAAGCCATGAAACCACACCTTCTCCTATGAAAGTTGAATAGGCACTTGTTGATTTCCTATCCCTCTTGTCCCCTGCAAAATCTGAATCACTAAATGCATGAAGGTTAATCACATCTCCTCTATATAGAATCCCAAAATCCAATGTACCCGAGATGTATCTTAGAATCCTCTTAGCCTTTTTCCAATGGATATTCAATGGCTTTTGCATGGATTGGCTCAACCTACATACACTAAAGCTAAGATCTGGTCTAGTTATAGTGATCCACATTAAGGAACCTATAAGTTGCCTAAACAAAGTGATGTCCATGAAGGATCTTTCATCATCTTCATTTGGCACTTTTACATCTTGCTCCATTGGTGTGTCAACACTTTTGCATACTTCCATCTTAAACTTCTTCAAAAGACTTTGAGCATAGTTTACTTGACTTATAAAGATAAAATCAGACCCTCTAAGTACTTCTATGCCTAAGATGAAGTGAAGACACCCTAGATCTACCATCTTGAACTCTAAGGATAGATCTATTTTGATTTTTTCAATACCATCAAAACTATTTCCACTAATGATGATGTCATCTACATAAATGAGTAAAAGTACAATACCAACATCATCAAACTTAATGTAAAGAGTGGGATCATATTCACTTTGAACATAAGAAAGTGAAATAAGATAGCAATGTAGTCTTGAATTCCAAGATTTGTTCTCCATTCCATGCTTGATGAACCCTTGTGGCTGCTCCATATAGATATCCTCTTCCAAAAAACCATTCAAGAAAGCATTAGAGACATCCATTTGACATAGAATCCATCCAAAATGTGATGCAAGTGCAATGATTAGTCTTATTGTGACCATCTTGGCCATGGGTGCAAAAGTTTCCTCATAGTCTATCCCTCTCTCTTGAGCATAACCTTTTGCAACTAATCTTGCTTTATGTTTGTTAACACTCCCATTTGCATTCAACTTAACCTTGAAGACCCACTTGCATCCTATTACATTCCTTTGAGGTCTCTCAACAAGCAACCAAGTTTCATTCTCAATCAAGGCATCATACTCATCCAACATAGCTTTATACCATTCTTTGGAGTTCAATGCATCTTCAACATTAGACGGTTCTTCAAAACTAGATAAAGCATAAGAAGTGGATGATATACCCTCAACTTGCTGTCCTTTGCCTTGATATGTGAGCCTTGATGGCTCCACTTTTGCCCTTGAAGATCTCCTTGGTGTGATAGGTGGGTTTGGTGCTTGCTCCTCCATGAGCTCCTCCTCAAAACCAAGATCTTGCTCCTCGGCCATCTTCTTCTTGATTATTGGAGCACTTGAGCCTTCTTCAAGCATATGCATATGATGTTCATCAAAGATGACATCCCTTGAAACAACAAATTTGTTCAAGGATGGGAGATAGACTTTGTAGCCCTTGCTTGAGCTTGCATATCCAAGCATGATCCCTCTTGTGGAAGATGGATCCTCCTTGGTTCTTGTTTCCAATGGCACATGCACATAACATATACACCCAAAAACTTTCAAGTGATTAAGATTGGGTTTCTTTCCATACAACATCTCATATGGAGTTTTGCCTTCAATTGCTTTGCAAGACACCCTATTCATCAAGTAGTTTGCACATACAAGAGACTCACCCCAAAAGGATTTGGGCAAACAAGCATCTAATCTTAAAGCCTTAGAACATTCACATAATGTTCTATTCCGCAACTCCATTTTGTTGAGGAGTGTAAGGACAAGAAGTCTCTTTCTTGATCCCTTCCTCCTCACAAAAGGCCTTGAACTCATTGGAGATGAATTCTCCACCATTGTCACTTCTAAGAATCTTGATGCTATGATTATGATGCTTTTCCACAAACAACTTGAACTTTACAAAAGTATCAAATACTTGAGACTTGAAGGAAAGTAAGAACACCCAACAATATCTTGAGTAGTCATCAATGAAGGTTAAAAACATGGATGAACCTCCATTAGATTTGGTGCTAACAATGTGCACATCCGAGTGTATGAGTTCAAGAGGATGAGATGACTTTGTGATGGAGTTAGGAAACACCTTCTTATGTGCCTTGGATAAGGCACAAGCTTCACAAACCTTGTCTTCCTTCCCAATAGACCTTGGTAGGCCTAAAGCATACTCCTCCTTGATCATAGCCTCCATGGAACCCGAGTTGACATGTCCAAGTCTTTTGTGCCATAAAGTAAAGGTAGATATCTTGCTCTTCTCGGCCAACATGACAACATTAGTATCCACAAATGCATCCAGCTTATAAAGTTTGCCAAGTCTAGTGCCCTTAGCCACTATCTTACCCTTCTTCTTGATGAAACATTCATTTGAAGCAAAGTCAACATTGAAACCATTGTCTACCATTTGGCCAACACTTAGTAGATTCTTTGTTATTGTAGGAATGTACAAAACACCTTCTATGTTGATCTTTTTGGAAGATCCTAAGCAAAGGGGAATGCTACCAACTCCTTCAATCTTACAAGCTTCATCATTTGCTGTATAGATAGACTTTATAGGTCCATCATAAGATAAGAGAGAAGAGAAAAACTCCCTTTTACTAGTCATGTGTGAACTAGCACCCGAGTCAATCCACCAAGGATCTTCTCCTTTGAAGCTTGTTGAAGAAAATATGGACATCATGAGAGAGTCCTCATGTGAACTCTCCTCCTCCTCCTCTTTGCTCTTGTTGGCTTGGCTTTGATCTTGCTTCCTCTTGAAGCATTCCGAGGCATAATGCCCCATCTTGCTACAATAGTAGCACTTCACCTTTGATTTGTCCTTCTTGACTTTGGTGGTTGATGGAGATGCCTTTGGGGGTCCTTCTTGATCCTCAAGCTTTGTAGACTTCTTGAATGTTGATCCTTTGCCTTTGGACTTGCCTTTGCCTTTGGTGAAGAGAGCTTGGTCATCTCCACCTTGGATGGAAAGCCTATCCATCCTCTCTTGCATTTGGCTCCTTCTTGATTCCTCGGCCATGAGCGTGCCTTGGAGTTCTTCAAGTATGGGTAGCTTACCCATAATTGCATATCCCTAAACCAAATTGTCAAATTCAAAGCTTAGTCCATTCAATATGAGTTGAACAAGCTCTTCATCGTTGATAGGTTCACCTATAAAGGCTAGCTCTTTGTTCAATTCTTTTACTCTTAGGACAAAAGTATGTGCACTCTCTCCTTTCTTTTGATAGCTTCTATAGATTTGATTCTTCAAAGCTAACATTCTAGTTTGGTTCTTGGATTCATAGACCTTTTGCAAAGTCTCCCAAGCATCTTGAGCTGAAGTGCAATCTCCTACCTCTCTTAAGAGTTCATTTGCAACATTCATTTTTATGCAATGTAGTGCAACATTGCACCTCTTGATGTATTTGGCTTTTTCTTGAGGATGAATAGGTTCACCCTCCTTACCATTTACAATTTCCATCAGATCTTGCATGATCATGATAGATTCCATTCTAACTTTCCATATGGAATAGTTAGTTTTGTTGAGCCTTTCATTAGTATCCAAAAGATATGCATTTATAGATGCCATCTAGTCTCCTAATCAAGGACTTGACACAAATGAAGGTTACTTCTATTGATTTGATTGAAGGTCTACCTTATCCCACTTCTTAGAGACCTGAAAAGATCAGTAATAGACTTCCTATAAAGATCTAAGAATGATCTCTAACAAAATCAAATCATAGAATACTAGAAACAATGCACTTGCTTGATTGAAGTAGACAATACTAGTAGAATTGCCCCTCTTTCTATAAAGAACATTAAAGCTTCCAAATGATCTGATCAAGAGTGAATTTCAGCAACCTAATATACTTCCAAAATCACTTGTAAAAGATCTAAATGGAACTTAATGAGGATGCAACACAATCTACTATCCAATCACAAGCAAAAAATGATCAAAATTGATGAAAAATTGATCTAATTTGGTGCATAAGTCAAGCAATGGTTGGACTGAACCTAAATCACTTTAGGAGGTGCCTACTACACCTTAGAACAGCCTTGAAGAGTCCCCAAAACTCTGATCTTCCCTCTCCTTGAATGCTAGAAAGCCTTCTCTATGAAATCACCTCCAAAACTCGCTTAGAAATCAATGCTTGGAGCAAGCAAAACTTGCTATCTTGGTAATGTGAATTGAATTCAACTTTGCCTCTGGTTTTAGACACCTAAACACCTGCAAATGAAGTCACACAACACCAATCTCCAATGTATTTGACTCACTTTGAGTTCTAGAATCAATACTAGATGCTAAGATCCAATCTACACAAGATTTAGATCAAAAATTGTGATCAAATTGAATGAAAACCAAGGATTTAGCTCATTTCAGCCTTTAGGCTCTGATACCATGTAAAAATTACAGCAAATAAGGATCCTAAAACACTTGAAATGATGAGGAAAACAATAGATTATGATTTCATAAGATTAGCACAAGTTGAAACATCAAAATCCATCAAAAATCTATGCTTGAACCTCACTAAATGGCCCAAATCCTTGAAGAAGGCTTCACACGTGTGAAAGTACGGCCTCCCACAGTCTGAGTACTGTACACCAGACCTACATTCAATCCTATAATCATTAGTAATCACAAGTACTCAAACAATTATGAACATAGAGAGCAATTGCACCATTATGAGAGAAAAAACATGAAATTGCTTGATTGATTTTGGTGAGATATCACCACCTATATATACATGATCCATCACGGTTTTGGGCAGGTATGAGTAGCCCTAAACCTATCCCTAATGCTAATTTTGGTGGATCTTTCATCCCTACCAAGTTAGGGTTGGAATCTTGGAGATCCCTCAACAATGCAAAAATTACCAAAAATAGCTCCTATTTTTTCTCCCTTGTATCTAAGCATAATTTGGACTCATTCCAAAGGTTCTAACACTTAGGTCTACTTGAGAACATCCTTATGAATGGAATCCTATGCTATTTGGCACGTGTGACAAGCCACATCATGACCATCTAACTATTTACAAGTCATATGACCAAAACTAGTCAAGCTAGAATTGTGAATTTTTAACAAAAACTGAGTTGGGCGATCAGTTGTATAGTGTTTGACGATTGTGTGAGTGTTCATTTGATTATTTCAAGACAAAATTTACGGACGTTGAAATAGCTGAGGTGGAAAAGATACGAACGTGGAAACATCATGTGGTATCCTCTTACACGTTATATGCTTGCTAGAGTGCTATGTGAGATATGCATTATTGAGCATGTTGCATTTTTCTATTATTAAGCAGATGTTTTTTGGCCAAGATATTTATTGTGTGCATTTTTGAGTTGAGTGCATGATGAATGTGTAGCATGACTTTGCACAAGAGATGGATGAGGTTGGAGCCAAGTTCAATGCTGGCACGAACAAAGCACACAAGACCATAAAAGAAGCCGAATCTGTTGGTCACTACAGATGGACAAACAAGATGGGGAAAATGTTGGGCATAGTGAACCCTGCTTTGGGCATTGAATGGTTTGAGTTGGTGATGAGCACAGAAACCACCAGTATGGGGGTCACACTTGGTATAGAAAAGTTGCATCACTTGCGTTGTTCTTCAGTTCCAAATGAGAAAAAATGCAAGTGGCTTAAATGGTGTGTTGTTCCTATGAGTGGCCAATTTGGAATCCCAAAAAATGATAAAGATTTTAGATTGTGGGTTGCCAAAGAAACTTGGCTAGAGTACTTGTTTGAAATAGCAAGCAAAGTGTTAGCAGAGTGTATGGCTTTGCGTAAGTGTTTTGTAGATCTGTGTATATTTTGTAGCAATCTCCCTATCGCATATCTTGTTTCACAATATTTGGTATTAGATAACAATTTAATGTTTTGGTGTTGATGAGAGAAGCTGACTTTCTTTTACAGGACCTATGTCACTGGGCAATGCTGAATCTTTCAATGACTACTTTATGGATTTTAAGCTGCAGTACAGGAAAAAAATGTTTTCTTCCATTGAGCCAGACATGGAACTGGCGAAAAGTGCTAAGGAGCAACCCGATATAAAGGGTGGGGCAAAACGAGTGATTTGGAGGTAGTCATATCAAAGTGCTTATGATAATATAATAATATTTGTAGGATGATCTTTTTACTATTGTATCTTTGTTGGTCCACTCTCAACTTTGAGTTTTTGTAAATCTGGTAACCACTATGCATGCAGGTATATCTCATATTTTGTGAAAATGAAACAACTTGAAAAGATGCCTTCATACTTTAGGCTGTGGACCAAGATTTCAGATAAAGAGAGTTGTATGTACAGTGATGCATATCATTTCAATGAGCGTCTAAATTTAAGTGAGTGGAAAATAGCAAACAATCCTTGGTGGATTGACTTTCCAGCAAGTTCTTGCCCAGAGGATGAGAAAGAGAGCTATAATATGCATGCCAAGGGTGCTCTCTCGGTCGCACCTCACGACATTGATGGGCCTCACTTGGAGACAGATATGGCAGCTGCACTTGAGTCCAGACTAGAGGATGAAGACCAACAAACTGAAGATAGAGTGCCATGACAACGTCTAGCAAAGGTAAGTCGTAAAGGAAAGGAACAAGCATTTGCACCTGCAATTGTCACCACTCATGCCATGGCCCATAGTGCAAAGCGACTGCGTGATTCTTTTGAATTCATGAAGCCATTGTTCAATTCATCCAAGTCCAACAGCAAGGTATAGTAAATGTTATTTGGACATTAACATGCTAGTATTAAAAAACACATATTTTGTCATGTGTTTTTCAAATTCTGATATTCATCTTGTTCTCAAATTATGTAGATTTTTACCGTGTGCGGAGATATATTAAATATTTCCAAGTGTGCCGCGTCGAAAACAACGGCAGTCGAGATGCTTTCCATACTCTCACATTTACGATCAGTTTGCACAGGGTCTAGGACTAGGAGAGGTAAATTTGTTTCTTATAGTGCCGACCTCGTGTTGCTCGATTTTCCCATGAATATGATTCCAGATGGATTAACTGGCCATGTCCCTATATGGAACAAATTGGATAATCATTTATTTGAGAGTACTATGCAGTTTACATCTGCAATACTTGATGATGATGGATTGGTCGTTTCAATTATCGGTGTACCAGAAATACCATTGCTTGTTAGATTTGCCAAAAAAAGTGGCCTGAGAGTGATGCGTGAAGCTATTCTACGAGGCGTTGATAAATTTGGAGTGAGTGTGAAGGGTATTCAGGTACGCATTTTTTCCCTCACTATTATATCAATTTTCTAATATGTTATCATACTTGTATCGATGATTGATAAATTCACCAATGTGTTGCCCAGGTGAATATGCTAGGTGTTTATATTTTATGTCGCCTAGATGCTTCACTGCAATTGCCCATGGGTGATTGTGATTTGGTTGACCCTTCCTTGTTTGGGAGTATAAAGACCATTGGATACATTATTACCCTATGGCAGAGAGACTATTTGATTCAGCAACGTCTTTGTCGGCACGAGGAGGGATGGAGAAGAGTCCTCATTTCCTGCATTTCATTGTAGAGATGTGTTGCAAGCATTCAGGTGTGGTTGTTGACCCATTTATGGGCGGAGGCGGAACATTGTATGCTTGTAGATGCACCGGATGACATTGCATTGCAATGGGTTTGGATCAGGCAACATTGGATCTAGCCTTGAAGCGATATGGTTTGTTTTGTTTGTCCTTTCTTTTTGTTGTTGATTATGAGAACAAACTATGTTGTATTTTCACTGATTTAAAAAGTATGTGATGCATAATCATCATTTGCCCCTACACAAGCAATGCTAGTTGACACTGATGAGGACGATGATGAAGATCTTGACGAGTGTGATTTTGATGACTTCCAAAAATGGTATGTATAAAAAAGTTAGCTAGCTTTTTTATTAGCTTGGATGTGCTTCTCTATATCCATGCTTGCATAATCCAGTCAATTTCCATCCTATGCAGAGTCATTGGCAAAAGCAATGGGAAACGAGGATGTTGCAAAAAGATCCTTGAGCAAAAAAAGTGCTCATGCTTGTATTTATGTGGATGACGAGTGTGAGGATGAATAGACTATAGATACAACATAGTTAAACATTTGATGTGCTTCCATGTGGATTTTTTTTGGAAGACCATTTTCATTGCATGGTTCTTTTTGGAAGACCAGATTCGTATGCTTCAAATTACCTGGTTTACTCTTTGTTATGATGTTTTTATGCATAACGTATTTGGTCTATTTTGTGCTACTCGCACTCTATTTACTCGCAAATTGTCTAGACTCTATCTAAGGGTGACTTGCCATTTGATAAATCTTTTGGAGGTCAGCCTCCTTTTTCCCAATTATCTTCATCTTCTGACATGCCCTTCCACCTGATTAATATTTTTTTGAAGCACTCTATTCCTTAGAGTTTTTTGCTGGCTATTAATAATCGCTTCGGATTTAGGTGGTCCACTCGCGGACTCATCATGAAGCTCTACTAGATCTTCCACGGGCAACATGGTTTCCCCAACCCCCAGCAAGGGTTTTAACTTACTAATGTGAAAACTTGGATGAATTTCAACATTAGTTGGAAGGTCTAGCCTGTATGCAACCTTGTTAATCACTTGGATAACCTTAAAAAGGACTGCAATACCTAGGCACCAACTTTATACACTTACCAATTTTCAAGCCCCTAGAGTGAGAAGGGACCCTAAAAAACACCATGTCATTGACGTTGAATTTCTTGTGCTTCCGAGACAGATCAACATAGTGTGAAAGATTCAACTAGTTTCATCACATTTTGCAATATTTCCATATTTGGCATATTGAGGCCAAAACTTGTTTTAGACTTAGAGGTTGACTTTTCAAAATTCATTAGTCTAAATTTCATTTGAATAGACACTTTTTGAAAGTGTGGGAAAGATAGAATGCGAGTTTGAGTAGATTCAATTTGAATAAGTTGGGTACATTGAATCTAGACCCAAAATTGGTAGGGTTAGCATTTTGGTGGGAAAGCCAAGTGGCCAAATAGGGTTTGGACCTGCTATAAAAGGATGTAACTCATGGAGAGAGTCATCTTCTCTCTTCTCTATCTCATTTCATGCTTATACATGGTTCTCTTGGGTTCTACTATCCATTGGTGCAATATCTTGGTGATTGCTTGCAATTCTATGTGTAGAATGATCTATATTTGCTATTTTTGGATCCACACGTGTGAAATACAGTAGCTTGCTGATTTTGTACGGACAGCAATAGTACATAATCAGTTCATTCAAGTTTGATCAAGTTCTATTAGTGTTTGCATCTCAAATTGTGTGTAGATGCTGATTTTTCTACATTGATGAACTTGGTAGTGTATTTCTCTTTCTAACCAAAGATCATTCAAGTAGATTTGATCTTAAGGATCTGAAATCTTTCACATGGTATCAGAGCTTGTGTTTCAGGTTATGAAGGAGGAAATCAGATCTATCAATGATTTGGTGAAGATATCAAGTCTAGAGCATGCTAGAGAGGATTCTACACCAAAATCGGATTTTTTGCTTTTGTAGATTGGATCTTTTGTAGATCAAAACACTAAATAGGTCAATATACTTGTTCAATTCTATTTTTTGTATTCACATGCTGGATTTGGCCGATTTTTGGATCATTGGTTCAACCTAAGTGGTGGCTTATAGATTGCATATCAAATTTTCAGCATTTGCATGTAGATTTGGAATAGTCAATTTATTGTGATTTTGTCAAAACCGTAATTTTGATTGGATCTCTAGATAGTGAGGTTGTTGGACTTGATTTGAGTGTGTTTCAATCTTAGGAAGTGGCAAAAGTCATTAGATTGAGGATAGATCATAGGTTGGTCAAGATTCCATGATTCTATGTGTTGATTTACTTGGATAAGTGCTAGAAGAGAATTTGTGAGATAGTTTCAAATCTTGGTGATTTCTTTTGAAAGCATTTGTTGTTGTTCAAAGGAGTGCTTTGTGCATTGAAGAAGGTTGAAAGAGAAGATCAGGTCATTGTTACATGGCAACCTCAATTGGAGTCATGTTGGAAGCCAATGATAGGCTTACCTCAAGTAACTATTCATTATGGAAAGTGAGGATGGAGTCACTTCTTGAGATGAATGATGTTTTGGATATTGTTGTAGGATTGGAGGAGAGACCAGCAACACAACAAGATCCATTGAGATATGAGAAGAGGGCCAAGAAGGCTCTACACATGATAAAGATGAATGTTACCAATGAACTTCTCAAGGAAGTTGGTAAGTGCACATCATCTTTGGAAGCTTGGAATTCATTGAAGAAGCTTTATGAATCCAAGTCTACTTCTAGAGTGTTGACTCTAAGAAGGCAAATCTTTTCTTGTTTGCAAAAGAATGAAGAAAGTCCAAGTACTTTTGTTTTGAGAATGAAAGCATTGAATGATGAGTTAGCTTGCATAGATGAAAGCATTAAGGAAGGAGAGCTTATTCAAGTGATTCTTAATGGCTTGTTGGATGCTCATGCTAACATTGTTCAAAGTATTGCTATTCAAAAGACTTTGCCAAGTTTGATGGATCTTCAAGAGATCTTGATCAATGAGGAATATAGGCTTCAAGCAAGAGGTGGATCTACATTGACACTTCAAGAGGATGCTATTTTCACAAAGGGCAAATTCAAGGGCAAAACCAAAAGCAAGTGGTCTAAAGGGCAAGATCAAGTGGATGCTTCTTCAAGTGGCAAAAAGAAGGATAGATCAAAGCTTCAGTGCTTCTATTGTGGCATCAAAGGACACTTTGCAAGTGAGTGCTACAAGAAGAAGAGAGATCAAGGAGACAAGCAAGGTAATCTTACTCTTGATGAGGATGGTTTGGATGTGCAAGATGCAAATGATGATGCTTTTGTGATGTCTTCATGTATGCTTGCTAATGATGGAGATCTAGATCCTTGGTGGATTGATAGTGGAGCAAGTTCACACATGACCTTTCACAAAGAGTACTTCACTTCTTTGTTGGCATATGGAGATGACAAGAGGGTGATCTACACGGCCAATGATGGTGAGTGTGCAATCAAAGGGATTGGCAAAATTCCTATTTCTTTCTCTACAAATAGGGATGTTCATTTGGAGGATGTCTTGTTTATTCCATCTATTACCAAGAATTTGCTTAGTGTGAGTCAAATGCTAAGTAAGGGCCTCAAGGTGGAGTTTGATGGAGATGCTTGTTTGATCAAAAGGAAGGATGTCTTGATTGGAAAAGGTAAAAGGCAAGGGAAGTTGTTCAAACTTGATGCTTGTGTTATTGCTAACCAAGTTGGATGTGTTTCAAGGGAGCAAATTTCTATTCAAGAGGTTTGGCACAAAAGGATGGGACACCTCAACTTCAAGTCATTGGAGGTAATGGCAAGGAAGAAGGTTGTGACTGATCTTCCAAGTTCCTTAAGTAATGACAAGCATGTTTGTGAGTCTTGTGCTTTGTCTAAGTCACATAGACTACCTTATACTATATCTATTTCTAGATGTACAAAGCCTTTTCAACTTGTACATTCAGATATTCATGGATTTACTACAATTAGCAATAATGGAGCTAAGATGTATGTAACATTCATTGATGATTTTAGTAGATTTTGTTGGATCTATCTACTAAAGAGCAAGGATGAAGTGTATGATGTCTTTGTCAAGTTCAAGAATGCAAGGGAGAACCAATTTTCCACAAAGATCAAGTGCTTGAGAGGTGACAATGGTGGTGAGTACATATCTAACAAGTTCAAGGCCTTTTGTGATGAGCATGGGACCAAGAGGGAGTATACAACATCAAGGACCCCACAACAAAATGGAGTGGCTGAAAGGAAGAATCAGACTTTATGTGAAAGTGCTAAAGCTATGAGGTTAAGTGCTAATCTTGACAAACCATTTTGGGATCAAGCTTTGTTGGTGCCAATTTCTTGTGCAATAGGTGGCCGAGTGCTATTTTGGATGGAAGGACACCTTTCGAGATGCTATTCAAGAGGAGGCCGAGTGTCAACTTTCTAAGAACCTTTGGATGCACATGCTATGTCAACATTACTCTTGATGATAGGACCAAGGAGGATCCATCTTCAAGAAGAGGTATTTTTGTTGGATATAGTGAGGTGAGTAAAGCCTACAAGGTTTACATTCCTTCTACTAACAAAGTGATTGTTGGTAGAGATGTCATTTTTGATGAGGGAAACATTCCAAAGGTGTCTTCAAGCATGATTGATGGTAAAGTAGATGGTTATAGCATTCTTGATGTTGATGAGAAGGATCCTACTTTGGATGGTGGTGATGATGGACCTTCATCAAGTCAAAAGCCAAGGAGAACATCAAGAGAAAGACAAGTACCTTCAAGGCTCACATATGATCAAAAGTGTAAGCAAGTAGTTTCTGGAAATTATGTTGCTTTCCTAACCTCTTTGGATGAGCCTACAAGTGTAGATCAAGCAAGGAAAGAAGAGGAGTGGATCCAAGCAATGGATCTTGAGTATCAAGCTCTTATGAAGAATGGAACATGGAGATTGGTGGAGTTGCCTAAGGACAAGAAAGCTATTGGATGCAAATGGATCTTCAAGGTGAAGACAAACTAAGATGGATCTATCAACAAGTACAAGGCAAGGTTAGTGGCAAAAGGATATGCTCAACAACAAGGAATTGACTATGATGAGACCTTTGCACCCGTGGCAAAGATGGTAAGCATTCGAGTCATCATTTCACTTGCTACACTTTATGGATGGGATCTATGGCAAATGGACATTTCAAATGCATTATTGAATGGCGATCTTGAGGAGGAAGTATACATGGAGCAACCCGAGAGCTACATCTCATCAACAAAGCCAAATCATGTGTGTCTTCTACAAAAGAGTTTGTATGGCCTTAAGCAAGCACCAAGGAGTTGGTATGCTAAGCTTAACACTTTTTTACTCTCTCAAGGCTTTGTTATGAGTGAGTATGATCATTCACTTTATTATAGGTTTGCTGGAAATGATGTTGCTATCTTGCTAATCTATGTGGATGATATCATCTTGAGTGGTGGAGACAATCAAGATGTGGAGGATATCAAGAATGCTCTTAAGAAGGAGTTTGAGGTGCATGATCTTGGTAATTTGCATTACATTTTAGGAATAGAAGTCATTAGATCTTCTCAATCTACTTTCATTTGTCAAGAGAAGTATGCTAATTCTATTCTAGAAAGATTTCATATGGTAGATGCAAAAGCTATTGATACACCTATGGAGTCTCATGTAAAGCTTACTATAAGAGGTAATGAAAGATCCTTCAAGGACATTACTCTCTATAGAAAGCTAGTTGGTTCACTCATCTATCTATCCATTACTAGACCTGATCTAAGATATTGTGTTGGAAGATTGAGTCAATTCATGCAAGATCCTAGTGAGGAGCATTGGAAGCTAGGAAAGCGAGTTTTGAGGTACATCATTGGAACTCGAGATTTTGGCATATTGTATGAGGGATCATCACCTAATCTTTTTGGATTTTTAGATTCGGACTATGCTGGAGATATAATGGATAGGAAATCCATTAGTTCTTATTGTATTTTCATAGGTGATGGAGCTATATCATGGATGTCAAAGAAACAAGCCACTATCTCATTGTCATCTAGTGAGGCCGAGTACAAAGCTCTTACACATTGCACAAAGGAGATGGTATGGATCAAGAGGATGATCAAGGATCTTCATTTGATGGATTTTTCAGAGAGCCCAATCATCTTTTGTGACAATCAATCAGCCCAAAGAATGGCATCCAATCCTATCTTTCATGCTAGGAGCAAGCATATTGAGATAATATCATTTTGTGAGGGAGCGAGTCATTGCAAAGGAGGTGGATCTTCAACATGTGTCTTCAAGGGAATGTGTAGCTGATATCTTCACCAAAGCATTGGGAAAAGACTTGTTCATGAAGCATAGGACTTCACTTGGAGTATTATCAAATTCTATGCTAAAACTAGTTGAAGAGGGAGTGTGAAAGATTCAACTAGTTTCATCACATTTTGCAATATTTCCATATTTGGCATATTGAGGCCAAAACTTGTTTTAGACTTAGTGGTTGAATTTTCAAAGTTCATTAGTCTAAATTTCATTTGAATAAACACTTTTTTGAAAGTGTGGGAAAGATAGAATGCGAGTTTGAGTAGATTCAATATGAAGAAGTTGGGTACATTGAATCTAGACCCAAAATTGGTAGGGTTAGCATTTTGGTGGGAAAGCCAAGTGGCCAAATAGGGTTTGGACCTACTATAAAAGGATGTAACTCGTGGAGAGAGTCATCTTCTCTCTTCTCTATCTCATTTCATGCTTATACATGGTTCTCTTGGGTTCTACTATCCATTGGTGCACTACCTTGGTGATTGCTTGCAATTCTATGTGTAGAATGATCTATATTTGCTATTTTTGGATCCACACGTGTGAAATATAGTAGCTTGTGTGAAAGATTTCAGATCCTTAAGATCCAATCTACTTGAATGATGTATTTCAAGTGTGGATCCAAAAATAGCAAATATAGATCATTCTACACATAGAATTGCAAGCAATCACCAAGATAGTGCACCATTGGATAGTAGAACCCAAGAGAACCATGTATAAGCATGAAATGAGATAGAGAAGAGAGAAGATAACTCTCTCCACGAGTTACATCCTTTTATAGCAGGTCCAAACCCTATTTGGCCACTTGGCTTTCCCACCAAAATGCTAACCCTACCAATTTTGGGTCTAGATTCAATGTACCCAACTTATTCAAATTGAATCTACTCAAACTCGCATTCTATCTTTCCCACACTTTCAAAAAGTGTTTATTCAAATGAAATTTAGAGTAATGAACTTTGAAAAGTCAACCTCTAAGTCTAAAACAAGTTTTGGCCTCAATATGCCAAATATGAAAATATTGCAAAATGTGATGAAACTAGTTGAATCTTTCACACTCCCTCTTCAACTAGTTTTAGCATAGACTTTGATAATACTCCAAGTGAAGTCCTATGCTTCATGAACAAGTCTTTTCCCAATTCTTTGGGGAAGATATCAGCTACACATTCCCTTGAAGGCACATGTTGAAGCTCCACCTCCTTTGCAATGACTCGCTCCCTCTCAAAATGATACTGTATCTGAATATGCTTGCTCCTAGCATGAAAGATAGGATTGGATGCCATTCTTTGGGCTGATTGATTGTCACAAAAGATGATTGGGCTCTCTGAAAAACCCAGCAAGTGAAGATCCTTGATCATCCTCTTGATCCATACCATCTCCTTTGTGCAATGTGTAAGAGCTTTGTACTCGGCCTCACTAGATGACAATGAGATAGTGGCTTGTTTCTTTGACATCCATGATATAGCTCCATCACCTATGAAAATACAATAAGCACTAATGGATTTCCTATCCGTTACATCTCCAGCATAGTCCGAATCTGAAAATCCAAAAAGATTATCCAACATCAAAACAATGCTCACCAATGTAGCTAGTTTTACCATATCTTGACAATTTGCACACATCCACATGAAATTGCTCAAACATGAGATAGAACAAGTAAAGTAAACTCGAACAACACTTCCTTGCTGCTCCTATGACCTTACTTGTCTTCAATATGCTGCAAAAACAGATCCATAACACCTTTTCCAATTACCCCTCCTTTGATGCTCTTGACTAGCTCCAAATTGCCAACTTCCCTTTTGACTAGTTGAAGCTCTTTGAGATCAACCTCTTGATCTTCAACTTGACCATCAAAGTCATTGAACAAAATTTGTTTTCCAGATCCATTACTTGCTTTTACAGCAAGATAACATCCATCCACTTGCATAGCTCCATGTACACAAGAAGATCCTCCAAAAGATGTTCCACTCTTCATAAGAGATCGATACTCAAGATCCAATGCTTGGATTCACTCCTCTTCTTTCCTTGATTGATCTACACTTGTAGGCTCATCCAAAGAGGTTAGGAAAGCAACATAATTTCCATAAACTACTTGCTTACCCTTTTGATCATATGTGAGCCTTGAAGGTACTTGTCTTTCTCTTGATGTTCTCCTTGGCTTTTGACTTGATGAAGGTCCACCATCACCACCATCCAAAGTAGGATCCTTCTCATCAACATCAAGAATGTTAGATCCATCTACTTTACCATCAGTCATGCTTGAAGACACCTTTGGAAAGTTTCTCTCATAAAAAATGACATCTCTACCAACAATCACTTTGTTAGTAGAAGGAATGTAAACCTTGTAGGCTTTACTCACCTCACTATATCCAACAAAAATACCTCTTCTTGAAGATGGATCCTCCTTGGTCCTATCATCAAGAGTAATGTTGACATAGCATGTGCATCCAAAGGTTCTTAGAAAGTTGACACTCGGCCTCCTCTTGAATAGCATCTCGAAAGGTGTCCTTCCATCCAAAATAGCACTCGGCCACCTATTGCACAAGAAATTGGCACCAACAAAGCTTGATCCCAAAATGGTTTGTCAAGATTAGCACTTAACCTCATAGCTTTAGCACTTTCACATAAAGTCCGATTCTTCCTTTCAGCCACTCCATTTTGTTGTGGGGTCCTTGATGTTGTATACTCCCTCTTGATCCCATGCTCATCAGAAAAGGCCTTGAACTTGTTAGATATGTACTCACCACCATTGTCACCTCTCAAGCACTTGATCTTTGTGGAAATTGGTTCTCCCTTGCATTCTTGAACTTGACAAAGACATCATACACTTCATCCTTGCTCTTTAGTAGATAGATCCAACAAAATCTACTAAAATCATCAATGAATGTTACATACATCTTAGCTCCACTATTGCTAATTGTAGTAAATCCATGAATATCTGAATGTACAAGTTGAAAAGGCTTTGTACATCTAGAAATAGATATAGTATAAGGTAGTCTATGTGACTTAGACAAAGCACAAGACTCACAAACATGCTTGTCATTACTTAAGGAACTTGGAAGACCAATCACAACCTTCTTCCTTGCCATTACCTCCAATGACTTGAAGTTGAGGTGTCCCATCCTTTTGTGCCAAACCTCTTGAATAGAAATTTGCTCCCTTGAAACACATCCAACTTGGTTAGCAATAACACAAGCATCAAGTTTGAACAACTTCCCTTGCCTTTTACCTTTTCCAATCAAGACATCCTTCCTTTTGATCAAACAAGCATCTCCATCAAACTCCACCTTGAGGCCCTTACTTAGCATTTGACTCACACTAAGCAAATTCTTGGTAATAGATGGAATAAACAAGACATCCTCCAAATGAACATCCCTATTTGTAGAGAAAGAAATAGGAATTGTGCCAATCCCTTTGATTGCACACTCACCATCATTGGCCGTGTAGATCACCCTCTTGTCATCTCCATATGCCAACAAAGAAGTGAAGTACTCTTTGTGAAAGGTCATGTGTGAACTTGCTCCACTATCAATCCACCAAGGATCTAGATCTCCATCATTAGCAAGCATACATGAAGACATCACAAAAGCATCATCATTTGCATCTTGCACATCCAAACCATCCTCATCAAGAGTAAGATTACCTTGCTTGTCTCCTTGATCTCTCTTCTTCTTGTAGCACTCACTTGCAAAGTGTCCTTTGATGCCACAATAGAAGCACTGAAGCTTTGATCTATCCTTCTTTTTGCCACTTGAAGAAGCATCCACTTGATCTTGCCCTTTAGACCACTTGCTTTTGGTTTTGCCCTTGAATTTGCCCTTTGTGAAAATAGCATCCTCTTGAAGTGTCAATGTAGATCCACCTCTTGCTTGAAGCCTATATTGCTCATTGATCAAGATCTCTTGAAGATCCATCAAACTTGGCAAAGTCTTTTGAATAGCAATACTTTGAACAATGTTAGCATGAGCATCCAACAAGCCATTAAGAATCACTTGAATAAGCTCTCCTTCCTTAATGCTTTCATCTATGCAAGCTAACTCATCATTCAATGCTTTCATTCTCAAAACAAAAGTACTTGGACTTTCTTCATTCTTTTGCAAACAAGAAAAGATTTGCCTTCTTAGAGTCAACACTCTAGAAGTAGACTTGGATTCATAAAGCTTCTTCAATGAATTCCAAGCTTCCAAAGATGATGTGCACTTGCCAACTTCCTTGAGAAGTTCATTGGTAACATTCATCTTTATCATGTGTAGAGCCTTCTTGGCCCTCTTCTCATACCTCAATGGATCTTGTTGTGTTGCTGGTCTCTCCTCCAAACCTACAACAATATCCAAAACATCATTCATCTCAAGAAGTGACTCCATCCTCACTTTCCATAATGAATAGTTACTTGAGGTAAGCCTATCATTGGCTTCCAACATGACTCCAATTGAGGTTGCCATGTAATAATGACCTGATCTTCTCTTTCAACCTTCTTGAATGCACAAAGCACTCCTTTGAACAACAACAAATGCTTTCAAAAGAAATCACCAAGATTTGAAACTATCTCACAAATTCTCTTCTAGCACTTATCCAAGTAAATCAACACATAGAATCATGGAATCTTGATCAACCTATGATCTATCCTCAATCTAATGACTTTTGCCACTTTCTAAGATTGAAACACACTCAAATGAAGTCCAGCAATCTCACTATCTAGAGATCCAATCAAAATTAGGGTTTTGACAAAATCACAAAAAATTGACTATTCCAAATCTACATGCAAATGCTGAAAATTTGATATGCAATCTATAAGCCACCACTTAGGCTGAACAAATGATCCAAAAATCGGCCAAATCCAGTATGTGAATTCAAAAATCGGAATTGAACAAGTATATTGACCTATTTAGTGTTTTGATCTGCAAAAGATCCAATCTACAAAAGCAAAAAATCCGACTTTAGTGTAGAATCCTCTCTAGCATGCTCTAGACTTGATATCTTCACCAAATCATTGATAGATCTGATTTCCTCCTTCATAACCTGAAACACAAGTTCTGATACCATCTACATGATATCAAAGCGCTGATTCTTTTTCAAGACCTAATACTATTTTCATATCAGAGCGAAAGCTCTAATACTTGATGTCTTTCATGATATCAAATTGATATCAAAATCTTCAGTTCCTTTCAATCTTTCAGTATCAGAGAATAGATTTCTTACTGCCACATCCATGTCTGCCCAACCAGCAGTTACTGACATGACGGCTAGCAAAAGAATGCGTGGTGTTGCCCCTTCCTCCTCATCTCCACCTACCACTAGATGTGTGGTGCTGCCCCTTCCTCCTCATCTCCACCTACCACCAGATGCCGTACCACCACCACCACACCAGTAACAACTCCAGCTTCTACCGTTGCCACTTCCTCTTCTGTACAGCCCATACCCATCTCCTTCGTCGATACTACTTTCTCTCTGTTCCATCTTCCACCACCCCTTCCATTACTATCGCATCCTCCATTACTCCTGTTTCCACTGCTCTTCCTCTCCAGTTCAATTCTATTGATTTCCAGTTGTCTCCAGACACTCTTGCGTGGATGTAGGTCATCAACTTTTCACCACCACGCCATACCACTTTCGCCCCATCTTCTCCTTCCGTCCTCCACACCACCCTATAGTTTCTCTTTGTTCCATCCCTTCTCTCGTTTGGACAAATGATCCCCAACCCTGTTTTCACTTTTGTTCCTCCCACACCACCCCTTTCTCCATTAAAGGCTGCCGAGGGTGACCAATTGTTGCCTAATGATGCAGTTGCACAAACGATTTTTATTTTATCACCAGATCGAATAGATCCCACTGTCCCATATGACAAGAGATCACTGGAGAACCTCATCGAAGACAACAACGATGACACTGTATAGGTCGTCGAGGACACTACCACACAAGCCCCTGCAAGTGCCAACGTACCGGCTGCTCCAACAAACTTAATGATGATGTATCAGGCCTTGGGAACATTCATCCAGGATACAGTAGCCACCAGGACATCATTGGACAGCCAAGTACTCCACTTGGCAACGATTAGTGAAGAGGCCCTTTTTGAGTCCAAAAGAGCCCTCATGTTTACATTGAGAATCCATCTGGAACTTAGTATGTCGATTGTATCGATGACGCTAAGATGTAGTAACACTCAGTATTTACATTCCACACTGGTACTGTCGTGTGAGGCCGCTCTTCATAATTTTTAATCATTTGATATAGGAAAAATAGCAATTATTTTTCCACAGAGAACACGATGCAAGTTCGAATAAATCAAACTAATATCAATGTCTTCAATCGCGATTTTATCCTATCTACATACTAATAGAACAATATTTATTCTGACTGAATATGTGTGCAAAAATTATATGCAAAAGTAAGGTACTATATGCGGAAGTATGAGACTACTCAAGATTATTTAGACAATAAAAAACCATTGATCAAAAATGAATTCTAATAACTCTAAATCTGATTCATCAATATACATCTCTTGTTGTCTTATCTCGCTGTTGTGTCTCTGGTTGAGTGAGTTACAACGAGTAGTGCATATGTATTTATATTCCTACAAGACAGGTCTTTTGGCCTTTTAATATTGTAACAGTAGAGATCTAACCGTTTACGACAGTTGATATTCAAATAGACGTTTTGTTTCCAAGCTCAAATAAATTCTATTTGTGAATATTTGCGATAGTCTGTCTCTTCGTTTCAGCTTCAAGTTTCGCAAATTGTTTGCGCCACTTGTCTCTTTGTGACATTTTTGTCATTCGCAAATTGTTCGCGACAGATGACAATTCTTGAGCTTGAAAAATAGTCCAGAAGATTTCGTGAATTGTTCGTGACAATTTTGCGACATCTGAGGCTTAACAAGAAATAGAAAATTTTGCGACAAGATTTTGTTCGCGAATCTTTTGAGCTTCAACAAGAAAGCCACGAGCTTCCACAAGACACTGTTTCACGAATCTTTCGAGTTGACTACTAGACAAATTTCACAAATCCTTCGTGAATCTTTTTGAATTGGTCATGAATAAAAAAATTTCTAGTTCGAGTTTGTTTCTTTCTCATCCTTTGTCAAGTAAACTGTGCGCTTTGTTGGAAGAACCAAGATCTGTCTTGTTCTACAGCTCCCTCTCAAAGTGGCAGTTGAATTAACCCCAATCTTCTTCGCTACTTCTTGAACAAGGCTTTACTTAGTGGCTTTGTAAAGATACCAACTATCATTTCCTCTGTGGGTATAAAGACTGTCTTCAGTATCTTCTTCTTGACTGAGTCCCGAATCACATGATACTTGATAGCTATGTGCTTTGTTTTCGAGTGAAATACAGGGTCTTTTGTAGAATAGATTGCTGAAGTGTTATCCATTAACAAGACATAAGGTTCAAAACTAGATTCATCAAATCCTTCCAATATCTGTTCAATCCAGATCAGCTCGTCTACAAATTTCACTTCACAGGAAGATTGAGCTACTGTTGTTAGCTTCTTTCTAATCCAGAGTATGGCTGTGCCAGATGCTAGAGTACAATCTCCTGAAATACTTTTGCTATCATCCTTCATGGATGCCCATCTTGCATCACTATAAGATTTGATGTGAAATCCAACTTCCTTCAAATAACACAATTGATAGTCTTTCGTTTCCTGGAGATATTGTAGCACTCTCTTTGCCAACTTCCAATGTAACAGTCTTGGGTTATATTGGCTCAGTTTGTATACTACAAACTCTATATCAGGTCTGGTATTGTCTGCTAGATATAACAATGATCCAATCAACCTACGATAGGGTGTTTTGGCCATTCGTTTCTCTTCCTCGAGAGTCTACGGACAATCTGCCTTGTTTAGTATTGTTCTAGGTATCATGGGAGTACGCACACCATTGCATTCAAGCATGTTGAAGTCTTCAATGATCTTTTGAGTGTACTTTTGTTGGTGAAGATACAACTTACCACCTTCAAAGTCTCTCACGATCTGCAAGTCTAGATAGATTTTAGCTTCTCCTAGGTCAGCGATCTCAAATATTTCAGAATTGTCTCTTTTGACATCTGAAATTAACTTATCTCTTCATGAGAAGATAAGCGTGTCATCAACATAAACAACTAGAATAATTATTTCATTTTGGACATGCTTGATATAGATATTTGATTCAGCAAATAGAGGTTTGAAGCCTATGGAATGTAGTGCTTTGTCCTTCTTTCTATACCATTGTCTCGCTGCTTGTTTCAGATCATAAATGTTTTTATTCATGTGACATCCATATTCTGGATATTCTTGGCTTAAAAACCAAGTGGTTGGTCCATGAATAAGTCTTCTTCCAATTCTGCATGTAGGAAAGCAATTTTCTCATCGACAATATGGATTTTCCAATCATGAGTCATTGCATACGTGAATAACAAGCAAATTATATTTGACTACCGGTGAGAAAGTATGAGTGTAGTCGATTCCATACCTATGTGAAAATCCTTTAGCAACTAACCTTGCCTTGTATCTGATATTTTCTCCATCAGGACTTGTTTTAATCTTGTAGATCCACTTGCACTTGACTGATTTTCTGCCATCATGTATAGGTGCGAGTGTCCATACATTGTTCTTTTACATGGATGACATTTCGTCCTCCATTGCTTGAATCCAACGATTTTTATCTGGTCCATCTACAGTTTCCTTGAATGTTTTAGGTTCGTCAGGGAATCCACAAAATTCGATGATTATATTAAAAACATCCTGACCATACCTTTATGGTGGTTTTCATGTCTATCAGATCTTTTTCACAGGTGGTTTTGAGTTCGATTCTGCAGGTTTCGAGTTCAATTCTGATTTGAGCTTTTCTGCTGGAATTCAAACTGGCGATTTGAGTCTGTCAGGTATTCAATCTTGACCTCCCTCTGGATCTAGTAACTCTCTTTCATCTTATGTTTGTTTTTCTTCTATTGTCATTGGTAGCTCATAATAATTTCTGAGAATTTCATAGCCGACTAGATCACTGTCTGCTATGTATTTTGTTTCATCAAATTTAACATCTCGAACAACTTTTATCTTGCCAGTTTCGGGTACATAAACATGATAGTATGATGAATGTAACTCAAATCCTACCAGAAAACCTTGTTTTGTCTTTTCATCGATTCTTTCTCAACTTATCTGGTATGTGCATATATACTGCGCATCCAAATGTTCGAACATGTATAAGATTTGGCTTTGACTTCCACCATATCTCATGAGGAGTTTTATCCGGTATTCGAGATTTCAAAATACGATTCTGAAGATGGTTTGATGTAGCCACTGCTTCTGCCCACAAATGTTTTGGTGCTTTTGCATGAGCCATAATACACCTTGCAGCTTCCATCAGTGTACTATTCCTTGTTCAGCCATTCCATTGTGCTGAGGTGTGTAAGATGCAATCTTTGTGTGCATAATACCTCGACCAGTATAGTAAGCCTTGAATTCGTTGGAAATGTATTCACCTCCACGATCTGTGCAAATTTGCTTCAAAATATTGCATGTATGCTTCTCATCCCAATTTGTATAATCAACGAATTTCTCGAAAGCTTCAAATTTGGTACGAATAAAGTATACTACAACGAACTTGCTGAAGTCATCAATAAATGTAATGAAGTACTTTGCATCACCCAATGACAATACTCTGAATAATCCACAAATATTTGAATGCACAATTTCAAGTACCTTAGTTGCTTTATAAACATCCTTACTAAAAGGTGTTCTAGTCATCTTGCCTTTAAGACAAGATTTGCAAGTAGTTCGAATGTCTCTACTTTTGATTTCAACTCCTTAAATTCTCTGACTTTTATTGGCTTGGTACAAGGCTTCCATGTTCATATAACATAACTTTTTGTGCCACAGTACATCTATTGAATTTCGAGTTAGATTGACTTGTTCAATTCTTGTTCGAATGTTTAAGTAATACAAATTTTCTTCTTTGTTGCCTTTAGCAACCATGTTATTAGAATCTTCCTCGAACAGTTTACAAGAGTTTTTGTGAAGGCTACTGACATGCCTGTATCGACTATCTTTGCTACGGATAGAAGATCTTTGTCAAGAGTAGGGATATAGAGAACTTCCTCCAGTTTCTTGTCTCCCTGATTCGTGTCTAGCCATAATACACCAGGTCCATCATCCACGTATTTAGAATCGTCTCCAAGTATAATGAATCTCAAATCATTCGTTTTCTTGTACTCAGACAAAATTTGTTTCGAGAAAAAAAAATGTGAGGTGGCTCCCAAATAAAGTACTACTTCTTGAATTGAATCAGATGAACAACATAGATCAGTACTAACATAAGCTACTGAATTTCTTATTGCCCTGTCTTTTGCTGCTCTGGAGCATTCTGCTTTGTCTTCAACATAGTTTGAATCTGAAGGTTCGCTTCGATTCTGTTCCATTTCGTTTTTGGGATTCTGATAATAGTCTATTGCTGCATGACCTCGTTTATGACAATGAATGCATTCAATCTTTGGATTTAGCCAACACTTTTCTTCTATGTGACCTGATCCTCTACCATAGTTGCAGATGTTCTTATCACCATAATTCTTCTGTTGTTTTCCAGATTGTTGTTCATTAGTCTTAGAGTCTATTGCCTTTTGAAGTGTCATTGTCACATCTTTCGCCAATAAGGTTCGAGTTGTGTGGAATGACCTGGGTAGGGCTCGAAGAAAATAATTAAGTTGTTTTTCCTTAGAAATTGTATTTTCTGCACCATAATTCTGTAAGGAAATAAATAGATCTTTAATCTTTCACATGAATGTAGTTTGCAATTCTTTCCATAAATCCTTTGCGTTCGAAATTGATGTAAGATCTAGCATTATATTGTCATGCACTGATGACGCAATATTTGTTATAGCTTTGTCATTTTTTAAACTCCATTCTTGAAGTTCTTTGCCAGGAGTAGTTTGTGGCTTCTCCTCAATTGGTTATACCCATTGTCATAGACCTTCGCCCTTCAACAAGAGTGAAGGCTTTAATTTTCAAATCAAGTAGTTTGAACCTTCTGGGTCCAAGATTGTAGTGATCTTAGCTTGAATATTGTTGATCGATGACACCTAATTCTGAATAACCTCCAGATAGCGGCTTATTGATGGATGTATGAAGAACGCTGAGAGGGATACGAAGATACCACTATATCAACTTTAATTCTGTATGCTCTAATACATTTTAGGAAAAATAGCAATTATTCTTCCACAGAGAACACGATGCAAGTTCGAATAAATCAAACTAATATCAGTGTCTTCAATCGCAATTTTATTAGATCTATTCACTAATAGAATAGTATTTATTCTGACTGAATATGCGTGCAAAAATTATATGCAAAAGTATGAGACTACTCAAAATCATTTAGACAATAAGAAACTATTGATCGAAAATGAATTTTTATAACTCTGAATCTAATTCATCAATATACATCTCTTGTTGTCTTATCTCACTATTGTGTCTCTGATTGAGTGAGTTACAACGAGTAGTGCATTTGTATTTATATTCCTACATGATGGGTCTTTTGGCCTTTTATTTACAGGTCTTTTGGCCTTTTAATATTGTAAAAGTAGAAATCTAACCATTTATGATGGTTGATATTCAAATAGCACTTTGTTTCAAGGCTTGAATAAATTCTGTTCGCGAATATTTCGTGACAGTTTGTCTCTTCATTTCAGCTTCGTGTTTCACTATTGTTCGCAACACTTGTCTCTTCACGACATTTTCGTCATTCGCGAATTATTCATGACAGATGACAATTCTTGAGCTTGAACAATAGTCCAGGAGATTTCGCAAATTGTTCGCGACAATTTTGCAACATTTGAGGCTTGAACAAGAAATAGATAATTTTGCGACAAGATTCTGTTCACAAATCTTTTGAGCTTCAACAAAAAAGCCACGAGCTTCCACAAGACACTATTTCACGAATCTTTCGAGTTGACTGCAAGACAAATTTTGCAAATCTTTTCGAGTTGGTCACGAATAAAAAAGTTTCTAGTTTGCATTCATTTCTTTCTCATCCTTTGTCAAGTAAGTTGTGTGCTTTGTTGGTAGAACCAAGATCTGTCTGATCAATTGTTCTATATTTGATCTATTGTTCTTGCTAAAATCATAGTGTAATACATCTCCTAGATCAAGATTAAATACATAGAACTTGATAGATCATTGAATTTAGCAATCAATAACTCTTAATGATTGTTTTGTATAATCATAATTGTCCTTTTTATTAGAAAATTGACAAATAACATATCTGGGAAATCTTCGAGATGAATAACATTCACTTTGAGCAGTTTTCCAATCCAACTTATCTAATAACATAATTTCTTCCATTCAATGAACCCTTCCTTGATCCTAGTACTCAACTAAGACTAGATTGTTCATTTTATTAGACATTTCATCTTCTCACACATGGCAAGTTGGTGTTTTGTTGGCTCGCTTGCCCATTTTTGTTCTTGGGGATCCTACGGGTTGCTAGTACCAAGAAGCATTAAACATGCTTCAATAAGCAATGGCATGTTTAGAATCCTAGTACATTTTGCTAATACATTTCAATCTATGAGAGAGAGAAAAAAATCTAGTTCTATAAACTCCAATGATTACAATTAACAAAGCAAACGAGTAACTAATCTATATGCAATATTGGCACTTGGTGTGCTAACAATCCTTCCAAATAACTCTATCTATTGATGAATATTATATTATGACATTTTCTCTTATAGATTTTGGCATTCACGTGCTTCTCACAACCCAAAGAAACATATTTGGCTTAACATATTCCCAAATAATTTTTAAATTTTTTGAGCTCAAGAGACTTTTTCGACATCGTGAGATATTGTTGCCAAGCATGAAGGCAAATAAACAAATAAAATCACCAATTGCACTAGGTAGTTGACTTAAGAAGAATGATGTCACCAAGTGAAGTTTGATACTGTTCATAAGCTTTCAAAACCATGCAAACAAATTGCAATTATCTTATTTTGAATAGAGTCTAGGCCTTTACAAATAGAAAAACAATTTGAGCCATGGGGTTAGCGACCATGCAAAAGAAATGATGCTACTTATTATAAGTTTGCTCAATAATGGCTAACTAACATAGTACTTGATAATAATAAAAAACAATGTGGACGGTGTAAGGGACCAATTGGACTCCTCTTTAGACATACATCTTTATTTTGTCGACTAGTCACTATCAATAAAAACACATTTCTTGTTAAAGCTTAATGTGCAAAAATGTGGAAATTGTTGCAAAAAGGAATGAAGTTTAATGATGAGTAATTGTCATCATGTTTCTTTTGTGATGCCTGCAACAAACCTTTGGAATCTTGAGAGCCTTGAAGAATAAAACAATAATATTCTTCAGTGTTTATTTTGCACATTCCTTGTAATTAAAAAATCATTATTTTAATTGCCCTTGTATTCAAAATAGTATCATGTACAAGATTTACAAAAGCGATAACCAAAAAACCACAACCATCAAGAAGGGAGAAATGTGATTGTCACTAGCCTAATCAAATTATATATTTACCTAAGCTTTAAATTGCATAAAGGTCCACCCTTATTTCCTCCAATTGCGAATAAAGTCCAATTTTCTTTCTACGAGGCTAATAGTAAGTTCTATTGGATGCATTAAGGACTTCATAATTTTTCAATCTTATTTCCCACTAAATTCATGGCACCAAGGCTAAGAAACTAGCCAAGGTTGAGGGTGAAATTAGAGGAGATTCCAACAACTAAAGACTCGATTGAACTCATTTTAGGCTATCAATCAACATTTTTCTATGCTTACTAGAGGAAATTTAAGTGCCCAAGATGAGGCTTTTAGTGAGCAATCTAAAAGCTTCTTCAAACTTGGAGAAGAGCTAGTCAAGGATTTGTATCAAATGCAACTCAAATATCTCAACCCAACTCTTTGAATCTTCAAAAGTTGGATGGTGACTGTGTTTTTTTTTTCGTTCTCTGATGACATTCCTACACTAAGCCTTCAGAGGAGTGAGCATCAACCCATTGTCAATTTAGTCAAATTTTACTTGCTTGTTGTTTGGGTTCAAGTGGACACTCCAAATAGATATGGTCCTAGACACAATAACATAGTTCTACAAACTTCAATAATCACAATCAACAAAGCAATATTCGGAACAAGCATCTCATCTATTCCTAATATTGAATGCTTTGTGTGCCAACAATACATTCAAGGAGCTCATTTATTGATCAATATTATATTATGATTTTTCTCTCATAGATTGTGGCATTCATGTGCTTTTCACATTCCAAAGAAACATATTTGGTTTAACATATTTCAAAAATATTTCAGGAATTTTTGAGCTAATGGGTGAAACATATTCAAAACCATGAGATATTAAGCATGAAAGTATTTGCAAATAGAATCACCAAATGCACTATGTAGTTGACTTAATAAGGATGTTGTCAATATATAAAGTCCAATATAATTCATAAGCTTTCATAACCATGCAAAAAAAAATCTCAATTAGCTTCTTTTGACTAGAACCTAAGTTTTTATAAGTAACAAAAAGATTTGACAACATGTTTTTAGAAGACTTGCAAAAGCAATGATGCATCTAGTATAAGTTTGATAAAAAATGACTGACTAGCATAGTGATTGAAAACAATAAAAAACAATGTGGACGGTTTAAGGGACCCATTGGACTCCTCTTTAGACATACATCTCTTTTTGTCAATTAGTCACTATCATTAATAAATACATTTCTTGTCAAAGCTTAGAGTGCTAAAATGTAGAAATTGTCACAAAAAGGAGTCAAGTTTGATAATGAATATTTGGGATCATGTCTGTTTTGTGATGCTTGCAACAATCCATTGGAGTTTTTCAGATGCTCAAAGGAATAAACAAGAATTTTCTTAATGGTTCTTTTGCAAATTTTTAATGTTGTGTTATTTTTAAGGTTATATTATTTTTGCTCTTGCATTTGAAAGAGCATAATGTACAAGATTTACAAAGGTAATAACCAAAAAGCCATAACCACTTAGATGAGGAAGATATGTGCGGAGAGAGAGAGAGAGAGAGAGAGAGAGAGAGAGAGAGAGAGAGAGAGAGAGAGAGAGAGAGAGAGAGAGAGAGAGAGAGAGAGAGAGAGAGAGAGAGAGAGAGAGAGAGAGAGAGAGAGAGAGAGTTGTAATTGTCACTATGTTGGAAGAATTCAAGACCAAGATTCCAACACCATTGAAATATCCAACAAATGAAATGCAAATAATGAGCACTAACACAATATTGATTTTGTAAGTTATGTAATTATATAAGTACAAAATTGCGTAATGGTGCAATTTACTAACATGACAAGTATTCATAATTGTAAATATGCCAATGAGGATAAGTACCATAATGTCGTCTCTAGAATCAAATGTGCCTTAGAAACTCATGTGGCGGTCCAATTAGAAGAAAAAATATAAAACCTTCTAAAAGTCAAGTTGCTCGAGTTTTATGTGAATGTGAGAGAGTGAGAGAGAAAGAGAAAGAGAAAGAGAAGGAGGGAGTTGTGAGGCTTTTGCTTTTGATTCAAGCTTATGTTTGTTTCCATTTGCATTGCTTCTCCAATATGTATATATCATGCCTTGTGCTAGATAGACATGCTTAGTATCTGCTTTGTTCTTTAGCTTATAATAGAGTTTTTCTTGGCATAGTAATAGCATGGCACCTCATGATAGGACACTATAGTTGGAGTAGGTTTTTGTGATCCTCAAAGTCTATGTCTAACTTAAAGTGACCCAGGACCATATTAGTGGATAGGAAGACTGGCTTCCATGTGCTTTCACCCCTAGTTTCTTTCTTTTCTCTTTTCTATTACAATAATCCCAAGAGCTTTAGGTCAATGTAGGTAGATTTTCCATATGCAAGCCTTGGAACCCAAGAGGCAAGAGCTAAGAAGGGTATGGTGCCCTCAAATAGGCTACAATAAGTGGTAGATGAATTTTCTCTCCTTGTTGTTTTCTATGATTGTTGAAGTTGTAAATCCTTCGATAGGAGACTTTTTTAGAGGCACCCCATGATAGCTCCCTCTTTTCCTATCATAGTTACAAAACAAACATTTGTAGGATCAATCCCTTACTTCATGGTATACTCACCACTAGTTAGATCCTCTGTTTTACTTATTGATGAGACTCTTGGATTCTTATCCTCTCCATCCCTAATCTCACATAATCTAGATCCATTTATTTTTCGTAAATACTTCTACAGTCACATACTTTGCAAAAATACATGTGTTTCAAATAGTGTACAAAAATGCATGGAAATCACAAACAAATATTAGCTCGACAAACATCGAATTGACAATCATCAAATCTACTCTAACCGAAACCCAGCAAAGACACTCAAATTGACAATTGTTGAAGCTAGATCTTTGTGACTTCGAAGCTCGTATCAAGTAGAGCTATTATTGACTTACTGATAATAGTTGAAATCCGATAGACATACATTCATGCACCAAGGAATTCTTTCACACAAATAGATTTCTCGACATGGCATTAGAGCTTCTCTATACTACCTGATCTTGTATCTTATTTGATTAGATGTACGGCCTACGCTCATGTTCCAAAGAACACTAGAAAGAAACTGGATGAGCATTCTATTAAAATTGTTTTTCTCAGTTATTCTTCTTCTAATGACATGTATCGATTGTATAATATTGTAACATGTAAAGTTATTACTAGTAGAGATGTGACCTTCTTGAGGATCAATTTATTGATTTGAAGGGCAAAAACCAGATTTAATCTATTGACTCTACTCCAAAAGTTGATGAATATTGAAATACCATTTCAATTGCTTCAAGTAGTCAGACTATACAGTTGGATTTAGAAGAAGATCAAGAGCTGCAACTTAGGAGCAGCCGACATAGAATTGAATTTCATAACCAACAGCACCTCCCAAAAGATTGGCAAAAATTTGAAGTTAGTCTATTTGATTCACTGATGAGTATGATCACTACCTTTCACAAGAGCCTACCAGAGTCGAAGAAGCACTATCATGAACCAATTTAGATCTCTTGAAGAAAGCCATGGACAAGGAGTACCACTCATTGATCAAGAACAACACTTGGATATTCCAAGTTGCTTGTAGACAAGAAGGTCATTGACTATAAATGGATCTTCAAGATCAAATATAAAGCATATGGTAGCATCGATAGAAGAAAGACATGACTAGTGGCAAGGAGATTCTCTCAAATTTCCAACATCGACTATCTCAAAACATTTAGCCCAATAGTCAAGCACTTTTCTATTTGACTGCTACTACTGTATGCCACTATAGCCAACCTTGAGGTACATTAGTTAGATGTGAAAACAATATTCCTTAATGGAGTTGTCGAAGAGGACATCTATATGATCCAACTAGAAGGATATGTCCTGAATGGTGAATAGGACCAAGTTTGTAAACTTCATCAAGCATTGTATGTCTTGAAACAATCATCGAGAGCATAGTTTCATCGAATCAACAACTTTCTTATCAAGCAAGGATTTGAACCAAGATCTAGAGACTGTAATGTATACTTCAAAGCCATCCAACAATCCTTTATCACTATCACACTCTACATGAATGATACGTTACTGTTAAGCAACAGTATCAAATTGGTAAAGGACAACAAAAGTGTCTTATACCCATGATTGATCTTGGAATATTATCCTTGATGACAATCGATCGTGGACATGAAAAAAATTCAGATGGATTTCAGATATGGTTGCTGGTCACTGCCAGCTATATCATTCCTACAGTCCTCTAGAATGTAGACAGACACTACTGATCTACATTTTAGTTAACACAACATTCAACAAAATTCAAACCAAGGTGCGGAATTAAATAAACAAGAGAATCAGACACACAAATGGCAGTAGACCAATTTACATTCAAGATCAAACAAGATAAGAGTGATATTTGCGCAACGGCCACAAAATCATCTATTGATTTTTTTGATTCTTCAAGCACTGCATGCAGATCCACGTAGTGCGTTGGCATGAGAGAAATACAGTTCTCTCACAAATTTGTGTCTTGCTTACTAGAGGACTTGTGGATTTATAGATCCTATGCAAAATTGTCTCGCACACGGGCGGACTCGTATTCAGTATTTTCTCACTCCTACTTCTTGCTCATATCTATCAATACTACTGATAGAATGGCTTACGTGATACTACACCTACCCTCTGTTATAGCATCTTAATCGCTAGTTTACATAATCTTTTTCTCAATAAGAGGTTGTAACATTGCTACGATAATTTTTGCAGTCTAGATTTCCAAAACTCTACTCTTGTTTCTTGATAGTAGCTATATGGGTTTCTCATGTCTAGTTGGTAGTATATAACTTGCATATAGATTGTAGACTTAGAAATGGCATTAATATGCTTGTAGAAACTCGTGGCATTCACATGCATTTATTGTAAGTGATCCATAGTGATATGAAATGGACACATGCATGATGATTTGTACAATTCTAGCTAGAAAAATGCCACTGGTAAAAGCAGGTAGAAATGCATGCATGAGGTCTGACAAATGTCACTTAGACTCTAGTTTTCACTTTAGATGTGATTGAAAGGTGGGTGGATGTGGTCTCACCTCGAGCTATCTCAAACTCCATAAATATGTGTAGCTATTCACATAATCTCTGGTGAAGAACCAAAGCTTTGTAGCTATTTAGTAAGCAACCTTTTCATGCAAAGAAAGTTTCCTAACAAGGAATGGAAGGTATACATATAAAGTGTCAATGTAGCAATTACCAAACTGTCATTTGTGAAGCACTAGAGCTGCTAACATCTGTTGAAAGCTAATGATGATTGTCGTTTTTCCAGCGCATTATCACAATACATCTAACACATGAAGTTATTAGCTATAATTCATCATGTAAATGTGCAGATAGTGTGGGTTATCAGCGCTTTTTCCATCTATCAGCATTATACTGCCATAAAAGATTACATGCGGTTTGCTACCAAACAAGGTTTATTTAACAACAACCATCATTGGTCAGAAAAGGTGAAAAAGACTATCACTTGATGGACCTTTGTCCTTGATCAATGCTAATCAAAAAACATTGAAAAAACATTATCAATATATGAGCCATTACTAGCGATCAACAACAGCTTTCCACAATCTAGCAAGACCAATCATTACTTTCTCTAAGAAAGATCATATGAAGCGCAGTAGTAGAAGTGCAATGAGCATTGGTTGTTCAAGTTTTAGATGTACAAAGCATGAGTAATATGCATACCTGCGATTGCTTTTGCTTACTAGCATTAGACTTCTTCATAGTATATCATGCATCAACCAGAAGGCATATAGTCACGTTGTATAACTTGTAGATTAGAGTGATTAAACATCTACAACTAATCACGAATTACAAGAGTGGCTGATTAGCCATGACCTAGAATGTATCTGCTGATGTCATGATATCAGATCAGATGTCTATACTTCTTTGTACTTGCATGATCTTGCTGGTCCTTTTTGGAGCTTGGGGGTTGAAGAAGACGTCGCAACGATTTTCGTGTCTTTTGACTTTCACATCATCTAACTTTCTCCCCCTGTACCACAAAAAATTCTCTCTCATGAATTTTCGCGTTTGTGTCTTTTTCGTCAGGGTGTTCACGAACATTTTTGCTTCGTGTCTTTTGACTTTTGTGTTCGTGAACATTTTCGTCAGAGTGAGGGCTGAAAGCTAGCAAAGCTTTGGTAACAGAAACATTATGTTTCTTCAGCTCCCATTCAAAGCATGATATCTTGATGACTCCAAGAATGCTCCTCTGTCTCAAAAGTCCTTTGTCTAGGGCCTTTGTGAAAATGTCAGCAACCATGTCTTTTGTTCCAATGAAGGTGGTCTGCAACATCTTCTTGCCAATCAGATCCCTGATCAAGTGGTACTTGATTGCAATATGTTTTGTCCTTGAGTGAATAACAAGGTCTTTCATCAGATTGTATTGCAGATGCAAGACCAGAGGCTCGTACTTTGTTTCGCCCAATTTGTCCAGGGATTCTTTGAGCCAAGTTATTTCATTGGCCATCTTTGCTGATGCAACGTACTATACTTCGCAGGATGATTGAGCCACAATGGTCTGTCTCTTGCTGACCTAAAAAATTGCCGCTTCTGATGCGATGGTGCATCCTCTTGAGATGCTTTTACATGTTGGAAGTGTGAGGGTGATAAATGTGATATGCTCTGCATGGCATTGAAG
Source organism: Diphasiastrum complanatum (assembly GCA_029204225.1). Taxonomy (NCBI): domain Eukaryota; kingdom Viridiplantae; phylum Streptophyta; class Lycopodiopsida; order Lycopodiales; family Lycopodiaceae; genus Diphasiastrum; species Diphasiastrum complanatum. The sequence goes on from CM055108.1 coordinate 16,972,273, forward strand.
AAAGTGTGAATGAATCAAGATCGTAGTCACGAAGCTTTTGCAAAGGAACCATGACTCTCTTGCCCTCAGATGGAGTTAAGATGCGATCGCTGGACACTGCCAACTGAATCACTCCTATCGTCCTTCAGACTGTAGTCAGACACTATTGATCTACGTTTATAAAATTAATGCAGCATTCAACATAGTTTCAACCAAGGTGCGGAATTCAAATGAATAAGAAAACTTAGACACACGAATAAACAGCAGACGCATTTGCATTCGAGATCAGACATAGCAAGAAAACCATCTATATTAATCTTTCTCTGATTTTTTCAAGCACTGCATACAAATCCATGTAGTGCGGTGGCGTGGGAGAAACACAGTTCTCTCACGAGCAATCATCTTGCTTTACTAGCGGACAGTTGGATCTACAGATCCTAGACAGAATTGTCTTCGCACGTAGGTGGACATGTATTCTGTATTTTTCTTGATTGCTTACTTGCATCAGACTACTACATTACAGTGTATGTTTACTCTGTTGATCTATATGTCAAATAACATCCAGTAAGTATAGTCACTCTATGTAAATCTAAGATTAGAGTAATTAAGCATCTACAACTAATCAAGAAAATACAAGAGTGGCAAATTAGCCACGACCTAAAATGTATTTGTTGACGTCATGCCATCAGATCAGATATCTATACTTCTGAGTACTTGCATGATCTCGCTGGTACTCTCTAGAGGGTGGAGGGCAGGAGAAGGTTTCGTTTTGGTCATTTGCTTCTTTCGTACTGGATCGCAAAAGACTCTCGTTTGTGAATCTTTCGTGTTTGCAAACCATTCGTCTTTGTTTGCTTTGACTTTCGAGTTCGCAAACCATTCATCTTTGTCTGCTTTGTCTTTCAAGTTTTGAACTGTTCTCTTTGTTTTTTTTTACTTTCGAGTTCCGAACCGTTCTCTTTGTTTTCTTTGACTTTCGAGTTCGTGAAACTTTTTGTGCTTCGTGTCTCCTGACTTTCATGTTCACGAACATCTTCGTCAAGCTGAGGGCTGAAAGCCAGCAAGGCTTTGTAGTTAGAAACATTTTGATTCTTCAACTCCCTCTCAAAGCATGATAGCTTTACAATCCCAAGACTGCTCCTCTGTCTTTCGTGTCCTTTGTCTAGGGCTTTAGTGAAGCTGTCAGCAACCATGTCTTTCGTTCCGATGAAGGTGGTCTGCAGCATCTTCCTTTCAATTAGATCCTTGATCAAGTGGTACTTGATCACAATGTGCTTCGTTTTGGAATGGAACATGGGATCTTTCGTCAGGTGTATTGCAGAGGTGTTGTCCATCTGCAAGACCAGGGGCTCATTTCTTGTTTCGCCCAATTTGTCCAGGAACTGCCTTAGCCAGATTATTTCGTTGGCCATCTTTGCTGCTGCAACATATTCTGCTTCGTAGGATGACTAGGCTACAACGGTCTGCTTCTTGCTGACCTAGAGAACTGCTGCTTCTGATGCGATGGTGCATCCTCCTGAGACGCTTTTACTCTCATCTTTGAGAGATGCCCAGCTAGCACGCTGTAGGAAAATATCCTGAAAATTGCATCACGACAATAACACAAGCCGTAATCTCTCATTAATTGAAGATATTGCAAAATGAATTTTGCAATCTTCCAATGTGTCGAGCCTGGATTCGTGTAGAATTGGCTCATCCTAAATACTCCATAAGCAATATCAGGATGTGTGTTGTCTGCAAGGTACATCAGTGATCCGATCAGCTTCCTGTAACAGTGTGAGCTGCATTTGTTCTCTCTCTTCTTCAGTCCTTGGACAGTCATCGCTTGTCAACACCATCCCTACGAGCATTGGAGTGTTCGCACCTTTGCAATTCAGCATCCCAAAGTCCACTAGAATCTTCTGGGTGTATCTGGACTAGTGAAGGTATAACTTACCTCCCTCATAGTCCCTTTCAATTTGTAAGCCTAGGTAACACCTGGCTTCTTCCAGATCCACTATCTCGAAATGTTTCGAGATGTCTGCCTTTACTTCAGCAATTAGCTGCTCACTCCTGCAAAGTATCAAAGTGTCGTCCACATATACAGCCACTATGATGATCTGTCCATCTGTAACTCTGATATATACATTAGTATCAGCCAACAGAGGCTTGAATCCAAATGATTTTCAGGGCTTGATCTTTCTTCTTGTACCATTGTCGGGCTTATTGTTTCAGACCGTAGATGTTTCTATGCATTCTGCATGCATACTCAGGAAGTGAATTCAAGACGTATCATGGGGGTTGATCCATGTAGACCTCTTCATCTAATTCGCCATGCAAGAAGACTGTCTTCTCATCCACAATGTGGATCCTGAGGTCGTAAGCTGCTGCATATGCAAATAACAGACGTAGGGACGAATGTTTGATGACACGAGAGAAGGATTCTGAGTAGTCAATACCATATCTCTGAAAAACCTTTCACTACCAATCTTGTCTTGTATTTCGTGATGTTCCCATCTGGTCCGTATTTGAGCTTGAAAACCCACCTACATTTGGTCCGTATTTGAGCTTGAAAACCCACCTACATTTGACAGTCTTGCGCTTATGTGGTAGTGGCTCCAACGTCCATACCTGGTTCTTCCTCATGGACTCCATCTCTTCGTTCATGGCTTGGATCCATTTGTCCTTCTCTGGACTGTCAATTGCTTCCTCGAAAGTCTGTGGTTTGCCACTGAATCTGCAAAACTCTTCTGATGTGGAAGCTGAGTTGCCTGGCACATATCTTGCTGGCGCTCTTCGCGGTCTTGTCGACCTCTTGGGAGATCCTCCTGGGACAACTAAGTCTTTGCCTTTATCTTTGCCTTTGTCTGTTCTACTCAGTAAGGAACCATCTTCGTTTACAAGAACTGCGGCGGCAAGTTGCCTCTCGAATCTTTCTTTGTCAGATTCATCATTCAAATGGGAGACGACTCAAAAATCTTCGTTTTTCTTGTCGTCCTCTGCTCTCTCTGTCATTGGTGGCAAGTCATAGTACTATCTCTCCAGAACTTTGTAGCTGATAGGACCGTCATTGGCCATTGTCCTGCTCTCATCGAATTTGACATCTCTCATTGTTTTCACAGTGTTCGTGTCTGGCATGTAGAATCTGTAGTATGACAAATTGTTGTCATAACCTACCAGAAATCCCTGCTCGGCTTTCTCATCAAGCTTCTTTCGAAGCTTATCAGAAATATGTGCATAAGCTGCACAGTCAAAGATTCTGATGTGAGACAGATTGGGTTTTCTACCCCACCATAGCTCATGTGGTGTTGTGTGAGGGACACCAAGCTTGCCTATTCTATTCTGGATGTATGCGACTGTAGCTACTGCTTCAGCCCACAGTGCTCTTGGAGCCTTCGAGTAGGCCATCATGCATCTGGCTGCTTCCATCAGGTTCCTATTCTTTCATTTAGCAACACCATTGTGCTGCAGTGTGTAGGCTGCAGTTCTTCTGTGAATGATGCCACGATCATTGCAAAAGTGAGTGAAGCGATTCGAGATGTATTCGCCACCTCGATCTATTTTGATCTGCTTCACTTTGCTACATGTACATCTCTCAGTCCAATTCACATATTCTATGAGTTTATCAAGTGCTTCAGGTTTATTTTGAATAAAATACACTCTGGCAAATTTGTTATAATCATCAATGAAGGTTATATAATATTTTGAACCTCCTACTGAGATCACGTTGAATGGTCCACAGATGTTGTAATGCACTAGCTCCAGAATCTTAGTCGTTCTGTAGGAGTCTTTGACGAATGGTGTGCGTGACATCTTTCCCTTTAAACGTGCATCATAGGTGGTCGAACTGGTTGTATTCGAGATGCTGACTCCTGTTATTGTTCCATGATGGCTTGTTCGGTAAAGTGCCATTGAGTTCATGTGGCAGAGTCTCTTGTGCCACGGAGTGTCTAGCTAGTCATCATGAGTCTGATGCACTTGATCTGTAGGTAGGCATAGCTTTAGATGATATAGGTTTCTTTTCCTTCTGCCTTGAGCGATCAAAGTACTGGTACTGGCATCAATCACATTGCATGCTTCATCAGAAAATGTCACACGCATCCCTGCATCTGCTATTCTTGCTACAGAGAGCAAATTTTGTTATAGAGTAGGCACAAACAGAACATCTTCAAGTCGTTTGTCTCTGCTGTTGGTGTTGAGCCATAGTGAACCAATACCGTTTACTTGATGTCTAGATCCATTTCCAAGAACTATGAATCTTGAGGGATCTGCACTTCTGAAATTAGACATTATTCATCTTGATGTCACAAAGCGTGAGGTGGCTCCTGAGTCTAGAATCACCTCATGAGTGTCAGATGTTGATGCTGCACACATGTCTTCACAGATATAGGCGGTTGAACAGTTTCTGTTCGTTCTTTGTTTGCCCATTTTTGAGCTCTCGGGCTCCTCGACATAGGATGAACTATTGTTGTTCTCTTGTTTGTTCTGTGCTGATTTGTTTCTCGAGTTCTGGCGGCAATCCATGGCTGCGTTACCCTTCTTATGGCAATGGATACACTCAATCTTGGGATTGAGTTAGCATGTATCTACTGTATGCCCGTCTCTTCTGCATCTCACACAAGTCTTCTTGTCTGCACCTTGTTGTTTCGACCTCCCTTTGCTCCTCCAGTTGCTCTTGCTGGTCCCCTCCGCTTGCTGGTCATGATCTTGCCTCTGATTTGACTCTCTCTTAGGCTTAAACTACTTCTTGGATTTTTCTTTGTTGTTGCAGAGAGCCTAGTGAGGACCATCTTTGTGAGCAAGATGTTCTCTGGCCTTGACTTCCTCTCAAATCTCGACAATCACCTTTTCGAGGTTCATGGCGGGATCTTTTGTGAGTACGGATCTTGTCATCTGGAATGATCTAGGTAAGGCTCTCAACAGGTACATGAGCTGCTTCTCAGCCGACACAACGTTCTTTGCTCTAGAGTTATGTAGTGACAGAAACAGATCCTTCATCTTTCTTATGAAAGAAGTGAGGTCTTTTCCATCCCACTGCAAATTCGTCACCTGATCTTCTAGCATCATGATTTGACTTCTTGATTTCGTCTGAAATTTGGTGAGTAATGCATCCCACACCTCCTTAGCTTTGGAGAGTGTAGCCAGGTCAAGTGCAAGACTATCTTTGATGGAAGATGATAGCAAGGCTATTGCCTTGTCATTTTTTCCCTCCATTCACGTAGCTCCTATCCTGTTGTCGTAGTCATTTCTTCTGTGCCATCCACCGAGGGGAATAGTCCTTTGCCCTTGAGTATCAGTGATGTCTTAAAGATCAAGTATTGTGCAGATCTTGCTCTGCATGCTGCTGATTGAATCCATTGTTTCTTGGAGTCTGTTCTCTTGTTGATGGGTGTTTGTTTGAATGCCTGGCCTCCTGGATCTGCTAGCTTCTGCGACTATGTCAGAATATGACAGGACGATCGGATCTGATACCACTATTGGAAGTGTGAGGGTGATAAGTGTGATATGCTCTGCATGCCATTGAAGAAAGTGTGAATGAATCAGAATTGCAATCGCGAAGCTTTCATGAAGGAACCATGACTCTCTTGCCCTCGGATGGAGTTTAGATGCGATCGCTAGACACTGCCAACTGAATCATTCCTGCAGTCCTCCAGAGTGTAGTCAGGCACTACTGATCTACATTTATAAAATTAATGCATCATTCAACATAGTTTCAACCAAGGTGCGGAATTCAAATGAACAAGAAAACATAAGCGAACCTATCAGCTTCCTATAAGGTGTGAGCTACATTTGTTCTCTCTCGTCTTTAGTCCTCGAACAATCATCGTTTGTCAGCATCATTCTTGCGAGCATTGGAGTATTTGCTCATTTGCAATTCAACATCCCAAAATCCTTTAGGATTTTCTAGGTGTATCTAGACAATGAAAGTACAACTTACCTCCCTCATAGTCCCTATCAATTTGCAAGCCAAGGTAATACCTGGCTTCTCTCAGATCCACAATCTCGAAATGTTTCGAGATGTCTTCCTTCACTTCAGCAATCAGCTTCTCACTCTTGCAGAGTATCAGAGTGTCGTCCACATATACAACCACAATAATGATCTGCCCAATCTGTGACTCTGACATATACATTGGAATCAACCATTAGTGGCTTGATTCCTAATGATGTCAGGGCTTGATCCTTCTTTTTGTACCATTGTCGAGCTAACTATTTCAGACCGTAGATACTTCTATGCATTTTGCATGCATAATCAGGAAGTGAATTTGAGACATATCCTGGGGGTTGATCCATGTAGACTTCTTCGTCTAACTCACCATGCAAGAAGGTTGTCTTCTCGTCTACAATGTGGATCCTGAGGTCATAAGCAGCTGCATATGCAAATAAAAAATGTAGGGTCGAATGTTTGACGACAAGAGAAAAGATTTCAGAGTAGTCAATACCATATCTCTGAGAAAATCCCTTTGCTACCAATCTTGCCTTGTATTTTGAGACATTCCCATCTGGTCCATACTTGAGCTTGAGAACCCATTTGCATTTGACAGTCTTGTGCTTATGTGATAATGGCTGCAACGTCCATACTTGGTTCTTCCTCATGGATTCCATCTCTTTGTTCATGGCTTGGATCCATTTGTCCTTCTCTGAACATATTGCTTCATCAAAACTTTGTGGTTCGCCACTAAATCCATAGAACTCTTTTGATGTAGAAGTAGAGCTGTCTGGCACGTATCTTGCTGGTGATCTTCGTGGTCTTGTCAACCTTCTAGGAGATCCTCCTGGGACAACAATGCCTTTGTCTTTTTCTACTCTGCTAGGTCTAGAACCATCTTGGTTTACATGTATTGTAGCAAAAGGCTGCCTCTCGAATCTTTCGTCTTCTGATTCCTCACTCAAATGTGAAGCGACTCGAAAATCTTTGTTTTCATGTTCATATTCTGCTCCCTCTGTCACTAGTGGCAAATCATAGTACTGTTTTTCTAGGACTTCATAGCTGACAGGATCGTCATTGGCCATTGTCCTGCTCTCATCAAATCTGACATCTCTCATTGTCTTCACAATGTTCGTGTTTGGCATGTAGACTCTGTAGTATGACAAATTGTTGTCATAACCTACCAGAAATCCCTATTTAGCTTTCTCATCAAGCCTTCTTCGAAGCTTATCAGGAATATATGCATAAGCTGCGCAGCCAAAGATTCTGATGTGAGACAAATCGGGCTTTCTACCCCACCATAATTTGTGTGGTATCATGTGAGGAACACCAGACTTCCCTGTCCCGTTCTAGATGTATGCAGTTGCAGCTACTACTTCAGCCCACAATACCTTTGGAGCTTTCAAGTAGGCCATCATGCATCTGGCAGCTTCCATCAGGGTCCTATTCTTCCTCTCTACAACACCGTTGTGCTTTGGTGTGTAGGCTGTAGTCCTTCTGTAAATGATGCCATGATCATTGCAGAAGTCAGTGAAGCAATTCGAGATGTATTCGTCACCTCAATCTGTCTTGATCTATCTTGATCTAAATTGTTGAATTTCACATGTGTGGATTATCCACTACATGTACTTGTGATCTCCTAAGGTGTGTAGATGCACCAAGATCAAGACTAGATTGAGATTCAAGATCTATCTTTGATTCTATGGCAAAAACACACTACTACATGCATTCAATCACTTCCAACTCTCACTCACACGTGTGGGAAGTGTTCCAAAAGTATTCTAAGTAAAAACAAGCTACTTTTCTCGGATAGAGAGAGAAAAATCATCATGAGCTCTCGGGTAGAGAGAGAAAGCTAGAAATTCAATGACACTCAAAATCCACTCAATCTCAAAATCAATTAGATCCAAAATGAGGAGTACAATGATACTAGTAGATTCATGAGCTACCACTATGCTTAACTACAATTGGATCACACTTTGCCACCTCTTAATCCTATTGGACCATTGATCCATGCACCTCTAAATTCTATTGGACTATATTCAAGCACACCTCAAATTCCTATTGGACCACACATGGTTCCACCTCTAAATCCTATTGGACCTCTTAAACTTCATCAAACAAAAGCATTACACTTGTCTACACTCTAATTGGCACAAGTTTGGCCTCCTACTCTATTTTGGCTCAATAGTGGCATTACAAGTGGAAATGGATAATTTGCCATCTATGCCAAATTTGACCCTATCAACATCCTACACCTAAATGCTTGACTATGAAATTCTATGAGACCCCTATATCAAACATTTTTATTTGCTTTACAATTCTCCACGCGTGGGAACATCCTCCACACGTGTGAGATTCACTTACAAACTTCTATCATAAAAAATACCAAGCTAGATTTTTGCCAATTTCTCACACTCCTCCTCAAAAAATAGCTTGGAAAGGTACTAGATCACTTGAGAAGTTTGTAAATCTTTTTGATTGGATCCTTTGGTATGCATAAGAAGTGAAGATCAGCCAAGGGATCCATCATAGCAGCACCCTCACCATATCCATGATAAGATCTCTTTGGTAGAGATCTCTTGCCAATGCCTTTGAAGAGTGCTCCACCAATATGCCACTATGATCATGGGCTTCCTCCATGCTTGATGATGATATTTGCTTTGGAAGTTCCACTTGCATGATGGATGCACCATAAATAGAGAAATCTGAGGCTTCCTAGCCTCATAAGGATCATGGAGATCAAGATCATAAGATGTGAAATGATGATTATCAAGATTATGCTTTCTAGCTTGACTAGTCCACATACAATGAACTATATCCATGATGGATCTAATCTTGATATCAAAGACTATCTTGATCTTTTTTAGGCTAGTTAATCTCTCAAGGATGTAAGTGTCCACTTTGGATGCTTCACTTAATCTCAAGAGGAGTTTACAATTTGCCTCAAAACATGTGAAAACATGATTTTCAAAAAAGTGAGTACCAAGCTCAATCTTGTTCTTACTAGAATCAAGAGCATACATTTGACAATACAATATCTTGCTTTCAAAAAGTATTGGAAACACATCTAAGTCAATAATGACAAGAAACATGTTCATACCATAAGCATCATACAAAACTAGTATAGATTTTTTTGAACTTTGAGATCCAAAAAATTCAATGAAGCAAGATAGCATTTCAAGCAAAGGAAGAGAAGCATATATGAATGTGTTGTAGTAGATACAACATGAAAGATGTCCCTCTTTGCCATGTAAGGTGAGCCATAAAGACTTGGCCATGCATCTTGAAAATCTTCTTGAAATCATATGAAGAAGAAACTCCTCCTCACACCTTGGCCCCATCATAACTTGAATACCTTCAAAAAAGATAACTTGTGATGCTTCTTGAGAAGCCTTGATCTCGGCCACTTCCAAGATTGAATCTTCATGCAATGTGACATCTCTATTCACAATCACTTTTGAAGTAGAGAGTGTAAAGACACTAAGTATACGGTCTTCTTGACTCCATCATAAGGCAAAATAGATGAAAAAGAGTGCTTGGAGCCACACATATGTGAAGATGCTCCACTATCAATATATCATGAGTCATCCTTGTTGAAGGTGGAAGAGGAGAAGCTTGATGCCATAAGAGAGCCTTCTCCATCACTTGCAATATAGTCTTCTTTCTCATTGGTGATGTTGGCTTGATTGAGTTGATTCTTCTTCTTGAAGCAATTGGTGGCATAATGGCCTTTCATGCCACAATAAAAGCACTTGATCTTCTTCTTCTTGAGATTTGAAGTAGAAGCATGAGAGGTATCCTCCTCCTCCTCTTCATCTTGGTCTTTAGCTTTGTCATTAGAGAAGTGATGGTGTTTCTTCTTACTCCTCTCTTTGTGCTTGGCAAATAGAACTTTGCCATCATCATGATTGAGTAATAGCTTGTCCATCCTCAAGAGTTTGTATTCTTGTCTTGATTCTTCAGAAATAAGCACACTTTGAAGGGCCTCCAAACTTGGTAGCTCCTCCTTAATGGCATAAGATAGGACAAGGTTGTCATATTCATCTCTCAAGCCATTGAGAATGACTTGGACTAGCTCACTTTGATTGATTGAGTAACCAATACATGCAAGCTCCCTATGAATATCCGTGACTCTCAAAACATAACTAGATGCACTATCATCACTCTTTTGACTACTTTGGAAGATTTGATTTCTAAGAGTGAGGAGCCTAGAGGTGTTCTTAGCCTCATAGATGGACTTGAGACAGTCCCAAGCTTCCTTGGATGTAGCACAATCACCAATCTCCCTCAATATCTCATCAGAGACATTCATCTTAATGTAGTGGAGAGCCATCCTAGCTCTCTTCTTGTATTTTTGTACTTCTTGAAGGACTTGAGGCTCCTCCTCAATCCCAAGTACAATGTCCATCACATCTTGGAGTATCAAGATGGACTCCATCCTCAACTTCCATATTGAATAATTGGAAGTAGACAATCTCTCACTTGGTTGCAACAAGTATGAACTCATTGAAGTCATGTAAAGTGGAGATAAATAAAAGTGATGAACAAAAAATGTTGCTTCTCTCTCACTATAGGATCCAATAATGGTGTGCTACCATCTCCTATGCAAGATCTTGCAACAAACTGTGAGATGATTCTCACTAGCTATCTCAATCTCTCCAAAACTAGATCTACTTCACATCAAATGATGGAGTATGAGCAAATTTAGGATCAAACACTCTTAGCACGTGTGAAATACACTAAGAAACCAAATTTGACTCAAATACAATGATATTGCATGAAACAAGTAAAAACAAGCTGCTCTCTTGTGTAGAGAGAGAAAAATCATCATGAGCTCTCGGGTAGAGAAAGAAAGCTAGAAATTCAATGACACTCAAAATCCACTCAATCTCAAAATCAATTAGATCCAAAATGAGGAGTACATGATACTAGTAGATTCATGAGCTACCACTATGCTCAACTATGATTGGATCACACTTTTTCACCTCTTAATCCTATTGGACCATTGATCCATGCACCTCTAAATTCTATTGGACTATATTCAAGCACACCTCAAATTCCTATTGGACCACACATGGTTCCACCTCTAAATCCTATTGGACCTCTTAAACTTCATCAAACAAAAGCATTACACTTGTCTAGACTCTAATTGGCACAAGTTTGGCCTCCTACTCTATTTTGGCTCAATAGTGGCATTACAAGTGGAAATGGATAATTTGCCATCTATGCCAAATTTGACCCTATCAACATCCTACACCTAAATGCTTGACTATGAAATTCTATGAGACTCCTATATCAAACATTTTTATTTACTTTACAATTCTCCACATGTGGGAACATCCTCCACACATGTGAGATTCACTTACAAACTTCTATCATAAAAAATACCAAGCTAGATTTTTGCCAATTTCTCACATAAATCACTTTGTTGCCTGTGCATTTCTCTGCCCAATTCATGTATTCTGTGAATTTATCAAGTGCTTCTGATTTATTCTAGATGAAGTACACGTTGGCGAATTTAATATAATTATCAATGAAGGTTATGTAATATTTCGAGCCTCCTACCAAGATCACATTGAAAGGCCCACAAATGTCAGAATGCACTAACTTTAGAATCTTGGTCATTTTGTAGGAGTTGTTTCTTGGATTTTTCTTTGTTGTCGTAGAGGGCTTGGTCAGAACCATCCTTGTGATCAAGGTGTTCTCTAGCCTTGACTTCCTCTCGAATCTCGACAATTGCCTTTTCGAGGGTCATTTTAAGATCTTTCGCGAGCAGGGTTTTGGTTGTCTGGAAAGATCTGGGTAAGGCTCTCAACAGGTAAGTAAGCTGCTTCTCAGTTGACACTACATTTTCTGCTCCAGAATTGTGTAGTGACAGAAACAAACAGATCCTTCATCTTCCTTACAAAAGAAGTGAGGTCTTTGTCGTCCCACTATAGATTCGTCAGCTGATTTTCCAGCATCATTATTTGACTTCTTGATTTCGTTTGAAATCTCATGAGCAGTGTATCCCACATCTCCTTAGCTTTGGAGAGTGTAACCAGGTCAAGTGTGAGACTATCTTCGGTGGATGAAGATAGCAAGGCTATTGCCTTGTCATTTTTCTCCCTCCACTCATGTAGCTTTTTCCTTGATGTAGTAGGCATCTCTTCTATGCCATCCACCTAGGAGAATAAACATTTACCCTTGAGTATCAATGATGTCTTAACTTTCCAGGCTAGAAAGCTAGATCCTGAAGAATATAGAACTATACAAATCTTGCTTTGTATGCTACTGACTGAAGCCATTGCTTCTGAAGTGTGTTCTCTTGTTGATGGTTGTTTGTTTGAATGATTGGCCTCCTGGATCTAATAACTTTTTGGCTATGTCAGACTATGACAAGGTAGGCTCTAATACCACTGATGACAATCGATCGTGGATGCAAAAAAAAATTCGGATGGATTTCAAATATGATTGCTGGTCACTGCCAATTGTATCATTCCTACAGTCCTCCATAATGTAGACAGACACTGCTGATCTGCGTTTTAGATTAACACAACATTCAACAAAATTCAAACCAAGGTGTGAAATTAAATGAACAAGTGAATCAGACACACGAATGGTAGCAGACCAATTTACATTCAAGATCAGACAAGATAAGAGTGATATGTGTGCAATGGCTACAAAATCATCTATTGATTTTTATGATTCTTCAAGCACTACATGCAGATCCACACAGTGCATTGGCATGAGAGAAATATAGTTCTCAAACAAATTCATGTCTCGCTTACTAGCGGACTTGTGGATCTATAGATCCTATGCAGAATTGTCTCGCACACAGGTAGACTCGTATTGGTATTTTTGTCTTCTTGCTTACTAGCATTAGACTTCTTCATAGTATATCATGCATCAACCAGAAGGTATATAGTCATGTCATATTGGACGTGACCCAAAAGTAACTAATATCCTTGTGTGTCCCAAAACACACTAAAATGGAGTTTAGACATGGTATGAGACAGTGTCTGCATGTGTAGAGTTATCAATAACAATTCTATGAATAGTTGATCCATGCTTAGGACTCTATTCTAGGTGAATCTATGTATAGGGAACTTAGGGCTATGCATGGCTATGTGCCCAGGTTGCTTTTGGCTCTATATATTGAGGCCAAACTCACCCTACTCCTCATCATGGTTTTGGATTCATTGCCAGGCTCTCACTCTATATTCATGTTTCTTGTTCTTTGGCTTGGGGGTGAGGCTTCTAGAGTTTGATTGGAGGCTTCTACTTGGTTGGGTGGTTTCTCCATAGTGTGTTATCCATTGTGTTTGTACTTTGTAAGCAAGATCTATAGAGCTTGATTATGAGGAGACCTTTGCACCCGTTGCAAAGATGGTGACAATAAAAATTCTTATTACTCTTGCTTGTTTTTTCAAGTGGAAGGTGTTCCAATTAGATGTATCCAATGCTTTTCTAAATGGTTATCTTGAGGAGGAGATCGATATGGAACAACCTCAAGGATTCATCAAGGATGAGTCCAAAGTGTGTTTGCTCTTCAAAAGTCTTTATGGACTCAATCAAGCACCAAGATCATGGTATTCAAGACTTAACTCTTTTCTTATCTCACTAGGATTTACTCTTAGTGACTATGATCCTTCCATGTATCTAAAGTTTGTTGATAGCAATATTGTCATTCTTCTAATTTATGTTGATGACATTATTCTTTGTGGAAGTTGTATCAAGCTAGTTGATGAAAACAAGCTAGCACTTGGATGTGAGTTTAAAATGCAAGATCTAGGAGAGATGCATTACATCCTAGGCCTAGAAATTGATTTTTATGAAAATCATGTCTTTATATGCCAATCTAGATATGCTCACTCTATGTTGAAAAAACTCCATATGGAAAATTCTAAGAGCATAGATACTCCAATGGAGCAAATTGTAAAAGATCCTAATAAAGGTGATGAAAGATCCTTTGAGGACATCACACTTTTTAGGAGTCTTGTAGGCTCCTTGATTTGGCTTACCATTACTAGGCCTGATCTAAGTTTTTGTGTGCACAAATTGAGTCAATTTATGCAAGATCTTAAGATCCATCATTGGAAGATGGCCAAGAGGATTCTAAGATATGTATCTTCATCTTGTGATTATGGTCTACTCTATAAAAGTGAAGATCTATTCATTGTTGGCTACTCGGATTCGAACTTTGCAAGTGACAAGATGGATCAAAAGTCTATTAGTGCATACACTATCTTTCTTGGAGGCAATCTTATATCTTGGATTTCCAAAAAGCAAGATACTATATCTCTCTCTTCATGTGAGGCCGAGTACAAAGCACTCACTACAACTACCAAATAAGTGCTTTGGATCAAGAGGTTATTAATGGAGCTAAAGTGCATCAAGGAGGATGATCTACCAATGATCAAGTGTGATAACATCTCGGCCAAAGCTCTTGCCAATAGTCCCATATTTCATGCAAGAAGCAAGCACATAGCAGTGGCACACCATTTTGTGAGAGAAAAGCAGCTTATAGGAGAAATCTATTTGGAGCATGTCAACTCGTCTTCTTGTATTGCCGATCTACTCACCAAGCCTTTGAGCAAAACTGCTTTCATCAAGCATAGATCTAATCTTGGAGTTATATCAAGATCAATTGTCAAATCTTCATAGATAATTTTTTAGGAGGAGTGTGAAGAATTGAAAAAGATTATCTATGTTAGATATAGGGGTCTTATGCTTTTTACATCAAGCATCTAGGTGTAGGATGTTGATAGGAATAAATTTGGCATAGATAGCAAATTATGCATTTCCACTTGTAATGCCACTATTGAGCCAAAATAGAGTAAGAGGCTAAACACGTGCCAATTAGAATGTAGACAAGTGTAAAGCTTTTGTTTGATGAATTCCAAGAGGTCCAATAGGATTTAGAGGTGGAACCTTGTGAGGTCCAATAGGAAATTGAGGTGTGCTTGAATATAGTCCAATAGAATTAAGAGGTGCATGGATCAATGATCCAGGATCAAGAGGTGACAAAATATGGTCCAATCAGAGTTAAGCATAGTGGTAGCTTGTGGATCTACTAGTATCATTGTACTCCTCATTTTGAATCTAATTGATTTGGTGATTTCATGGATTTTGTGAGTTATTGGATTTCTAGCTTTCTCTCTCTACTCGAGAGCTCATGATGCTTTTTCTCTCTCTACCCAAGGAGAGTAGCTTGTTTTTACTTGGATTATTTTGAATACTTCCCACACGTGTGAGTGAGAGTTGGAAGTGATCGAATGCATGTAGTAGTGTGTTTTTGCCATAGGATTCAAGATTGATCTTGAATCTCAATCTAGTCTTGATCTTGGTGCATCTACACACCTTAGGAGATCACAAGTACATGTAGTGGACAGTCCACATGTGTGAAATTCAACACTTTCTATCTGGCCATCTGATTCAGGATGATTAGAAGAACTCACTCAAAGAAGTTTCATGTTTATGGAATATTGCTGACCAAAAGTGACCTGTGAACTTAGGATCTCTATCACTAACAATGTCACTTGGCAGACCATACAATCGAAATAATCTTTCAACAAAGATATGGGCTAATTCAGAAGCCTTTATAGTTGACTTGATTGGTATGAATGCAACTAACTTAGTTAACCGATCCACTACAACCCAAATAGAATCATTTTTCCATTGGGTCTTCGAAAGTCCAAATACAAAATCCATAGATATGCTTCCCCATCTCTTATCAGGGATATCTAATAGATGCAACAAACCAACAGCCTTATGGCATTCAGCCTTTGCTAGTTGACAGGGCTTGCATTTAACAACATATGACTTGACATATGGCTTGAGCTTTGGCCAACAAAATTCTCTTTTAACCAAGTCTAGAGCCCTGTGTATACCGAGATGTCCTACATAGGGTATGTCATGACATTCAAAAAAAATCTTACGTTTGAGCTCATCATCACTAGATATGCAAACTTTCTCATTCCGAAATAGTAATCCATCTTTAATGGAAAACTGTTCCACAATCTTCTTATCTTTCTGAGTTAGTTGAGTCCCTTGTGTTTCTAAGTCACGTTGTCAACATTTCTGTCGGTCTGAACAATGTTCCAAATGTCAACAAAATGGGAGTCTGATTCATATTTTCCTCTCAGTGAAAGAAACAATAATCATAGAAATATGGGTGAATGACAACTCGTTCAGTTCACCGATCCGACTAAGAGCATCTGCAACTTGATTAGAGCTACCTCTTATCAATTCAGCCCATCGAGCTTTTCTCTCCCGAAGATTATGTTGGTTACAAAAATACTTAAGAGGCTAGTGATCCGTATACACTACAAACTTACTACCATACAAGTAGTGTCTCCAGGTTTTAAGTGCATGGATTATATTGTAATAGAACCGCTCCAACTGCAACATCATTTGCATCCATTCTCACGACGTAAGGTAAATTTGGATTTGCAATTTGTAACAAGAGAGCTGAAACAATCATTGTTTTAAGTTTCTCAAAACATTGATTCAATTTCTCATTCTAAACAATAGGCAAACTATGTTGATTCCTCTTTTTCTTTTTATTAACAAATCCTTTTGTCAGATTATTAAGTGGTGCTGCTAACTTAGCATAATCCTCAATAAATCTCTTCAAGAAAAGTGTAAAACCTAAAAATGACTTTACTTGCCTCACAGTTCCCGGAATTGACCACTCAATCACAATCTTGATTTTATCCTCGTCAATCTTGATCCCATTTACTGTGATCTTATGACCGAGATAAAGTAACTCTTGCTTAAAGAATTCATACTTGGACTCTTTAGCGTAGAGTAACTCTCGACGGAGTTTCATCAAGATGATTTTTAAGTGTTCTACATGTTTCACCAAGGATCTACTGTAAACGAGAATATCGTCTAAGAATACAACCACAAACTTTCCCATGTATGGACGAAATAATAGTTCATCATTTCCTAGAACATTGCTGGAGTATTCGTTTATTCAAATGGCAACACTAAGAATTCATAATGACCAAATCTAAAACAAAATCCTATCTTTTGGACATCTTTCTACTTAATTCTTATTTGATGGTACCTGTCCTGAGATCTATCTTGGTGAAATACCATGCTCCACCCAAGCGATCTACAAGGTCATCCATCTTGGGTAATGGATATTTATTTTTGATAGTCACTTTATTAAGCCCCTTGCAATCTAAACACATCCGAAAACCTCCATCTTTCTTTGCTTTAAGAAGAACAAGAGCGCCCCATGGTGATTTACTAGGCTGTATATGTTCCATCCTCAGATAGTTTTCTATTTGATCTGAAATCTCTGTCTCCTCTTTCTGAGAAAACCTATAAGATTGTCTAGAAATAGGTTGTCTTCCTGGAATTAGCTCAATCTTGTGGTCTACTGACCTAGATGGTGGTAAACCATGAGGTAATTCAGATGGGAAAACATCTCTAACTTCATTTATGATCTGTTCTTTCACTACTGCTTGTTCATGATCTAAATTTATTGAGTTAAGAATTGCTAAGAATTCACAACCATTTAGATTCATTTTAGGAACATCCACGACTGGCATAGCACATATTGAAAAAACTTCATACTTTGAATAATCCAATACTTCCATTTCATTAACTTTAGAAATCTGATCCAATAGACGTACTAAATTACTGCCAAATAATGTAACTACCTTATCACCCCTCCTTGAAAGTCAGAACATGCTTCTCAAAATCAATCAGCAGAGAAGGCGATTTACTAAATAACCATTCACAACCTAAGACTAAATCAGTACGAGCTAGGTCCAAAACATGAAAATTAACTAATTATGTGTGTCCTTGTATCAAAACTGGGAGCTTCGGTACTTTTACGTTCCAAGTCTCCAACTCTGCTCCTGAAGTTGATTGCTCGCTTCAATTTCCAAGCTGAATTTCTGCACAAGACGAAAATTGACAAAATTATGAGGTTAATCACTGTCCAATAGAATACTCACTTCTTTATCTGTAATTGTGCCAGTTAAACAAAAGAGTTTATTAGGCAAGAAAGAAGTAGTACTGAAAGAACATTTACACTCATAATTAGTCAAGTTAATTTTCAAAGTCTTACCATTGCCAAACATTTTCTTCCTTTCTGGACAAAATTTTATCATATGTCCAGGTTTTTTACAGACAAAACATAAGTTCTCTTTCTTAGCCTTTTACCGAGACTTAGATTTCTTAAATCTTTTCTTCTTCGGTTTCCTGGGTTCCGACGCTGCTTGATCTAATTCGTCAAAATATTTTGCTTGGTCTGGACTGCGCTTCTTACCCTTCTTGGTTTTCAAAGTGGTTGGAATTTGTGCAAATTGCTTCCTAGATGCCACCACTATGGAATCATATGCTTTCGCGATCTAAAATGCATCCTTGAGATTTTGAAGCACATTTCTACAAAAATTGCCACTTATAAAACCCAGTTTTATATCTATCAGTCATAGCACATACGTATAACCACTCAAAACATATCTAGGCCATACATGCATGTCAGGATCACTTTAACATGCAAACATCCCATGCAAGCACAGTACCTCAAAATAGGAAATTGACTTGCATGAAATCAAATTTTGTTTGAAATTCTACCAATTTTGCTCACAAAATTGCAAAACTTCAGATGATCATCACTTTGGCTACAGAATACCAAATTGGATTTTGTAAAGCTCAAAACAGAGGGAGACCTAGTGAAAAAGACCCTTGCCACAACAGCTTGCCAACTAGGATTCACATATGTGAGTTCAAAACAACCAAAAAACCTGTAGGAGGGTGCACTTTTTCAAGTCCAATCTGTCTGAAATTATGCAAACACTCAACCAAGCGTAAAAGTGATGATACAAATAGTCTTAAATGGTCTGTAAGACTTCCATGAAGCCTTCATACAGATCCTATGAAGCAGTATGGGCTGAGAAGCATGAATTCTTGATTTCTAGAAGTCAACATTGCAGCAAACTTGATGGAATTGAAACATAAGCCTCTACCCATCAATTTACAAGTCTGATAGCTTGCTTTTAAGGTAAAAAGGAACACAATTCATATTGCAAAAAATCCAGAATGGTCCTCTTATGTATCTAGAGAAATCCACCCCCCAAAATTCACCAAAATTTGTCAATTTTTGCCAATTTTTGACTTCATACAAACCCAATTGCTGGAATTTTTGGCTCTAACTTCAAGGACAACTTCAAAAGACTATGATTCATCTTTTTCCAGCTGAAATCGATTTTCTACAACCTCCTACCATCCAATTTCATGAAAAAACAAGCAAAAATTATGGATTTTGGCTACTTCTAGGTTTTTTCACCTTGACAAATTGGAAACTAATGGCAAAAATATTTTTCTCTAACACATGCAATCCTATTTACAGAATTATAACCATCTTATTAATTTGAACTTGCTGAATTTTGAATTCTACTATCATTTTTGTGCCAAAATCATGGAAACAAGCCAAATATGGCTAGAAAAGAGCCTAGAATCCAAAACCATGGAAAGATCCAACATGCAACCTAAATTTCAACTACTTCAAAGTGAATAAACTTGTTGGAAATTTCAGATCCTTAACTAGTTTTGACTTACACATGCTAAAACTCCAAAAAGACAACCAAAATTGATTTCCTAGCACAATTCTCCATAAACTACAATGAATTTGAGAGAGATATGGATAATGCAAATTGAAATTGGGAAGATCCACCTGTGAAAAATACAGATCCTAAGTGGATCTAAACTCCAAGATCATTGGCTTGAATGCTTGCACTCCAAACTACATAAGCTAGGAATTGGCAACACATTCTATGCTACCTAGAATGCAAAGAACTTGATCAAAAAGCATTTATCACAAATGGAAACTTCCATAAACATCAAGTGCGGTCCAAAATAGCATTATACAGTCCATAATACATCAGCCTACCACTTTTGGAAAGCACCTAAGATCATACACACAAAGCTTGAACTCAATCACTACACAATGCCAACAATGGAAGGAGAACCCAATAGAAAAATCTCTCATTAAGCAAATGAATACAATGGATCTGCTCCAACCTGTTTCTCCACGGCCTACCTGCTATATATAGCTGAGAGAGATGACTCTCTCTCCTCTCTCTAGACCCTCCTTACCTAAAATATGCCCTATATAGGTAAAATTGGCATATATGTCCAAAATACATGAAAATGGACTCATTTCGAAGGTCTTGAAGTTTGACACTTCTTCATACTGAAAAAATACACTTACTAAAAATATCTAGACCTGTTTCACACGTGTGAAAAGTCAGATCCTAAACTATGTGCCATTTTTAGCAATTTTGGCCTAAAACTAGACAAGGAAATGTTGACAATTTTCACACTCCCTCTTCAACTTAACTTGCTAGTTTTACAACACTACTTTGTTCCAACTTAAAAATGATCTCCATCATCAGAATAGATCTCTTCTCAAGGATCCTAATATGTACAAAATAGGACACAACATAATTGATATAGATAATAGTGTCCATATAGGATGCTTCACTATTTCTTACATCAATTTTACATAGAATCATAAAAATGGTACATGTAAAAGAACATAGAATCTCAATTAATGAATTCCTCCATGTATCCATCTCTGGTTTCTCTGTAAAATAGCAGCAAACAAGTTGTAAATGAAAGTGATCAACAAGTGTTTGCATGCCTCCTCCACATTTCACTATACATATAGTGAATGCAACATGTATCTCCATGAATGAACTTCCATCACCACCTTGCCTTTGTAGATCTTCAATCCATGAAAGCCTTTGAGTGAATGAATGCCAAAAAGATGTGTTCCCTACTCCATTTGAATGACCAAAACCTGAACTTGAAATACTTGAAGTACCTCCACAAGATTTGCACACAACGCTTGATCCTACAATGTCAACAAGTTGCCAATTTGCCAACACTAGAATACTAGATCTTGAACTTTGTTCAAAAGAAAACATATTGACCACTTCAATACCTTTCAAGATCTGAATGAATTCATGTACTTGATCATACAAACCAGCAATGATAACTATTCCATCTCCAAGATCCAAAGGATGCAAAACTATGGAACTAGTTTTATTGAAATTTGACAATTTCAACACATTGACATAACAATGTTCATACATGAGATTAGGCAAGTGAGGTAGAGTAAGAAGACACTTCCTTGCAGCTCCAAAGACCTTACTTGAACCTTCAAGAACCTGTAAAAACAGATCCAAAATGCCTTGACCATTTGTCTCTTCTTTGATGCTTTTCACTAGCTTCGAATTGCCACTTGTCTCTTGGTGTTGATGAAGCAATCCAAGATCAACCTCTTGATCTTCCAATAAGACATCAAAGATCTTGCATATGTGAACATCTTCAGATCTGAAACTCTGAAGATACTCCCTCTCAAACACATGATTAAGATCCCACAAGATCTCATCAATGCTCAAATTTGACCCTTCACTATAGTTAGTGAAAACAATGCCACCATCATAAACCAAAAGATAGATTCCAACATTTCCATTTAACATGAAGTAGAGTAGGTGAAGATGAGTATCAAACCTAATCAAAACAGCCCTCTTGAGTTCATAACAAACCTCAATAAGCTCACCAATGATATCTCCCTTGCCTTGAAGAAGTTGCCACTTGAGTTGCTCCATGTAGTCTTCTTCAACCAACCTTTTGCCATCTTGACCATGAATGAACAATCCACCACAATCATAGAATGCTTTGAGTTGATGAAGAGATGTTAGATCCATGCTTTGGATCTTCCCAAGAACCACTCTTCCATTGCCCTTTCCTTCACAAGACTCCCTCTTAATGCTAGCACCACAAAAGTTAGAAACCTCCCTCTTGATAGTTGCACCATAAGAAGTAGAAGACTCTTGAATATTAGAAGCCAAGAAAAGAATCCTTAGTACCTTCAACATAAGAGTGATTGAAGTACTCTCTCTTTTCAAACATGAACTTCTACTCAATGATTTAGGTAATGAGTCATATGATAATGATTCTTCCTCACTATCGTTCATAAAAACATCATTCAAAGTACATCCTACTTTGAACACTTCACATACTTCTCTTCCTTTTGACTTGTGATCTCCCTCACCAAGTCTCATGATAGAAACCTTTGATCTACTCTTTTTATGAAGAAATGTGACACCACTTGTTGCACAAATGACTTTATCACAAAAAGATGTAAAAGAACCATTTCCTTCAAGCATGCTCAAAGCACCATCATCTTTTCCCACATGATTACATACATCAATATGAAAAGAATTAGAAGAACAACCATCTTCTTGCAAAGAATGACACTTAGCATCTCCATCTTTTTCCATATGAACAAACAAGTCATTAGCAACAATCACTTCCAAAGAAGAATCTTCATCAACTCCATTGATGAAGTTAGCTCCTTCCTTACCTTTTCCATTTTTGCACTTGCCATCTAGCACCATTGAAGAACCAACAAGCCTTGGAAGTCCATGAGTAGAAGAGTACAAACATGATGCTAATTTAGCTCCACATGACTCCATATGACTAGTAGGTAACACTAGTGCATCTTCAAGATCCAATGGATCCAAAAAATTGACCATAGATTCACCAAAGCTTGCCAAGTTAGCACAACAATTATCATCTCCAAGAAGTACATTAGATCTCAACCTAGATCTAGCATTTTGTTTCTTATGGCATTCATTTGCAAAATGTCCTTTTATCCCACAATAAAAGCACTTGAACTTTGACTTATTGTTCTTAGTAGAAGAGGAAGAGGAAGAGTGATCATCATGATCAAAGTTACCACCTTTGGACCATTTCCCTTTGCCTTTACCTTTGCCCTTGAATTTGCCTTTTGTGAAGAAAGCCTCTTCACCTCCACCTTGCAAGGATGCACCATCAAGCTTTGATTGCAACCTATGTTCTTCAGCCAATAAGATTTCTTGCAAGTCAACCACACTTGGCAAGACTCTTTGAATGGCAAAACTTTTCACAAGGTTAGCATGTTCATTTAGCAAACCATTCAACATAACTTGGACTATTTCACCATCTTTTATGTTCTCATCAATGCATGCTAAATCATCACTTAGGGACTTAACTCTCAAGATAAATGCATGAGCACTTTCACCCTCTCTTTGCCTACTAGAAAATATTTGTCTCCTTAGGGTCAATACCCTAGATGTGGACTTTGATTCAAAGAGCTTCTTTAAGGCATTCCATGCCTCACTTGCACTTTGACACTTTCCAACTTCCTTGAGAAGTTCATTTGTAACATTCATTTTAATGATATGAAGAGCCCTTTTGGCCTTCTTATCAAACCTTTGTTGCTCTTGAAGTGTGAGAGGTCTCTCTTCAATTTCTGCAACTATGTCCATGAGTTCATTCAACTCAAGTAAGGACTCCATCCTCACTTTCCAAGTAGAGTAGTTTGATGAACTCAACCTTTCACTAGACTCTAGCATGATCCCACCATTGGAAGCCATGATTCTAATGTTTCTTCAACTTTTAGGTTCTGTCCTAAAGCACTTAGCACTCACTTTTCTCTCAACAAATGATAGATAAAGAGATCTATGAAGATTTAGGACCCTAAAACACTTCTATCTTGAACCTAGATGGTTTCCAAGCATAGAAAGGAAGATTGAAACACATGCAACACTTTGCACACACTAAGAATGGATTACAAAATCAAACCAACCTGAACACACTCTTGCTTAAGCTCTCAAACTTTCCATCAAGTGACCAAATCAAGTTATGGTGTGAAGAGTTACTTGCATTCTTAGAAAATACCCAAAACTAGGATGCCAAGATTACCTAGTAATGAACAAACTTGATCAACATATGATCACCACACTAAGATATTGATTCAACCTGTAAAACCACATGTAAACCACACTTCTAAAAGTTTATAAACTCCAGCAAGTGATAAATACAAGATTTAGAGGTGAATGAATGAGCACACTTAGTGAATCACAAGACTAGCTTCACTATCTTGTCAAATCTTGGTGTTTAGATGTAGATCTAAGATCACTTCACATGAGAATGTTCCTCAACCTGTTAAGAACCTGAAAACACACTTGCATAATGGTTAACACCTTCCAGCAAATGCTCCAATCAAATTACATAAGGAGAGTTACTTACATGCTCAACAAAGTACACCAAAATTTATGCCAAAATTGATGACAATCTTTACAATATGCTCTTCACAATGGAGCTTACAATATGTTCACCCAAAAAAGGGGATCTTTCATCCAAATGGGAGCTTTGCTCAGCCTTTAGGAGAATTACAACTCACTCAAAAGATCATTTGTCATCCACTTAAGGAGAAGTTTCATCCACTTAAGGAGAGTGTTCATCCAAGAATGGAGATTGTCAACAATAGGATTGAAAAGAACATTGTTAGTATTGAATATGCACAAGCCTCACAATCACAAATGATTAGGTGTTATGATCTGATCCAAAATAGTTTCTTTTCAGCCTCTGATCTTCAATAGACCTGAAATATGCTTTTGATCCACAAGTTCAACTCACAAAACAAAGGTTAGTAAGATTTGATCAACAAAGCAATGCAAAATCATGCTAGAACTTGATCAAACATCCAAATATCACCAAAAATGGAATACTTACTGTAAATAGAAGCCAACCAGCTCTGATACCATGTGAAAAATACAGATCCTAAGTGGATCTAAACTCCAAGATCATTGGCTTGAATGCTTGCACTCCAAACTACATAAGCTAGGAATTGGCAACACATTCTATGCTACCTAGAATGCAAAGAACTTGATCAAAAAGCATTTATCACAAATGGAAACTTCCATAAACATCAAGTGCGGCCCAAAATAGCATTATACAGTCCATAATACATCAGCCTACCACTTTTGGAAAGCACCTAAGATCATACACACAAAGCTTGAACTCAATCACTACACAATGCCAACAATGGAAGGAGAACCCAATAGAAAAATCTCTCATTAAGCAAATGAATACAATGGATCTGCTCCAACCTGTTTCTCCATGGCCTACCTGCTATATATAGCTGAGAGAGATGACTCTCTCTCCTCTCTCTAGACCCTCCTTACCTAAAATATGCCCTAAGAATTCAATTCACATTACCAAGATAGCAAGTTTTGCTTGCTCCAAGCATTGATTTCTAAGCGAGTTTTGGAGGTGATTTCATAGAGAAGGCTTTCTAGCATTCAAGGAGAGGGAAGATCAGAGTTTTGGGGACTCTTCAAGGCTGTTCTAAGGTGTAGTAGGCACCTCCTAAAGTGATTTAGGTTCAGTCCAACCATTGCTTGACTTATGCACCAAATTAGATCAATTTTTCATCAATTTTGATCATTTTTTGCTTGTGATTGGATAGTAGATTGTGTTGCATCCTCATTAAGTTCCATTTAGATCTTTTACAAGTGATTTTGGAAGTATATTAGGTTGCTGAAATTCACTCTTGATCAGATCATTTGGAAGCTTTAATGTTCTTTATAGAAAGAGGGGCAATTCTACTAGTATTGTCTACTTCAATCAAGCAAGTGCATTGTTTCTAGTATTCTATGATTTGATTTTGTTAAAGATCATTCTTAGATCTTTATAGGAAGTCTATTACTGATCTTTTCAGGTCCCTAAGAAGTGGGATAAGGTAGACCTTCAATCAAATCAATAGAAGTAACCTTCATTTGTGTCAAGTCCTTGATTAGGAGACTAGATGGCATCTATAAATGCATATCTTTTGGATACTAATGAAAGGCTCAACAAAACTAACTATTCCATATGGAAAGTTAGAATGGAATCTATCATGATCATGCAAGATCTGATGGAAATTGTAAATGGTAAGGAGGGTGAACCTATTCATCCTCAAGAAAAAGCCAAATACATCAAGAGGTGCAATGTTGCACTACATTGCATAAAAATGAATGTTGCAAATGAACTCTTAAGAGAGGTAGGAGATTGCACTTCAGCTCAAGATGCTTGGGAGACTTTGCAAAAGGTCTATGAATCCAAGAACCAAACTAGAATGTTAGCTTTGAAGAATCAAATCTATAGAAGCTATCAAAAGAAAGGAGAGAGTGCACATACTTTTGTCCTAAGAGTAAAAGAATTGAACAAAGAGCTAGCCTTTATAGGTGAACCTATCAACGATGAAGAGCTTGTTCAACTCATATTGAATGGACTAAGCTTTGAATTTGACAATTTGGTTTAGGGATATGCAATTATGGGTAAGCTACCCATACTTGAAGAACTCCAAGGCACGCTCATGGCCGAGGAATCAAGAAGGAGCCAAATGCAAGAGAGGATGGATAGGCTTTCCATCCAAGGTGGAGATGACCAAGCTCTCTTCACCAAAGGCAAAGGCAAGTCCAAAGGCAAAGGATCAACATTCAAGAAGTCTACAAAGCTTGAGGATCAAGAAGGACCCCCAAAGGCATCTCCATCAACCACCAAAGTCAAGAAGGACAAATCAAAGGTGAAGTGCTACTATTGTAGCAAGATGGGGCATTATGCCTCGAAATGCTTCAAGAGGAAGCAAGATCAAAGCCAAGCCAACAAGAGCAAAGAGGAGGAGGAGGAGAGTTCACATGAGGACTCTCTCATGATGTCCATATTTTCTTCAACAAGCTTCAAAGGAGAAGATCCTTGGTGGATTGACTCGGGTGCTAGTTCACACATGACTAGTAAAAGGGAGTTTTTCTCTTCTCTCTTATCTTATGATGGACCTATAAAGTCTATCTATACAGCAAATGATGAAGCTTGTAAGATTGAAGGAGTTGGTAGCATTCCCCTTTGCTTAGGATCTTCCAAAAAGATCAACATAGAAGGTATTTTGTACATTCCTACAATAACAAAGAATCTACTAAGTGTTGGCCAAATGGTAGACAATGGTTTCAATGTTGACTTTGCTTCAAATGAATGTTTCATCAAGAAGAAGGGTAAGATAGTGGCTAAGGGCACTAGACTTGGCAAACTTTATAAGCTGGATGCATTTGTGGATACTAATGTTGTCATGTTGGCCGAGAAGAGCAAGATATCTACCTTTACTTTATGGCACAAAAGACTTGGACATGTCAACTCGGGTTCCATGGAGGCTATGATCAAGGAGGAGTATGCTTTAGGCCTACCAAGGTCTATTGGGAAGGAAGACAAGGTTTGTGAAGCTTGTGCCTTATCCAAGGCACATAAGAAGGTGTTTCCTAACTCCATCACAAAGTCATCTCATCCTCTTGAACTCATACACTCGGATGTGCACATTGTTAGCACCAAATCTAATGGAGGTTCATCCATGTTTTTAACCTTCATTGATGACTACTCAAGATATTGTTGGGTGTTCTTACTTTCCTTCAAGTCTCAAGTATTTGATACTTTTGTAAAGTTCAAGTTGTTTGTGGAAAAGCATCATAATCATAGCATCAAGATTCTTAGAAGTGACAATGGTGGAGAATTCATCTCCAATGAGTTCAAGGCCTTTTGTGAGGAGGAAGGGATCAAGAAAGAGACTTCTTGTCCTTACACTCCTCAACAAAATGGAGTTGCGGAATAGAACATTATGTGAATGTTCTAAGGCTTTAAGATTAGATGCTTGTTTGCCCAAATCCTTTTGGGGTGAGTCTCTTGTATGTGCAAACTACTTGATGAATAGGGTGTCTTGCAAAGCAATTGAAGGCAAAACTCCATATGAGATGTTGTATGGAAAGAAACCCAATCTTAATCACTTGAAAGTTTTTGGGTGTATATGTTATGTGCATGTGCCATTGGAAACAAGAACCAAGGAGGATCCATCTTCCACAAGAGGGATCATGCTTGGATATGCAAGCTCAAGCAAGGGCTACAAAGTCTATCTCCCATCCTTGAACAAATTTGTTGTTTCAAGGGATGTCATCTTTGATGAACATCATATGCATATGCTTGAAGAAGGCTCAAGTGCTCCAATAATCAAGAAGAAGATGGCCGAGGAGCAAGATCTTGGTTTTGAGGAGGAGCTCATGGAGGAGCAAGCACCAAACCCACCTATCACACCAAGGAGATCTTCAAGGGCAAAAGTGGAGCCATCAAGGCTCACATATCAAGGCAAAGGACAGCAAGTTGAGGGTATATCATCCACTTCTTATGCTTTATCTAGTTTTGAAGAACCGTCTAATGTTGAAGATGCATTGAACTCCAAAGAATGGTATAAAGCTATGTTGGATGAGTATGATGCCTTGATTGAGAATGAAACTTGGTTGCTTGTTGAGAGACCTCAAAGGAATGTAATAGGATGCAAGTGGGTCTTCAAGCTTAAGTTGAATGCAAATGGGAGTGTTAACAAACATAAAGCAAGATTAGTTGCAAAAGGTTATGCTCAAGAGAGAGGGATAGACTATGAGGAAACTTTTGCACCCGTGGCCAAGATGGTCACAATAAGACTAATCATTGCACTTGCATCACATTTTGGATGGATTCTATGTCAAATGGATGTCTCTAATGCTTTCTTGAATGGTTTTTTGGAAGAGGATATCTATATGGAGCAGCCACAAGGGTTCATCAAGCATGGAATGGAGAACAAATCTTGGAATTCAAGACTACATTGCTATCTTATTTCACTTTCTTATGTTCAAAGTGAATATGATCCCACTCTTTACATTAAGTTTGATGATGTTGGTATTGTACTTTTACTCATTTATGTAGATGACATCATCATTAGTGGAAATAGTTTTGATGGTATTGAAAAAATCAAAATAGATCTATCCTTAGAGTTCAAGATGGTAGATCTAGGGTGTCTTCACTTCATCTTAGGCATAGAAGTACTTAGAGGGTCTGATTTTATCTTTATAAGTCAAGTAAACTATGCTCAAAGTCTTTTGAAGAAGTTTAAGATGGAAGTATGCAAAAGTGTTGACACACCAATGGAGCAAGATGTAAAAGTGCCAAATGAAGATGATGAAAGATCCTTCATGGACATCACTTTGTTTAGGCAACTTATAGGTTCCTTAATGTGGATCACTATAACTAGACCAGATCTTAGCTTTAGTGTATGTAGGTTGAGCCAATCCATGCAAAAGCCATTGAATATCCATTGGAAAAAGGCTAAGAGGATTCTAAGATACATCTCGGGTACATTGGATTTTGGGATTCTATATAGAGGAGATGTGATTAACCTTCATGCATTTAGTGATTCAGATTTTGCAGGGGACAAGAGGGATAGGAAATCAACAAGTGCCTATTCAACTTTCATAGGAGAAGGTGTGGTTTCATGGCTTTCAAAAAAGCAAGAAACTATATCTCTATCTTCAACCGAGGCCGAGTACAAAGCTTTGACAACCACTACAAAGGAGGTACTTTGGATCAAGAGATTATTGGTGGAACTAAAGATCATGGATTCAGAGGAGGCACCAATCATCTACAATGACAATATATCAGCCCAACACCTTGCATCTAACCCAATCTTCCATGCAAGATCTAAGCACATTGAGATATGCCATCACTTTGTGAGAGAAATGGTGCAAGCCAAGGAGATTGCTTTGGAGCATGTTCCAAGCAATGAATGTGTAGCTGATCTACTTACTAAACCACTTCAAAAGACACCTTTTATGAAGTTCAGATCATCACTTGGAGTGATTAGTAAAGCAATGATTGAACCAAGCTAGATAGTGAGGAGGAGTGTTAAAAATTCACAATTCTAGCTTGACTAGTTTTGGTCATATGACTTGTAAATAGTTAGATGGTCATGATGTGGCTTGTCACACGTGCCAAATAGCATAGAATTCCATTCATAAGGATGTTCTCAAGTAGACCTAAGTGTTAGAACCTTTGGAATGAGTCCAAATTATGCTTAGATACAAGGGAGAAAAAATAGGAGCTATTTTTGGTAATTTTTGCATTGTTGAGGGATCTCCAAGATTCCAACCCTAACTTGGTAGGGATGAAAGATCCACCAAAATTAGCATTAGGGATAGGTTTAGGGCTACTCATACCTGCCCAAAACCGTGATGGATCATGTATATATAGGTGATGATATCTCACCAAAATCAATCAAGCAATTTCATGTTTTTTCTCTCATAATGGTGCAATTGCTCTCTATGTTCATAATTGTTTGAGTACTTGTGATTACTAATGATTATAGGATTGAATGTAGGTCTGGTGTACAGTACTCAGACTGTGGGAGGCCGTACTTTCACACGTGTGAAGCCTTCTTCAAGGATTTGGGCCATTTAGTGAGGTTCAAGCATAGATTTTTGATGGATTTTGATGTTTCAACTTGTGCTAATCTTATGAAATCATAATCTATTGTTTTCCTCATCATTTCAAGTGTTTTAGGATCCTTATTTGCTGTAATTTTTACAGTTTTTACAATTCCAATCTCATTTAGCCTGATTCAGATTGACAATCAATCAACAAATAAATTATCCAAGCAATTACTACCAACCAAATTTAAGGAAATACTAAAGCTACTAGACAAACCTATTGATTCGGTTCATGGAAGATAGTAGTGCCATTCCACTCTGGACATCAGGCTCGATGAAGCTGGCTCAGACCAGCACATGCCTACTTATGTCACACGAAAACTCCTCATGTATTGCCTCCATCCAACCAACGACCCGATGATTTCCATCCCAACAAATGAACATGCGACCCTGCATGTCGCTCCAACATGTGTCATGCGAGATTGCTTGCGTGCTAACAAAAACAGTTGAAGCTAGCAAATTGGATTGGGAACATAAGTTGCATGCTGCACTGTGGGCATTCAAGATAGCATATAAAGGAAGCACTGATCAAACACCCTTCCAATTGGTATATGGTCAGGATGTTGTAATGCTAGTAGCGTTTTTAGTTCTCTCATTAAGGATTGCCACCACGCAACGTCTTAATGAGTCCAATCTCTACAACTACACCATGAAGCTCTACATAAACTCTGTGAAACACACTTACCAGCTGCGGACGCACTAGCAACTGAAAAGGAAAGACGCAAGGCATGGCATGATCGTAGGTTACAAAAGAAGGATCTTTGCTCCAGTCCTGATGTATAAAACCAAGGCGATCAAGGGAAAGTTAAAATTCATAGGCGAAGGTCCTTATAGGATCAAGGAAATTCTTAATCATGGAGCCATGAATTTGGAAAAGCTAGATGGGACACCATTCAATACACCCATCAACGGTAGCCGGTTGCACAAATACTGGCCACCGCAGTAAGATAGATCCAAATTGGCGATGGCACGTTACGAAAAGCTATTTTACTAAACCATCACCACTAGATCTAAGAAGGTCAAGACAAATCAAGCTAGATCCATCTAGATTCAGCCAGATCTAGCAAGATCGAGAAAATCCATCAGAATCCAAGAAGGATCCAGATCCAGATAGGATCAAGAAGGAAGTAGATCATCAGACTGACTAATGGATCTACTACCAAGTATCCATCAGAACTTTCAGAGATCCACCAATAGTCAGATCAAGCATGGATGAAGTTGATTACTAGTTTACAAAAATTAAAAATCAGAACATCTCGAGATCTCATCTAAAAACACTCTGAAAGAGCACTTTTTTCATGATTTTTTGATATCTCCTGGGAGATAGCTCTTGAAACTTGGACAGTCACCAGATTTGACCCATATGCATCCATGAAAATATCTACGAGAGTTCCTAATGGAGGAATCATCAGTTTTTAGTGTATGCGAGAGTTTCCATAAACTGAATTTTCAGAACCCTCGTAGAGCCTCAAGATCATCTTACCAACCCTTGCAAGGTGCCTAAATGAAATCAGAGAAGTGAAATTAGCCTACCTACATGGTCTGATCTTGAAAATCCAATCACAAAAACAAGTTGTGCGAGAAATCACTTTCGGCGAGTGTTGAACCCTCATAGACAGCCTGAACCCTCGCAGAATCTTCACATAGTAGTCAAATCACCTTCTGAACTCTCGCAGACTTCCCTGAGGTCTTAGAATTTTGTGAAGAAGGTGTCTGCCAAAATTTGGGTGGAACTGAGCAAGAAAAAGTGGATTACACCTAATACGCACTCTAAATTCCGCTATATAAGGGCTGAATTCGAGTCATTTGTCACCTTTGCTAGCAAAGCTCTGTCGAAATTTACCAAGTTCTCCGTTTGTGACCAAACTCCCTACCAGCTATCCTCTGATCATACTGAATACCGATCTGTGCCCTCAACTACACTTCTTGTCATCCAACACTCGTTATTCACAGTTTTCTGTCGCTTCCACACCCTTTTCCATTTTCCACCATTTTTCCTATTTTTTTGACCTCTAATCATCACTTCTAACATGGTCTCCTCATCCTCTGAAGACTTTGGTGCCAAACAGGTGATCCAGTGTGACATCCCCGAGGCCACACAGATTTGACCTCTACCCTCTGACGCTCTGATCCAACCATGGCTACAGACAGCCGGTCCACTTCTAGCAGCAATGGACTTTTACTCGGCGCTCTTCCATTCTGAGATTAACATGGGCCTCGCCCTTCATGCCTACGCCACCTAGGATGAGAAAACGACTCGTTTCCACTTCTTGTACCAAGGTACCACGTACAAGGTCAGGATTAACGTTGACTCGATGGTTACCATTGGCATTATGTCCGATGATCGTCAGCCTTTTTTCCATCGCAACGTCAAAACTCTGATCAAGCCTTTCGTCACCCAAACTGCACCAGAAATCCCCATACAGACTAACAATGGTTACGTGATAGAGGCTATCACGGAACCCGTCATTCAGGCGGCTGCGCATCTGTTGAATACTTTGAAATCGCCAGTACTATAGTGATTACGTAGCCAAACAATTAAGCATTGAACATTATCAGACAAATAATCAGTCACGAATCATTCGCGAAATAGTCACGAATCACAAGACAAATAATTATCGTGAAGAGAATATAGAATTGCATACATTCTGAGATGAAGCTGAACACAATAAAGGATAGTATTGATTCAGTATGAAAACATAACAAAAGTAAATGAGTACAATAAATTGCGGATCGAAACTACATATGCTAACCAATTTTTGAACAGCTAAAAGAAAGTCTAAATTAAGCATTATGTTGATAAGTAGTGGCACAATAGCAATCTCTAAACAACTCTAAGAAATGAGCTAGAATGCTCAAGAGTGTTCAAGCTCGCAAGCTTGAGAGAGAGAGAGAGAGAGAGAGAGAGAGAGAGAGAGAGAGAGAGAGAGAGAGAGAGAGAGAGAGAGAGAGAGAGAGAGAGCTAACTATTCAAATGCTTCTAATGATCTCTTGACTTTCAGATGATTGAAATTGCATGAATATGAACAACTATACTAAGAAATTAGATTGTCAATTGCGATTGCAAGTTGGATAATCTTCGCTGACATCCAATCGATTCCTTGTCATTGATTGCTGATAAGTAGTGGAAATTGGTCGTAATGTGTCTGTCTACATAAATGAACCAAACTGTTGCTTCTACAGAAATGAACTAAAATAGCCACAGGCGACACTGTCGGGTTTTTCATGAAAAAGATGAAAAAGGAGAACGTGCCTTGAAATCTCATTTAGGGTTGTCTCACACTTTGCCAAAGCCATTTTCTTAACATTTGAGGCTCTTTGGAAAAAGCAAAAATTGCAACACTGTGACTTTACACGAGATTTCTATCAGGCAAAAAATACAAAAAAGATGACACTGCATTTTTCGACGGGCCTGACAAGCAAAAAATGCAACACTATGGTAACACTCCATGTAATTCTACAGACTATGTAAAGACACGAGAAAATCTGCAAAACTGGATAAACAATGGATGAAGATTATAACCGATTATTCGATCAGTAAGAAGGAGAATAATCCAATATTGCCTGAACTCTTAGCCACAACTACTACTGCGCACTAAAATCTACCATCTTCCAAGCTACAGATTGACATTGTAAATTTAGATTTAAGTTTATGAACAGTAGATAATGTTTAATAACAGCGGGAATATATCTACTATAAGCAAGCATCAAAATCATTCATAGATTACACACCATAGATAGAATGCCGCAACTCTATTTTTCATAAACAAGTTTTACAACACATTTTCAAGTGATGTCTGTATTCTCTCTTACGAGGAATTAGCTACTACTAATTTCATATATGTTTGTGTGACAATGTGTGCCTACTACTGCATGACTAACACTGATGCATCAGAACAACAAACTCATCTCTCTCGTTCATCCCGTTTATATAGGAATAGAGAAAAGAGAGTTTATGTTGTATGTTGTAGGGTGTGAGAATAGTAGCATCTTGGCTTAGTTAGGCACCTATCTAGTGAACTAACCCTCTTTGAGAGGCAAAAGGGCCACCTGGCGTCTACGTCCATTTTCCACCTGTATTGTGGTTCTATTCTCAGCCAATTTTTTGTGTTGATCATGATTTTGTCCAGGGGGTGTCACACTCCACCTATTTAGATCATTGTGGATAGGGGAGGTAGAGGGCATTGACCCTTAGCTGCCTGGGGCTGGTGACGTACGACCTGATGGTCGTAGGGTCGCGTTCAAACAACCTTTTTCTCCATTCTGGCTGAGCACCTAAGTTTGGAATATAGGCCAACTCATTGCCCTTGATCTTCTTTATTGTCACTGAGAGTTGCCAAGCCGTCGCGTGAGCTTTCATGTGGGAACTGCGCTAGATAGGAGTTGATTTCATCTTCTATTGAGGTTGGCTTCCAGTTCAAATAGCAATGATTGACTTATACAGTGCTTTCTAATTTTGACGGCACCACATGTGCTCAGTTCTAGAATTATCGGGCCGTCTTTCTTTTACGAGCCCTTTGAGTGCTCTTAAGCAACTTTATCTTTGTACTTGCTTATTAGTGTAAATATACAATTTGTGGGAGACTAATTCTATTGTCTTGTCTTATTGCACTTGACGTTGTGTTGTGGTGATTGATTCGGTTGGGTTTTTAAACAATATTCTCAACTTGGTATCAGAGCCTTGGTGGCTACAATTACCGGATAGGAATGGAGAGCTACGAATTCACGACGGTTTGCTGGTTGGGAAGCACAAAACCAAATCAAAGACAGGGAATTGTCGGCTGAATCAGAAAGCAAGTAGAAATTGAAGCCCAAAATGAAGGAGGGTTGCTTGGCATTTGTGATTGGCATGAATCCAATCGAATACCGTTTTAAGAATGGTTTGAAGCAAAAGACAGCTTACTGTAGGGCGACCTCAGTGGGATAGGTAGCTGCAAAAAGTATTTCTAAAAAAGACTGAATGAAGTCCAATAAAAGCTCATTCTTCATTCAGCTAGGGTTTTAAGCTGAGCAATTGCAAATCTTTCTTGTTTCTGAAGCTTTTTGGAAGCTGTAACTTGGTGGTGGTGGGTGTCCTAAGTAGTTGAATTGATCCCTGGAAGGCCATGAGCAGCCATGCTCCAGCAAGAGAGTTGAATCCACATTTGTAGATCAGCCATATCTGAAGCTTGGTGAAGAAAGCTTGAATAAAGATGAAGATGGTCGTGATGAAGGTCACGGGCCGGTGTGCGCGGCCAGTCACGCTAATCCCGTAGTGCATGGAGGGGTGTAGCAATCCCAAGAAGCTTGTAGGGTGCACCTGGAAGCCTATGATCATTGGATATGGGGTCATAGTGATCAACGGTTGAAATCGACTGGCCAAGGAGTGATCTAGGCCATCAGCCCGAAGTGCAGAAGGCACTTCAACTTCTTTAAAAATTGAAATTTGAGTTGGGCCTTGAAATTGGTGAAGAGTGAAGTCCCTTCAAGGTGAAAAGACAATTCAAAAACTTAAAGTGCCCTTATTTTTACCTCCTTTAGCCTATTTTGGCCAAACGAAAGGCTATAGCCTCCAAACAAAGGGCACTTTGACTATAGCTACAAGTATGGTATGTCAAAACAGAGTGATTGTCATGGAGAAAGTGTCCGGAGCTCGCAAAAAGTGATTTCACCATTCCATTGGGCACATAGTCAGAAGTTGGTGACAAGAAGCATTTTGGAAGGCGATGCCAATTTGGCTTTCAATTTGGTGGAAAAGCAGTGGGTGGCCTGGTAAGCCAAAAATTGCAGGTCATTATTTTTTTCTTTTGACATCACGGTTGGCTTCAACATACACTTTTTAGCCTACATGTGGAGTTTCAAGTAGTTTGGAAATGACAAACATCAATGAGGCGATTTTGGGTGATGCTAGCAAACTTGATGGGCCTTCTAGCTACAACATCTGGAAATTCAAAATGAAGATGGAGAAGGAGTTATGAGACATTATTGTAGGTATTGAAGTCCAGACTAATACCACTTTAGGTGACATGAGGGCCTTTGATAAAAAGGCACAGAGAGCATTGTCCTTGATCAACCTTTCAGTAAAAGACCATGTGATTACCCATACAAGTGATGCCACAACAACTAGGGGAGCTTGGGAAGCTCTTAGAATGCAATTTCAAACTTGCAATCTAGCTCAAACCATGTTCTTGAAGCCGAGATTGAACGCAATCAGGATGGAAGAAGGCGAATCGATGGGATCTTTCTTCACAAGGATAAATGAGCTGAGAGATCAACTTGTGGCAATTGGAGAACCAATTAGGATGTTGAATTGGTACATACCACTATGAGTGGTGTTTCGGAAGTGTGATGCCACGAAATTTTCAAATATTGAATATCAACATAAATATGGCATGATATACTCAAAAATGAGGATATGAGCTGGATAAGTATAAATCATGAAGAGGCTTAAGTCATTTTTTGAAATATATCTCCGAAGTACTTGCCTTGTAATTAAGGGCAAGACCTTTAAAATGAAAGACATTGTCTTGGATAACTTTTACTAGGCCGTCCACATGAAACGACTAGATATGAAAAGACATGTTAAACTAGAGTAATCTTAACTCTTAGTTAAATATAATTCTTATGGTATAATTGAACGTATACTTAGTCTAATTGTTAACTAGACCCTTTCGCAGGAGCAACGCACCTGTTGTTTTAGAGGTGTTTTGTTCGCCCGATAAAACATATGTTGATCTCACACTTCAGTCTCAAGCATCGAGAAAGAAGAGTTTATGCATATGTAAGAGGTTGAAGAAGTGAATAGAGCGTTGAGAGTTACTCTCCCTTATCTCTGTTCTCCGCACTGTTGAGTGTGAGTGATCTTGAGTCTACTAGCAATCTCTAACGCATTACATGAATTACTCTATGATCAGACAGACTCTCTAGTGCATTACAGTCGTTTGTTGTGTATCCGTAAAACATGCTCTAAAGAACTGTCTTAAAACCATCTTATTCGTCTGTTGCGAATACTTTTTTTTCGGCACTCGAATAACGACTATCTTTGGTGCAGTCTAGCACGTTCATTGAATAAAACTGTATGTATACATATGAGATGACAGTCTCTGTCTGAAGAATTGAGTCTTTGATTTGTGTTCCTGATTGTAATTGACATAAGTTTCTAACATGATCTAAAACTATATGTGTTCTTTAACCATTAAATTGGACTTAAGATGTTGAGGACTTCTGTCTAGAAACGAACGAACACAATTAATTAATTGTCTGCACAATCGTGAATACATCGAACACTTCTCGACTCTCTTTTGGCACCTTAATCAGCCAGAGTGTAGCACTGCTGTACTAGTCTGATAACATCTCATCTGTAGAATGTGTTTCATTCGATTTGATAGAGGCCAGATTGTTGTTCTGAAATTATTAACATTACATTCCTCAAACACAAGTAATACTGATTACTTTTTAATGTTTGTCGACGACCAGAATAACACTCGAAACTACTTATCATAAACTGTACCAAGAAGATAACTTTCTAATGCTATCCTCTGTGGGAATGATACTATTTACTACAAATCTATATTAACCTTGATGGTATAGTACGACATATACCAATTTTTGGCGCCGTTGTCGGGGATAAGAAATCTGACACATCCATCTCCATCTCTAGTGTATGTCAGATAGAGAATCTCGATTAGAACGATATCGTAAGCTTAGAGAGGAATTTTTACGAAGACAGAGTGAGAGTACTAGTCGAAAAAATCTAAACAAAATCACTGCTCAGTTACTTGAACTCCTAATTAGCTTCGGTATGGAGGGTCCTGTTGCACGTTTCACTTCTATCTCAAAAATTAAGTACGATTATTTTAAAGGGACTTCTTCCAATGAGGCAGATAGCTATGTCTCGCAATTCGAGTCAATCGCTAATGCAGATTACAAAGGAACCGACGTAGATAAACTACGAATCTTCCCTGGTCTGCTAAGAAAACAAGCGTGCATATGGTACAGTCAGGTTGAACAAATTGTTAAATATTGAATATCAACATAAATATGGCATGATATACTCGAAAATGAAGATGATATGTTCACTAGGACGTTTCACATTTGAGGAAGGGGATATGTGATGCCACGAAATTGTTAAATATTGAATATCAACATAAATATGGCATGATATACTTGAAATTGAAGATATGAGCTTAAGTCATTTTTCGGAATATCTCTCCTAAGTACTTGCCTTGTAATTAAAGGCAAGAAACGAATAGTTCGTGAACGCGATTAATTAATTGTTTGCACAGTTGCGAATACATCGAACACTTCTTGACTCTCTGTTGACACCTTAATCAGCCAGAGTGTAGCACTGTTGTACAATCTGAGTTGTGGCACAAGAGACTTGGTTACTTGAACTATAGGAGCTTGAGATTGATGGCGAAGTTGAAAATGGTAATAGGATTACCAGCACTACAGGATGATCATCACGCCATATGTGAAGGATGTGTTATGGGAAAGCATCACAGGGAGACATTCAAGAAAGGTGGAGCTGCAAGAGCTAAGAAACCGCTGGAACTTATTCATAGCGACCTGTGCAGCCAATGAAGACCATGTCAATGGGGAATGCCTATTATTTTATGACTTTCATAGATGATTATTCTAGGGGAAAAGGATTTAGTTTTTGAAGAAGAAATTTGACGCTTTTGCTTGCTTCAAGAAGTTTAAGGCTTTAATAGAGAACCCTAGATGCAAGCATCAAAGTTCTAAGATTAGATAGAGGGGGCAAATACAAATTTGATGATTTTGAGGACTTTTGCAAAGAACACGACATCAAAAGACAATTCACATAGTCACACACGCCGCATAGTAATGGTGTAGCTGAAAGGAAAAACATGACTATTATGGAGAGTGCACGCTCCATGATGAAACAAATGGGCTTGACCGATTCACTTTGGTCGGAAGCGTGCAGTGCAGCAACGTTCTTGCAAAACAAGAGCCTATAGTTGCGGTTCCAAATGTGACTCCTGAAGAAACATGTACAGGAATAAAGCCAAAAATTGACAAGTTTCATGTCATTGGATGTAGGGCCTATGTACATTTGCCAAAGGAGGAGCGAAGAAAACTTGATGCCAAAGCAATCAAGTGTATCTTTGTTGGTTATGATGAGAGGACGAAGGCGTACAGGTGTTTTGATCCTGTAATGAACAAGATTCACATAAGCAAAGATGTAATCTTTGATGAGACGCATAGGTATGAGGATGAAGACCGTGCAAGTGATGAAAGCATCAAAAGACTTCCCACAATCTTGGAAGAAGAAGATGAAGAAGACGCTCCACAAGATGATGCACATGAAGACGAAGGTCGAGAGGGTGAGTATGAGAGGACACCACCTATGCAAGAGCCTAGGGGAAGGTACTTGCTGATAGGAGCAACAAAGGAAAAATCGATTGGAAGTAAGAGACATTACTTGGACACTCATTGGAACACATACTCTCCACGAAGTGTATCACCTGAGTCTACGATACCAAAATGGTATGAAAAGATCATGAAGGACGCAAAGCTAAATCAACTAGGATCTAGCACAGAAGAAGAAGTGAGAAGATCAACACGGGAAAGGAAGCCTCCCGATTGCTGTCATGTGAACTATGCTCTAATGAGTGACATTTTGAAGTGTCGAGAGCCATCAACCTTTGATGAGACAAAAGATCACAAAGAGTGGCAAAGGGCAATGGAAGAGGAGATGGAGTCCATCCACATGCATGATACATGGGAGTTACTTGATCTACCACTGAGAAAGAAACCCCTTGACAACAAATGGGTGTTTAAAACAAAGTTTCATGCAGATGGCACAATAGCAAAACATAAGACACGTCTAGTAGTGAAGGGCTATGAGTAGAACAAAGGAATTGACTATGAAGAGACATTTGGTCCAGTGGCTAAGTGGATTACGCTATGTCTTATCATCGCCTTAGCATCTCATTTTGGATGAAAGATCCATCAAATGGATGTGAAGTCCGCATTTTTTGAATGGTGACTTAGAGGAAGAAGTTTACATGGTCCAACCACAGGGCTTTATGTCAAAAAGACAAGAACATGAATGGCCTTAAGCAAGCGCCACGCACATGGTATGGACACATTGACAATTACTTTTTTTCTCATGAGTTTGTAAGAACAAATTCAGATCCAAATCTTTATGTTCTTATAAAAGAAGATAGCATTGCCTTGATTGTACTTTATGTTGATGATATTATTATCACGAGCAATGATGAGAATCTCATTCATTCTTTCAAAGCCAGCTTATGCAAGCAATTTGAGATGATAGATTTAGATCTTATGCACTATTGCTTGGGTGTCGAAGTATGGCAAACTGGCAATGATATCAGGTGATGTCAAAACAAGTATGTGCACAAGATATTAGAGAGATTTTGCATGACAGAGTGCAAACCTTCCATCACCCCTTGCAAAGCTGATAAGAAGTTATCTCGTGTTGATGATAGTGCACATGTTGATGCTACTTTATTTTGTCAGCTAGTTGGGAGTTTGATTTATCTTATGACTACACGTCCTGATATCTGCTATGTTGTAAGTCTGATTGGTCAATTCATGACCACTATGGATCATTGGAAAGCCACGAAAAGGATTTTGAGGTATGTGAAAAAGGTACACCTAACCTTGGCTTTGTCTACAAAAGACAAAGTGCTTTACCTAAGTTGCAAGGTTATGCTGACACTGATTGGGCAGGAAATGTAGATGATAGAAAGTCAACAACAGGTTGTGCCTTCAATTTTGGTAGCGGTTGTTTTTCATGGTCTAGCAAGAAGCAAGACACCATTTCTCTTCCTTCTACAAAAGCTGAATATAAAGCGTTAATAATCCTATCTATGATAGCCAAATTGGGATACAATTGGCTAAGAATCCTATCTTTCACACGAGAACAAAACATATTGAGATAAAATATCACTTTGTGCGTGAAAAGCTACAATCTGAAGTAAGTATTGCACACTATTCTACATTGTTGCAAGTTGCTGATATATTTACAAAAGCTTTAAGTAAAGAGAAGTTTGAAACTTTTAGAGCCAAACTTGGCCTAGATCTGGTTATGTAAAAAGCTTTTACTTACAATACTATCATGGAGGTATGTTCCATGAATAGAGTAAACTTTAAAATAAAGAGAGACATTGATCATTGAGGGAGAGAGTTAAAATAACAATGATCGACTTATACAGTGCTTTTTAATTTTGACGGCACCACATGTGCTCAGTGCTAGAATTATCGGGCCGTCTTTCTTTTACGAGCCCTTTGAGTGCTCTCAAGCAACTTTATCTTTGTACTTGCTTATTAGTGTGAATATATCGTTTGAAGGAGAGCAATTCTGTTGTCTTGTCTTATTGCACTTGACGTTATGTTGTGGTGATTGATTTGGTTGGGTTTTTAGACTATATTCTCAACTCTTCCTAAATGCGTGGCTAGCAGAGATCGATCTCGAGCCTTGTGAGGATGAGGCTTGTGTCTGGCTCGTATCTGGGCCTGTATCTTGCCCATGGGTGTCAGCTCCTATGGTGTCCTAGGGCTCCTGATCTTGTGCACCCTGAGCCATAATCTGGACTGCTTGCCCCTACTGCTTGTTTTCCTTTGTCATTGCTGGAGTTGCCCTATGCAGCATTGAAGACATGTAGTGATGGAATTACCACCAGGGTTGGTTGGGATTTCAGCTCCATGCATCTCTGATAGGCCTTGAGGGCTTGCTTGGCCTGGGCCATTGGCCTGTGTTAATTCCTGATTGGCACTTGCTCTATATTTGTCGTGATTTTGAAAGCTAGACCTTATCAGTTGATTGCCAACTAGTTATATCGGAGAGGACCAGACAGTGTTCTTCGGAAATGTATTCTTCCACACGCGGCCACCCAAATTATCTCAATTTTGCATGAAGGCATGGGTGGTGGTCATTTTGCATCTGAAATTACAATTTGCAAGATTCTACAATTAGGATGCTGGTGGCCAATGATTCATAAGGATACGGATGAATACTTGAATGCACTCCAATTATTAAGAAAAATTCGAAAGTTGTAGAGAATGCTACAACAATAGTTAGAGAATTGAGAATGAATAATCATAAGAATATAGATTTGTGGGTGAATGGATCAATTTATCCTAATGATCCAGCTACCAATTTGTGTTCAAATTTTAAGTTCGTAACTGATCTTCTCATATTTGTATGTAAAAAAATAGTGGATTACTGGGATATTGTCAAAGGTTGCGTGATATTGGAATGCATATCATATTTTGTCTTAATCAGCAATTACAGTTTGCTAATCAACAATTGCAATGATCAAATCAACAATTGCTTGGTTAGTGCAACACACTAGTGCTGAAAACATTGCACTCAAGCATGCTATATCAGAGTTGGAATGCTATAGTCACAACTCTTTGGAGATCAAACCAAGAAATGTTAGAATTTATGGAGAAGTTGCGATCTGATAGTTTAAAATCTATTGTTGATATACCTACCAAATATTCTTTGAATGCCGCCTACATAATTCATTGAAAGGTACTTGAGGCATTGCAAATTCCAAATGACATCACCTTATAGGCATAGGTTTCTCTTTCTGTGGCGAATGTTGTCTTATGTTGATCCTGCGGTGCTATTTTCACTTGATTGTAGCCACTGAAATTGTCTATGAAACTATAGGCTTATGCTCCTGCTACTCTGTCTAGAACACTTTTCGTAAATGGTAAGAAAAAATGATCCTTCTTGGTGACTGCATTTAATGCTTTCAGGTTCACACAGATGTGCATTTTTGCATTCTTCTTGGATACTATGACTATTGGCGATACCCATTCAGTGTGCTCAAAGCATCTAGCAGTTTCTACAACTCTTGCTTGATTAGCTCGGTGTAGTTTGGGTTGTAGCGGCAGTAGCGACTCAACTTGGGGACTGCTCCATCCACCAAGGGTATGGTATGCTGGACTCCGGTTGGTGGGATACCCTTCAGATTACTGTAATTCCAAGCGAAACAATCCTTGCATTCCACCAATAATGAGCGTAGTCTTTTGAATTGAGTGGACGTTAACTTTTCTCCCACATGTACGATATTTTCTTCTTCACTTGGCTCAGCTATATTCATAGGTTGCGTTCACGCAGGTCCTTCAAAGACTTGTTCCATTTGTTCATGACTTTGATCAGGTTCTCGTTGTACCATGATTACTACGTCGTCTAAGGTATAGTTCTTGAAAATTTCTGGCATCTTGTGAACTGGCGTTTGATAGGATTCCTCCTTCAGCATATTGATCTTAGCGTGAATTGTAATCTTTGGGTTATCAGTCACCTATGAAAAAGATGACGCTGCATCTGGGTCTTGGTTATCAGTCACCTGTGAAGAAGATGACGCTGCGTTTGGGTCCATTCGAACTGACTTCAAAGAATTCAACGTCTTCTTTTTTTCTTTTCTGCTCACATGGTTGGGTTCATCCTTGTTGTCTTTCTTCGGAACCAATGCGACATTCACTTCATGATTGCAAATATCCACGTCCACCGTGGCTTTGGCCTCCTCTGACAAATCGCTCCATTGGATCACCTGGCTGTAACATTGTCTTAGTTGGTTCTTTTGGTTGGCAAGTGCCTTGGGTGGATCTATTTTGGAAACTTTAGCCATAGCGAATTTCTGTGGTGGCTAAGTTGGTACTTTCTTAATTTCCATAACGATGTGGGTCCATATGTTGCAAGACCTGCTCCTCTGTCAGCTCAGTGTCCTTGTTGTGGGTAAAAGCATATTGCCCTGTTTTGTATTTTTTTGGTTTTTACAAGAGTTTTTTGAAATTTTATGGTTTCTGATTTTTCAAGATTTGCTTGGAACTAACTCTCGCAAGATTCTGTGTAGGTCAGAGCAACAGCATGAATGGAGATAGATAAACATAGAATTTAGGAGAGTAGAGGAGATAAATCCAACACCCCCCCTTAATTTGGATCCGTGAATGTC
This sequence comes from Diphasiastrum complanatum, assembly GCA_029204225.1. Classification (NCBI taxonomy): domain Eukaryota; kingdom Viridiplantae; phylum Streptophyta; class Lycopodiopsida; order Lycopodiales; family Lycopodiaceae; genus Diphasiastrum; species Diphasiastrum complanatum. The sequence continues at coordinate 17,016,249 of CM055108.1, forward strand.
TTGATCTTCAGACTAAGCAATGCAAAAAACTTTTTGTGTGCATTAACACTTAATGCCTTTGTAAATATATTTTGCAACCATGTCCTGTGTTCTACAGTATGTTAAGCTTACCTCTTGTTGAGAACCTTGTCTCTAATATAGTGATATCACATCTCAATGTGCTTACTCCTAGAGTGAAATCTAGGGTTGGCCGATACGGCAATAGCACTTTGATTATCACTAAAAACATGATAGTTGGGCTATACTGATTCAAATTAATGTCTGATAGTAAATTTCTCAACCAAAATGCTTCTTCAATAAATTGAGAAGCAACAATGTATTCTGCTTCTATAGATGAAAGAGCGATAGAGGTTTGCTTATGACTATTCAATGAGATAGGATCGCCATTGAAGAAGAATGTAAATTCAAATGTGGACTTACGATTGTCTACATCTTCTCCCCAGCTTGCATCGGAATATCCACCGAGTTGATGAAGATTATCATTGTTGACTTCTCCATAACAGATGCACAGGTCCATGGTAATTTGAATATACCTTATGACTCTTATGAGAGCCTTCCAATGGGTAATGCCAGGATTAGCCATAAATTGGTTGTGTGCTTACTACAAAAGAGATGTCAGGTTTTGTACAGACCATTGCGTACATGAGAGATCCAAGTATCGATTGATAAGAATACTCTCTCATCTGCTCCTCTTCCTGCTTGGTTTGAGGACATTGGTCCCTTGACACACAAGTTGACTTCTTTAAAAATTAATTAAACGAAAGAAGCCGAAGGTAAGTGTCAGAAAGTGCGAAAAATATGAACTGCAACTAAGTATTTATGGAGACTGTTCAAATATAATGTAAATCTGCAGACTTGTTCTAAATGCAAGTTTTGTGGAAGTCCTTGAAGATGACCATTCTTCAATGACTTCAAGTTATTAAACTTAACATCTGAACTTTAAATTATGATGGGATTGGTTACCCTTTGTTGGAGATCAGCCAGAAGTCCATTGTAGGCATCCTTCAAATAAATTGGCTGTCTAAGTTATGATTCTAAGGAGACAACTATGGGCTCAACTTCCAACAATTGTTTAGATAGGACTCTTGGCTTATAGTAATCCTTTTGCCTCCGCGATCTCTGTGAATCTCCATACCGAATAGGTAATGGACTGGGCCTAAGGTCATCTCAAGTTTTGATGAAAGCAAAGATTTGGTTTCTTGTAGAGCAAGAAGTGAAGTTATGCTGCAATAGAAGTAATTTATTCTATCATACTAGGCCTTGGGAGCTTGCTTAAGACCATATAATGCCTTATGCAATTTGCATACCAAATGTTCTTTGACTTGAAGGATGTAACCTTCTAGTTGCTAAATGAATATGTGTTCTTGTATATATCCGTGTATGAATGTTGTCTGGTGAATGTCCAGATTTTTTGCAGCAGCTATAGCTAGCAAGGTGGTAGCTCGTGGATCTACTAGTATCATTGTACTCCTCATTTTGAAGCTAATTGACTTGGTGATTATATGGATTTTGAGTGTTATTGGATTTCTAGCTTTCTCTCTCTACCCGAGAGCTCATGATGTTTTTTCTCTCTCTAACCAAGGAGAGCAGCTTGTTTTAATTTAGTTTATTTTTTGAATACTTCCCACACGTGTGAGTGAGAGTTGGAAGTGATTGAATGCATGTAGTAGTGTGTTTTTGCCATAGGATCCAAGGTTGATCTTGAATCTCAATCTAGTCTTGATCTTGGTGCATCTACACACCTTAGGAGATCACAAGTACATGTTGTGGACAATCTACACATGTGAATTCAACATCCAATTCAAGCAAAAAAGCAGTTTATCACTTTTTTTTTATCTTTCTTGAAAAGTGTTTGGATCAAAGAGGATAGAAACTAGATTTTCAGATCAGAATTGATATTGTACGGAATTTTGAAATTTTGCATGTGTGAAAATCAGATATTTTCAGACCTCTTTAATTCCTTGATATTTGGTCCAAAGATATTGATGTTATAGCTTGATGGAAAGCTTATGAAGGTACTTTCCATTGCAAAAATTGCCAATCTAGATCAATTTTTTTGTGTCTAGTTTTTTGATAGATTGTTAAGCAAGCGTCCAATCACTCGTGGATCTTTTGTAGATCCATTTATGGTCCTAAAGTATAGTACTTGCACATGGTATCAGGGCCAAGTACAAGAGCATAAGCCATTGATCTAATGCAAATCCAATTTAGCAAGTTTTGGTGCTAAAAAATAGTATTGAGAGGGCAAGCTATAATCTTGATTTTGGTGACAAGTTGATCCCAAACTTGGTAGGGGTCAAATGGAGTCAAAACATGTGTGGGCACCTCTGAACCTACATTTAATGCATGGTATTTATTTGATCCAAAGAAATTCAATTTGTGAGCTTTTGATGTAATTTTTTGTGGAAATCTTAGGGTAAGCTACCAAGATTGAGTGCCATTGATTAGATTTGACTTAGGGTCATGAGATCTAATTAATCTAGGCTGAAATTAGGTCCTCTAGACTTGTTTTGCAAGTCTTGAAAGTACATCAAAAAGTGTGACGGAGATTTAGTCATGTTATTGTCCAAAAATAGGCAAAATTGGAAAGATTTGTCTTCATTCCAACTTTGTGAGGGAGTGCTAGAAATGAGATTATAGGTCCATTTGTTGGATTAGAAATCTAATTTGAGTGAAACACTACAAGAGAGAGACCTTAGTGAGTTTCTAGAGTCAATCAAATCCATTTCTTGGCAAGATTTGTTTGAAAGTAGTTTTCACTTCATCTTATCTTCATTCCAGCTTTGTGAGGGAGTGATCGAATTGTGATTATAACCTTTGTGAGTTTCAAGGCTATCAAGTCTCTTGTTTGTAGAAGTCACTAGTAAGATGAGATCTGTTGGAGCATACCTTCTAGAAGCTAGTGAGAGATTGAATTCTATAAATTATGCTATCTGGAAGGTTAGGATGGAGTCACTTTTGGTGCTCCAAGACCTTTATGAGTTTTTGATCGAGGATGAATATGAACCTCTAGGTGCACAAAAATCAGTGAGATACAAAAAGAGATCTAAACTAGCATTTCATTGTGTGAAAATGAATGTGAGCAATGATCTTTTGAGGGAAGTATCATCATGTAAAAGTGCCAAAGAGGCTTGGGAGTCTTTAAAGTCAATCTATGAATCTAGTAACACTTTGAGGGTTCTCATGCTTAGAAATCGGATTTTGCAAAGCATGAAAAGAAGTGAGGAGAGTGCATAGGACTATGTACTCAGAATCAAGTCTCTAAATAGGGAGTTGGCTTCCATTGGAGAGACGATTCATGATGGAGAGCTTGTACAAATTGTTCTTAATGGTCTAGGAGATGACTTTGCAAATCTGGTCCAAAGTTTTGAGATCCAAGACACTTTGCCAACTGTAGAAAAATTTCACAGTGTATTAGTGGCTGAAGAGTGTAGGATGCTCCATGCAAAATCTAGGATGAGTTCCTTGTCTTTGTAGGACGATGATGAGAAAACCAATTTCTCATTCGAGGGCAAAAGAAAGACCAATGGAAAGAAGAATCATCCAAAGTGGGCCAAAGAAGAGGATGTTGCATCAAGCTCAAAGGACAAGTCAAAGCAAAAATGCTTCTTTTGTGGGAAGAAGGGGCATTATGCATCTGAATGCTACAAGAGGCTAAGATCACAAGTGGAGGAGGACAAACAAGGAAACCTTGCAAAGGAGGAGGTGAATGAAGCATATGTATTTTTTATGGCATCTACATCCTCACCAACAGGCAATAGCAATTCAAGAGACAATTGGTGGATCGATAGTGGGGTGGGCTAGCTCCCACGTTTCTTGTGAAAAGGACTTTTTCTCAACCTTACACTCATTAAATGATACTAAAAGGTTTGTCTTTACTGGAAATGATGAAGAGTGTAGGATAGATGGTGTTGGCACCATCTCTTTGTGTCTAGAATCCTCCAAATGCATGGATCTAGAAAATGCCCTTTATGTACCATCAATCACCAAGACTATGCTTAGACCATGGCTATATGAGGCTGATGTGATTACTCATTGGAAAAAATGATAATTTTGATTTTCTATAAAGGGAACCAATAAGCAAGTCCATATGAGTTGGTTAAAAGATAAGTATAAAGGCAAGACTCGGTCGAATTCCAATTCTGAGTCTTCTTCTACTTCATAAATAAAAAACTGATATATCTAATTATATAAATATTAATTAGAGGAAGAAGTAGAGCCAAGCAAGTCCCAGAACAAAGAAGTACATGGAAAAAGTGAGATAAATCCTACTACGAGAATGATCGACATCGATGAAATTCGAAGAATACCTCATGAGCAGGGAAAAGAAGTGAATATCTCTATTCACTTATCATAGTTTGATGGAAGTCTTTATTACAAGTTACTAAACGAATATATGGATATTTTTGCATGGGATTTAAAGAATTTAAAAAGTATTCCTAGAAAATTTAGAGAGCACCGAATTGATTTTAAGGCAGATGCTCTACCAATTCGACAAAGGTAGTACAGATTGAATCCTAAATATTCTCTGATGGTGAAAGGAAAACTAGATAAGTCTCTTGAAGCTGGGATAATTTATCCAGTTCTAAGCAATGAAAGAGTATCACCCGTTGTGGTGGTTCCAAAGAAGAAAACTAGTAAAATTTGAGTATGCCAAGACTGCAGAAAATTAAATGCAGTAACGAAAAAGGATTATCATCATTTGCTCTTTTACAGATACGATATTTAATAAAGTTGTTGGTCATGAAACTATCAAGCTCAAATTAGACCAGAGGATCGAGATAAAACGACATTTACGACAGATTGGGATACCTATGCATATAACAGAATGCCATTGGGACTTTGCAACGCACCTGTCACATTTCAAAGAATGATGACAGTCATATTTCAAGACTTCTTGAGGAAAATTTTGGAGATATTTATAGATGATTTCTGTATTTTTAGTTCACATAAAGGACATTTGGAGAAGCTCCAACGGATGTTAAAAAGATGCAGAGAAACATCTATATCATAACATCCCAAGAAAAGACTGAAGGTATTCTTTTGAAACATCAAATTTCCAAAGTATCGAAGTTGATCAGGATAAGGTCAAAGTTATTGATGCACTCTTACCTCCAACCAATCTAAGGAGTTAAGAGGTATTCTTGGCCATTTGGGCTATTATCAAAGATTTATTCAGGATTATGCCATTCTGGCAGCTCCTTTGAATAAGCAATTTTATGACCCCTTGATTGGACCAGGAAATTCCATGTTTATGTGAATATGTCCTCTTTTGCAATTGGAAGCATTTTGAGTCAGAAAACTGATGCAAAAAGAGATTATCCTATATACTATACAGGCAGACAATTGTCTGTATCTAAAAAAAATTACTCTGCTACTGAGTGGGAGACTTTGAGAATGATTTATTTAATAAAAAAAAATTGACACTATTTATTGAGTTATGCATTCACGTTTCATGTTGGCCATTACGCTATAAAATATCTGGTTAATAAACTAGACTTATCGGGTCGAATTTTTATCGATATTGGAAACTATTGAATATTTCGGATAATGTACCTAATGCAGAATTGATGTTGTTAAATATCAAAAAATCAATATATGCCGATATTATTCAATATTTACAAACAATGTTATATCTAGAAGGAATGACTTGAGAGAAAAAGAATGTCTTTCAACATAAAGTAGCACCATATACGATTATATTAGGTGTACTTCATAAACTTAAAAATGATGACGAGCTTCAAAAATGCTTGGAACCAGATGACATACAAATAGTAAGCAGGTCTTTTCATGAAGAAGAAGTTGGAGGGCACTATGCTTTGAAGAAGCTGGAGTGCACTATGCTTTGAAGAATGTAGTCCGGAAAATTATGAATGGAAAATATTGGTGGCCCACTATGTATAGAGATGTGCATAAATTTATTTTAGACTGTGATCCCTGTCAAAGGATGGGTAAACCAGCAAGGTCAACCAATTGGCTGTTAGTACCAGTTTTACCATTGGCTCCATTCGCAAAATGGGGTATTGATTTTGTTGGACCAATCAAACCAGCCACCAGACGAAGGAAAAACTGATACATATTGATAGCTACACATTATTGCACAAAAATGGTGAAAGCTGAAGCTACAAAGGCGACCTTGGAAATAGAGGTCTATTTGAATATCAACCGTCATAAATGGTTAGATCTACTATTACAGAAATAAAAGGCCAAAAGAGCTATAAATAAAAGGCCAAAAGGTTTGTCTTGTAACAATATAAATACATGTGCACTACCCGTTGTAACCAACTCTTAGACACTCAAACTGAAGAGATTCTCAGACTCATTAAATCAGAGACACAACAGCAAAATAAGACATCAAGAGATGTATACTGATTCAGATTCAGAATTATAAATTCATTTTGGTTCAATAGTTTCTGTTTGTTCAAAATTGTCTTAAGTTGTCTCTTAATTCCGCATATTATTTTCACACGCATATTTAATCAAAGCAAATACTGTTCTATTGGTACATAGATCAGATACAGATCCGATTGAAGACACTGATATTAGTTTGATTCATTCAAACTTTCATCGTGTTCATTGTGAAAGAATAATAACTATTTTTCCTATAATGGTATTAGAGCAAATTAATGTTAATATAGTGGTATCAGAGCATACAAGTTCAGTGCTGATACAGTGATATCAGAATGAGTCAGAGTCGATACAGTGGTATCTTCGCATTCCTCTCTGCATTCTTCACACATCCATCAGCAAGCCGCATCTGGAGTTATTCAAAAAATAGAAGATGTCATCGATCAGCAATATGCAGGCTAAGATCACTACGATCTTGGATCCAAAAGGTTCAAACTACTTGATTTGAAAATTAAAGACTTCACTCTACTCCTGGCAAAGAATTTCGAGAATGGAGTTTAAGAAATGACAAAGCTATAACTATTATTGCATCTTTAGTGCATGACAATATAATGCTAGATCTTACATCAATTTCGAACGCAAAGGATTTATGGGAAGAATTGCAAACCAAGAATGAGACTCGATCTCCTAATCAAATCATGTTCTTGGAAGACCAATTAACTTACCTACAGTGGGACAGCAAAGACCTGAACACACTCTTACGAAAGATAAAAGACCTCTTTATTTCCTTGCAGAATTCTGGCACAGAAAATACAATTTCAAAGGAAAAGCAACTTAGTTATTTTCTTTGAGCCCTGTCCAGGTCATTCCACACAGCTCGAACCTTATTGGTGAAAGATGTGACAATGACACTTCAAAAGGCAATAGATGGAGTCAAAGAGGAAGTAGAAGCTCATGATTGTCTAAGACAAATGAACAACAATCTGAAAAACAAGAGAAGAATTTTGGTGATAAGAAGATCTGTAACAAATGCAGAAGGTCAAGTCACACATAAAATAAGTATTGGTTAAATCCAAATATTGAATGCACTCATTTTCATAAATGAGATCATGCAGTAGTGGACTGTTATCAGAATCCCAAAAACAAAAGAGAGCAGAATCAAAGCAAACCTTCAGATTCAAACTATGTCAAAGACAAAGTAGAATGCTCTAGAGCAGCAGAAGACATGGCAACAAGGAATTCAACAGTTTATGTTAGTACTGATCTATGTTGTTCATCTAATTCAATTCGAGAAGTAGTACTTGATTTGGGATCCACCTCACATTTTGTTTTTTCGAAACAAATATTGTCCGAGTACAAGAAGAAGAACTATTTGATATTCATTTTACTCCGCAATTTCTGCCATGGTCTAAAAATTGCAAAAATTTGTTTCCGCAATTTTGTCTGCAATTTTCACCATGACGAAAGAAATTGCAAAAAATTTTCTACAATGTTTTTTGCAATTTCTGCCGCGGAAACATTTTGGCCACGACCAAAAAATTGCGAAAAATCTTTTTCACACTTTTTTTTCGCAATTTCTGTGATGATGACAAGAATTGCAGAAGTTATTCGCAATTGTTTTTGCAATTTCTGCCATGACGGTAGAAATTGCGAACAATTTTTTGCAATTTCTGCCATAATAGTATAAATTGCGAAAAAAAATTCGCAATTTTTTGGCTTTCCACAATTTCGACCAAAAAAATTGTGCAAATTTTCTTTGTGCAATTTTCATTCAAGGGATCTCAAAAGATATTTCTAGCCAAGAATCTTGTGAGATTCAGCTTAGATCCAACCTGAATGACTCAAATGATTCTCACTTCTAAGCTGAGATTATCAGTAGAGTCCTCTGATAATCCATCACTTCAAATATTCATGACTAGTTCAGGGGTAGGAACTGATATCCCAGGTCCGTCATATTTACCCTAAGGCTGCTTGAGGGACTCGAGGGATTTCATCTAGTAGGGCAACTTGAACTGAGAGAGAAAACTAGCGTTGACCTACATGTAGGTACAAAGTGGCCTGTATTTGGGTTCCATTGGTGTTTAGTTCTAAAGTGAGGTCGCCGGTGGTCACGCGTCCCAAAGTAGTATCTAAAGCTATAATGGTTGTAGATCCTCAACTTATGATTCGTATTACTAGACAGAACCTTCTAGGGTTATAGAACTGTGCCATGGCACTTTATCAAACACGAAAATCATTCTGAATAAGTGAAATCGGTTTTGGAAGTATTTTCAAGGTATCGGGTGAGTTTTAGTAACGGTCTGACAATGTACTTTGAGTTTTTGGTCTGATTTTTTATATTCAATAGGCTTTTCTTAAATATTCAATACCCTATCATTTCTCTGTCGTCGTTCAGTATATGAGATAATTTATCACTCTAAAAAATATTCTAGTGATAGTTATTGTTTTCTACCTTCTGTAGTACTAAGAAATTCCATTAGCATATTCTCTTTTTGTTTAGGTGGTTGGCTTTTATGACGACTCAACTGCAACTAGGCATACTTCCCCTATGGTGTATTCTCTTGTTGTTATGATGTTCAATTGGTGGTCACTTGTCACGACAAAATTTTTCCAAGTCCTAGGGCCATTGCCTTACGGCCTACTGATACCAATATTATTTGTGAAGTGCGTACGGAATCGAACTTATGTAGTTTTTTCTATGTCCCCCACTCAGTCATTGCTTTTTATTGTACCATCACTCGCATTACTATTTTCTACAATACTCTCCATTTCTGTTATAATGTCCCGACCCAACCTCGTTCATTGAATTTTATGATTTTGGTCAAAACGCTTTTCATAGTTTTAAGGGGGATTTGTCTCTTTGAAACTCACTGTCTGATCCTCACAATACTACTGGCTGAAGTTTCAAGTATGGCCTGAATTCTTATTTAAGTCACATTACTGTATGGGGGAGTCGACATATAGATTTTACTACTGATTCTCAAGATAGACTCCAATGTTTTCATACACAAAGGACGTCGAATACATTTTCCTCACTAGTTTTGACTTCGTGTGTGAAGTGTACTAAGCCCAACATATCAGAAGTTCAATATGATTTTCATTTCGTTCCATCTAAAGTGAATCTTTGTGTTGTTAATGGTGAGCCTGATATTTGAGTTAAGTACCATTTAAGCCATTAACGTTGACTTTTACACTTTTGCAGTCTTCACTCAGCCTTTCCGTGCTCATGGGTTCGACCCACCTTGGGAGTTAGGCGGGCCTCCCAAGGCCTGTGTGTTTCAAGGGGTAACTTGGGCTGGGTGTTTCTAAATGCAGAGCCTTCATTATCAGAGTTTGTTCTTTCCTATCCCGGAAGTTGTGTTTCACCCTCGCCGCGGGCATTAAAGTCGCCTCTGTGTTTCAAGAGGGTCAGCTATTTCTTCATTTCTCAACAAAAGACAACATTCTTGCTTATGAAGATTTATTGCTCAAATATGCAATCAACCCATCAAACCTCTATAACTTGAAATATCATTCTCCAGACACATGAAATCTAGTCATTTATCTTCATTACTGAAAACAAACCTCGTTAATGACATAACAAGCCTCATAACACTCGCTTTTAATCAAGTATATACTCAACTTTCCACAAAGATTATCGTCATATTATTTGTATATGACTAGAAATGATATGACAGACAACAATCATCCCTTTACAAGTTATCGATGGCAAAATTCCAGCCTAGTTCTAGGCAAGACTAATCATTGTTCTAACAGCATCATACTTGGTATGACCAAAAACCACTAGTGATGACAATAGCAAGAGGCTCTACATACTGGAATGACTTGTCACATAGCCCACAGAGGTATACAATAGCTTCCATGCATCATTTATTAAGAACAATAACAACCTACCATTCATTCTACACTACTTCGACAATCAATCCATCAATTCACAAGTTCACAACAATATCATAAAGAAAAATACATGGAGGTTTTTTAAAAACAGTCGGCTTTCATCAAGACTCTCTCTGTTTGTCACTTATACCATTCCGCTGGCTTCTTTGACTGTCCGCTATCTTTGAGTAACTGCTCCTCCTAAATCGGCTATTCACACTAACGCATTCACACGAGACTATGTGGACTAGCTGCGCCTCTAATCAGCATAGACACTTCTCATTGCATTCTAGAGCAATGATGGATTGGCAAAATTCTTTGAACACTGGCTGCGCTTAGTTTCAAAGTTGCTTTCTCTTGTTCTGTGGCACTCAATTGATACTTGTTGATGATGACTGGAGGTCTCGGAACGTTCGGAGAATGGTGTTCATCATTACTACTCCATACTGGCTTTCATAAACCTAGAAATCAAAATTTTGAAAAGGGGGGGGTGTGCTGGATCTGCTTTACTATAACTCTTGTGAAGTAATATTGTAGTCACTATGCTACAAAAAGTGAGATAGCTCATGCAAACTATGATAAAAAGTGAGACAGCTCTCTGCGGGACAATGCATTCTAACTACTGCTGATTTCTACTCTTTGATGGTCGCACTTCTCCTCATTTCTGATGACTGCATTCAATGTTGGCCTCTAAGATACTGTGCGCGGTTATAATGCTTGGCCACTCATCTTTGTATGAAAACTAACTCTCTGGATGCTGATTTCGGAGCAGAAGGTGCCTCCCTATCATCGATGGAGCAGCATCTCCTCATTCTGAATTTTTGATAGTGCTTCTTCAAGCTTACGTACGTAGGCAAATGTATAGCCCTTCACCTAACTAATGGCCTCAGAATAAGCATTTGGACACATCTTACACATAAATAGAACACCTCCCCAGCAGTTAATAATGATAGTATGTGATTGATACACTCTAGTAAACAAAATCTATCTCTCAACTTGCATGGTATCAGACTCTCAACTTGCATGGTATTAGACTCTATCTATGGCTCAGACACATTCACAAGCAATGCCTATACACCTTATGCTAAATTTCTAACCATACTCATTGGCCATCTTTAGTTACGGCCGGTCGGGTGTTTAAACTGTGTTTTCTTAACTCCAACATTGATCAAAAATAAGAAATCTTGGAAGAGTGGGGCTGTCTTGGTCACAGGATGATGCTGCTACTTTGTTTTGCTGAAATAAATATTGAATTCTTGGAGTTCTGATATTCTACTACTCTTTGTGATGGATTACACTGCTGGTGAGAAGGGAGTTATGGAGAAGAAGCCTGAGTATGTGAGTGTCTGCATTTCTGCTTTGTTTTGCTACCCTACTATGTTGTTGTGAGTTGTGTGAATTATTACATTGCTAGAGTATTGAAGAAATCTGAATAATCTGTGAATAGGTGTGAGAGAACTTGCTGAAGTAAAAAGCTAGAATGTGTCTGAGCATTCGTACTGTCTTTGTAGTTGCATGAGTTCCGTTTCAACACAACAGAATTTCTCTCCACAAACTGTATATTCAACTGATAAGTAAGTACAAAGATAAGTTGCTTAAAAGCACTCAAAGGGCTCGTAAAAGAAAGATAGCCCGATAATTCTAGAACTAAGCACACGTGGTGCCGTCAAAATAAGAAAGCGCTGTATAAGTCGATCATTGCTATTTTAACTCTCTCCCTCAATGATCAACGTCTCTCTTTATTTTAGAGTTTACTCTGTTCATGGAACATACCTCCATGATAGTTTTACAAGTAAAGGCTTTTTACATAACCAGATCTAAGCCAAGTTTGGCTCTAAAAGTCTCAAACTTTTCTTTACTTAAAGCTTTCATAAATATATCAGCAACTTGTAATAACGTAGAACAATGTACAATACTTATATCTTCAGATTGTAGCTTCTCATGCACAAAGTGATATTTTACCTCAATATGTTTTGTCCTTGCGTGAAAGATAGGATTCTTAGCCAGTTGTATTCCACTTTGACTGTCATAGAAAATAACAGTAGGATTTACCTGCTTCATGCCAATCTCACATAACAACTTACGTAGCCAAACAGCTTTTTGGGTAGCAGAACTCAACACTTTATATTCGGCTTCTGTAGAAGAAAGATAAATAGTATCTTGCTTCTTGCTAGACCATGAAAAACAACCGCTACCAAAATTGAAGGCATAACTTGTTGTTGACTTTCTATCATCTATACTTCCTGCCCAATCAGCGTCAACATAACCCTGCAACTGAGGTAAAACCCTTTGTCTTTTGTAGATTAGACCAAGGTTAGGTGTACCTTTCACATACCTCAAAATCCTTTTTGCAGCTTTCCAATGGTCCATAGTTGGTGATGACATGAATTGGCTAATCAAACTTACAGCATAGCAGATATCAGGACGTGTAGTTGTAAGATATATCAAACTCCCAACTAGCTGACAAAATAGAGTAGCGTCAACATGTGCACTATCATCAATATGAGATAATTTCTTACTAGCTTCATAAGGGGTGATGGAAGGTTTGCACTCTGTCATGTGAAATCTCTCCAATATCTCGCCCACATACTTGTTTTGACATAACCTGATATCACTACCAGTTTGCCATGCTTCGACTTCCAAGCAATAGTGCATAAGATCTAAATCTGTCATCTCAAACTGCTTGCATAAGTTGGCTTTGATAGAACGAGTGAGGTTCTCATCATTGCTCATGATAATGATATCATCAACATAAAGTACAATCAAGGCAATGCTATCATTATTTATAAGAACATAAAGGTTTGGATTTGAATTTGTTCTTACAAACCTATGAGAAAGAAAGTAATTGTCAATGCGTCTATACCATGCACATGGCGCTTGCTTAAGGCCATAAAGTGCTTTGTGTAGTTTACATACCTTCTGTTCTTGCCCTTTTGCCATGAAGCCCTGCGGTTGGACCATGTAAATTTTCCTCTAAGTCACCATTCAAAAATGCGGACTTCACATCCATTTGATGGATCTTCCACCCAAAATGAGATGCTAAGGCAATGACAAGACGTAGCGTAGTCCACTTAGCCACTGGAGCAAATGTCTCTGCATAGTCAATTCCTTTGCTTTGCTCATAACCCTTCACTACTAGGTGTGCCTTATGCTTTGCTATCGTGCCATCCACATGAAACTTTGTTCTAAACACCCATTTGTTGTCAATGGGTTTCTTTCCAAGTGGTAGATCAACCAACTCCCATGTATCATGCATGTGGATGGATTCTATCTCCTCTTCCATTGCCCTTTGCCACTCTTTGTGATCTTTTGTCTCATCAAAGGTTGATGGCTCTCGACACGTCAAAATGTCACTCATTAGGGCATAGTTCACATGATAACGATCAGGCCCAAAATTGTCTCATTGATGTTTGCCATCTCCAAACTGCTTGAAACTCCACCTGTAGGCTATAAAGTGTATGTCAAAGCCAACCGTGATGTCAAAAATCACAAATAATGACCTGCAATTTTTGGCACAGGCCACCCGCCGCTCTTTCGCCATATTTAAAGCCAAACTGGCGTCGCTTTCCGAAATGCTTCTCGTCACCAACTCCCAACTACCTGCCCAATGGAATGATGAAATCACTTCTGGCATGCTCCGAACACTTTCTCCGCGGCAATCACTCTGTTTTGGTGTACCGTACTTGCAAGTAAAGTCAGGGTGCCCTTCGTTTGGAGGCCATAGCCTTTCGTTCGGCCAAAATAGGCTAAAGGAGGTGAAAATAAGGGCAATTTGGGTTTTTGAACTGTTTTTTCAGTGTGAAGAAACTTCACCCTTCAAAAAAACTTGGGACCCAACAATTATTTTAGTTTGAAGATTTTTCATGAAGTTGCAATGCACTTTGCACTTCAGACCCCTTCAGGCCTTTTCACTAGCCATCAATGGCTCTTCTACATCGAATGGCTCGCATTAGTCCTCAGTTGTCCGATCCTGACCATCGAACTACTGTGGAGGTCGATCAACGAATGTCCATGACTATGTGCATCGAATAACGCTCTCTCCATACAAAACACACCTGCAACCGCTACAGGCCTATTTGGACTGGCCGTGCAGTTGATCCGTGATCTCTCTCATGTCATCTTCACGCTTCTTCACATTGATTTCCGGCGATAGCCGCCCTGTTGATCACTCTATCTCCTCTAACGCTTCACGGCCGCCCACGGCTTCTTACAATCAGGATCGCGTTGCTAGGGCGCCCACCTTCAATACTTTACAGCTCAAAAAACTGACTTATATTGAGAGAGAAATGATTTTCCCTTCTTGAAATCCCAGTTTTCTAAGAAGAAGACAATTTTGGACTTTATCTGATCTTCTTGAGAATCTATCTGAGTAGCTACCTATCCCTCTGAGGTAGCCCTACAGTAGACAATATTTTGCTCCAAACCGCTCTTCAAACGGTGTTCGATTGGTTTCAAACCAATCACAAACACTAAGCAACCCTTCACAAGATTTTCCAGCTTCAATCTTTGCTTGCCCTCTGATTCAGCTGACAATCCCCTGCCTCTGAATCTTCTTACAGTTTTGAGCTATTCCACGAATCTCCACATACTCAGTTTTGTGCTTCCTAGCCAACAAACCGTCGTGAATTCGCAGCTCTCTGTTCTTGTCCGGTGATCCAAGCCACCAAGGGCTCTGATACCAAGTTAAGAAAACACAGTTTAAACACCCGACCAGATCAATCACCACAGCACAACGTCAAGTGCAACAAGACAAGACAACAAAATTTCTCTCCACAAACTGTATATTCAACCGATAAGTAAGTACAAAGATAAGTTGCTTAAATGCACTCAAAAGGCTCGTAAAAGAAAGACGGCCCGATAATTCTAGAACTAAGCACACACGGTGTCGTCGAAATAAGAAAGCACTGTATAAGTCGATCATTGTTATTTTAACTGTTGGGGCCAGCAGAATTTCAACAAAACAACACATAAGCATGGCTTTTCAGTATAACTCATTACCACACAGAACTCCAGAATATCAGAGCTACAAGAACCATCACAATACAAAATGATCTCAACAAGCCAAGGCAACAACATAACCACCTATGAGTAAGATAGTTTCACTCTCTCATGACATGTTTTTCATCAAGATTATGGGTCTTTTTATAGATAGTGGTGGAGGGCCACCCTTCACTTTGCCACCTTGTCAATTTTTAGACTCTTCTCCCCTTTTCGACATGTGCAAAATGTGGTGGAGCCCATCACATCTTCATCTTTGTGCTAACTTGGCTAGCTATGAGAATAATGATGGTTCTTCAAAGGCTCTTCATAACAAGTGCAAGCATGCAAAAGGTAAGGAAAGAACTCAATGCATCAATGGAGGTGGTGAAGGGTCTTCCTTAGTAAAGGTTGTTGCTAATAATTTCTTTGATCATATGAAAAAAGATGTTGCTAGGTGCATTCACGAAGGAGATGGTTCTTCTACATTTTTTTGTAATGAGTCCATAGAAAGTATTTTTTGCAACAAGTGGAGTCACATGTCTTCATAAAGAGAGTAGATCAAATGGTTCTATTAGGAGACTTGGTGAGGGAGACATCGCAAAACTGTTTAGTGTCGCGAAAGCGAAACTGTTTCTTTTTTGTTTTCATTTTCATATTCACGAATGATTTTGTGTCTTTAAATTTTCTTTTGCGTGGAAGCTTCATAGGAACCTAGACACGCGACTGCACATCACAAAACACATTTCATTCTAGCAATCAAGACATACAGCACAAGACAAGGAGATGCACAAAAATAGAGCGACTGTATTATCAGTTTAATTTTAGAGCGAGATCGTCAGTGTCTCGCTCGTTGGTGGAATGACACTCTACTCTTTCACTGTGTTCTGCTCGTTGGCAGACTTTCATGCACAGCTCTTTAGTTTCTAGTAGTTTTTTTTTTTGGCTCTACTCGCTACGTCTCTCTCTCTCTCTGTCTCTTACAGAAATTCTGTCTAGTCTCTTCTATCTTTATGATCTAGAAATGATAGTTTATATCTCCAAAGCCTACCCAAAGCTATTCTATCCCAACGTGGGGGGGAGGAGAGAGAGAGAGAGAGAGAGAGAGAGAGAGAGAGAGAGAGAGAGAGAGAGAGAGAGAGAGAGAGAGAGAAAAAAAAAAAACCAAGAAAGTTTTATTAAGAGGAGATGGATGGAGATACAATACAAAGGAAATGGCTCTCTCGTATAGATTTTAGAGGTGAGCCTCCTTCATTCTCATTGGCCACTTCATTCGGACAACGATTCTAATCCAAGCCTTCAAAATAAACACGACTTAAATCTAATGGAACTAAGAAAGCACAATGGCACTCACATGATTCATGTGAGTTCTAAGTTGGGCCCTTTTAGCTTTTTTATTTACAGCTTGACTTAGGGCCTCTAATGTCATTTTAGAGTTTTAAGCCCCTAGTCTCTTATTCCTAGGAATTACAACTTGCTACTTGTGCTCATTGGGTTGGGCTTACACACGCAGGATGCCAGTGCCCTCACACTTATTATTCTATTGTACGCTATTGTACTATGGCGGGACCCACTAGTTAAGGCTTGGCCAACAGTATTTTAAGTGGTGGGACCCACTTGTTTATTATTGTGCAAGAAATACCCACAACATCCATACCCCCTGTCTCTACTTCAAGCACACACACTCTTCCACATCAACCCTCTGAATTCACAAATCTCTACCAATACATTGGATTGGATGAATCTCCTCAATCTCACGCCGCCTCAAAAAGGCCCCTCACCTCCCACATCTCCATCCATCCTCCAAACCATCCTTCAATTCTCCACTTTTCTTATCATCCCCGCATTTGAGAAATCTATTCTTACACCTCTCCAAACCACCTCTATCACACCACCCACCTCACCTTTGAAAGCTACCGAGGGCGACCAACTGTTGCCTAATGACTCATTTGTGAAGACAACTTATGGAGCATCACTTGATCATGTTGACCCCACTGCACCTGACGGCATGTTACCACTTGAAAAGCTAATCGAAGACGATGATAACACAGTGCAGATTGTCCGAGCTACATCCCACCAAGCCCCAACTAGCACCACCATACTGGCTGGTCCCATGGACCTTTCAATGGCCTACCAAATCATGGGCACATTTGTCTAGAGGAGGTGATAGCCACAAGAACAACTTTGGACGAGAGAGAATTAGATAGATAGAAGAAGTAGAACAAGAGGGAAAGAAAGAGAGTGAGAGGAGAGGTTAGCTCACTTTCTCATTATGCATGCTAATGGAGAAACATTAACTAATGAAACCAAAAACATGAAAATTAGGAAGCAAAAGCAAGACACAAAAGAGCATTTGCAAGTAGTGAATAGCATATGAGAATACTTCTCTCCAAAATGGTAGAATTTCCTCCTCCTCATTAGGCATGAAAATATGACACAAATGGTGTCTTTTTATGGATGGGGAAGGCCCTTGCCCCTTTCTCAATCCTATTGGCTAATATTCCAAATGATCCTATCCATTCATCTTGGACCCAACTTGATCCAAGGGTCCACAATAAGTACATTGGTAATCACAAGATTCATGCGAGTCCCAATTCGGACCCAACTCTAAAAAGTAATTTCTAAGTTTAAAAATGACTTTGGGCCTCTAGTTTTATTTTAATTTCAAGACCCAAATAAAGTTTTTTTTATTTACAACTTTACTTGCATGCTCATTGGGCCATGGGCTTACGCGCGCAGGATGTCATGCCCTCGCAACACATTTTATTGGATGATTTTATTTATTTACACTTTGTTGGGAATAGCCCCAATAGGACCCACGGCCTGAAGTAGTGTCGGTCCCTCGGCACTCTGCCGGTTTAGTAGAGAGTTTTCTTCACCCGCCTTTGCTGGAGGAGGTAGGTGGTGACGTCCTCCATAAAGTTGAGGCGGTCCAATTTCTTCAAGTCCTTTGGCGTGTGAAGAGACTTGTGGGCTCCCCGCAGCCAATCTTGGTCGACCCATGTTTGGAATCGGCGTGTCCATGGATCACCCTAAAGCGCAGCTCGGTAATAGACACGAGCTATTGGTAGCTGATCTTCGATTTTGTCTGAAGGTAACGCCTTATTAACATCAAAGAATATGGATGGGAGAAAATTGTCTCATTTAGGTTCGATCCCCATCAGATGTTCCAAGTCCCGGGTGTAAGTGGCTACTGCGAGGACTGTTGGATCAGGGCAATTGATATAATGGTTGGCGAACGCGGTGAGAGCCCTTTTGACGTCTACATCCGTAGTCCACCCATATTCTGATGGTATTACCGGCCAATTAAAATTTTGCAGTGTGATTTTGTCCAGAGGAGTGCCGCATTCTGCCCATTTGGATCTTCGTGGACATGGCAGGAAGTGCGCGTTCACCCGTAATTGTTGTGGACTCATCACATAGGCCCTGATGGCTGCAGGGTTTCTTTCAAACAACTACTGACGCCACTCTGGTTGTGGTTGGACGGCGGGTAATACTTGCAGTTCATTGCCCTTGATTGTCTGAGCAGAAAATGATATCTGCCAACCGCCTCTTCATGACTCGTGGGGATACTTTGATAGAAATTCGTTGATTTTTTCCTCCACGGACTTTGCTCTTTGGAAGGCCCAGCTGGCAAATATCGTACACGAACCTCTGGATGATGTGGCTTGGCTTTGGCTGGTAGTTGCGCCTTGACGTTGGTCTCCCGTCTCAGCAGCCGTATCCTTCTTCCCTTGGTCCTGGCCCTCGAAACATTGATCTTATTGAAATCCCCCTGCTGTTTGTTGGCTCTGGTCTTGGCTTGTATTGGCTTGTGCAATGTCAAAAGTAGGTGGCGGTGGAATTACCACGGGGGTGGGCTGGGCCTTCGTTTCCATGAATTTTTGGCAAGCCTTGAGGGCTTGCTTGGCATGGGCGAGCTCATGCGTTGCGCTTGTCCGATATTTGTTGAACTCTGTCTGGTAGCTGTTTAAGGTTTGGCTATAAACCTGCACTTGACGTCGTAGAAGATTCATTGAGAAAACGGCCTTGAGTCCGGTGCAGGTGGAGTTAACCAGACGAGCTTTTCTTCTTGTATGGCTTTGACCTCCGTCCCTAGGCGCATATTCTCTGCTTCCAAAAGGTTTAGTTGTGTCTGGATGGGAGCATGCCATTGGGACGCTCCAGATTGAAGCTCCCGCACCTTCGTGGATGCCTCTTCAGCGCTTCGGAGAGGCTTTGGATATAGTTGTTGAGGCCCTCCTCCTTCTGCTGCAGCTTGTCAATCTTCTGGTGCCCTGCTTGTTCGTGTTGTTTAGCCAAAATCAGCTCTTGCTACAGCTTGGTGAGGTTTTCTCGCAACTGTGTGTTACTCGTCGCCAGATGTAGTACCCTGCTTTTCAGAATGGCTTTGGCCGCTACCACATCCAAGATGTATTTCCCCAGAGTTTGGTACGTCGTCGTTAGATTTGTGGGAGCAACTGGTACACTAGCACTGGCAAGGGCTTGTGTTGTATCGGCCTCGACGACTTGTGGAGTATCGTCGTCATTGTCTTCTATGAGGTTCTCATTGGACCTGATGCCATCTGGGGCGGTAGGATCAGCCTGATCTGGTGATGGTACAAATACTGTTTGGACAAATGCGTCATCAAGCAACGGTTGGTTACCCTCGGCAACCTTTGTTGGCAAAGCGGGTGGGGTTTGAGAAGCAATTGTGGAAACAGGGGTGAGGACAGTTTGTCCGAACGAGAGGATGGGAGGAATAGTAGGGATTTGGAGGGTGGTGTGGAGTATGGAAGAAGGTGAGGATGGAGCAGAAAGTGTCTAGCATGGGGGTGAAAAATTGATGACTTGCATCCATGCCAGAGTGTCGGGAGACAATTGAGAATCAGAAGGGTTGAATGGAATGGAAGCAATGGTGGCGGTAGGAGTGATGGAAGATGCGATGGTGATGGATGGAGTAGTGGATACTGGAAGAGAAATAGGAGTGGTATCAACAAAAGAAATGGGGATGGAGACAGAAACAGATGTGGATGAAACAAGAAGAGAGGTAGCGACAATAGAAATCGGAGTGGGGAGTTGCACGGAAGAAAAAGTGGCGGTGGTTAAAGGATTGGTTATTGCAGTAGTGGAGGGACGTCTTCGGGTAGCAGGTGGAGATGTGGATGTAGAGGTAGCACCACACATTCATTTACTGGATGTTGTGTTAATAACTATAGGTTGGGAGGAGGTGGATGCCTGAGATGATGGATAAAGGTTAGTGTGTGGCATGAGGGTAGACAAAAGGGATGAGCGTTGGAAACCACGCACCTTCGCCTCGAGAAGTGCACAGGCAAAGTTACACAATAGGGGGCCTGCTGCGATTTGCTCACAGTTGTTGGGTTTGATGGAGTTGGTTAGTTCTCGAAGGAGGAAACTATGCCAGTCATATGGCACAACTGAGGGACCAGAGAATTCCAAAAAGGATTCCACTATCTAACTCAGCAGCTTAGATTGGATTCTGTCCTTGCGAAATGTTGAAATAACCAAAAAGTTTCGTGTATTCCATGCACACCCACCTGTAAATGAATACAAATTGACTCATAAATGTTGTGACTTATAAGCAATGCATTTCAACAACAATATCCATAAGTAAGATTATATTGTTGATTTTCCACCACTAACTTAGAAGTAACGCTTCTGACTCGGTTAGCTGTATCGGATTTAGAAAATGTTTCAATGTCTAGGTGTTGTTCCAAAACACCACATTTAATCTGATTCTAAATCAATCCTAGGTCAATAAGCAATCCCAGCGAGAAATTGTTTCAGACACAATTTTCATCAATATGCTTATGTACCAACAACTAGTTTATGCATGCAAATAAACTTAGTTCACGGAATATTTGTAGATCCACAGGATTAGAAGTTTGTACAAAATATTTTAATGATCACACAAAGATTCACTACATAGCATATCTCTACAGATAACTCCTAATCTATACACAACACTTTCTTAACCGAGAATCCCGTAACTTGGTTATCCTCTAAGAGAGAATATTTCTCAAAGAGTGCTATTTCACATCCAAAATCTCAATCGGAGACTACTCAAAAGAATATATTGCTAGCATGAATTTCCTTCCTTGCATCAACCCACGGATCTCAGTCCAAACTAAGATCAAGTTGACTATATACAGCAAGGAACAATTTTCAACAAACTCTCATCTCGCAATAGAATTCCAAGTTCTGACACAAATCAATCGGACTTGTTATCAGCCACTTTTCTACCGCAAGAGTACTTTCTAAATTTCTCCCCTTTAAATTTTCAAACCAGATATCTACTATAATCCATAAAGGATTTCTGTAATAGCTAAATATCCTATCGTTTCTGAAATAGGTCCATCATCGATATAACAGATTTCTCCCTCAATTTTTGACCGATGTTTCTCCTTGATAATTCTCTTTTCTTCCTACTTTTTTTCCTTTTTAACAAGAAATATCCGAGTTTTTAAGGGGTGCAGAAAATTTGAGATTTTCCAAGGAGAAGAGTCTAAGAAGAGATCCGAGAAAATCTTGAAAGCCAAAAGAAGTGTTGCATCATTGTAAGCAAATATCAATGATGTCCCAACACATTGACTAAACCAAAGATCTTCTTGGTTACCAAGCATGAGAATTAACCCGTAAATCAGAAAAGTATTTCTTGAAGATTCAAGTAGAGAAAACAATTTCAGAAAATAGTTTCATTAACCATTTCTGTGACATTGTTAGGTCAATGGGTGATCAAAACTACCTTCCAAGAAATCACAAAAAATTGGGTTAATTATTGTGTTAAGAGATTCACCAGCATATTCTTTATAAAGAAAAAGCTTATCGGGTTTCCAGTTTTGTAAATTTGAGATATCCAAAAAAGGGGTCATGACCACTATCTAAAATTTCCAACAAAACGCCCGTTTTTTATGACCAATAGTATTTGGCATCACTAAGACTTATGGCCATACCATGGTCAATTGATCCAGTTAGTTTCAGATCTTCATTTTGGAATTGCCTGCGTCCCATACCACAGGTTCTTCCGCCACGAAGGCCCTCCACTTCATGATCAAAGTGTCAAAAAAAATAGTACAATTATATGAAGTTTTTGGGATTTAATTGCAAATTCCAACTTCAATAAAACAATTACCACTTGAGACCTTCTTTCACCTCTTTTCACAATCTTTACGATCATCGAAAGGATCAAATTATTTATGCCTTGAGTGACAGATTTAGAAATGGAAAAGAATGAACCGGCTTTTTCTTGTTCTTGTTGGTACGCCCATGGCTTCAAGCACAACAAGAAACAACTTTTTTGTTCCATTTTAGTTTTTCCATCTAGGCTTTGGGCCTTTTTTAGTTGTGTCTATTTCCGAAAAAAAAGGAAACCTTCAAAAAAAATCCAAGAATTCCTATTTTCAATTGCCCAACAGTTAATTAAAGCAAATCCAATTTGTCAATTGTGAAAAAGCCTTACAAAATTTCTCCAGGAATTCAGCCCAATCACAGTTCTATGGGTTGCGTCCTCCACCGAGCAAATTTTCATTTGCCACCCCTAACCCGAATTTCATTCATCCATTTGCATATGAAAACCGAAATCCCACATTCAGTTGCAGTCATTGTATAAACTTTCTGATAAAGCAATGTCCTAAAAAACATAGTTTTTTTAACGGACGATACTTTGCTATCTAGTTTATACCAATGATTTTGCAAATTGGATCCTGTGCAATAAATTTGCGGAAAAAACCATTGTATGCCTCAAAATCTAATTCATACAATTTTTCAAACCATTACGTTCCATCACCAGCTTAACTGCCTTCGTAAAATTACAATCCTTAATGACTATAAAAAGCCTATGGAAAACAACAAACAAAAAAACGGAAAAAAGAAAAAACTTGTAACAATCTCTAGGCAACCCCTCCTCTTTTCCACCTACACAGGCACCAACTTAAGTTTAACTAAAAGAAAACTTAAGGTGTGTCACCCCCCCCCCCCCCCCCCCCCCCCCTTCTCACCATAAACTTAAGCCTCAGGCCTCATCCCATGAACAGAACAAGGGAGCCTGAGCAGCGCGTTCGAAGATCTGAGAACGAGAGAGAGAGAGAGAGAGAGAGAGAGAGAGAGAGAGAGAGAGAGAGAGAGAGAGAGAGAGAGAGAGAGAGAGAGAGAGAGAGAGAGAGAGAGAGAGAGAGAGAGAGAGTGGTCCGAGGGATGGTGGTGCGCCATCCCTCCATTGTTTACTGTGCAATCGATTTCTACAGGTAGACATCAGGAGGGCGCATTGTATGGTGCAAGAGGAGCGCGGCTCTGGAGGCCACCTATAGTTGTTTTTTCATATTTATTTCTCTTGAAACAAAAGTTTCAGCTTCGCAATACATGCATTTCTTTTGCTATTTCTTGCAAATTAGGATGTCAGAGAGGGCGATCTGCTTCATCCACAACCTCCTAAAGTCTGAACTCTATGCTGTTCTCAACAGAAAATAGAAGTTCAGAAGCCAAGTTTTATGCAAAAATCCCATTCTACTACTATTTTTGCAGTAACAAATGCTTTAGGGTGTTGCTAAGTTTGCTTAATCCTTCGTTTGTATTACCAAATGCATAAGCAATAATTTCTTTTACAGATTTACAAACACTAGATTTCATTCTGGCTAGAAAGCAGGGTAGATGCTGCCCAAATCTTCTCAAAACCACAGATTTGCAGATTGCCTTTCCTTAGCCACAGAATAGGCATTCTTGTAATCCACACCATTCAGAGAATGGCCTTACTGGCTCACATTAACCTGCAAATCACAATCAATTTGTCGGAAAATACAGCATAAACCTGTAAATCCGATAGAATGTAAAAAGCCACCAACACTCACAACCAGTGATTAGTCTTTGTTGTGCTTCTTTACCTGCTTTTCACTGATTCAAGCCAAAACTGGCTCAATAAAAAACAAAAGACAGCCCACAAAACCACCTAAATTACTACTAAAAGAACAAAAAGCCATAAAAACCAACATTTCCACTGATTGATGCAGTTGCTAACGAAAAAGCATCCCTAATGAAGTAAATGACAACACAAATGAATTGAAAAAATTTACTTCATGAAAACCAATATGAAGTGCCTAAACACCGATTGTATCTCAAAAAACTGATTTTTGGGAAGAGGAATTTGAACTTTCACCATTTGTTGCTACTCCACTGATTTTCAAAACAGTGTCGAGATTCCATATCACACAACGGAAAACTCCCACACAATTTGAGATTTTCTTTTGAACACCAATCAATGGCAAAAATGTGCTCAGAATTGGCTCTGATACCAATATAAAGTCCTCAATCCAAGGATCCTATTCTAAGCATGCCAATCACAAGCAACACAAGGGAACCTGATGGTGGACAAACCAACCCAACCAAACCTAGATCGAACGGACCTAGCCTTCAAGCTATGGATCAATCATAAAGAGGAGTATGACATCACACCAACAACATCCTACCACCGACCATGATATCAAGCGTACACTAGTGAGAGCCCAATAGGTATACTTATACCCTCCAAGGCCTATGCACCACTAGTAGTGCACTGTGACACCTCACTGGACACCTCTCCAGCCTATCTGGGCCACGTCATCCAGTTTTCCAATGACTCACTGATAGACCCATACCAATCCACCATCAAGTGTTTAGGCCTACAACCATTAATTATGACCATGTATACATAAGGGCCCCAAATCCCTTTAGTCACAATTAACTTACGGGTTGTCAGTTCAAAATACATTGATTTGCTTCATGAGTGGTTACAAAAGGTAGATCAAGCTCATCGCCTTTAAGACAAACCCAAGAGTCATTATGTTAGAAAGAAATACAATGAGATACATAGTCTTTCTTTAAGGACTCATTTCTAGCATAAAACCACTCTTTACCTAGGATTACATCCACCTTATCTAGATTCATGACATGAAAAGACAAATTATCTACATAGTCTTGAATTTCTAACGGCACGTGGGGGACAAAGTGGTTCCAGACCTGCTGCTCCCCACCAGCTGCCATATTAACCACGTATTTGTGGTCACTTGGTGCGGTTGCCAGCTGCAGCTTCTGCACCAACTTAGCATTAATAAAATTACGCGTAGAACCGTCATAAAAAAGAATACTCACAGGTTGGCTGCCTACAAAGCCGCTCATGTGAATGAGGTCATGAGATCTAAACACCGCAGTATTAAAACTACAATTCATACAAACTATTTCATCTTTAAAAGATACATCAATACAAGAAATAGAAGAATTACCTGGTGCCTTAAAGGAGTGGCCACCCTTCTTCCATCTCTTCGGGTAGTCCTTGGAAAGGTGCCCCTTCTTCATGCAGAAGAAACACAGCCCGTTGCCTTTGGCCTTGTCGAAGTCCGCTCTCTCCAACCGAGGGCGTTTCTTTTTCTTCCCCGAAGGAGAAGCTTCGCCGACTATGCCCTCCTTGCCCTCGAGGATTTGCCTTTGGCCTCGGGCTTTGGTTGCTCTTTGCGGGTTATCATGTGCGTATCGTCGAAAATCTGAGTGAAACGCACAACATTCTCTAAGGACTGTGGCTGATTACGGCGTACCTCCAACTGATATTCCTTGGGCATGCTTAAGGAGTACCCCGTCTATGCAGTTAAAAAACCGCGAAGCAGCCTCTTGGAAGTCTTGCAAGTAGATGTCCAAGGGCTTCGTCCCCATTTGCAACATGGCAAATCGACGATAATATTCAAAATTGTCTAGGACACGCACAAAGGCAGCCTTAAAGGCTACTTGGAAGTCATCCCATGTGGTTGGGATTGTAGCTTGCTCTTTAAGATCCTGCCACCAAGAATACACTTTACCGCGTAAAAACATGATGGTCATCGAAATACGTGAGCTATCTGGTAGATCGTGCATGGAAAAATGTGACGTCCATTGGTCTAACCAGGCTAACACCACATCTTGGTGTCTGTCCTTCTTCTCTCTGGTAAAAAAATTCCGGAGTAAACATCAGGTTTAGGAGAGCTTGTCGAGACTAGGACATAGCCCGAATCTAGGCCTCCACCCGTTCATGCTTTGAATGCATGTCCACAATTTGTTGCTATAACAAATTTATGGCACACATCATGTTCTCTATATCAGTTCACACACAAAATCATACAATGAACGAGTGTCCAGTCCTAAAGCAAAATCTGAGACTAACACATAGATTTTGCCATCTATGCAATACATCGCATGATACAACATTTTGCCCGTTTAACCCCCGGATTGTTCAACAGAAGAGAAGTCCTTATCAGACTTTTTATCCATATCATCAAGGGGCACCAAACGCAGCACCGAGGTATGGTGCACCGAATCAGCAACAGCGTATGGCCTTACCTACACCACCAGGGCCAGTCAATCAACAAGTGGCCCATGTAAACCTGACAGCAGCGAAACTAGAGATGCAAGTACCACCTCAACTTGAGCAGCAACAATGGTATGGACCGGAGGAGCCATTTATGGATCCTGCCATAAATGAATATTTTGCGGCCTATGCAACTCCAACTCAACGTCAAGACAGAAGAAATTATGGCTGCTATGGATGCGGCGAAGGACATAGGATTGCAGAATGTCCTTATAAAGGACAATATACATCCTTTTGTCAAGAATGCGATTATGGACACTGCTTTAAGAATTATCCATTGAGACCTGAAACCAGTGCACCACTAAACTTTATTGCAATACGACAACCAGCAGTTTCAGTGGGGATGCCACTGGAAGGGTAGCAACTCCATGCTCACGTGTTAGCTGTTACGCGAGCACAGAAGAGGAAGGAAGTGGCTCCCTCACCAACACCATCGGTCACTAATGACCAACCCTCAACTTCAGCGTCATATCCGAATGTGAAGGAAGCAAGAAGACAGTACCAAAAAATACGACACTGGATACAGAGAGTACAAGCGGAGGAAAAAGAGCAAAAAAGGGACAATCCTAAGAAACCTCCAGCGGACGGCGAATGGGAATCGCAAACGAGCTCACCATTGCACACTGAACAGAATGATCAGTTGCATCGTCATGAACCACCTTTTCACATGGTAGATCCCGAGACATCGTGCACTGAAAGGCTCACAATCTTATTGGCAAGCCGTGTTAGTTTACCTCTTGGAAAATTACTGCGGATTGCGCCACAAGCTAAAAGCCTTTCGGCTGAATGGGCCAAAATGGACGAAGAGCCAATAGTGCCTGAGCCCATATATTGTACGGGCTATGAAGAAACAAGTAACATCCTCCACATCGTGGCATCGTGGGAAAGTGAGGAACACAACATCACCCTACCAATCAAACACAAGAGATAGGAGGACGAGGTAGCAGTAGTAGATGGAGGATCAGGAGTCAATTTGATCTCCACTACTTTGTATGAAAAGTGGGGTTTACAAGGGTTGAAGCCAGCATGATTTGCCATCAAACTATTGGATCAACCCTGTGTAAAACCAAAGGGTGTGGTTGCCGATATCCCTATAAAAATGGCAAGCATGCAGTTTGTGATTACTTTTGTAGCCAAGGATATACCTGAATCTCCAACTGCATATCGTGTTTTACTGGAAAGACCGTGGTTGAGGACTACGCAAGTAGTACACAACTAGGAAACGGGGAAATTCACCTTTGAGAACAGAGAGCAAGCTATAAAGATTGATTCAACCACATGGGCGGTGAAACCTATTGCACCCAAAGCTAATGACGGATCATCCACGACAGATCACACGATTGATCGCCCAAGGCCAGCCAAGGGTGGTTACTATGATTCAGAGACGGATGTTGTGAGATGGACATATGCATTAGCAACTATGGACTACCGGACATGTCAATATGAATCAGATCCTGAACTCAATACATCTTCACCCAAGTGTTACACTATGGACACACCAATCACATTTGGGGTGAATATGATAAATGTAGCATGGTTGTCAGGGAACCTATTGAGAACCCAGTGGACGATGATTTAGTCCCTTGGCAACATGCTCTAGCTTATAATAAGGAGACTGAACTGACTGATGACCAGGTCCTACAACACATGGACCCAGATCATTACAGAATCAAGAAGGTACCAGCTCAACCGCCGCAAAAGTCTGCTATGGCAAAAGTCTCAAGGATCGATCCACCAAGGGCACCTGCGAACAAGAAGAATTAGTTGAAGCAACGCTACAGCCAGGTGATCCGATGGAGTGATCTACCTGAGGAGGCTATGGCTATAGTGGATGTTGATATTCACAACCACAAGGCGAATGTCACGCCAGTTTCGATGAAAGACAATAAGGAAAAATCCACCAATATGACAAAAGAGCAAAAAGAAGGTGTTTAATTCTTTGAAGTCAATCAAGATGGACTCAGATACAACGTCATCCTCTACTCAGATGACAAAGAACCAAAAGATGACCAGTCAGGCCAAGATCAATATGCTAAAGAAGGAATCTTGATGAGCACCAGTTTACGAGATTCCTTGAAGTCAATCAAGATGGACTCAGATACAGCGTTATCCTCTACTCAGATGACAAAGAACCAAAAAATGACCAGTCGGGCCAAGATCAATATGCTGAAGGAGGAATCTCGATGAGCACCAGTTCACGAGATTCCTTGAAGTCAAGCAAGATGGACTCAGATACAACGTCATCTTCTACTCAGATGACAGAGAACCAAAAGATGACCAGTCAGGCCGAGGTCAATATGTTGAAGGAGGAATCTCGATGAGCACTAGTTCACGAGATTCCCAAATCTTTCAAGAATTATACCTTGGATGACGTGGTAATTATAATGCCGAAAGTCCAGCGTGAACCTGATCAAAATCAGGCACCAGCGGAACAAGTCTTCGAGGGACCTACGCGAACACAGCCAATGAACCTTGCCGAGCCAGGTGAAGTAGAAAAGATAGTGCATGTGGGAGAACAGTTAACGCGCACACAATTCAAGAGACTACAATCATTGTTGGTGGAGTATAAAGATTGTTTTGCCTGGAGTTACAGTGATCTGAAGGGCATTCCACCAACAGCAGTCCAACACAACATACCCTTGGTGGATGGAGCAGTTCCCAAGGTGAGTCGTTACTACCGCTGCAATCCAAACTATACAGAACTGATCAAATAGGAGTTCCAGAAGCTATTAGATGCAGATTTCATTTATGAAATCGAGCACACAGAATGGGTATCATCGATAGTTATAGTACCCAAGAAGGATGACAAAATGTGAATCTGTGTGAATCTGAAGGCGTTAAATGCAGTCACCAAAAAGGATCATTTTTCTTTAACATTTACCGAAAGTGTCCTTGACAGAGTAGTTGGCATCGAAGCCTATAGTTCTTTAGACAGCTTCAGAGGCTACAACCAGGTGAAGACAGCACCCCAAGACCAGCATAAGACAACATTTGCCACGGAATGGGGAACCTATGCCTATAAGGTGATGCCATTCGGACTTTGCAATGTCCCAAGCACTTTCCAATGTGTCATGCAGGCAGCATTCAAAGAATATCACTCTCATTTACTCTCTGATAATTTAGAAAAATTTGCTTTCTAAGTGTAAACAATCTAGAAGTATTCTTGATTTCATAGATTGTCTTTAGAGTATCCCAAGCTTCCTTGGCAGTGGTGCATGTACTGATCTCTCTTAACACTTCATTGGTTATATTCATTTTTATAAAATGAAGGGCTATGTAGGTTCTTTTGTGAAATATTGCAACTTCATTAGGTGTAGCAGGTTCTTCTTCAGCTCCACTCACAATATCCATTATATCTTGTAGAATCAATAATGATTCCATTTTGATCTTCCACATTGCATAATTGGAAGATGTTAATCTCTCACTGTGCTCTAGAAATGTGAACCAGATGAAGACATCTTCTCTATGAGAAATTCTAGTAATGATAAAAAATGGAGCTGAAAGGATGTTGCTTGCTATCTCAATCTAGGATCAAACACTAATGTTGATCCAACCTATGAAATCTAGCAACAGATGTGAGAACAAATTCTCAACACAGAAAAATAATTTATCTTAAATTTGGATCTTGCTTCAGTCACAAAAAAGAAGCACATGCAAGCAAGAAGTCTATCTCTCCCACAAGTTTCAAAGTACTGATAAATTTTCTAGGAACTTACTTTCAACTCAAACATAGTAATATGTGTAAAATGAAAAGTCTAAGACTTCAGAACACTCACTTCAATCCAATTCTACTTGATTGACAGTGAAAATTGATGAAAATGGTGAAAAAGACAGATGTGTGCTCACTTTGGCATATCCCACAAGTTGAGTACCCTCTCAAACTCTCTGAATGCCTAAAACTCTTCTAAAAACAAATCAAATTGATTTAGAACTCAAGCAACACATTCTACTCTTCAATACCTATCCAACAAGCTATAGAACATCAAATTTGGATCATTCCTTGAGAAGTAGCACTCATTAATGAGGGTTGATTTCACATGCGTGAGCTCTCTGTCCATACAGAGCTCCACTGGATCATATCAGCCTTGATTTGATCCACTTATGGTCCACAAATAACCTGTTTTTCAGCGAGTTTGAATCTCTCTCACAAATCCGAGTTCCTGCAAGCAAAAACACTGACGATCTGATGTATACACCCTCACTTCTTCAAAGCATGGAGCTCTGATACCATGTGAAGTTTTTAGCACGTGTGAACTTCACTAAACACCCTATAGGATCTTACTGAGGTGTTGTGATTGCACAAGATTGATCAAAAAACAGTATGCTTGAAAAATCTATGACAAGAGCATACATCAGATGAAAAAATCTAACTTCTCACTATGAGAATTGAATGTCAGAAATAATTCTAAATGTTCAGTATGGGAAAAACAGGCTGCTCTTGGGTAGAGAGAGAAAATCAATCATAGAAAACTCGAGTAGAGAGAGAATGAGTCCAAAACACCAAAATCTCAATATTCACAATATGGCAAAACATGCCAAGCTTTCCCTACATGAGAGAGACTCGAATTCCTACAGTGGAATTGCATGGAAAGTCCACTTAACTGAACTAATTCACCTACCAGAGATCCACATGTGTAACTACATGTATGTATGTTGCATGTACTACATGTCAACTCATAAAACTGCCTAGACATGTGTAGATCATAGAAACCACTTTGCATGTTGCAGGCACTGATTGCATGTGGCTTGCATGCACACAGTATGACATTGCATGCTATCTAAACTCCTGCATGTCATCAAAATTGAATCTATCTAACTCAAATCCGAGCTATACTAGAAGGTTACGTGCTCAATTCACATACCTTTTATATACAACATGAAATTTAGTGGAAACTACCATGGACATGGCCCCAAACTTGAGATATGAATATTGTAATAATCTTCACACTTCCAGCACGTCACATATCATCAGAATTTGTTAGAGTTCTTACCAGAGCACCCTGCCACCCCAAAAACAACAACAACACACTGCCAAATCAGTTGACCATCACAGAAGCCACTTGACAGCTTCCACATTACCCAAAGACTACCCAGACCCAAAAGTGGAACAAAGGCAGTACAATGAATTTAAAGATGAGTTTTTGTGAGAGGAAGAAAATACAAAAAGTCTGTTATCCACTCATATCCCCGAAAAAGAGCAATCTCTACAGGGACTCAAAGTATTTTCTGACCTCTTGCAAGCTCAAATTACCATGCCATTTCATAGTGCGATAGAATCTTTCATAGGGCCTCAACGCTATATCCATCGTAGTTTTAAGTTGCCTACTATTCTCGATGACCAGCAGAAAACAAAAGAGATTCTTGAAATTTCTTAGATTCCTATGAATATGATGAATATAGGTGTTGCTAAGGGGACTAGCATCACCTTGCCTCTGTCTTATAAAGACTATCCCGCAGTATCCGCCATCCTTGATAGTGGATCAGGCATAAACATAATGGCTTTCTCATTGGCAAAGTCATGGGGATTCCATACCCTTGATCAGCCACGCTACAAACTTCGCATGGCTGATCAACGAGCTACAGACCCTGTCGATCATTTATTGAATATCAATGTTCGCATTGCAGGTGTCAAATTTGGAATCGATTGTGTCATCTTAGGCTTACCAGATGATACAAATACTTATAAACTCCTTGGTACATCCTGGCGATAGATGGCAGGTGTTGTCCAAGATTGGAAGCATAGCAAAATCACCTTTGACAATTATGACAAACGAGTCACTATTGACTCAACTGACCATGTCAAGCCTGCTAAAGTTTATGATGATTGGTCATCAACAACTTATGATGAATCAGATAGTGTCTCGATCCAACCAAAAGGCCACTATACGAGATCCACGAACATAATAAATTGCAAAACCACTATTTTGGCCTGATCATCACCAAATCTCTAAACTAACTCATGCAGGCTTTATCACTGATGGAAATTGACATTCTGAATCGATTAAAATGGTCTGCGAGAGTTCTTATTGGAAGGATTTGCTAGATCTTCACTTTTTAGTGATTTTTTAGCACTTAAACCCAGTTTTCTACTCACTGGAATCAAACTAATTCTCGCAGACTCTTCTGTGTCCTTGTTTCACTGAGATGGAACTTCAGAATCCTCTGCGAGGGTTCGCTGGTACTTTCCTATCTTTTTTTTACTGGGAACTCTCGCATAGGCACTTAGACATCAAACTAACTCTCGCAAGCTTCTCTGTGTCCTGGTCTCACTGAGATGGAACTTCAGAGAGCTCTGCGAGAATTCTGGTGAAGGTTTGTATTTTTTGGATTTTTTCAAGGGTTTTTTGAATTTTTTTTGGTTTTTCTCTGATTTTTGCAATTTGCTTGGAACTAACTCTCGTAGGCTTCTATGCAGGTCTAGGACGATACGCTAGAGTTGCTACCAGTCATGCAAGGGTTAACTCTCACTGGTTTTGGAGATATTAAAATCTGATGAGATTTTAGACTCTTTTTTTCTCCAAAATACAGATTGGTGTGTTTTTTGGATTTTTTGGCTGATTGGTTTGGGTTTCAAGCCCTTAGAGGTTGTTCAGGGCCTCATCTACCCTCTCACACCTCCTTCGCTAGTTGTGAATAGTCCAAACACAAAAAAAAATATAGAAAATTAACTCTAAACTCCCAAAAATCTACCTAAAACTACTTTAAAAAGCAAGAAATAGCTAAAATGCAACTACACTAGTTAGTGGAAACCTATCCCCGGCAATGGTGCCACTGTAGGGTCTCCGATTTGATGTAGTAATAGCCCTCCCACCTGTCAACAAGGGTTAGTTCACTGGATAGGCACCTAACCATGAATAGATGCTACTTTAGTTAGTAACCTACTTTTCATCTAACTCTACCACTGCTAACGCTACTTCCGCTAACTCTACTCCTCTAAACTACCTTCATCATGATTGTAGGTGAAAGGAAAGGGAAGATTAGAAGAGATTGAGAAGAGAAGAAGGAAAGAGAGAGATAGAGGGTGAGACTGGAGGTTAGCTCAAATGCTCCTTATGCTTGCTAATGGAGAAACATTAACTAAGACAACCAATAAACATGAAAATAGGAAGCAATGAAAACACAATCAAAAGCATTAGCAAGTAGTTAATAGCAAATGAGGATGCTTCTCTCCAAAAAGTGGTAGAGTTTTCTCCTTCTCATTAAGCATCCAAATAGAGTACAAGTGGTGCCTTTTTATAAATGGGAAAGGCCCTTGCCCCAAAATCCTATTGGCTAATATTTACATTGATCCTATCCATTCATCTTGGACCCAACTTGATCCAAGGGTCCACAAAAAGTACATTGGAAATCACAACATTCATGTGAGTCCAAAATTGGACCCAACTCTAAAAAGTAAACTCTAAAAGTTAAAATTGACTTTGGGCCTCAAGTTTTATTTTAATTAGAATTATTTTATTTAAAACTCAACTTGTGCGCTCATAGGGCCATGGGCTTATACGCGCCAGATGTCATGCCCTCGCAACACATTTTATTGGCCAATATTATTTATTTACAATTCGTCGGGAATACCCCCAACAAAGGTTACTGACATTCTTGTATCGACTATCTTTGCTACAGATAGAAGATCTTTGTCAAGAGTAGGGACATAGAAAACTTCCTCCAGTTTCTTGTCACCTTGATTCGTGTCCAGCCGTAGTACACCAGTTCCATCAACCATGTGTTTAGAACCGTCTCCAAGTATAATGAATCTCGAATCGTTTTTCTTGTAATCAGACAAAATTTGTTTCGAGGAAACAAATTGTGAGGTGGCTTCCGAATCAAGTACTACTTCTTGAATTGAATTAGATGAACAACATAGATCAGTACTAACATAAGATGCTGAATTCCTTGTTGCCTTGTCTTCTGCTGCTTTGGATCATTCTGCTTTGTCTTCGACCTAGTTTGAATCAGATGATACTCTAAAATCCATTATCCTGCCTTTCCAAGAGCTTCTATATATGTTAACCGATCTTTTTCTTTTTCGAAATGAGCCTTTTGCAGAGGGATGCATCAAGATCCATTGATATTTTTGATATATTCTTGGTATCCATTGATCTTCTGCATTATTTTCATTGCAAATATTGATTGCATCAATGGTTCCTCTTGGTTATGTGCAGCCATTAGTCAAAAATATGAGTACGCAAGCTGGGAATGGAGAGAATGTAGAGATTGCAAGGTAAACCTAAGAATGACAATCCAAAATAAGAGATAACATGAAGAAATTGAGAGGTATACCTATGAATGACAAGAAGTTCCTAAACTACAAGGATTAGTTAACCACAATTTATGAATATTGACGTCAAATCAACCTCGAGTGAACAATGACGGGCAACATAAGAGTATTCGGACAGTAACTATGGTCCAATCACAATTGATGTTCTGCCCGACGGGATATTTGAAAATCATGAAAATTTGGCTAGGAAAGTTAAATACAATTTTTGTTACAGTTCGTCACAGATGGACACCATTCATTGGGACACATAAGCATTGAAAGCGTGCAAAGTCAAAAACAACATCTTGACAAAGGGCCCATTTTGAGTTCTAATATCTCCTAATGGGAGATAATGGCAAGGAAGAAGGATGTGATTGGTCTTCCAAGTTCCTTAAGTGATGTCAAGCATGTTTGTGAGTCTTGTGCTTTGTCTAAGTCACATAGACTACCTTATACTAGATCTATTTCTAGATCTACAAAGCCTTTTCAACCTGTACATTCGGATATTCATGGATTTACTACAATTAGCAATAGTGGAGCTAAGATGTATACAACATTAATTGATGATTCTAGTAGATTTTGTTGGCTATATCTACTAAAGAACAAGGATGGAGTGTATGATGTCTTTATCAAGTTCAAGAATGCAAGGGAGAACCAATTTTCCACAAAGATCAAGTGCTTGAGGGGTGACAATTGTGATGTGTACATATCTAACAAGTTCAAGACCTTTTGTGATGAGCATGGGATCAAGAGGGAGTATACAACATCAAGGACCCCCACAACAAAATGGAGTGGCTGAAAGGAAGAATAGGACTTTGAGTGAAAGTGCTAAAGCTATGAGGTTAAGTGCTAATCTTGACAAAGCATTTCGGGATCAAGCTTTGTTGTGTGCCAATTTCTTGTGCAATAGGTGGCCGAGTGCTATTTTGGATGGAAGGACACCTTTTGAGATGCTATTCAAGAGGAGGTCGAGTGTCAACTTTCTAAGAACCTTTGGATGCACATGCTATGTCAACATTACTCTTGATGATAGGACCAAGGAAGATCCATATTCAAGATGTGATGCCTATGTGTTTAGGTTTGATAGTGCAAGTGTTGACGTAATAAGGGCCTTATGATGACTATTTCTCATGAAAATATGCTAAATAATAGTTGTGGAAAGGACTATTTGAAAAAATATTTATAATATATAATAAAGGATATAAAGAAAGACTAAATATTATTTTACGATTACTTCAAAATTTTATTTGCATGAGAGTTGAATTCGTCAACAATACCAATGTTGTAGGAATAGAATGGAAATGAAAACTTAATCATAGCTATGTCTAGTTGACGAACTAAGTTCATCAAAATTTTTGTCTTGATAAAAGAATATTGTTTCTGTAATATATGGAAATCTTCAATTGCTTTCAATGAAAGTGCCCACATCTAACATTATAGCTATGTTGTCTTTATTTTTCACAAAGTAAGTTCAAAAAGATTCCAACAACCAATCACACTAAACTTTTACGATTGTTTATAGTAAATCACTATTTTTTTTGTGTGGTAACCATGTGAAGAATAATTTTTGCTTTATATTTAATGGCAATGTTTTTATTATGAGTGATAGTTGACGAACTCAGTTCGTCAACATTACCTATGGTTGTGCTATAGAATGCAAAGGATGAAATCATAACCATGTCCAGTTGACAGACTAAGTTCACCAAGATTATTTCAAATACGACAGAAGTGTTGAGTAATAATTTTATGGTTAGCGTTATTGATAAGTACCAAAGGTCTTATGACGACTATTTTTTTTGACAATCTGCTAAATAACAGCTGTGTAAAAAGGACCGTATCAACAAAAACTTTAATATAAAAGAAAGGATATAAGAAAGGTTAATTATTATTTTATGATTACCTGAAGATTTAGTTTTACATGAGATTGACGAACTGAGTTCGTCAACAATACCAATGTTGTAAGAATAAAATGAAAATGAAAACTTAATTATAGTTATGCCTAGTTGACGAACTAAGTTCAGCAAGATAGTTGTCTTGATAAGATGCTATTTATTTATGTGGTAACCATGTGAAGAATAATTATTGCTTTATATTTAACGGCAATGTTTTTATTGTGAGTGATAGTAAATGAACTCAGTTCGTCAACATTACCTATGGTTGTGATATAGAATGCAAACAATAAAATCAAAACCACGTCCAGTTGACGAACCAAGTTCATCAAGATTATTTTGAGTGTTGCCATAATAATTATATGGTTAGCATTATTGATAAGTACCAAGGGTCTTATGATGGCTATTTTCTTTGACAATCTGCTAAATAATATCTGTGTCAAAAGGACCATATCAACAAAAGCTATAATATATAAGAAAGGATATAAGAAAGATTAATTATTATTATAGATACTTCAAGATTTCATTTGTGCATGAGAGTTGACGAACTGAGTTCCTCAACAATACCAATGCTATAGGAATAGAATGGAAATGAAAACTTAATTTTGTCTTGATAAAAGTATATTGGTTTCAACAATTGCTTACAATGAAAGTGACCACATCCAACATTATACCTAATGTTGTCCTTATTTTTCACAAAGTGAGTTCAAAAAAATTCCAACAGCCAATTACACTAAACTTTTATGATTGTTTATAGTAAAATGCTATTTATTTGTGTGGTAACCATATGAAAAATAATTATTGCTTTATATTTAATAGCAATGTTTTTATTATGAGTGATAGTTGATGAACTCAGTTCGTCAACATTACCTATGGTTGTGCTATCGAATGCAAACGATGAAATCATAATCATGTCCAGTTGACGAACCAAGTTCACCAAGATTATTTCAAAAACGATAGAATAGTCGAGTAATAATTATATGGTCAATGCTAATGATAAGTACCAAGGGTCTTATGATGGTTATTTTTCCTGATAATCTAACAAAAAATATTTGTGTAGAAAGGATCATATCAACAAAATCCATAATTTAAAAGAAAGGATATAAGAAAGATTAATTATTATTTTACGATTACTTCAAGGTTTTATTTCAAGTTCGTCAACGATACCAATGCTATAGGAATAGAATGGAAATGAAAACTTAATTATAGTTGTGTCTAGTTGACGAACTAACTTCAACTAGATTGTTTTCTTGATAAAAGTATATTGTTTTTGTACTATATTGAAAATCATCAATTGCTTTCAATGAAAGTGCCCACATCTAACATTATAGCTATGTTGTCTTTATTTTTCACAAAGAATAATTATCGCTTTATATTTATTGGCAATGTTTTTAGTATAAGTGATTGATGACGAACTCAGTTTGTCAACATTACCTATGGTTGTGATATAGAAGATGAATTCATAACCATGTCCAATTGAGGAACCAAGTTCACCAAGATTATTTCAAAAACGACAGAAGTGTTGCCGTAATAATTATAAGGTCAGCGTTATTTATAAGTACGAAGGGCCTTATGATGGCTAGTTTTCCTGACAATCTCTTAAATAATAGATGTGTGAAAAGGACCATGTCAACAAAAGCTATAATATATAAGAAAGGATATAAGAAAGGTTAATTAGTATTTTACGATTACTTCAAGATTTTAGTTTAGCATGAGAGTTGACGAACTCAGTCACACCAACAATACCAATGTAGTAGGAATAGATTGGAAATGAAAACTTAATTATAGCTATGTCTCGTTGACGAACTTAGTTCACCAGTTTTGTTTTTAAAATAAAAATCATTTGGACATTGATGATTTTGGTTTGTCAAGATTATAAATGTTCATTACTACTAAAATGAAGCTCAACAAAGGAAATGTTAGATGACAAACCAAGTTTGACAATTGTATTCTTTTATTGTTTCTTATAGTAACTAAATGTTGACTCTTGACGAACCAAATTCGACAAGATCTAATGTATAAGATCTGGTTAATCTTTACATTGCTTATTAAACATCTGGTTTTCTATGTTAAACAGATGGAATCAATGACTGAAAAGCTCTACCACAAAAAAAATCAAACTCAAAAACACTATGAGCCCCCATATATTGAAGTTCATTGTGATTGTTGTATAATCTCAGACACAGACAAGTGGTGCATTGACACAAACAGGCCCAATGGAGAAAGGGGTTATATTTTTCGACATATTAACCTCCAAGAAAATGGGTGGAAAAATGGAGTGGTTCTTGAAATACAAAAATTCATGTCCAAAGAAGTGGTGCCCACTATTATGGTGGTAGTTGAAAGTGCTTCATTAAGGGCATTTATAAAATTTGAGCTTCAATTCAATGCTTTCGATCCCTCAGATGAATTCTAGTATAATTGGAGAAGAAGGATGAATAAAAAAAAATGGGCTGGGAGTTGCCATCTTATACAGATTTGCAGTTATGATAAGTTAGTAGTTATGATTTTCTTTTATCTGTTAGCCTTTCTTATATCCTTTCTTATAACAAAATAATAGTTAGTCTTTCTTATATCCTTTCTTATATATTATAGCTTTTGTTGACATGGTCCTTTCCACACAACTATTATTTAGCATATTGTTAGGAAAATTAACCATCATAAGGCCCTTCATACTCCGACTTTTGTTGTACAGTTGGTTTGATGAAAATGAATTTTGTAGACGAGTTTATCTCCAGAAAAACAAGAGGAAAGTTTCTATAAACTAATGTATTTTTGCTTTTTGTAAATAATATTTTTAGTTCATGTTAATAATTTCATCGGATATTTGTGTGGCTAATATGAATGTACGTTTTTTCAGTAGAAGTGTGTTTTTTGATTAGTTTGCATATTTTTATTTTTCTTTCAGGTGGTAAAGCGACCATATTGAAGATGACATTTTCATAATACTAGACCTAAATGGCATTCTCATAATACAATGCAATACTGGTCCAGAATGCTCAAGGGATAAGAAATGAGAATCAAAACAGATCAGATTGCGACATGGGTGGCTAGAATTCCTAAAAAAAGTTTTGTCAAAATCTAAGATTGGCATTTGGTCCATTATGGATTATGAAACCGTGCTTAATACCTGCTTTTTCATGGAAAGGGAGGCATGTCGAAAGCTTCCGTTTTTCATGTTGTGGAGCCAAGAAAATTGCTACCAACATTCATGTATAATGTGTCATGAGAAGCCTTTTGTAGCTACTAATTTCAAACCCTTATGCTATGTATGGCATCATTTCTATCCTAGACTCAACAAAGACAACATTGTGCTTATTGATTATTCACCATACAAATCATGCATGAACAATCCATTGAATTGTATATTTCCAGACGAATACAATTCATTTACCGACAACAACTATCTTAATGATGTCCTGTGGCCATACTTAGAACAAATGCAAGAAGTTTCATACATTGAGAGCTATGTAAATTCACATTCCATTGGACAAGAAGCAGTTACTACTAGTCATCCATACTGCCATTTTCTTAGAGAAGTGATAGAAGTTCCTTGGGACTCGTGGAAATAAAAAAAAAACTACGAAGGAACAAAAATTGCAACAAGTTGTCTAGGTTTGGCTACTGGGATGGCACAAAAGCAAACTTCACTATACGAGGAGTTCGAATTAGAATATGTGGAGCTTCTTTATGCTCTTATTGCAGAAACCCAAGCCATGGAAGCTTTCAAGGGGTCTAGATGTATTTGCTATTTGTATACATCTTGGGCTCCAACAAGATAACTTTGGTGAACAAGCAATGAGAGCGTATATAATCAATTTGGACTCGAGCCAAAAAAAGGTAAAGTAATTTATACATTTGTTTTACTATTTTGGCAGATGGCATCACATAAAGAAAATATTTGTTGGATAACTTTTATTGATCACCACTTTTACATTGGTTTTACACTTTAGATACTCACGACTATTTAAGAAAAAAAGTTCGCACTATAAAATAAATTTTTTGAACATTGTATGTTTGTTTATATGTTTCAATGTATCTTTGTAATGTTTATAGCATTAATTGTAGATAATACTACCACAATATAAATATCATGTCAAAAAATTGGTTTTTACGTTTGTATATATATTTTTTATGTAAATGTACAATGTTTGGATGAATTTATATTCACATTCTACAATGTTTAAAAATAAGTTATGCTTGTGTTGACATGAATGCTATCACGCGAAATTGATAAGTCTAGTTTGCTTACATAATATACAAGATTCAACATTTAAAAAAAATTGTCCGTTAAAATTATTTGATATTATATTTAGGCATTTGAAAGTACATGATTCAAGGAAAAATTATTTCTAAATAGAATATATAGTTCAACAAGAAATGATTGCAATTCAAGCAAGTTGTCAACAATAAAAAATAGAAATGCCTTATAATGTTGCATATGAAAAACATCAATTCATCATTCTATAAGGGCATTTTGTAACTACCATATTACTTTAAAAAAAAAAATTATCAAATCGAGGTATTTTATTTTCATATTGACAGTACATGATTTAAAATAATTTATTTTCAAAAGACATGTTTAGTTCGGCAAACAGACTTCCAATACAAGCATGTTCTCAACAATAGTAACTCAAAATGCCTTTGATTATAAGTGAAAAACTTCTATTCATAATTCTATAATAGCACTTAGTAGCTTCCAAAATTTAAAAAAAAAATCAATATTTATCAAAGTAAGATATCTTCTTCTAAAAATGAGACTTGCAATAGTCTCAAATTTTCTAAAACTATCTTATTTCACCATTAATAGCCGGGTTTTACATGCTGAGTTTTACAAAATTGTGAAAATCGCTCTAAAAATCGCTTGATTTTTCATGCGAAAATATCAGCTAACATTGGCGACTCCACTAGGGAGTGTGGTCCCCACACGAACGAACTCAGAATGCTCTTGGTGGTGAATTAAGTATAGTGGGCTCAGCACCCTTGCTGGGTGATGCTAACCACAAGGATCTTGTATGGTGTCTTGAATCACTCTCTTCCCAAAGGCCATTGGTTGAGCCTTTAGGATCTATCTGCAACTTGTTAGTCTTTCAACTGCAACATCTTCGAATAAGTTGGTGCCTTCATACCTGCATTAAAGCCCACCCGTGACCTAAATGGCAAATGCTCCCACCCATCATATTCAAGGCATGCCCATGATCTCAGACCCATGCATGGAGGGATATGCAAATGCATTTCTGAGTGATTTAGCATGGATGCAGGTTACTAGTGTCGTGTCTAATATTGCGTGATTTCAGTGTGCATGTGGGTTGCAGCTTCAAAAATGGTTTTGCAGATCGAAAACACCATCAATCTAAATGAGATGTTCCTAGCTTGAATCCAAAGTGCGTAAAAATGATCTAGCAATGTGAACTTGTTTTTTTTTTCATAGTGCATTCTTACATAGCTCAGTCCTTCGATGTTTCAGCTCCCCTGTGTAAAGGGGGTCATTCTTGGCCACATCTACCAATGTTGGGTCGGCCCCCTCCAGGAATTGAAAGTAGAATATCTCGTTTAGTGTCTTGCGTCCTTTGGCAGCCCGATAAAGTATCCGCAAATATGGGACTAGATCGGCTCCTGGTTCCATCGCTTCATTTGGG
This sequence comes from Diphasiastrum complanatum, assembly GCA_029204225.1. Classification (NCBI taxonomy): domain Eukaryota; kingdom Viridiplantae; phylum Streptophyta; class Lycopodiopsida; order Lycopodiales; family Lycopodiaceae; genus Diphasiastrum; species Diphasiastrum complanatum. The sequence goes on from CM055108.1 coordinate 17,058,591, forward strand.
TTGTACCACCATTTGGTGAGGTGGATCTTTGTCGATTTTGTTTTAGGGCCCCAAGGTTGAAGCAGCCACTTTTGTAGGTAATGGGCATAATGACTAGCCAGCCAAACAAGCTCATCTTTGTGGTGTGCGGCAGTGATAGAGAATCTGCATAAGCTTTCACAAGCATCCTTGTAGTCCTCGAAACTGCCAGGGATGAGTGGCCACTTAAACCGGATATGGGAGCTGGTAGATGGTCTCAGCTCAATGGGTTGGTCGTGAAGTGGAAACTCCATCGGCGGCAAGTATAAAATGTAAGCTTCAAAATTCTTAAAGAACTTGGCATCTGAGAGAATTTTCTTTTCCTGCATGGGGTAGGCTGGTAGTGAGTTTCGTAAACTGGTGATGCTAGATTGCCCTTTTTCTTTTCCCTTCTGTTGGTACTCATGCAATTGTCGGGCTATCATGGTTGTGGTGATTTTCGTGGTGGCCAATTCAATTTTTAAATTGGCGATGATCTTCTCTTGTCCCTTGAACTCTTCGTCATATCTTACTTTCCTCCGATCGCTCATGTCCTTGAGTTCGGTGTATTTCTACTTCCATATATCTCATTTCCGCTGGGCACTATTGAAGTCATTGGTGGCTCAAATAGTAGAATGTTTCTGTCTTCTGAGTTCTTCTTTCAGTACCTGTTTTTCTGTGTTTGTCCATTGTCGTTCTTCTAGCATGAATCTTGCCAATTTCTTGTGTTGCTCCACTGTACGTTGGTTGCTACGGGGTTGTGACCCTTCTACGCTTGGTTCATTTGATGCATCCATTTCCTGTTATAGAATTGTGTGAATACATGTTGTGATAGTTTCTCAATCCACCAGATGCATTAATCCTTGTATTAGATCCTGGCCCTAAACCCTAAAACAGGTCCCTAGTAGTCTGTAGCTCATTTGCATCAAAGCTTCATACTCGGCCTCCATAACTTTGATCCAATCCTTTGAATGAAGAGCTTCCTCCACACTTGATGGTTCTTCAATGGAAGTGTGAAAAGCATGTAGAGAACTTGAATCCTCCACTTGTTTGCCTTTTTCCAAGTAGGTGAGCCTTCTAGGCTCGGATCTCTCTCGGGTTGATCTTCTTGGAGTCATTGGTAGACTCGGCTTCTCTTGTGATCTTGGCCCCAACAAGTCTTCATCTTGATCAATACTTGATGAAGAGACTCCTCCTTGATGAATAAGCTCTTGAGATTCTTGCACATTGTCCTTCATGTACATTCGATCTTCATGGAAGATCACATCTCTACTTATCATAGTTTGATTAGTGGATAGAACAAAAATCCTATAGGCTTTACTTGAATAGCCTATCATAATGCCTTTAAGAGCATTAGCATCTTCTTTTTTTCTTGTTTCAAGAGGTACATGTACAAACCATACACATCCAAATGTTCTAAGATGATTGACCTCGGGTTTCCTTCCATACAACTTTTCATAAGGTGAAATATCTTCTATAGCAAAATTGCAAAGGTAGTTAGCACATCCTATTGCTTCTCCCAGGCTTCTAGTCTAAGTGCCTTTGCACATTCACATAGAGTTCTATTTTTTCTTTCGGCTACTCCATTAGATTGAGGAGAGTAGGAGCAAGTGAAATCTCTTCTAATGCCAAAATCATTACAAAAGTTTATGAACTTTGTGGAGATGTATTCACCTCCATTATTACTTCTCAAAGCTTTAATTTTACAAGATAGTTGATTCTCAACAAAAGCTTTTAACTTCACAACAGTTTCATATGCTAATGCTTTAGAAGATAAAAGGTAAACCCAACAAAAAGGTGAGTAGTCATCAATGAATGTTCTAAAACATGTAGCTCCACCCTTGCTCTTGGTGGATGAGAAATGGATGTCACTATGGATGAGTTCCAAAGGTGCTTTGGACTTGATGGTTGACCTTTGATGTGGCCTTGCATGTGATTTGGCCAATGCACATGCATCACAAGGACTTGGCTCCTTGATCATGGATTTAGGCAAACCATGAGCTAGCTCCAACTTGCACATAGATTGCATGGCCTTGGAGTTGGGATGGCCCAACCTCCTATGTCATAGATCTGCACTTGAGAGCTTTCCTTGTAGCACAATATCCGAGCAAAGATTAGCATTTTCATTTCCATCAAGCTTGAATAACCTTCCAAAACGAGAACATGATGCTATTATATCATCATCTTTTGTGATCAAGCAAGTACCGTCTTTAAAATCTACTTGTAGACCATCGTCATTGAGTTGGCCTACACTTATTAGATTTTTAGTCAAACTAGGAACATAGAGCACATCAATGAGATCAAGCTTATCTAGAGATATGCTTCCTATGCCTTCTATCATGCATTCCTCATCATTTGCTGTATAGATACAACTTTTAGATCCTTTGTATGGTACAAGATTACAAAAAGAGTTTTTATCACTACTCATGTGGGATGAGGCACCACTATCTAGCCATCATTGGAAGTCCAATTTCTTCCTTGTGTCTTTTGGGATCTGCGCGTAGGCAATGCACCCGAACACTCTTAGGTTCTTCAAAGAAGGCTTAGAGCATGTCCACACCTCATGGGGTGTCTTGTCTGAGAGGCGAAAAGAGGACACTATCCTAAAGAATGCCGAAGGTGCCCTAAAAGCTAAGGCACCCTACTGACCCTTCAAAAATCAAGGTAATAGTTGAAATGCCCTTACCTGCAACAATGAAGGAAGTTTACGTCTTCCTCGGTCACACAAATTATTATTGCATTTTGATAATCGATTATGTCGGCAAGGCATGCACGGTCACTTCTCTACTGAAGCAACAACTAAGATTATCCTTCGAGCAGGTTTGTGGTGGCCCTCATTATTTAAGGACACATTTGCTATCATTAAAACATGTGATGTCTGTCAGAGAGCCAAGAAAAATACGAAAGCAGACTTCACCCCTTTAACTCCCATTATAGAAGACGAAGCCTTTCATAAGTGGGGAATTGACTTTGTTGAACCAATCAGCCCAGCAACAAACATACCCAAGCCCGTTATATCCTAATCACCATAGATTACGCCACTAAGTGGGTTGAGGCTTGGGGAACAAAGGACGCCAACGCAAAGACTATAGTGCGTTTTCTTTACAAAAACATTATTACACGTTTTGGTTGTCCTATAGAGCTCGTTAATGATCATGGCATGCACTTTTTAAACACTGTCATTGATAATTTGCTATGCCATTACCTTGTAGTTCACCGGAAGAGTACACCATACTATCCTAGATGTAATGGCCAAGCCGAATCAACTAACAAGATGATATGTAAGATATTGACAAAGATAGTTGAAACCAGTCGCTCTGATTGGGAAACGAAACTCCTCTCAACTATCTGGGCTTACCGCACCACCCCAAAGAAATCCACTGGATGGGTTACTCCATTCCATCTAGTGTATGGTCAAGAGGCGGTAATGCCTATAGAATTCTTAGTCCCTTCTCTAAGAATCATGGAAGCCTTCTCTACAGATTTCTGTGAGAAAGCTACAATTGAACAACAATTCAAAACCAGGCTATTTACGTTAGCCCAGTTATGCGAGACAAGACTCGTATCTTACCACGCACAACTAGTTAACAAAAGACGTCAAAAGGCCTGGCATGACCGTCACTTGCGAAACAAGGATTTACACTTAGGTGACCAGGTGCTTCTTTATACATCGAAAAAACCCCGGCAAATTAAAATTCCGAAGTGAGAGACCATATATTTTTTAAAAAAAAAATTAATGGTGCAGTGGAGGTATAAATGATCCTCTCTGGATCATAATTGTATAAGTGAACACAGAGATCTGTAAGTGACAGAGAGAGAGATGTAGCGAATAGAGTAAGAAAGTAAAGACACCACAGCTGTGCATGAAAGTCTGCCAACGAGCAGAACACAGCAAAAGAGTAGAATGTTATTCCACCAACGAGCGAGACATTGACGAATTCACTCTAAACTAAAACTGATAATTCAGTCACTCTATTTTCGTGCATCTTGTCTTGAGCTGTGTGTCATGATTGCTATCATAGAATATGTTTTGTAATGTGTAGTCGAGTGTCTGGATCCTGTAAGGGCTTCCACACAAAAGAAAATTAAAAGACAAAAAATTATTCGCGATAAAGAAGACGAAGTGAGAACGAACACAAATCAGTCCCACGCACGCGACATGGTATCAGAGCCAGGTTGGTAGTCACTACTGATATCCCAGCAGTGATTCTTCCAGACAACACAATATGGCTACAACTATCCAGACCAGAGTAGAAATCAATCTCGATGGCACAAATTACAGAATCTGGAAATTCAAAATCAAAACAATCCTGAAGGGCGAAGGCATCTGGTCGTTGACCGAGCTCTCAAAGGTGCAGCCTCCAGAGGGAGACCCGAGGAGAGCTAAATGTTTCAGAAAGGATGAGCGCGCAATAGCGATCATCGTTTCGTCCATAAATGAAGATCTACTCATGCAGATTGAAGACTGCGAAAGCAGCCATGCAGCATGGGAAAGATTAAAGAAGAAGTATGAAGTGAGGACTATAGCTTCAGTCATGCACCTTCACAATCAGCTACAATCAATATGGTGGGATGGCAACCAGTTCGATCAGCATGTTGAGAAGATCAGAACGATCTTCGCTCAACTCGCTGCATCAGGACAAGAGCACCAGGTCCCAGCAGCACAGCAGCTAATGTACTTCATGAAATCTCTACTGACGTCCTATCAGCCGCTGAGAATGCTCATACTGAGTATACTAGATATGACATTCGACAAAGCAGTCAGTCTTGTCGCTGATGAGAGACTAATGAGAGATGAAGGAGAGGGAAGCAGTGATCAAGAGAAGGCTCTCTTCATGAAAGGCAAGAAGAAGAACAAAACCAAGCCAAGATTTGAGAAGACGAAGTCCTTGAATCAACGATCTTCTTCCTCCAATCACTGCCACAAACCAGGCCAGTCTCGAGGTCAAATATCAACCGAGTCTCAGGGTCAAATCTCGACTGAGTCAGGCTGACTCAATCTCAATCGAGTCGAGCTTGTCTTCAATGACTATAAAATATCCTCGGATGAAGACATTTGTACCTCAGCGACATGCAAACTCCTTTTTGATGTTTCTAGCGACAGTTGTGGTGATCTTTATGCATACTAGCTCTATTGTGGTGAACTTTCACTCACTAGGACAGCGTTTCATCACTCTCTCACATACTTGAAAACCATCTGCAGTCATCGACCATGAAACCGGAGCGCCACCACCATCCATTTCTAAGAAAAGCAGAAAAATCTAATGCGCCGCAAGTCTGCTATGTTCAAAGTCATCACACCTTTTGCAAAATGACACGCTGAGGGATAGTATTGCTGGAGCCAAAACCAGAGCTCTACTTTATTATTGAGATGGGAAAATCTATGCTTCCAAAATGGCCAAGTTCAATCAAACGTCCAGGCTTTCTTGGAGAAGAGGCAATTGTAAAGAAGACAATCGCCTCATTTCGAATTCCAATAGGACACATGCGATGCCTAAAGGGTGACTTCACACAGGACAACAAGCTAAGTGGACTAACTCTAATGATTGGCATAAATTTTTACAGGTCTGGCATCTTTTTTGACGTTGCCTAGACCTCCTGAATATTACAATTTATGGCATCTTTTTTTGACGTTGACTAGACCTCATGAATATTAACAAATTTATGGCATGTCTTGTTTCATGATCAATAGGCATATATGTATCTCAATGACCAAATTATTTTTTTCTATGTAGTTTGTGCTTCCCTTGGTGTTCGAGAGGGTTTGTGACAGAGGAGTTCATGATGTGCAATCTACAAACTCAATG